>WNWU01013815.1:12988831-13193734 GCA_012654045.1 Ptyas mucosa | reverse complement strand
TAACCCCTTCTGGTGCCTGGGGCATCATACGTAGGCAATATCTGACATCCCCAATTATACATGTATTGTTATTGTTTTCCATTGCACTAATTATTTCTCTAAGTTTATTATAAAAATTTCCCAAATTTTTGTTCGGAGCATAGATAGAGATAAGTAGGATTGGTGTGGCCTCTCTCATGATTTCCACTACCAGAATTCTGCCTTTCGGGTCTGTATATTTTAACTCTGATTTTATTCCCTCCCTGATATATATAGCTATCCCTCTCTTTTTTTTCTCTGCCAATGATGTATATAATTTCCCTAATTTCTTATATTCCAAATATTTTTTGTTTCCCTTTTTAATATGCACCTTTTGTAAACATATTAAGTCCAAATTCTCTTTAGCTAATTTTATTAAAAAAAATTTCCTTTTTTTTATAGTCATTCAATCCATTCACATTTACTGATAGCAACCTCCAGTCCATTTTCAAATTTGATACCTTCTAGTACTGTTTTGCCCTGGTAACTCTCTGCGGTCTTGGTTCTTTCTTTCCTTCTTTGTACTAACAATTTAAAAATGACTAAAGCCATAACATTTAAAGAAAATCAATACAAAATGATTTATAGGTGGCACCTGGCCCCGGCCAGGATCGCTAAAATATACCCCAAAGCAAGCCCAAAATGTTGGAAATGTGGGCACCAACAGGGTTCGTATTACCACTGTTGGTGAACCTGCCCTAAAACAAAAATTTTTTGGAAGACAATAAATAATTGGCTGAAAGAAATTGTGGGAGACACTTTGGAACTAGATCCAAAAATATTCCTCCTGGGAATCCTTAAAAAGTCATATTCAAGAAAGAAGAAATACCTGGTGATACACATAATTACGGCAGCAAGAATTACTTTTGCCCAATATTGGAAGGAGAATAAGTTACCCCCCGAAGACCATATCATTAGGAAGATATTAGAGTGTGCTGAACTGGATAAGTTAACTCTAGAGATAAATGACAGAGAGGAATCAGAATATTATAATGCATGGGATTTATGGTATGAATGGTTAAGAAATAGAAATCTAAGTAAGACTCGCAAATGCGAGAACTAGATAAGAGAACTAGGATACTGTACATTATACTGTACATTGCTAAAAGGATGAATAGACGTATGAAACAACTTATAGCTAACACTGTTTTAGCACAATTGCTAATCTTATATGAAGATCAATGTAAATATATAACGTAAATATGAATTACTTATATACACCTCAAAGCTGGATGTGTTGAATTGATATATATGAAAATTTTTATTTTGTTTGTTGTATTTGTCTGTTAGTGTGGTTTTGTCTTCTTTTTGTTTTCTGTTTTGTAAATAATAAATGCTTTAATAAAGAAATTTAAAAAAAAAAGGAAATTAATTATGCCAGCTCCATAGCCGGTATAGATTTTCTATTGAATTATCAGAAAACCTGGAGATAAGGTTAGATTCTGCAGATTGAACCTTGATAGGATTGATAGCATGACTCAATTTCACCCTCTTGACGGGGAGATCAGGATGTGGAGTACTGAAAGCTTTAAAAAAATACCCTTTTCCATAAATTGAACCATTTTCTAACCCAGTGAGGGAGATTTACTTTATGCTACTGCTCTCAGTTTGCTATGGTTGCTAGGAATCATAACACTGCACTCTAAATTAAGAAGAATGGTGGTTGGAGGAGGACCTTAAAAGAAGGAAGCAAAAGTATTAATGCTCTACTAGGCTCAAAATTAGCCATTAATGTACACAACTTTATAAATACTTTTGGCAAAATTAGACCACAACAGTTAGCACACAAATGACTAGTTCTTTTCTAACCCTCACCCTGACCACTGCCTACAACCCATTACATATTTTATAAGAAATAAAATAAATACCTTCCATGATTCTCTGTTGTCTGCAGTCACTTTCAATGTCGAACAAACAAAAGGAGGTCACGTAGTTTCACTTTTAAAATTAATTTAGCTAACCAAACAGGATGTTGCAACACTTGGGAAATAACATAATTATATTTCAGGAAAGTACCAAATCAAAGGGGATGGTCACGTACCTGCTTGATTTTCTTGGGATAATAGCAATCCATATTCATTGTACATATTTTAGTTACACATTTTTTTTCTTAATAGGACTCATTAATACTTAATTATTTAGAAAATTACTCTGAAAATAGTATTTTATTGGAAAGTTTGTCTGGAAGTCAGACTTATGTATTTAAACCTATTATTATGTAATGATTGTTTTAAGGATTTCTCCAGACTTCAAACTGAATTTGACCTTCCCAATACACAGTAGCAGACATTTCAATTTAACTATGTTTTAATGTATGAGCCCTATGCTTTGGCCACTTCAAAGGCACCTGAAATGCTCTCCTGTGGAATCTATGACAAAAGTAAAACTTACATATCTTTATATTTTGCAGACATCATTCTGGCAAGGCTGCCACAGAACATTCAAAAATATGGATCACCTTGCAGTATTTATAGTCTATGTGGAATTTTAATTGTTAGGTTGGTTGGTGACTGGAGGTTTGGGGGAACAAAACACAGATCAAATTTGAACCATGTATACTGTAACTGCACCACAGCACATGAAAACAGCTGCATAAAAACCTTCATTAATGGTATGAAAACATACCTCAGCTCATAAAAGCAAAATTCAAGTATCTGTACAACATATTTACTAAGAACAAGTACCCCCATTCCTTTCATCAAAATGTATAATATATTCTGTTCTGAAGCATATTGTCTCTGGTATGACATCCATGGAATATCCTGAACGTGGGTAATCATTCCAAGGTAGGGACTAAGATACAAACTAAACAACTGAAAGAGACCGTGAGGACTACCACAAGGACATTTGCATACATAATAAATACGTCAGAACTTGCCAGATTACTCCAGCCACTAGGCATGACTATAAAAGATAAAGGAGTCCCTGCAGGTTTTACTCAGCTAATCATAGCCAACTTTCGGGGGGGACCTATGACAAATCACCATTAACAACTTGCCATAGCCGACTCACCACAGCCACCTCACCACGGCCAATTCACCACGGTCAACTCATGTTGGGATAAAAGTTACACTAATACCAAAGGAATTGCAGAATAGAATCATTAAAAAAAGGATGCGAAAGGATGGACAGAATAAAATGTGAATGACAAAAATTTAAATATTTTTTTATTTATTTTAAATAATTAAATTGAATTGTTTAATTGTCCCACGCGAGTTGACCATGGCGAGTCGTCCTGCAGTGAGTTGGCCATGGTGAATTGGTTGTGGTGAGTTGTCCCATTCCACTTCAGGTGGTAATGTCAGTTCAAAAGCAGTATCAAATCTGTTTCGTCACATTGGATAGTTCAGATTTTTTGCTCCTGTCTCATGGACAGTTAATTGAAAGTGTGTAAAGCTGGGTTTATTATTATTATATTTAAAATGCTATGGCTCTGTTTCCTAATGGAAGGATATTTTTGTTTCACTCCCCAAACTCTTTAATTTTAGATACTTTTAAGAGAAATACTAGCTTCAGATTTTGGGTTCAATAATCCAGGCCAGGGGTGTCAAACTTGATTTCATTGAGGGCCTCATCAGGGTTGTGTTTGACCTTGGAGGGTTGGGTGTGTGTGTGACGAGGGGTGGGCATGGTCATGGTGGGCATGGCCGTGGCAGCCATGGCCATGGTGGGCATTTAACACAGGCTCAAGATGCATTTTTCCCCCTTCTTTCTTTCCACAGTTCTTTACTATAACCATTTTCCTATCCTAAATATTACTGGCAACCATAAATTTCTAAATTTATACCCCATTGTTTAATTGTAAATTGCTTTTCCAGGCAGAAAAAGCTATTTATACTATTGTAGTTTTATTATTCAATTAATAATAAAAATACAATAGCTTAAATAACATGATAATACAAGATCTAACAGCAGAGGTAAATTTCCAGGATAGTAAATAGGACTGTTTGTCAATTATAGAATGTTGATTGTAGATTAAATGGACCTATAGTATGTAAAATTTCACATTAAACTGTAGTATTAACATAGGATGCTGCTTGTTTTCTATCCAAATCAGGCATTTACTTGAGGCCACATAATTGTAATCCAGTCCAATCCAGTCCTCTTGCAGCACTCTGCTGGCCAAAAATGAGCCATGCGGAGGTTGCGCAGGGCCTCCATGAGGCCTGTTTTCGGCCTCCCTGGCTTCCAGCAGCACTCTGCAGTCTGTTTTGGGCAGCAGAGGTATTGCGGGCCGATCCTTTGATATTTCCAGTCCAGTCCCGTGAGCCAGATTTAAGCACCCTGGGGGCTGGACTTGGCTCGCGGGCCTTGAGTCTGACACCCCTGACCCAGACCAAAAGGAAAAAAAAAATCTGCACACAGCAGGAATAAAATTGACAAAAATATTATATCATCAGCTCCAGAGGAGTCAAAATGCCAAGCTCTTGGCTTCAGTCGGCTTTTTTCCCTTTTGCTTTTGTATGAAACGTATGAGAGAATTTGTGTTTTCGCAGCATCTTGAGGTGAACCAATCATTTTCACTCTTCCTCAGCATTTCTTAGAATTCTTCAGTTGTATTAAATATTTCCTTCCTCTCCTTGAGGCCCACTGCAGTGTCCATGCAATCCGGCAGATTGCCGAGTGCCCAAATTTTGTTCACGTGGGGGACTGCAACATCTGTAACTTCAAAAGTGGGCTGTGAGGAGCTTTTGGGGAGGTCCACTGTAACTTTGGTGAAGGACTACCTGTATAAGATTTCACTCTTGCAACCCCTAGCTTGAGCGAGGCCAGTTCCATAACAGCTTTTGCCCAGTAGATATTGAAGTAAGATGGTTGTTTCAAGTGAGGGCTATGTCCATTAAGCGGTTTGTTGTTACCAGGAAACTACATAGACAGGCCTGGTCTAGCTTTTCTTCCTTTTCCTGGAAACAGCTTGCATATAGGACTGGCAGCAAAATGGCTGTAGTTTTTTTGTTTTTGAATGGGATGTTCTGATGAAATTTCTGGTATGCTTTGCACTGTTCTATTCTAGTAGTGTTATGCTGGTAGTTTTAATGCAAGACATTTAAAGACAGCAATTGGTGGATAATTCTGGCTTGTTTCCTCTACTAAAAATTACCAGCTGGCAATGAACACGAGTCATTCCTCAGCATCGGAAGGGCTGTTAGCTTTTTGAGAAAGCATTAACAAAATCTTGTAAAACTATTTCTCCCTTTCTGGAAAACTAAGAAGGGTTCCTTCTGAAATGTTTCCCATACCCTCCCTCTTTTGTGGACTGTGATATCTTTTATGTTGGTTGTCCAGTAAGTGGATCTCCTTCTTCTTTGCTGAAATAATATTGTTGGTTGAAATAATTATAGGGAAAAAGAACTGCACTTTATTATATAAAAAGTCTTATTTTTATTAAAACCCTTTCAATGAATTATCAAACAATTAAACACAAAGAAGTTGGGAGGATGACAGTAAACATATCCACATATGATTACGAAACAAAAAAAAGAGATTTTAATGTATGATATCGTCAAAGGCTTATTCATCATCTTAATGACTGTAAATTTTGAATTACACATAAAATTTTTAAAGTAAAAAATGGTTGCAATGACCCCAGAAATTCTGTACAAAGGGTTGTAGTATATGTAAAGATAGCTCCTTCTAACTATCTCCTTGAAAATTCATTTGATTTGGTGATGAGTGGGCTTTTATGTGCATTCAGAAAATCAGAGCATCATATCAAAGAGATTTATTTTTCTTGAACTGGTTTGGATAATCAATAATCTATCAAAACAAATTTTAAAAAGGAGGAAACACAGCTGCCAAAGATCCAGGGGCTTTCTTTTTAATTCTAGATAAATAAGCATGCAATGGTATCAGAAGTAGTGTACAGGGTACTTAGATTATAGAAGAAATCTAATTCTGCAAAGTTCTTGTCACAGTTGTTAAGTGAATCATTGCAGTTGTTACAGTAGTAATACGATTGTTAACTGAATCTGGCTTCCCCATTGATTTTGCTGGTCAGAAGATTGCACAAGGGAATCACATGACCCCAGGACACCGCAACCGTCATTAATATGAATCAGTTGCCAAGTGTCTGAATTTTGATCACTTACCATGGGGATATTGCATATCATGTCAGTCATAAGTGTGCAAAATATAAAAACCATTGTAACTTCGAAGTCACTAAACGAACTGTTGTAAGTCAAGGACTACCTGTATTTAATCTACCAGTTTAATGTTCCATGCCATGCCTCTTTTACTCTTTTGTTGTAATATGCCTCAGCCATAACTATAAAAAGAACAAATTGAGAAAAATGAAGTAATCTCTAGGGAGACATAAAACGTTTTAGGATTATAGTACTCAAGAGTATTATTTTAATGTAATGTAATTGAACACTACAAAACCAAAATTATTAAAGATTAATATTAACCTTTTAAGCCAGTTAACTATTCTGGAAACAATAGTTTATAAAATGAGGGTCAGATGCCCCGACTAAAAACTATGCCTATCCAGGTGACGCACACTTAAACCTGTCTTCCTAGTTGAAAGCCATGTTTGAGTTATTTGTCTCCCATTTCCTTGTATCCCTGTCCTGTGGCTATAATCATTAACTTCTCTCATGCTTTCTTTCTGTGATTTGAGAAAGTACTGTCTCCATGGTTTCCATCCAACATTTGAAGAAAGCAAACAAAAGCTTAAATGTGATTCCAAAACTGTGGCGTGATTTTACTTGTGGAATGTATATTATCTCCATTTACCCTTCAGCTATACAATGTCTTTATCTTTATCTTTCATAGAAGAAAACATATAAAGAAATTTAAATCCCATTTTCTTTCCTCTTTGGGAAGACAGTTGCGGTTATCTCGTGCCCAGCAGTGATTGTTATTTGATTGGCTGCCAATAGAATAGAAAATTCCCGTATTTGCGTTAATCTGTGCTTTTAAGTTTCTCTGAGACTTAATTTTTCTCTTAAAACAAGATAAAATGTAACAATTTGCAGGTGGAGAACATTTAACTGTGATATACTGTATAGGAAAATATTCTTTTACCTACCAGGCTGTCAAAGTTCTACAGAATTGTTAATATTTCAAAAAGCTGTGCCAGGAAATGTGTATATTAGTAAAGAACAACAGTGCAAGACATTGTATTAAACTGTATTCATATCAGTTTAAACATCTCAATTTTTCCTGTGATTTGTTTTAAAAAATGTAAGTTGTCCTTCAAGCCTCAGCATTTTCGTTCAGTATAGTTGTCATGTAGTATTTATTGCTAATTCAGTTCTAACATGCAGTGTACACAGCTGGCAGAGTTAAGTTAAAAAAAAACTACAGAAATTTTATAGTATGTTCTAATGAAGTTAGAGTACGCAAAGTCACAGTCATGGTATTATTAGAATTACTTTTATTAATGCACTACTTCAAGAATAGTTTAAATAACAATTCTTGACAGAAGTCTTTCATTAATACCTTAATGGTAAATGATATAAATTTTAAGATGCAATTTAAGAGAGCTATTGTTAAATTAAGAAAATGATGAAAGTCATCTCTCATATTACAGTTTAAAAGGGTTCAAATTTCTTCATAGTAAAGAAATTTACTATTTCCTAAATCTACTATTTCCTAAGAGGAAGAAATATTTAAGATTTCCTTTCATGAGCTCTATAAAACTGTTAGAAAATGAGTGCCATGTGCAAATGTTCTGAAAGCAAACAGCTATATAAAACATTCCTAAAAATGTATCAAACATAAAAGAAAAATGGTGTACAAATATTTGTATCATGAATTCTAATCATCATCAGAATCTGAATCATATTTCTTTCCTCTGATTGTTTTCTTATCCAATTTTGTGAAAGAGGTTCCAAACTTCTTTTGGCTTTGGAAAGGTGGCTCCATTAAGTTGCCACTAAAAAAGAAGAGATTAGCAATGATGTAAATATCCTTAAGGTAATAGCTGTCTGAAAAAGCAGCTTATTAGACATAACTGGCAAAACACAAATTAGAAGTACAATTGTCTGAAGCCAACTCTCCCTGCCTCCTGCCGTCACATCATTACATAAAAAGGGATACATTATTTTGCTTCATGAATATCTTAGATATTATAGCAAACATTTTTAACAATTAACAGGTGTGATAAAAACATAAGCAATGCCCTGCTGGATCGGATCCCTGGCCCATCTAGTTCACAATCAATTGGTCCATATCATTAATTGGCCAACTACCTTATTTTTCTTATAAAACAGCACCCAGAAACTAGTTAATTTTTGTTTGGGGACCGTTATTGCTGTTGTCTTTTAGTAGATTAGGGAAGGATGTTGAAAATTTGTAGTAGTATTTAGAATGTTTGACAACTGAGACTGATTTTAAAATCAAAGTGGATGAGGAAAAGTTGAAGGTGGTTGGATTGATGGTTGAAAAGTGGAGACAGCAGGCAAAAGAACAGGATACTGAACAGAGAAAAATAAACCTGAATGGGAAGTACGCTGGAACTGAAAAAGGAACTTGATTGGTAGCTAACCAATTCAAACTCAAGATTGTTCCAAGAAAATGAAAGAGAGTAAGAAAGATAGCAGAATATGTGAGTGCCTGGAAATTTATTTCAGGTTTCCATGTTTATGAGTCTCTGATAAAAATTGATGGCCTTGGATACAGGCTGCTTGTGATAAATGTTAGTTTTCTTTTGAATAAAATCTCATTCACACATCTTACATTGATGGATAAATGGGCATGTATTACCGAAACCCTATTGGGCAGTGATGAAGCAATAGTTTTGTGAGAAATTTGCCCTCTTATATTTCAGGTTCATCAACAGCTGAAATGTTGTGGCTGGGATAATGGTGGCAATGACTGTGCATGAAATCTTTGCTGTGACTAGATGTGTTGCTCTGCTGGTACTTGGACTAGAAAAGGATTATTTGAATGAGTCAGACCTATCTATGGATCAGAAACAGTACTGATGGCTCTGGCGGTTTTGCATTGGGCTCTTGAAGGTGGGAGGGTGTCCCTCTTCATCTTATTGAAACTTACACAGCTTTTTATACCATTGCCCATGGTATCCTACTGAACTGCCTACAAGGACTGAGGACTGGAGGAACCATTTTATGATGGTTCCACTCCTACTTTAGTAGGAAGGGATGGTCAAACATTTGACTGACTTATCCATGCTACTTTTGAATATCTACAGGAAGCCTGCAGAAGTCATCTGCTGGTCATATGCGAAGTATACGTTGATAATACCCAAATCTGTACTGCTCTCTCAGGTTGAACTGGAGATGCAATGGAAATCCTAGACCAGTGTCTGAAAGCCTCAAGGATTTGGAAAAGGTTCATACTTAGTCCAAGAAAGGTGGAGTTACTTTTTGTTCAGAACGATTCCGATTTGAGAGTGTCCCAATATTACTTCTGGACAAGACTCTCTTCCTTAAAGGAGTTGGTCTGAAATTCTGGGTTATTTTAGCAGTTGATAGTGGAATAACAGGTGGGAACAGGACCTAGCCTTACCTAAAGGCTACTGCAAAGGTTGTGACCCTACGTGGACTAGGATGCTTTGTCTAGAAACTGCTAGGCTGCCTTTGGAAACCATTTGAAAGCTACAGCCAGATTTTGAGTGGCTGTTATGAAAATATTACACATATTTTCCAGCTGCTGCATTGGTTACCAAGTTCAGTTGGAATAATTGGATTTGACTTATATATCTTGGCTCTAGGGTATCTTAGGGGCCATCTCCTCTAATGGAATCTATCTAGTACATCTATACATGCAGGGTCTTCTCCTTAGAAGTCTTTAGTGAATGTGGATCTAAATCTGGCATATCTTGTATTGGATATAGACATATGAATTAGAGATATACATAAAAACATATAAAAGGTATCAAAATATTTGTAATACATTAGTAAAAATCCATAAATCAGGGAAGCCTAAAAATGATGATTTAATATAATATCAATTTCACTACTTTGCCAGGAAGATATTTTTTATGTTAAGAGTAGTATATAACAGTATATCAGCTACTATTGTAAGATTCATTTTATTTACCTGTACTTGATGATATCTGCGCAACCTAATCTCCATTCTAAGGTTTCTGTGGTGAATTCATCTGTGTTGCCAAGATCAGTAAATCCAACCACATAATCTTGAGTTTTTCCATCTTTTAATAGTGCTAATGTGGGAATTATTTTGATGCGAAGTCTCTCGCAAAGAAATGGTGATTTTTCAGCATTTAACTTGATAAACTTAGTCTCAATATGCTTTTTTGCAAGTATTGTTAAATGTTTGTCGAATATTAAGCATCTAAGGAAAAATAAATACATTTAATACATTAAATAGTGAAATATGAAGTCACCTCTTGCTTTCTAACTCAAGTAAAGCTGTGCAAAGCATCTGAAGTGTGCTTTCATGTTTCTGCATATATAGTTGCGTCACCAGCAGGAACAGCTGAAATATTTTCTCCACATGTATGCATATAAATTTATTTATTTGATTTGATTTGATTTGTATGCCGCCCTATCTCCATAGGACTCAGGGCGGCTCACAATTAAAATCAAACCAAATAAAAACATATTAAAATACAATTAAACGTATATTAAAATTCATTAAAATAATCAAACCCCATCAGTCCAGGCTAGATGATTTAAACAGCCATGTCTTTAGTTCACGGCGGAAAGTGCGAAGGTCAGGGGCCAACCGGAGCCCCAGGGGGAGTTGATTCCAAAGGGTGGGCGCGGCCACAGAGAAAGCTGTACCTCTGGAGGCTGCCAGCTGACATTGTCTAGCTGACGGCACCCTGCGTAGGCCCTCCCTGTGAGAACGCACCGGGCGATGGGAAGCCGTTGCTGGTTGCAGATGGTCCGACAAATATCCTGAGCCTAAGCCATGTAGGGCTTTATAGGTCATCACCAGCACCTTGAATCTCACCCGGAGGGCAACCGGCAACCAATGCATGTCGCGCAGGAGAGGTGTAACATGGGAGTATCAGGATCCTCCCATCACAACCCGTGCGGCCACATTCTGTACCAGCTGAAGCATGCAAATGCAAAGATGTCTGGAAAGCCCTTTGAATAAGCCAAGTGAATATGGTTATATTTCAATATTTTCAAGACGGGCACTTCAGGCAGGAAGGCCCCTTCAAATGCTTTGCACCACCTAAAAACACTACAAGTGCTATTTGAAGTGTGGTTTCATGTTTTGCTATGCCAATGGTACTACAGTCATAGAATCAAAATTAAAATGGACTTGTAAGTAATCTAATCCAACCTCCTTTTCAGTAAAGGACTCATAAACAATCCCTGAAAGTCTGTCATCCTGTCCATTTGAAAGAGTGAAACAAGGTCCATTATTGTTTTAGGCACAGTATTCGGCTTTTTAAGACCTCTTACCTTTAGGAAAATATTCCTTATACAGATATCATTAAATATTAAAATCAGTGTGTGGATAAATTATCAAGCACATACCCACAATTTATTTATTTTTTATTTTTTACAAATATTTTATTAAGTTTCAAAATTAAAAAAAAAACTAATTTATTTTTCAATTTCCCTTCATTTTGACTTTGGGAGTTCATACTGTGAAAAATGCAACAATTGAATCTGAAAGTTATTTTAGATCATTGCCATCAGGTTTTCCAGTAAATCTTTCAGATAATTGTCCTTAGAGTCACTGAATTGTTTCCTATCTTCAGCAAACCATTATCAACTTCCTTGAATATGGTTTGGCATAATATGGAGATCCAATGTATTATAATTATTTAACAAACAATGGCTAAACAAATTACCATATTGTGAATGCAATTACAATTATGACTAGACATTTGCAGCTGGTTTTGTAAAGGGCTCGTAAATTTAAAAATATGGCAATTTCTATGCATTAACTAGAAAGGAATTTCAACTTAACAATGATATTTCTGAATAACCACTACAGTGTTAATCATATTTAACTGGAACAATAATAACAGAGTTGCAGTTCAGCAAACCCTAACTGATTTATGTTTTTATTGAGAAATAATGGCTCTTCCTGTGTCTAGGTTATAAGATGAACATTGATTCACTTTAAGAGGTTAAATTGCTAAAAAAATACACCAACTTAGTCAGTATTAAGAAAATTTAGAAAAATAATGATTTTACTGAGGATTACCTGAAGGTTGAATCTCTATAAAAATGACAAACCACGTTTTTGCTCCCTTTCACTTCTTGAAAAAATTCTCGCTCGCTGGGGATTTCTCGGTATTCTCCATGTCCTTTTGAAAGCCATTCCTATTAATAAGGATACAAAATTTTACATTTGATGCCATAAAAGAAATCATTTCAAATTCATTCCATAAGATTATAATTCTACCATTATTCTGTGAGGACAAGTTCTACTATGTCTAAGCTTCATCTGATGAATCCAAATCCTAACTTCAAAGTTATTGATGGCAATTTTAGCATTTCTGATATGCTTTGAAGTTGGTCAATATTATTTCCAAAATAAATCATGTATTTAAATAAAAAGTACTTCAACATTTATTATAAATTGTTTCCAAAACTAAAAGGACTAGAACAGAAAGTCTGCATTCTCAAAGAATAGTGAAGTTTTAATGGTTAATACTCTAATATGAAGTAAATTCCCAGTAAATATGAAGTAAATTCCCAGTAAATTCCTATGCACATATTTATTCCAACCTGTCCACCAATTATGTTTAGGACTTACATAGGGCTGCAACAATTGTGTATTCCTCCAGTAACTTAATTAGTCAAAAATATCTGTATTCCAAATTTGACTTCCACACTGGAATTCTTTAAGCCAGTTTAGAGATATAGGAACTGCAATTACTTAGTTTGAATTAGTGTTATACTGCAAATGTAAATTAAATCAGATTCACTTTTTTGCTTGATCTTTATTTTTGAAACGGTGGCCTCCTGCATACTACTTAAGCTCAAGGGTAACCATTTGGCTCCCAAAAACTGTTCTTTAGCAGAAAAAACTCAATCCTGCCTTTCATAAAATATATATTTTCTTCAGTTTTCTATATCACAATAGTTATTGACGTTGGTAATTGTAATGACTCTGGAAGTCCTGAGATACGTATAGACTGATATATTTGGGCACAATAAGATAGTATTCACTATATGGAAAATAATGAAAGGACAATTTTGGCTTTAGCAACACTTCAAGAATCTTGTCAGCCAATGTTAAAAGAATTCAAGAAGCTGGAATGTTATAGAAGCTAGTCATATGCCTGACTATATGGAATTAGATAGTCTAAGTCATACTAAGTCTGGTTCTAAGTCAACAGAGGTTTCTCCTGTAGTGGGTTTCAATTTAGTTTGCTACCAGTGCGCTCGTGACGTTTCTGTGCAGCGGGTGGGCGGAGCCAGTAGCAATCCACCACTGCGTTTCTCCCAATGTGCATAGGACTGTATCCTGAGGATATTCATACTTGTGTATTTCACTGAAACTAGCTTAGATTAAATTTGCAAAGGTTGATTGTAAGGATGTAATAATAAACATATGACTAAAACACTCAGATTTTAATGGGATTTACTAATTCACTATTTAATTTCACTTCATCTCAAACCCCTGTGATGGGAAACAAGCTAAAGTTTTGTTAATGTCACTCTTTTCATGTTAGTGGACTACGAGTGGCCTAGTTTGTAGAGATACTCCAAGATTATAAATGCAATACAGGAGAAGGGGTTTGGGCCGTTATATTTGTCAGTTACCTGTTTTTGTTTCTGATCTTTCTTGAGTGCTTCAAGCCTCCTTCGTTTGAGAAGTTCCAGGTCATCTTCATCCATTTGGTCCAATTTTTGTATTTCAGCATCAAGCTGTTCTTCTACCATCTTAGCTGTCTGAAGCATCGGAGCTTCCAGGGCTTTGGAAAATACGTTAACAGAAGTATCTGCATCCATTTTCTTTTCAGGTTAGCAGCAGACTCATTAAACCTGAAAAATGAAGTAGATTTTAAGTTAGAACCAGACAGAATAGAAAAGATATTTATTACAATGTCAATTGTATACATGGTGGTGTAGAAATATCAATGGAATTTGAAAGCAGATTCAGCATAGTGATATGAATATTTAATTGAAAAACTGACTGCGGTTGATTCTTTTGCTTTAGTTAAATAGTGGTCAGTTGACAGAAGGATTATTGACAGCGTACATTTTGTTCTGATTATTTGGTTTAACTTTAAACCTTGTGGGTGGGAGAGAGGGGGAAGAGTTGTCATAGAGCAGGGGTGTCAAACTCAAGGCCTGGGGTCTGGATCCGGCTTGCGGGCTGCTTAGATCTGACCCACGGGACCTTCCTGGAAACAGTGAAGGACCCCAGCCCGCGGTACTGCTGCCAGCAAAAACGAAGCTCAGGAGGGCTGTATGAGGCCCTTCTGAGCTTCGTTTTCGCTGGCAGAGGGTTGCAGGAGGCTGTTGCAGCTGAAAACAGAGCCTGCAAGGGCTGCACGTGGCCTTCCCGAGCTCTGTTTTCACTGGCAGAGGGCTGCAGGAGGCTGTTGCAGCCAAAAACGGAACCTGTGGGGGCCGTGCACAGCCCTCCCGAGCTCCATTTTCACAGGCAGAGGGCTGCAGGCCATTGCAGCTGAAAACGGAGCTCAGGAGTCCATTTTCGCTGGCAGAGCACTTGGGCTGTCACAGGCACCCCGATACAAATGACATTGAGCTGGCCACACCCACCCTGGCCGCACACACCCTGTCCCCCCTGCAGGTTCGAATCTCACCAAGGCTCAAGGTTGACTCAGCCTTCCATCCTTTCTAAGGTGAGTAAATTGAGGACCCAGTTTGTGGGGGCAATAAGCTGACTTTGTATAAATATACAAAAGTATGAAGGCTATTGCTTAGCGCATTGTAAGCCGCCCTGAGTCTCCGGAGAAGGGCAGCATATAAATCAATTTTTTTTAAAAAAAGTCAAACATAACCCTGGTGCAGCCCTCAATGAAATCGAGTTTGACACCCGTGTCATAGAGGAACAGAGACTGATATCTGAACCATTTTCATTATTAGTCAGCATTTTAAATATATCTTCTCTTAAGTAAGGATTACTGAACTAGAATTCTAATTTGGTACTCTTGGAATGAGAAATTCTGTAGTAAATTATCTGGTACTTTGCAGTGTTATGGAGTACAGTCTAGGTCCATTTCTATTTTATAATGGGCAACATCCCCTTGAAACTGTTAAGTAGCTAGAAAAACATTTCAAGTCTATCTGGATTAAATCAGACTTTGAATAATTTAAGAATCTAATTTATTGATTGACAAATTATCAATCATTAATACTGTACTCTAATTACAGAATTGGGCTCAGAATCAATTCATTCTGAATATATAATTCTCAAAATATATTGAGCAGGAAACTATGATCCATTCTTATTCTAAGCATGAATAAAAGGCATGTTTCTCTCTCCACAAAGAAAGAGTAATCTTGGGTTGGGAGGTAAGAAATCAGTCTGTTTTTCCATTGTCAGATCACTGATCAGGAAGAGCAAGATTTTGAAGAGCAAGATTTCAGGGGGGAGGCAAGGATACTCTCTGGCCTTGGAAGTCTTTTTTTTTTTTACCAATGCTCTCTTTGCCATTGTTGGTAAATAGAAATTCATTTCTGATGGAATCTAATTCTACCTTTAACAATGACTAACCTGGACTTGCCAGTTTAGACATAAGGATGTAGTAACAAGATTTGAAATATATTAAAGAGCATTGGATTATTTAATGAAAGTGTTAACTAGAACACTTTAGTAAATATTCTTGAAAAAAATCCTAAAATACCAGACAAGCATACAGACAAGAAAATAGTATCAGAAATGAAAGAAAATTTCACATGGCATTGACATAAGACCTCAGTTAAAAAATCTGTCTGGAGATAAGTTACCAAATAAAGACCTCTGAGCTAACATGTTGATAAGAATGGCAAAATGATTGCTTCTCAGTTATATCTTATGATAATGAATTGTGATACCAATACAATATACAGTATTATTGTTGCTAAATTAGGCAAAAGACTAAATCAAATTAATATGCCCACAAAGATGCTTCATTTATTGTATTCAAAATATTCATAATTGAATTCAGGATAAATCTCATGTATACTACAAGAAAATAGCAATTCCTAAATGTTTCTTACTCTAGAAAAGAAATTCAGCAAAGCAGCATATTATAAACCCTTTTTCATTTCATTTCATTTCATTTTCATTTTATTAAATTTGTATACTTCTCCTGGCAGGACTCAGGGCGGTGAACAGCTGGGATAAAACAGAACATTACAAAATTTAAAAAACAATTTAAGATAATTAAATAATTTTTGGCCTAATTTAAAAACCCATTAAAATTAAGTTCCAATTAAAAACCAAAACAGATGGGGTCAAGCCAACCCAGCTAGAAGGAATAAATGTGTTTCAGGGCTCGGCGAAAAGTCCGGAGGTCTGATATCGTGCGAATCTCTGGGGGTAGGTCATTCCAAAGGGTGGGTGCTGCCACAGAGAAGGCTCTCCCCCTGGGGGTCACCAGCTAACATTGTCTATTTCTGCAATAGAGGCCCTGTGTGAACGTATTGGCCGGTGGGAGGCTATTGGTAGCAGCAGGTGGTCTCATAAATACCCCGGCCCTAAGCCATGGAGCGCTTTAAAGGTGGTCACCAACACCTTGAGGCGCACCCGGAAGACCACTGGGAGCCAGTGCAGCTCGCGCAGGAGAGGTGTCACATGGGAGCGCCCTGTTGCTCCCATAATCCCCTGCATTCTGGACCAGCTGGAGCCTCCGGATGCACCCCAAGGGGAGCCCCATGTAGAGAGCGTTGCAGTAGTCCAGGCGGGAAGTGACAAGTAACTGTGTGTAGGGAGTCCCGATCCAGAAAGGGATGCAACTGGCGTATCAGGCGAACCTGATAGAAAGCCCCCCTGGCCACGGCCGTCATATGCTCTTCTAAAGACAGCCGTGCATCCAGGAGGACGCCCAAGTTGCGAGCCCTCTCCGTGGGGGCCAGTGATTCGCCCCCAATAGCCAGCGATGGCACCAGCTGGCTATATCGGGATGCCAGAAGCCACAGCCACTCGGTCTTGGAAGGGTTGAGTCGGAGCCTGTTTCTCCCCATCCAGGGGAGAAATATAAGGTATTCAATCATACATTAAATTACAATTACATTAAATTACAAATATCTCTCATAGTAGGCACAATCTTAGAAAAGGTATCTTATTCTTCATAACACAAATGTCTCTGTTGAATTGATACCTTTTAGCTATAATTTTCATAACCCACTTTTAACAATGAAAAATTAGAGGGGAAAACTTTACTACATCCACCTATTTAGCTTTGCACTCAGTGTCCCATCTACAATTTAACAGCATAAGGATTTTGAGTGACCTTAGTATTTTTTTTTCAAATACGGATTCCCCCCAAATAGTTGGGATGGCTGTTTTGTGAACCCTATTAAATTCTGTAAAATATTTTTCATTAAGATCAACAAGCAACGAAGCAAGATCCAAAGTTAATCGATGACATCATGCGTCATATTCTGGAAATACGATTCCAATTAAGATGATCTGCAATATCGTATGCAGAAAAAGCAATTTCTGCTAGGGAGGGTACGGAAAAATATACTTATCCATCCAGAGCTGACACCTAAATCTAAAACCAACAGAGATGCATCCAACTCACTCCTCGTCTACATCATCATCAGCAAGTCTTTCCAAAAGAAATACCAAGACATAAACACCGTTTATTTGTATCGTTTCGAGACCCAGGCAACCAAACAGTAACGATTCGGCTCGATACTTACTAATTAGGCCACAAAGGAGCGCTCCTCAGCGTAGAAGAACCACAAAAATCTCTCCCTGAGCCTCTGTCGCCCGGCCGGCCTCCCAAAGGAGCCCCCAAAGGACCCCCTACGCCCCTGGAGATGGCTCAGCAAGTAAACCTGGTCACAAGTAAACCTGGTCACCTGGTCCCGCGCATGCGCCTCTCTCCTCAGCGACGCGTCCTGAAGACGTTTCATTGTTGACGCAGCAATTAGCTGTCAGAGGCGGCGATCCTTTCTGCGCTTGCGTCGTGCGCATATCCTTTTCTGAATACACGTGAGCGGGATGGCTGTTCCACGGCTTTACGTTCACGTTAATTAACGACTTACGATTCAAAGTCCCGCTTGACTGAGGGGGATTCATAACAAAAAGCAATGCTTCCGGCAGCACATACCGTCCCGAGTCGCGCTAATTCCGTTAGCTTGTAATAAGCCACACAAGACCTTGCAAGAGCCAACGCCCGGGTGCCCCCTCATCTCGGTAACGCCCGAATCCCACCTCGGGATGGCCCTCAGCGAAGGGTGGCGCATTAAAGGGGCCTTTCTGCTGCTCCTGAGGAGCGAGGCGGCCAGCGCTCTCGGTCCCTCTGGTCGTTCGGACTCGCCCCAGTCCTGCGTTCAAGTTCATCTTGTATATGGGCCCTGCTCACGCGCTTGGCTGCTGTTCATCCTCCGTCCAGAGGAGGCGGTCGCCGCAGCAGCCGGAAGCTCCTGGATAGGCGACCTGCTTCTTCTGCGCGCTGATTGCCCGCCTGCCGCGTGCCGGGGGCCAGAGGTGAGGCGCCTGCGCACATCGTCGGCCGCTGCCGAGTGGAGGGTTCGCGTTGGCCTCTCACCATATGTGCCCTCTCGCGTGTGGAGGCGGCTGGCTGGGCCCTGAGCAAGGAGAGCGAGCGAGAGAGCCAGCCTCGGAGAGGCGGTTGCAACCATGGGCAAAAAACAGAAAAACAAGAGCGAAGACAGGTACCCAGAGCCCTGGACGTGGCCTGGGTGGGCGGGGAGCGGGAATAGTCGGTGGCTGCCGGCCCAGAGCTAGCCCTGCGTTTCTCCTTCCTCCACGCTGAGGCAGCAGGGACGCCCCTTCCTCAGTGAGGGAAAGGGAGGCAGCTCCTCTCTCACTCGGAGGACGTGACACTTCGGGCCAGAGGCTCGCGTGTCTCCTGTCCTCGCGTGTGAAAGACTGGGACGAGGGAGGGGGCAAGGGGGCCGTCCGAATTCGTATATCTCGACCTTTGTGGGACTTTCACGGCTGGACTGCTTACTTCTGAGGACTCGTCCGGTACTCGTTTGCCTCTTCATTAGCAGGCGCTGTTAGTCATGTTTCCTTCGCAATTATTTTAGGTGTGTGCGCTTTTCTGCTCGACTCCACCGTGGGACTTCTGGGTGCAGTCGCTTTTCCAGTTAGGGGAGCTAGAGATATTTAAAGACCTTGTCAAATTCGGGGGAACTAAAAGCCCTGTGCTTCCAGCTTGGCCCTTTAGCTCAAGGCTGACGTGGAAAAGTTACTGATAAACAAGTTAAAGGAGATCAAACAATTCCTCGTTAACACTACTTGTGGGAGATAATCACAATTTACTCTAGATGAAATTGTGTGAATTTTCTTAAGTTGGCTATGTTAGGGAGACCTTTCTGGTCCAAATGGCCTTCGTTTCAAGTGGTACGTACAACTAAGGGGTTTTGCTGTTAGGGTTCTTGTGAAAGAAGAGGCTTTCTGCCTCACCTATCTGTACTATTGACCCCTGGCTTGCTGCATTTCTCATCAGAGTTTCCTACATGCCTAGTTTCTTGTAATTGTTGGAACCTCCAACATTTAGAGCACAGATAAATTCTGTATGGCTACTTCTGCATGATCATTAGTGATAATTAACTACTAGCCTTGAATTTTACCAGTCTTGAAATTAAATAGTGAATCCTACTAGCTCCCTAAGATAACATGGTAAGAATCAGTTGGTTATTCTAAATGTGTAGAACGTGATGTAAATGCGGATGAAATAGCCTGCTATGGTTACATATGCAAGCATTACACTTGAAACAGAAGAAGGTAATACACAGGAAAATATAAGAAGAGCATATAATAGGACAAAGCCCTGTGTTTTTCAAAACCTGTTGAGTAAAGTGATGTTTTGTCTCGGTCATTTTATTTTATTTTATTTTATTTTTTATTTTTTTTATTTTTATTTGATTTATATGCCGCCCTTCTCCGGAGACTCAGGGCGGCTTACAGTGCGTTAAGCAATAGCCTTCATACTTTTGTATATTTATACAAAGTCAGCTTATTGCCCCCACAAACTGGGTCCTCATTTTACCCACCTTAGAAAGGATGGAAGGCTGAGTCAACCTTGAGCCTGGTGGGATTCGAACTTGCAGTAATTGCAAGCAGCAGATGTTAATAGATGTTAATAACAGGGTGCTTTAAACCACTGTACTACAGGCTTTTAATCCTAAGAAGAAAATAGGACAGACAGAGATGGCCACTCATACATTTTAAAAAAATCTTGGTATGTATTTAATTGCTATTTTAATTGTTACTGTCAGAATCAGAAATATGCAATTACTAGAGAGCCTTGGCCTTTATGGCATCAAAGAAAACTCAGCAAGACTTTTGAGAAAGATGTGATACCATTCTCCTGAAGATCAGAGAAGATGTAATACTGTCAGTGTCCGTTTAGATGGAAAATGTTATGCAGTTAACCATTCTAACTCTTAATTAATTTGCTAAATGCTATTAAGATTTAACAGGGCAAAATAATGCCCCCGGAATCTGTTGCTAGATCATTTGACAAGAACTTCATGGAAGCCCTAATCAGATGGTTTCAGCTTTGCATGAAATTTATCAATTTGAGGGCTCATTACATTCCAGTTTATTATTTTTTTTGTTATAACTACTCAGCCTCAGTTTTCATGTAAGGAATGAATTTTTATAGAACACTTAAATTGCTCAGATAAGACTGAGGTGAGAGCCAGTTTGGTGTAGTGGTTAAGGCACATGCTAGAAACTATGAGAACTATGAGTTCTAATTCTGCCTTGAGCACCAAGGACTTTGGGTCAGTCTCAGTAACTTTAGACAACTCACTCTTTCAGTCTTGGAAGCAGGCAATGGCAAACCACTTTCAAAAACTTGCCAAGAAAACTACAAGGACTCATCCAGGAACTTGTCAGGAGTCAGCATTGACTTGAAGGTGCATGTATGCAGTAGACTGAGAAGATAAAGAGAATCATTATGGTTTTCTCAGATTATATCAAAGAGGTTCACCAGCACAGAGGAATACTAACTTGAACTTGAAATAAGTGCTTGAGAAAAGATATCTAAAATGATCAGCTGTCACTGAAAATCGTTTCATTACCTTGGGGAATCTAAAACACATCTCACCTCTAAATTCCTATTAAAAGTTGATATTTTTGAAATTTATTGTGGATTATTTTTAACATATTAATTAAATTATTAAATTATATATTCATATTTATGTCCTTAACTACAGCAAAATATGGCAGCTTTTTAGCTACAGTCTTCCTTTTATTTCCTCTTGTCCCTTTTTTCCTTCTTTTTAATTTAAATCTGTCTTTATTTAAGAATGGAGTTTACAGATTTTATTTTTAATATCACTTTTAAAATATTTTTCTAGGCTTGAATTTTTAATGAAATCCATATGGGATATATCTTTTTCTTGCTCACATTTTAATATTGATAATAATCTCATTTGTAAGATACAGTGTTAAAGAACTGGGAGCTTCAATGAACTGTTGAAAAATATGAATATTGAAAGTGGTTTTATTTTTCTTAGGAGATAACATATTTTCCCTAAATATAAATCTTTTATAGGAAGATTGAGAGAAAGATATATGTAGTAATTTTTAATGCAAGAAGTATGATTTTAATCAGATTTTCTAAACTACAGAAAGAAATGACATTTTTACTAAAGAAATGTCAGGATATTTTACTGTTTACTTCAAGAAATTGTAACCATAATTAAATTTATGATGTTGGGAAAGATGCCTGGCTTTGATGAAGATGAAATTAGTACAAACGTGTTGCTCTTTTATCTCCTGTCTTATTGGATGTATATACTAAAGATTTTTCAGACAGACTCTTGCTAACTTTGATTTTGAAGCATTTAGGGTGGTTTTGGTGGGGTGGGGGAGGGAGAATATGTGTTGTATTTAAAAAAACACAAGGAATTTCAGGTAGAATGGTTTATTATCTTAGAGCAAACTTCCCAGTTTATCTTCAATTATTGTCTCATTTCACTCCATCTTACCCCCTTTTCTCTTACACTGTTGAACTTGCTTAAATATAAGGGCTTATATTAGAATTATTTCAAACATTTTTATGTTATTATATTTATCTGAGAAAGCTAAATGATACGCATTCTGGTGTAGACTGTATTTTTCTAATGCAAATACTTATTACAGAAGATGCTTGGTAGATATATTCTGTGATAATTTTTAACCATGTTAGTGGAAAAAGAGTAGACATTTAATGTGATTTTATACATTGCAAAAACTAAAGAAATAACTAAGTGACTTTGGCTAATCTTGAGAAGCTAAGCAGTTTGGTCTTGTTAGTACTTGAAAGAAAGATTACCAAAAGGCCTTGGTCTGGAAAAACAAAAAAGCACTCTGGAAAAAGACTATGCTGTTGCTGCTGTATATAGATTGTCCACAAAATTGCCAGGAGTCTCAAAGGAGCCTTTATTTTAAGCTGCGGATATCCAATTTTACTAAGCTGAAAACTTCTTGGCTAGATTTTTCTTTGCTTGTATAAATATAAATGGTGCCCCGTAGGTAAAATTGCAATCCTGAAGTATATTGTACTAGATTTGGACCTCTTGAATAGAACTGCAACACTGAAATATAGTATATCGTAGAAGTGAGTACACCCCTCACATTTTGTAAATATCTAAGTATATCTTCTCATGTGACAACACTGAAGAAATGACACTTGGCTACAATGCAAAGTAGTGAGTATACAGCTTGTATAACAGTGTAAATGTGCTGTGCCCTCAAAATAATGCAACACACAGCCATTAATGTCTAAACTGCTGGCAACAAAAGTAAGTACACCCCTAAGTGATAATGTCCAAATGGGGCCCAGGTAGCCGTTTTCCCTCCCTGATGTTATGTGACCCGTTAGTGGTACTCGTCAGGTGTGAAGAAGCAGGTGTGTTAAATTTGGTTTTATCGCTCTCATGCTGGTCACTGGAAGTTCAAAATGGCCCCTCATGGCAATGAACTCTGAGAATCTGAGAAAACTAATTGTTGCTCTACATAAAGATGGCCTAGGCTATAAGAAAATTGCCAAGACCCTGAAACTGAGCTGCAGCATGGTGGCCAAGACCATACAGCGGTTTAACAGGACAGGTTCCACTCAGAACAGGCCTCGCCATGGTCGACCAAAGAAGTTTGAGTCCCCGTGCTCAGCGTCATATCCAGAGGTTGGTTTTGGGAAATAGACATATGAATGCTGCCAGCATTGCTGCAGAGATTGAAGGAGGGGCGGTCAGCCTGCCAGTGCTTGGACCATAAGCCATACGCTGCATGCTGCAGGGCTGTCGTCCCAGAAGGAAGCCTCTTCTAAAGATGATGCACAAGAAAGCCCGTAAACAGTTTGCTGCAGACAAGCAGACTAAGGACATGGATTTCTGGAACCATGTCCTGTGGTCCGATGAGACCAAGCTAAACTTATTTGGTTCAGATGGTGTCAAGTGTGTGTGGCGGCAACCAGGTGAGGAGTACAGAGACAAGTGTGTCTTGCCTACAGTCAAGCATGGTGGTGGAAATGTCATGGTCTGAGGCTACATGAGTGCTGCCGGCACTGGGGAGCTATAGTTCATTGAGGGAACCATGAATGCCAACATGTACTATGACATACTGAAGCAGAGCATGATCCCCTCTCTTTGGAGACTGGGCCACAGGGCAGTATTCCAACATGATAACGATCCCAAATACACCTCCAAAATGGCCACTGCCTTGCTAAAGAGGCTGAGGGTAAAGGTGATGCAGTGGCCAAGCATGTCTCCAGACATAAACCCTATTGAGCATCTGTGGGGCATCCTGAAATGGAAGATGGAGGTGCGCAAGGTCTCTAACATCCACCAGCTCCGTGACGTCATCATGGAGCAGTGGTAGAGGACTCCACTGGCAACCTGTGAAGCTCTGGTGAACTCTGTCCAAGAGGATTAAGACAACGCTGGAAAATAACGGTGGCCGCACAAAATATTGACACTTTGGACCCCATTTGGACATTATCACTTAGGGGTGTACTCACTTTTGTTGCCACCAATTTAGACATTAATGGCTGTGTGTTGCGTTATTTTGAGGGCACAGCACATTTACACTGTTATACAAGCTGTATACTTACTACTTTGCATTGTAGTCAAGTATCATTTCTTCAATGTTGTCACATGAAAAGATATACTTAAATATTTACAAAATGTGAGGGGGTGTACTCACTTCTGTGATATATTGTAATTATTAACGTGTTTTAGACTCAAGCACAGTATCATATTTCATATGATTTTTTTTTGCGGTGCTGTTTTAGTGCCAAAGATGATATAGATCTTGATGCCCTTGCTGCTGAAATAGAGGGTGCAGGTGCTGCCAAGGAACAGGAGCCTCAAAAATCTAAAGGCAAGAAGAAAAAAGAAAAGAAAAAACAGGATTATGAGTAAGTTCAAAATGTGTCCTTCATAGTTCTGATACAAATTAGATTAGATGCATGGAATCAGACTTTGTGAATATCCTTGTAACATGCTTTGGAGAAGGGGGATAAAAAGCTCTATTTGGAGTCAAGGCTTATAAAAGTGCATTTAATGATAACTGAAAGAGAATTGTGATATGGATGATAGAGACCAAATCTAGTCTTTCATCCCTGTAGTTTTATTGGCACTTTCAGCATTGGCAGCGTCTTTGCGGAAATATTTCGGTAGCATCCTACTGAGTTGTTCAGCCAAGACAAAGTGCCTTGTCTTCCCTATTCATATGTGTGCTATTGACTACCAAACTATCATTTTCTCTTTAGTTTCACTGCCCAACTATTATATGAGAAACAGAACTGGCGCACTACTCTAATTTTCTTCTTAAGTAGTTTTCCAGATAAAGGAACATGAGAATCTCATAGATACATTAACTTGCTTTATGTTTATATGGTACATTCAAGTTTGGAAAATAAAGTATGGCAGAGTTTATCCTGTAGAGTTCACCCTCTCCTATATCTCTCCTTCCCTTAAAATCTTTTGGGAAGTTTCAATAAGATGAAAGAGAAGGAATGTTTTGATTTAGACTGCTGAATGGCACTACTTTAAACACCATCTGTCTGAAATGGTATAGGATCATCAGCTTGAGGAGAGGGTCCCTCTCAACTCTTTGATTCTGTTATCAGACTTACCCAATTATTGACTTCTGTTTTCTTAGTATATAAACAGATTCTAAGTAATATCATTCTCATTGCAGTGAAGATGATATCCTGAAAGAGTTGGAAGAACTGTCTCTAGAAACACAAGGTGGGAGTGTTGAAAAAGAACCAGGTGTAGGAAAGGTAAAAATCGTGCAAAACTGGTGCTCAAAATTTTAAAACATTGTATGTCTTTTGTGTCAGATTAATTCACCGGGAAACACTATAATAATTTAATACTGAAATTTACCCATCTGCCTGGAAAGTAGTGTGGAAAGTTATCTTGTGAATCAAACAGCTTCAAAGCATTTGACCAGATTGTTCAAAGGGCTTTTTTTTGTAAAAGAAAAACAAAAAACGCTGTTGATAGTTCATGCACATGCAAAAGAGCCTTGGATAGTACACTGGTCTAAAGCACCCTGTTATTAACACAGCTGCCCGCAATTATTGCAAGTTCGAATCTCACCAAGGCTCAAGGTTGACTCAGCCTTCCATCCTTTCTAAGGTAGGTAAATTGAGGACCCAGTTTGTGGGGGCAATAAGCTGACTTTGTATAAATATACAAAAAGTATGAAGGCTATTGCTTAGCATGTTGTAAGCCGCCCTGAGTCTCCGGAGAAGGGCATCATATAAATCAATTTTTTTAAAAAAAAAATCAGTATTCCATTGTTCTAAGTTATTTGTAATTTGTCCCTTCAGTATTGCATAATTGTTTCTCACACACAAACAATCCACATCTTGATTTTTTAAATATATTTCACATATCAGAAATATAGCAAAGTAGAATGTATATATCCTTAACCAATAGCACTCAGTCTAAAATAATGCTGACAATTTCAGGGAGTTAAAATGTGGCAGTGGTAGGAAAAGTCAATATCTTCATGTTCCCATGTCTAAATTGCATCATGAGAAGCCTGGTGATTGCATCCATCCTTTAAACTTTCTCTAACATATCCCATATACACAAAATGAATTTCTACATTGAATTACCCCATTTTAAGTTGAGGAGAAAATCATATGATAATACAGGAAATTAAACCCAGTTTTCCCAAAAAGTAATGCAGTACACACAATGAAAATCTTAAGGGTTGTGTTTGTCAGAGAAGGTTAATACCTTATAGAAGTGATGCAAGCAGTATGACTAAATAAGATGTTTTAAATATAAATCCGAGATTATTTCATTCCCATTAGCTTTAATGCTTAAGGAATGTCCATATATTTCATTTGTATCCAAACAAATGTTTAAATTCACCAGTGGGAAGGTTTGCTTACGGTCCATATAACTAGACACAGAAAAGTATCAGAATACAACCTAAATCTCAATTCCCTTTACTTGTCAAAATCAATATTAGTGTAAACTGATATATTTATAGAGTAACCAAAGTTATATTTTAATCTAACACTATTAGAAAAGGAAATATTCGACTATTGATCTTTGAAGCATAATGTATCATCTGCATTTACTTTGCTTTCTTGATTTCCAATGAATTAACGATGAAGGAAGTTGGATGAATTCATTTGAATTCATTTAATGAAACTTTTTTTAGGATTACTGAATATGGCAAGATTAGCATTAAATGGCATCCTTATTCCATTCTTTATCCCCTTTCTGCCTGCAAAATTGGAGCCTTGTCAGAATTTGGTACAGTGCCAAGTTGCCAGGGAGCGCAGTAGTCCTATATGAAGGTTTAGGTGTTCTGTTCCTAAGAAGTAGGTCTGGGTATCCATTGCCTGGCTAGTGCAAATATGGCACCCTGAAGGAGGAAGCTCAGCCGCATCCTCTGTGTTACAATTTAATTTTTTTCATGGTAGCTCTTGTCTATGCTCATGCTCAGCAATTGTACCTAATCATGCCTCAGGAATGCAGGGCTTGGGGGAAAAAAACCCTACCCAGATCCTCATCCATGACCTGCTGAGTCTCCTGAAAGACCCCCAGAGATGGGCTACAGCTGCTGAAAAGACCAAAGAAATGCTCTGAGGAACAGGTTATTGGCTTGAGAGGCTTGAACCAGGGGAGGTGTGCCAAGCAAAAAAAAAAAAAAAAAAGGACCAGGAAGAAGGCTCCTGTCAAGAAAGGTGCACTAAGTTGACTAGGCAACTATTTTCTGAGTGGGCTTGGAGCTGCACAGGTTGTGGGACTGACAGGAGACAAGTGGATGCTCTGCAGAGTTGTTCCCAAGGCTAGCAGTAGTAGCAGAACTCAATGCAATCAAGGGCACCTGTGAGAAGGGGAAGGTGGTGAAGCAGGAAGATGCCAAAGGATGATGTTGCAAAGCAGAGCTCTATGCTACCAATCACCTTATCAGGCAGCTGTTATTTCCTGCCAGCATTTGAAAGCCTATCCAGGTAGGCTGTTGTCTTCCACATTATGACCAAAAGAAATCTGGCTGTCAGAGAAAAAGAAAGACAATGGTATAGCTGTTGGCCTATCCAGTCAGTTTGGTCCAAGTTCTTACAGCAGTCCAGTTTTGTTAGAAGACTCGCAAATGTAAGGGTTTTACAAGTCTCAGGTGTCAGTGCTCTCTTCCTTAATACTTGCCTCAGACTATTGCTGACCAGCTGACCACCATCCTGTCCAAAGTCTCCAGATACTATTTCTAGATCTTGCTGCTATTGGCCTAGAGGCTAGCATTGTCACGTTCTTCCCTATGTTTTTCCAGCCATGTGTAGCTCTCTGCTTCCCTCATAGGGCAACTATCTCAAGTGTCTTCCTGCCCTGCTGTGTTCCATCCTGACCACAGGCCATCCGGCCTTCAACTCTGCTGCCACTGGCTTTAGACCCAATTCTACCATTCTTCTACCTGCCTCTTTCCACCCCTACTTAACATGTTTTGCTGCTCTCTCCCCACATCCTTCCTACAGATACCTTCGTTATACCAATCGTACATCTTGTTGTTGTTGTTGTTGTGATCTTGGGTCTGGCTCTACAAAATATATGCCTGCTTGCTCTTTGGGGACCACTGCTAAGGTTGTCCTGCCCCACCCCTCCTAATCTATTCCCTGGTTCTGCTGCTGCTGGGTTTAATTTATCCCTCCTTCCTTCCCTCTCTCTGCATCTACGTTCCCTTCTCACAAATATGAACTTAATCAGGTGCGTTACTGAAACTGAATTTTTATCACATTGTATAAGACAACAGTACCAAGAAAAGGGAGAGCAGTCTAATAATCTTACTGATTTAAGACTTATCAAATTATATTCCAAAGAAATATCCTTTCAGGAGCAATTGAATACAGTCCAGGCAGAAAAAAAGTTCACATATGCAGTGCTGTGCTCGAAGGTTCCTTTGCCACGTGAAAACAAAACTTACATATGCAAGATCTTCAGCAAAAAGTATTATTTATTGTACAACTTCGCTTTATGTACCATCTGAAAGATTTGTTCAGATTTCTTTTCCCACCGTTCCCAACCAAATAGAGGGAAATATATTTCTGAGAGGTGTTTTTGTTTGTTTATGATCAATAGTCAGAGAATGTAGTGATCACAAATCATATGTACAGGTTTCTATTATTATTTTCAATTTATGACATTAAATTTTTTTATCAGGTAGAGAATGAAAATGAAGAATTTAGCCTGTCAAAACATGATAAAAAGAAGAAAGCCAAGAATAAAAAGGCTAGCTTAGAGGAGGAAGATGGCAGTGAAGAAATGGAGGACAAAGAAAAAAAATCTAAAAAGTCCCTCAAACCCAAGAAAGAAGTACTCTCTGAGAGTGATGATGATGATGATGATTTTGATTTGAAAAAAAAGAAAGGAAAAGTTCAGAAATCAGGTAATAAACACGAATTTTCTGAAGAAGATGACGCTGGCATTGTGAAGAAGAACAAAGAGTGTGCACAACCTGTGTCCTCTGGTGAGAGTGAAGATGAATTGGATGAAGGCTCACAGGCAAAAAAGGGGCAGAAGAGAAATCAGAAGGCAAAACTAGTGGCTGAGACTGAAAGCGGTGATGACATGGATGACTCTTCATTTAAAATCAAAACTGTGGCTCAGAAGAAGGCAGAAAAAAAAGAACGAGAAAAGAAAAAACGGGAAGAGGAGAAGGCTAAATTAAGGAAGCAGAAGGAAAAAGAAGACTTGGAAGCTAATAAAGAACAGTCAAAGCTGAAGAAGACTGACAAAGGGACTGCATCAGATCAGCTGTCAACATCTGCCACTGTGGAAAAGGGAGAGACTCCAGAAGCAGCAGAAGGTTAGTAACATTTGGGAAATATGTGAGAAGCAGATTAAATATATATATATATATATATACTTGGTTTCTCAACAAAAGTAAGGAATGAAAAAAGTGTCTTAGAGAAGACTAAGCGTTTTTCTCTAATCTTGTAATATGCCGAGAAATGTTTTATATGTACACTGAGAAATTGAGTTTGCTTGTGAAAGATGTATTTAGGAAGAAGAGGATTTATAATTAATTTTTCACTATTAACAGTTTTGCAGGTTTCAGTATGTACCATAATGAATGGCACTGATGATAGTTTGGACCCAATCTTGACTCATCAGTGACCTTTTTTCTTTAAACCTGTTCTGTGGTTAAAATTAATTGAATGCTGCCTAGTTATCATTCATGTTGCTGATTTCATAATTTATTCACTGATACGTAAAATGAGCTAAAAGCAAATGCTTTTTCTTTGCATCTAAGAAGGTATCTAAGAAGGCTCTTTTCATAAAAAATGGCTCTCCTCAAGCGGTTTTTAATGTTCAACAGTTTTGAAAGCTATCATGAGTAATGTGGGAGAGAAAAAATACCAAGAGTTTAAGCATGTCTGAGTTTTGTTACTTTTTGTTACTTTAAGTTCTTCTGATACATAATTATGTCTTGTGCTTTAACAATTAACTTTCCTTTTTAGCCAATGATAATGAAGGTGAGAAAAAGAAAAAGGATAAAGATAAAAAGAAAAAGAAAGGAGAGAAAGATGAAAAGGAAAAAGAGAAAAAAAAAGGTCCCAGTAAGGCCACAGTTAAAGCAATGCAAGAAGCCTTGGCTAAACTGAAAGAAGAGGAGGAAAGAGCAAAGAGAGAAGAGGAGGAGCGTATTAGACAACTTGAAGAGCTAGAAGCCAAACGCAAAGAAGAGGTATTACATCTTTTCCTAGATTGAGAAGACAATTTGTCTCTATATGTTTTTGGCTTTAAAAGGCAAAAATACTCAGAATCCATTGCCATGTAATTTTTTCTTTCTGTATTGAAAATCATTAAGCTATGGGTATATCTAATTCTGATTTTTATTTGTTTATATGTTAGTATATTTGTAATAAATGCTATATACATTTAGAGGGAAATCTAAATGTGACTCCCAAATGAATGTGTGCAGCATTGCTACCTTATCATTCTTTGCATGCCAAGTTCCAACCACGCGCACTGGAAGTCATAAAGTAGCTAAAAGTTGATTTTTGTAGGAACGCTTGGAACAAGAAAAAAAGGAAAGAAAAAAACAAAAAGAAAAAGAGAGAAAAGAACGTTTGAAGAAGGAAGGAAAACTTCTAACCAAATCTCAAAGGGAATCCAAAGCCAGGGCAGAGGTCACTCTTAAGTTACTGCAAGCACAGGGTAAGGATTGCTCTTTATATTAATTTTCTAATTTTCATCCTGTTCAGGATAAAATATTATACATGTTTTATATGTTTATATGTTTATATGTTTGTCAGGATAGCACAGGGACGTTTTAATGGAAATGCTGTGGTTTTGCAATTCTTATTTGCATTGTATATAAAGTATTAATTGAAATACCGCAATTCTATGCTCTTACTTCAGAATGGCCTCCAATGAATTAACTGAATATTTATTACAGACGAAATCTGATTAAGATCAAGTTGTACAATTGTAAACGAGTGTCTGCTGTCTTGTTTAAATAATCCTATTTTACTTTAGTAAGCCAAAGTATTCTTGGCTTACACTGCGCTTCTGTGTGTAGCTCTTTGTTACCATTCAGGTCATCTTTTTTTTTAGCTCTACTTCTCTTAACATACAGATAGAAATTACTGTCATTAAGTATAGTTTTCTGTATTTTTTCCACTGAATGTAGGCTGTAAATATTAATAATATTTATTATTCAGTAATAGAAACAGCAGTATAAAATCAAATCACTAGCAGATTAACTGATCCATATTAAAGGTCCTAAGTCTTAATCTATATATACTATACTATATATACTAATATACTATATTTTGGTCAAGATGTTTTTCTCCCAATTTTTATCTTATCTTGTTAATTTCAAATTTCAGTCACTTGTCATCAGATGTTGATATGAAGGTTTATTTTGTTTAATGTGCAGGTGTGGAGGTGCCATCCAAAGATTCAATACCAAAAAAAAGACCCATATATGAAGACAAAAAGAAAAAAAAGCAACAGCAGCAAGAAAGCAAAGAAGGTGATAATTTTGTTTATGGATAACTGAAGACATAGAAACAGGTTAAAAAAATCAGTAAAAGATTAAATCATTTCAGTCACTACTTTCTGTGCTTCAAGTTATCTTCTTTGATACATCTTTACAGAGCAAAGGATAGTCTTTAGTGGGTTGTGCTGTCCAGTGAGAGGTCCATTGGGAGAACCTCTTTTGCACAAAGTGTTTAAACAGAAGAGATGTTCTGATGATGAATTCCTGCGCTAGGTGGGGGATTGAACTAAATAATCTCCAAGGTCTCTTCCATCCCACCCTTATCGTTCTGTGATTCTATAAATTCTTGACTGACTTTTAAAATATTAATGCAGGAATCTGAGCTGTACCAAATAGATTTGTACAAAGTGATGATTCATTCCTTCTCTGCTTTCATATTAGATAAATTGAAAAGAAAGTGATAAGTCATGTTCAGTAAGAGTAAAACATTCTTTATTTACTATGTGCTTGTATCAGAATAAATTGGAATTTCACAGGGTAATGAATGTAATTTAGCCATGCAGCAAAAGCATGGAAGAGTTCTATGCCTTTTAAAAAAGATTGATCAGTTTTGTGTAGAATAATGTTTCTGATTTATAGCTTGAATTGACATAATGATTTATAGTCTTAATAATTAGGATGCTATTTCTATGTTATTTGGGTTATTAAAACTTTTATGAATCTACAGGTATTTATTTTCATTGTTGCATCCTGCACTGGCCATTAATGCATAAAGTAGTTGATCAAATGGATATATCATTACTGCAGAGACCATAGGAATTATAATTTACTGTGCCTATAGTTTAGGGAAATCTGCAGTAAATAGTAGGTCATCTGTCAAATGGATTTCCCTTAGAGACTGTGGTTATTGGGTCTCCTAGAAGTATGGATATTTTTTTAAGCGAACTGAAGTGTGTAATGTAAGTATGGCTGTAGGAGCTTTTTTCATGAACAATGACATCCATTTAAAATAGTCATAACTAATAATTTTAAATTGCACTTTTTAGAAATTACAGAATTGGCATCCCCAGTGGAAGAAGCTGTAGAAACAGTTGTACCTGAAAAAGAGGAGATTAATCTTCAAGCTGAACCAGGTCAGTTCTAAATTGGGCATTCACTCTTTCATTATCTATATTGTAATCAGCTCTTTGAGGAACCTTAATTTAATTTCCTTAAATTAATCTGTGTGTGAAGCTAATCTATGATCTTTGTGAAAAATGTTCAAATGTGTACATTCAGCCAGTAAGAAATTAGTTTAATGCCTAGTAAACTATGAAGTAAACTTTGTTGCATAGAAAATCTATTGTTCTTTAGTTTTAGAAGAAAAAGAGGAAGAACCTGAAGAAGGAGGATTAGATGACTGGGAAGCTATGGCCAGTGATGAAGAAAGAGAAAAAGGTAACTTCTTTTTGAAAAAGAAACAGAATATCACAAGGAACGTGAGACTTTTGTTTGTTTTCATTAAAGCCTTGGGTTTTTTTTCTAGTAAGAGAAAGTAAAGCAAGCAGTGTAAAAAAGATTAAAAGAGTATTTCAAACTGAATATATATTTTAAACTGCAATGCATTTTGCTTCACTTTGTTTATGTGTTGCTTGTTTTTCTGTTAATATTTAGCTGTTTAATTTGTAAAAATTTTCTAGCTGTCCAACTGGGTGAGAAGGGCTAATGATAACATTGAGAGAAGGACCATATTTCTGTTCTCAACAAGATCTTCTATAGATGGATTATAACAGAGAAGAGGATAAGCTATCGCTTGACTTTTTGATGCACTGTTGCCCCTTTGCATATGTGGCAGGTCAGGCGAAATGAGTCTGCAGTGTATCTATTTATTACATACCGTATTTTATATGTTGCAAACCTCAAAAGAATTTTCAGTGATGTGTTACCTATAATTCCTGGGCAGGGCAGAGTTGGGTGAACCAAATTAGAATCATATTTAGTAACTTTTATATTTTTTCATCAGAGAGAAAAACTGTCCATATTGAAGTCAAAGAACAAAATGAAGATGATGAAGATGAGGATGAAGATGATGATGAGGATATGGAAGAGAGTGAAGAGTATGAAGAAGGAGAAAGTGAAGGAAGTGAAGAAGAGAAAACTTCAGATGAAAAGGAATCAGACCCACACGCTACTGCAAAACAATCTGTAGAAAAAAAGCTAAACAAAGAAATAAGTTCAGATTCAGAGTCTGATTCGGATGATGATCGCACTAAAGAAGAACGTTCATATGACAAAGCTAAACGTCGAATTGGGGTATTTAGTTAAACATTTTCACAAACAGCATTTTTTGGCTTTCCCCCATGGATTGGAGAGGGCTCCGAATTTCAGCCAGAATTATTCCCCTTTGATACAGAATTATAGTATGTAACTAAATATAAATATTTGGTTATGATATCAACTAGCCTATAAATCTTGAGGTTCATTTTAAAATGAAAGCTAATAAACACTGGGGATATTGCATTGGTCTTGAAAATATTTCAGTTCTCAAATCTGACTTATTTGCATTTCACCTTGTTCTTTATTCTTAATGGGTGAATAAAACTCTCTGTTTTTAATTTTAGAAGCGTCGAATTGAAAATAATAAAAATGCAAATATTGAAAAATTACGAGCACCTGTTATCTGTGTGCTGGGGCATGTAGACACAGGAAAAACAAAAATCCTCGATAAGGTAAGCTCAGGTATAGCACTAGCTAGCAAACAAACGGTTGACTTTTACTTAAATTGAACATTTGTAGTAGTTGGGAACTGTTTCACACTATATCATAATAATTCTGGTATATTTCATATAGCTTCGTCATACTCATGTGCAAGACAGTGAGGCAGGTGGCATCACTCAGCAGATTGGGGCAACTAATGTTCCTCTTGAAGCCATTAATGAACAAGCAAAGATGGTGAAAACTGTAAGTAGGAGCCTTTCAGCCCTTTATGTGCGTTTCATGTAATAGTATTAACTTGTCCTGTGATCATTATCAGTGTTGATAGTGAATACTTTTAGGTTTCTGTTTACTTGTCCCATGTTCAGAGGACTATTTCAGTTGACTGAAATATTCTACATTTGCATGAATACAATAAAATATAGCTGCAATATTGGCCTTCCTGATACTTACATAGAATTGAATTACTTGCCTTTTGGAGGTTTTTATGCCTATTGTGTTATTCATTTGTAATTTTGCAAATGTCAACAAAGATGGAGCTCACAATAATTTTGTTGCTGCACTTAGCAATAAAAGCACCTTAACCTATGATCTTAAAAACACCTGCATCTAATAATTGAAAGTTACTTAGTTGATTGTTAACGTGTATTAATAGTTAAAATATTAATGTACCTTCAAACGGGATTGGGATTGGACATTCGCAGTAAATGTCATCAAGCATGAAACCATTATAAAAATTTGGTTTGCCTAAATATCAAGTTAATTAATATTTTGCAATGATAGTTCGACAGAGAGACAGTCAAGATTCCAGGAATGCTGATCATTGATACTCCAGGACACGAGTCTTTTAGGTAACAGCTGATGATATCATTTTGGGGTTACATTTTGTAATATATAATGTTAAAAACAGTTGCAGAAGCAGAAATTAACTATGTATTTTAAGTGGTGTATTGTCTCGTACCTATTACATGTAGACTTAGCAATATTGTAATCTTTCTACTTAATAGAATTTGTGTTAAGAATAAGCATTATTTATTGTTTGGTAAACTACAGATCATGCTTTTTTCTGTCATGTTGACAATATCCTTTTAATTTGCAGCAATCTTAGAAATCGTGGAAGCTCACTATGTGATATTGCAATTCTTGTAGTAGACATCATGCATGGTTTGGAACCTCAGACAATTGAATCTATAAACCTGCTGAAATCCAAAAAATGTCCCTTTATAGTTGCACTTAACAAGGTAAGGTCCCTTTTTATTGAATGGGTTTGTACTTTATGATGTATTCTATTTTGACTTTGTATGTTGCATGAACTAAGCTATTTTGATCTGTAAAGCATTGATTATGGATGTGGGAACTCATTTATCGTGACCTTTTAATCACTGTTAAAGCATAATTTAGCACAGTGTAAGAAACCAGCTGTTTTCTTATGGATTTTTTTCTTAAGAAAAGCCCTTTTGCATTTAATATAGCTCAGTGTCTTTTTCCTATGCCAGCACAGCTTGATTTTCTTGAGAAGTCTGTAAGCAGAATATAGTAGCAATTATCTCCTTTGTTGTGCTTCACACATCCATAATCAATGCTTTACATATCAAAATAGCTGCAGTGGTTGAAGTATTAGACTAGGAGGTGGACAATCTATGTTGCACTTATAGAAGCTTAATCAAATCAAAGGTTTACTGTACTTATATTTATCTGAAAATAAAATAATTTTTTAGCATTTAATAAATTAGGTGAACTTAGCTATAAACATTTTGTCCCTTTCGGAAGAGTGGATGGAACTGAGTTCATCCTGTAGCCTTCTGCCCATGAAAGATTAATATTGGATTGTACTAAAATGAATATCAGCTTAAGAATGCTTTTTGCAAAGGAATGGTTCGCTCCCTTTGTCTGAAATAGTATAGGATTTCCTGCCTACGCAGGGGGTTGGACTAGAGGACCTCTGTGTCTGGAATAGCTCTGTGTGTTTGAGAATGAGAAGAATGGCAAATATTTATGTCGATGTAAGTGGATTTAATTCAGTGGAATTAAATCTTTAAATTGGGGTGTCAAACTCAAGACCTAGGGACCGGATGCGGCCTGCGGGGTATTTAGATCTGGCCCGCAGGGCCACCCTCGAAACAGTGAAGGACTGGCCCACAGTGCTTCTGCCAGTGAAAGTGGGCTCTCGAGCTCTGTTTTCGGCTGCCACGGCCTCCTGCAACAGAGGCCGTGGCAGCCAAAAACGGAGCTCAAGGGCTTGTTTTCGCTGGCAGAGCGCTTGGGCCACCACAGGCACCCCTGTCAAGATTGATGTTGATCTGGCCACACCAACCCTGGCCACACACATCCTGCCCCCCCCCCAAAGTCAAACACAACCCTGATACAGCCCTCAATGAAATCAGCTTTGACACCCCTGCTTTAAATGGTTGGTTCTTAAGGACATTTCACAAAGGGCCAATAGCTGAATTTGAAGCTCTGGCGTAGAAACAGTCTTCAAATTTCTCCTGCAAGAAGGACTTTAGCATTCAGTTGTTCCACATTAGCATTCAGTTGTTTGGAAAAATCAGATTATTTCAATGAAGGAATAGAGGACTATGTGATGTAAGAGAATATATTTAAATGAAGATCCAGAGTATGAACATGTTGATTACCATATAGTTTATTTGCTTGCTTATTTCCATACATACAAAGAGTATTTACTACATAGAACTGCCTGAATAATCCAATATTAAATAGTGGTGAATTCTGTCTTCTTTAGATTGATAGATTGTATGACTGGAAAAAGAGTCCCGATACAGATGTAGCTGTCACTTTGAAGAAACAGAAAAAAAACACAAAGGATGAATTTGAGGAACGTGCTAAGGCCATCATAGTAGAATTTGCCCAGCAGGTGAGTATCAATTTGGTTTTAAAAAATTGTTAATCTTCGAGTATGCTTTGCACCCTGTAGTTCCTGTAGATAAAACTAGCTCAAGCGCATTAAACATCCGTGATCAAACAAAATTACAATCAAATGGTTGATAGAAAGAAGGAAAGTGAGAACAGATGAGGTATACATAGGAATTGTTGGCTGAATCTAAGAAATCAGGCTTAGACAGGACAATTTACAATTATAGATTGGTACCTTATAGTGATTTAACAAGTTTGATGCAGACAGTGGCACTGCTGCTCAGTTATCAAGATCCTTTCCAATCCAACTTTCGGACCTGAATTTGATAGGGAGACATCCTTACTTGTCCAATGAATGATCTCTGCTGGGAAGAGACATGGTGAAGTAATACTGGATTTGTCAATACTTTTGTACTATTGACTATAGTATTTTTGAGGAGAACGAGAGAGGGAAATATTTTTGTACTGTGAGAATTATTGTTTATATAAGGTCTACATGTATTTCAGGTTTAAATTTAAGGCTCTATCTTGTCTATTATGTAATTGTATCAAGCTGTTGGGAAGAATCTTATCTAGATTTGATACATATAGTAATCAGTACTCTGATTATAATTTTCCAGTACACTCATTAATATTGATGTCATATGCCTTGATAACCCAAGGGGCAAACCTTGAAGATGATATAGAAATTAGAGCAGGTTTGGAATACAATATGACAGTATGAATCACCCTAAGAAGCAGCACTTCTTAAAGGTGTCACATTACCTCTGTGTTGAAATATCTGTACTGATTAACAGTAATTGTCCTAGCCAAAGTCAAGGTGCTACTTTTGCTGTGAAAGTCTTACAAGGTTTAGGTTTAAATAATCTGCAAGATCATCTGGTCCTCTATAGCCTGTCCCGTTATGGGATCTTTTGCAGATCTTTTGAGTCACAGAGTCATCAGACATTTTTTATCGCTGAAATAGAAGACTGTTATTCTGATGAATGACTTGAATACGAGAGTACTAGATATTAGATAATGCATTTCGTTTTTCCATCTTCTTTAGTTTCTGTTTTGACTAGGCAGAATATAGCTATTCCTTCCCCTGCTCTCCCCACTCTTTCGCTTTTGTAATGCTCTGCTTCTTGTTTTAGGGCTTGAATGCTGCCTTGTACTATGAAAATAAGGATCCCCGCACATTTGTTTCTCTGGTTCCTACCTCTGCTCATACAGGAGATGGTATGGGAAGTTTAATTGCTCTCCTTGTTGAATTGACACAAACCATGTTAAATAAGAGACTGGCACACTGTGAAGAGCTGAGAGCACAGGTTATGGAGGTAATGTTTACCTAGAAAATCTTTTGATATGCTGCTTAGATAACAAACTGGATTGAGGCAGATCATTTAAGACATATACTCCTGTGTCTTTTAGGTCAAAGCACTTCCTGGAATGGGTACGACAATAGATGTCATTTTGATTAATGGAAGGCTGAAGGAAGGTGATACCATTATTGTCCCTGGAGTAGAAGGTCCCATAGTAACACAAATAAGAGGCCTTTTGCTCCCACCTCCCATGAAAGAATTACGAGTGAAGGTAAGGAAGTAACGTATGAAAAAATGTTCCTGAAATTAATTAATGGTGTGTAAGTTGCTCAATGATGTTACTAGGTCATATACCCTTTCTTTTCCCCAGATAAATTAATCTTATTTTTGCAGTAATAACACTTTGCAATAAATGTGCTATTTGTGAAAGCAGTGCTACGGAAATGTTTTTGTGTCCAATCATACTGGGTGAAAGTATTTAATTTTACCTATGCTCTTTGCCGTTGAATTTCTATTAGCAAAAAATAACAGATTCAGATTTTTAAAGGATAAAGTCTGAAAAAGGAGCTTCCAAGTAGTTTTTGTCATATTCTGTGATATTATGAAGTGTTGAACCTGTTGTATGTCATTTTTCTCATTTTTTCTTGATTCTGTTTTGCTATAATTTAAAATTTTGCTGGCAGGGATGTTCTAAAATTAATGTTTAATTGAACAATATTTATTGTCATACTATTTGATCAGTTTGGGAACTTTTTTGTGTAGGTGAACTAATGCTTCTATTATGTCCTGAAAGAACAATATTATATACTGCTGGTGTGCAGTACAATCTAACCTAACTGCCTTTATATTGTATTATCTTAGAATTTGGATATAAGAGTACTTCTTGTGAAAATATTCAGTCTAAAAACTGGAACATTTAATGGTTATTTTTGTTCAAGAAGTGCCTTCTAATTTCTGATAATGCCATTGAGCGGCTCTGTCATATTAATTCCTTCTACTTTCATTAATTGTAGGATACACATTAAATAAATGTAGTGTATTTGTCATCTCGTCAGATGAGCGAATAGAGTTAAATGATTGGAGTTCTTGATGGTTCTTATTGTAATTAAAACAAAGATGATAAATTGGAGAACTAGAAAAATAACTCTTCATCTTTCTGTTTGTGTAGAATCAATATGAAAAACACAAAGAAGTTATTGCTGCACAAGGAGTAAAGATTCTTGGCAAGGACCTGGAGAAAACATTGGCTGGGTTGCCCCTGCTTGTAGCCTATAAAGAAGATGAAATTCCAGTTCTTAAAGTAAGGCACATATGATCCCCATCAGAATCTCAATGGAGTTTCAGCAGCCAGAAAATCCCAGTATGAACTGTGCTGAAGTAGAACAATCAGGAATAAGTTATTTGAAATTACAACGATGAGGAAGTTTTCAGATTTTTTTAAATTGAAGCAAAGTAACAGTTCTCAATGGTTGACAGTTGACTTTTAAATTTTTAGATGTGAGATGTAATTAGAAGCAATTATTGTTCTCATATAGTTACCAAATCATTGGGAAGTAAATTGAAGTTAGGCCTTATAGATATATAGCTGTGCCATCTGGATAACCTATTAGGTTTCAAGTTACATGTGAGCTTAAAAAAAATTGGACAATTCTGTAAAATTAAGATTGAATTAAAATAATTGCTGACATTTTAGAATCTGGAACATTTAATGGGAATTAAAGAAGCAGAAAAAAACTGATTACCACAGAACTGAACTTTTCATTGTGCCCTGGAGAAAGATTTACTTGAGCTTTATTATTATTTAAAAAGATGGGATAAAATCTAATAATAATTTGTGAAGTATTTGTGAATTAACCTTGTGTTTTGAGAAGATAGAAATAAACCAAACTGAAACGTAACATTCTTCATTTTTAAAAGCTATGGATTTGATTCTTATGCTGAAATAAAAAGTTTGGGAATTTTAATCCGTAAAATTAGCTCCTGGAAGACTTAAAACAGTTACTATTTTTTTCTTTAACATTCACCAACCTTCCACAAATGCATCACTATCATGGAATAATTTGGGGCTCCACTCTCTCAGGCTACAAATGGAACCTTGGTTGGTCACAAGCAATTTTTGCTCTTTTGGGTTACAGAGCTCTCTGTCAATCTAAACTGTAGTTTGAGCTTCCAGTGGCATGTTCGTAAATACGAAGCTATAACTCTGATATGTGCATTGTTCATAAGCGTGTAGTATATAATGCCACTTCCAGTGTTGGACAAGCAAAAGCAGGTTTTCTAAAATGCATCATTTTTTATTTTAAGGATGAATTGATACATGAACTGAAACAGACACTGAATGCCATAAAGTTAGAAGAAAAAGGGGTTTATGTCCAGGCATCTACCCTGGGATCTTTAGAAGCATTACTTGAATTTCTGAAAACTTCAGAAGTGCCAGTAAGTACCCAAGATTCTATTTTCTTGGTCATTATTTTGTTAGATGTTACTTGCGGAGTTTATATTAATAACAAGCTGGGTTTTTTTCCTTGTCTCCTGACAGTATGCTGGAATTAATATAGGACCTGTGCATAAAAAGGATGTTATGAAGGCATCAGTCATGCTAGAGCATGATCCACAGTAAGTGTTTCCTTCAAAATGTTTGCAGCATTTCTAAAGAGGCTTCATGTGCAGGTCTCTAATATTATCATTATTATTTTCAAGGTACGCAGTGATCTTGGCTTTTGATGTGAGAATTGAACGAGATGCCCAGGAAATGGCTGATACTTTAGGGGTTAGAATCTTTAGTGCAGAAATTATATATCATTTATTTGATGCCTTCACAAAATATAGGCAAGACTACAAAAAACAGAAACAAGAAGAATTCAAGTAAGTAGAATTCTCATACTGAGATATAGATACAAATATTGTGTGTGCATGTGTATGAATTATAAAATTATTTTTTAAAACCAGTATTGTATAATATCAGTTGAGTGTTTCGTTCTCATTTCAACTGAAAAATGTCAATGTAAAAACATACAGGACATCCTCACTTTACTACAATTTGGACCAGCATCTCAATCGTTGAATGAAAGAGTTGTTAAAATATACATAATATACAAATAAAAACATAACAAGCGAGCATTCGAAAAACACTCATCAATAAAACCAAGAGAGAGACTCTCATCCATACTTGGGAGCCCAGTCCCCAAACTGAGATTTCAAACTGAGACTGACTATCTCTGACCTCTGAGATGGTCAGAGATAGTCTCTGTTCGAACAAAGTTATAAAGCAAGCCTGTCAAACTGGCAACCCTTAGGCTGGATATATCATGTGCAGGCCATTCGCACCCTCTGCAAAGGCAAAAAAACATCTTGATACGTCACATGAGTTTGACACCCGTGTTCTAAAGGATGGGCGCTATGGCAGAACTTTCTGCGTCCTTCCAATGGGGAAGTCAGATTCACTTAAGTTAGTGTTAATAACTTAACAAGTACAGTGATTCACTTAATTGTGGTGAGAAAAGGTTGTAAAATGGGGGCAAAAGTCAACTGTCTTGGCAACAGAAATTTTGGGCTCAATTGTGGTTGTAAATTGAGGACTACCTGTAGAGTCATAGGTAGTAATCCGTTCCTCTCCTATGAATGTAAAAACAAACATTAATTTCCTTCTTATTACCAGTAATCATCCCAACGTTGGCATCAACATTCCAGAGGGCAGGGAAGTGGGAAAAAGGAAAGCACATTTCCCACCCAGTGACTGCTTTGCTTAGTGACAGAGTTGGTAGTCCCAATTGTGATTGCTAAATGAGGATTACCTGTACATGGAACCTTGCTTGTGTTTATAGATTTACTTTGTTGGATTGAGGAAACTGCTAAACTAAATGTGACAAATAATGACTGTCACTACTTGTGACAGAATGATACTATAGTTGAAAGTGTAATACAGTGTATCATTTTTATGACTTAATATTCTTTACTACTTGATAAAAACAGGCGATGCATGACCAAACAGATTATTTCCAAAAAATTTTATTTCCAAAAAGTTAATAGACTTCTAGTCTCACATGATTATAAAATCTGGATAAGAGTGCTTTATGATTACTGAGGAAAGCTTGCCATTACACGCACATTTAGCATTACAATCAGTTTATTTATTTTTATTAAATATTTACAATTCTAGGGGTTTTGTGTGATTTAGGAATTGCTGAAGTAAATATGGCATTATGGATTTAAATTATTTTCAGTCTAGATTTATCGGTAGTAGTACTTGTGAATAACAATAGATTTTTGTACATGTAGCTTTATTTTCAGTTCTTTGCCATCTTTCTCTCCCCTTTCTGCCCAGGCATATAGCAGTATTCCCTTGTAAGATGAAAATACTTCCTCAATTTATTTTTAATTCTCGTGATCCCATAGTGATGGGAGTCATTGTGGACGCAGGTCAGGTAAAGCAAGGAACTCCAATCTGTGTACCTAGTAAAAATGTGAGTATTTTGTATCTTGAAAGATATTCTATCTTTTTTAAAAGAAGGGTTATTTGGATAATTTTTTAAAAATAGTTTATTTTAATACATTTTGATAATAGGTATTTTTATATATATAAAAAATCAACCATCTATATTGCAGTTAAGTTGCATTGATTAGAAACTTGGATTCTTTGGTGAAATGTCCTTTATCATGACTTCTGTGGAATATTGATTTATCTAGAATAGAATAGAATTTTTTATATCTATGGATCGATTTTTCTAGTTTGAAATTTTAAATTTGACAAAACATCTTTTCAAATAAATAACAGTGTGCAAAGCTGCTTTCCCAAGGTTTTCTCAGATGTTTAGAGATAATTGGCCTCCTGTCCCAAATTTTCATTGTATACTCTATCACATATGTACAGTACCACCTAACAGTTTAACGAAAGACTCCCATACTCTTCTTCAGATTTTATATGGGAAAATTATTACAAAGTTATATTTTGAATATTTGCTTATGCCCTTGTTCTGCAAATTTAATATTAACAAAAAGTATGTTTTATTACAGTTCATTGATATTGGAATAATTACAAGTATTGAAATAAATCATAAACAAGTAGATGTTGCAAAAAAAGGTCAAGAAGTCTGTGTAAAAATAGAACCAATTCCTGGTGAAGCACCGAAAATGTATGGTCGACATTTTGAAGCACCTGATATTCTTGTCAGCAAGGTAAACATGTTAAAATTTGCAATGTTATACTTGAATGTAAGGACAAAAGGCCTTTTTTGAAATGGGATAGAATTTAGATTGCTATGTCAGCATTGGGGGCGGGTGGTGATGGTAGAGAGGCTGTTACAGAAATTTCGATACAAAATCATTTTTTGCTTCTAGACATTAAAATTAAAAATGGTTGAGAACATCATTATAGTGCTTTGTTGTTAGTTGCGAAGTCGTGTCTGACCCATCGCGATCCCATGGACAATGTTCCTCTAGGCCTTCCTGTCCTCTACCATCCTCTGGAATCCATTAACTTAAGCAGTTAGAGTGCTTAAGGTGCAACTTTTCAAAAAACGTTATTTTGGTTTCTGAAATTTATGAAATGTAGATTTGTTTGCTATATATAACAATCAATCTTACAAGTAGGGGTGTCATGTTAAACATTTTGATTTTCTACTTACAGATTAGTCGACAGTCCATTGATGCCCTGAAAGACTGGTTTAGAGATGAAATGCAGAAGTCTGACTGGCAACTTATTGTGGAGCTCAAGAAAGTATTTGAAATCATCTAGGTTCTGTCAAACTTTGAGCAATGATTAGCAAAAGCCCACAGTTCCTATTACAAGAACAACAGCAGCTTATAATAAATATGCTGTTGGATTTAACAAACATCTGGGAAAAATGTGGATAAAATGTTTTCCATGAGAAACCAAATAACTTACACTGGTTTGACAGTGGTCAATTTATGTCCCTGTGGTTCCAATGTGCCTGTGCATCTTTCCCAATGCCCTTCACTTTGTACTGGCTACTTTTAAAGTTTGCCCTTTCCAGTTCACATCCCCAAATTAAAAGAAAATAATTTTTTTATTAAGTAACTCAGCTTTCACTTTTATACTAGTAAGATCAGTACCACAGTATTTGCCTAATCAAACTCTTACAGACTTTGTGATTTTTTGGACTTTTTCGATGTAAGAAATCTTTATTTATGCATACCCTCTTTTCCCCTGATTTTTTTCATCACTTCTGCTTTGTGCCTATAGAAATTTATTATAGAAAAATTAGGTAATTGGCTATCTGTATTTGGTTGGTGTGAAACAATGATGTAAAGCATAGTTGGCTGCCTTTTATTGCTTGTACAGTTTATGAAATATGGCAAATTAAGCAATGCTGAACTGCAAATAAAATAAACGAACATTACTCTGATAATTTAATTCCTAATAAAGGCAGTGCAGCATGCAAATATATCTGTCAAAAGTTAGTTATGTGTGTCTGGTCTGAACGCTTCAATAGTCCTTGTGTTGGTTGTTGGTTAGAAAGGTGGAATAAAATCTCTGCCAAATGGTTAGAAGAGCACAGTTGAGCAGTTTGATCTGGTCAGTCTGGTTGAAGAATTATGTGCAGTAATCCTATTAATATATATAATTGTTCTGTATAATTGTACAAAACCATATCTGGGAAGGTGGGCTAAAATGAAATCATCTTTGGATGGTGATTTTATACACTGATAGCATCATGGTATTTATTGCTAAGGTTACATGGAAGGCAGATTATCAACAATCCTACTCTTAGTTTTTTGCTTGATGTTTGCAGAATGGCCTTAACCAGTTGCAACCATAATTATCAGGATATAGCAGTAAAGTTCAAATTATAAATGAAATAAGAATACTGGTAGTTAAAATTCTACAGTTGAAAGAAGCTGATTAACTTAGGTAATAAACAATCAGGTCTGCAGAAGCCTCAAGATAGGCTGTAACTTAAGTCTATTCTAAAGGTATAATTTTTACCAGATAAGATATAAGTAAATCTTCAATCCTGATTGTTTTCTATTTAATCTGATATTAAACCAATTTCATATAGTCTCATCAAGACTAGTTTATTACAAATTCTGAAATGTGTCAATAGGAGAATTTTCTTAGGTTCTAATGAGACTGTTATGAATGTCAATTGATATGTTGCTAGAATTATCAGGTGGATATGTAGATAAGAAGAAATCTCTTTACACTAGTAGTGTGGGTGCAAAAAAGTCCATTTGCTACAGTGTAAGATCAGCCACTTCATCTAATCCAATAGACATCCTTCTTACCTCTTTACATTTTTAAAGATTTTGGTAGACTGCTGTGACAGAACCTCTTTAAATAGGAAAAAAGATTATTAATGAAAACTCAGTATTTTGTGAATAAGAAAATGTCTCTTACATGTGTTTGTCATGAAAGAAAAATGGTAGGAACAGACCAAGCTGCATTAATATTATCAGATTTAGCCAATTATGAGGCAGAGATGCAGTGCCAGGATTTTGTTGTTCATGTTAGACAATTCCAAAAATAATGAATTTCTTTTTTAAAAAAGTCCAAATCAGCACTTTTCAGAGAGCCTTCTGCCACTGTGAAATAACTGAGCTTGAAGATAAATGTTTAGCCAATAAAAATATGAAAACTAATATTGACTGTTCAAATTTATAGCATTTAGGAAAGAAAATAAAAGGAGTGAAACAAAATATGTACAAATTACATACAATTCTTTATTAAACAATTGTAAACACTTCACTGTAAAAATCCATAAAACTTTTATAAACAAACATTTTGTAAATAGATTCTATTCTACAATAAAAGAATTTAAACACAATTATTTACATGCAATACTGACAAATTTTGGCACTTTGCTGAAAGAAAATGTACAAAACACCTTCTCTTTTAAAAAAAATTCAACTTATAAAAAATTAGCTTAATGTCATGCACTTTGCAAATACCTCACAAGCACTTATGGTACAGCTACCAGAGAGCTCCAGGCTCTTACCATATCCTTTTCTACAAGATCAGTTCAGATAATTTTTAATGTGCTTCCATAAGTTTGTTGCAGAACAACTTGAACATTGTCAAGAATGAAATCAAATGCCATGTTCCATACTGATTCTATAGACTGCTGCATTAGCCTGTGGAGATAAAAAGTAATAGAATGGAAAGGAAAATTTAGCATCATTTTCAGAGATTGTAGACCAAGATTTAGAGCTGGAATAGCCACAGCCAACTTTATAGAACATGCTTAGCTATATTAATTGTAGTTCGCTTTCTTGTGTGAAAATATTTAGAAACAAAATTTTGTTGGTGGAAAAATACATGCAAACATATACACATATAGTTAGCTAAACTGTCTATGCAAGATCTTTTAAAAAATAAATTAAGTGGCACAAGACAAACATATAAAATTAAGCATTCTGTATCTAGGTATTCAATCAGATTTAAACAATGAAATGTAAAAATATTTGTCAGTTTACAAATTTGGAAACTGAAGCAGAAGTTTTATGAAGAACAGAGTATAACTGGTATTTAGTGGGAGAGTTCAAAGTACAGGAGAACTCCAGAACTGCTTGTCTATAACTAGGATTATTCTGAGCATACACACTGATGGCGACCCCCAGAGGGAGAGCCTTCTCTGTGGTGGCACCCGCCCTTTGGAATGACCTACCCCCAGAGATACGCACGATACCTGACCTCTGGGCTTTCCGTCGAGCCCTGAAAACACATTTTATCTAGCCGGCCTGGCTTGACCCTACTGTTCTGGTTTTAAATTGTAAATTGGTTAACTGGGTTGTTTTAAATTGTGGGCCAAAACTAATTATTTTAAATTGTTTTTTTAAATTTTGTATGCTCTGTTTTATTTTGGCTGTTCACCGCCGAGTCCAGCTGGAGAGGGGCGGTATAAAAATTAAATTAAATCTAAATCTAAATCTGATGGGTTTGCACGTGTGTAGAGCATTTCAGAAAAGGTTCTAGCTAAGTGGTTGTCTGAAACCTTATCCAAACGTAAAGGTTTATACAGACCTGCTAAACATCCCCTCAATTCCTTAACTGGGCAGTTTAGCAGAAGGAACATATGCAAGAAATAATGGCAGGTGGGTTATGTGAAATCATATAGTCATTCAACTAGTTACAGAAAAGCAAACAATTGTCTTGTTTGTAGTCTGCATTGTGCTGATTTTATATCATAAAATGTGACTCACAAAGTTACAGCTTTGTTACTATAAACAGATAAGCTGTATTTCACTTGTAGCCACATAAGAAAGATTCCAAAAATCTAAAAGAACTGGAGTAAAAAAATGGCAGCAAAGTTGTCTAAGAAAGGTAGAATTTAAAGTTCTTTGGAATTAAGCTGATCATATTGAGTGCAACTCCATCACTGTACTAAAACAGATAACCCAGGACTGATTCTTGATGGATGAACACTTGTTTGACAGGCCAAAGCCACCATCATGAGGAAGATTAAAATATATGCAAGTGGTGAATAAGTAGAAGCACCTAATACTTCCTACCAATGTTGCAATTCAATTTCTTTTCAAGCCATTTAATCCTACCATGGAGGTGGGAACACTGGTTATGGAAGAAGGGAATGGGACAGAAAAAACCTCAACAGGCATGAAAGGGAAAAGGAGAAGTAAATAAACTTCCATAAAGATGGCAGAGAAACCTCCAATTGTTTAACAATTATTTAATTGTTTAAGTGAATGATTTCTTGAATGAATAATATAATAAAACAGAAAAAGAACAAATTGCCAAATACATACAAGTAATTTCAGAGTGCTTAAACTTTATAGGACAAGTTGCTTTACCACCCTGTAAAAGAACTGTAGTGAAAGAGTTGAAACATGGTGAATACAGTACTACCTTTTCTAAGGGAAGCTTATCGCTGAGGAAACGATGCTGATTGTCACTTGATAACTGCAGTTAAGACAACAACAGTCCCTGATTTCACCAAAAGGTCATTACACTGCAAGAATTTTGGTCTGTGGATCTTGGCATGGCCTTATCAATTACTGAAATGGGGGAGGGGGCATGAAAGAGTGATCTTTCATGAAGTCTCAGTCTTAATGTTTCCATGTTGCTTTGGTAAATAGATGAGCTAACTTTACTTCCCTGCCATAGATGTGGCCAGAGAGAGAGAGAGAAAAAAGCACTAGCAGGCTGAGGCTGAAGTAAGAAAACTTATTTGAAGCTTTTAAAGCTTTCTCCCGTAGGAAGATATGAAGACACGAGAATTAATTCTGATTCTAATTTGGGTAATGGATAGGAATTCACATAATATCCTGCTAAGCAGAAAGGGTTGTTAATGTTTCTGGACATGCAGCTGGAGCATATGTGAAATTTCAGACAAACAGTAGGCCTTGGTCATGTGGTAAAAGGACTGGGAACAAAAGGGGGGGGAAATTAATAGAACAAAATAGAAAAAAGGAAAACTCACCATATTCTTCATGTCTATATTCAGAGTACAGAATCACAGAGAACACTCCTAATAAAGTGGGTGATATAATATCCTAATAAATCTGGAATAATCTTGCAATGCAGGAGATTTGTGGCAAATGAATGCAAAGCAGGCAGAAGAGAGGGAGGACTGCCATACAGGCTTCCTCTCAGAAACTTTGCAAGTGCAAACCCACCAGTAAAATGCAGAGAAATCACATCCACAATAAATAATGGATGCAGTAGCACAAATAAACAAGTCTTAGATATTCAATTGTGTGGAAAATAATATGACAAATGCAAGATATGCAAGTATAATCACTACCTGAAATTCTTAAAAAAGTTTTGTAACATATTTTCAATGTCATTTGGATTTATTTCTATAAATAAAAAGTAAGTTAGCATCTAATTACCTTTTCATGTACTTTATAACTAGATCCAGCTTTTCTAAATCCTTTTCTTCTATCAGATCAGTACAATATTTCACAACTTGCAAAATATCTTCTTCCATGGGATCTACAAAATTATACATACTTTATAGAATGCCTCTTTGAAGTGACAAGAGATTAAGCAGCTTTAAATTAATGAATGTTTTGACACATGTAAATTGATTTTACTCCTTTTAAAACAAAAAAATCTGCTTCTTTCAAGTAAGTAAATTAAGCTCGTGTTTTATTATGCATACAAAATCCTGTGTATAATCAGTATAGCTTAATGGATATCCCTATCTGTTGTCTCAATTTATGGACCAATTTGAAAGGAGAACTTTAAAAACCTACACAGTATCTGCCACATCTTCCCATGAAATTCTGCATGGAATTCAGAATTTTTTGTTTATGCCATCATGAAGATGCTCATTTTATTTATTAGGTTTATATGGCTGCCCACTCACTCACAGCAACTCTGGGCAATTTATAAACAATAAAAAACCCAATCTAAAAGAATAAAAAACAATCACACTTCATGGGAGGGGGGTAAAGTACACATTCAGCCCATGGTCCTTTAAATATTCAGTAATTTTGATGGATCATGAGGGAAAAAAAAGAAACTTCCATAGAAGAGGTTGATCAAGATCTCCCCCCAGCTCCAGGCAAATACCATTTAATCAGCGGAAGTCTTTTTTTTTTTATTAGTTAAACTGTTACAATTGTACCTGTGGCATCAACAGTCAGTTCTTAGAAATACACAGAATTATAAAGCACTGCACAGAAATAGAATTCTCTTTTCTGGGATTTTGAACACTGTAATTTGAAATATGTGTACTGGAAGAGACACTTCTCTGGCATTTTAAAACAAATATCCTTTGAATACTACAGAATGCAGGCAATAGTGGAAAGCCACGGTAGCTCTTAGAGCACAGTAAATAACATTAAGAATCAAAACTATTTTCAAATATTGAATCTCTTCTGTTCGAAAATAATAACGGTTTCAATTACGTTTACTTACAAGACACACCAACTCTTTCATTAAAAAGTAATACACCTAGAGTTTACCTGATATAGTTGTAATCCATTCCTTAAGCAAGGCCTTTACATCGTTAAACTCAATAGCTCCTGCTAGATTAGGTGCTTGAGGCCAAATTGTGGTAGATAATGGCTGTGAAATAGATGGACTGGAAGGATTTGCAAAAGCCTGTACTTCTTCCATCTATCCAGAAAGAATAAAAATCAAAATTTCTATATATTCTCAATAGAAAACATTTAAAAAGCACAAGCACAAGAACCCCAGAAAAATAAGAAATTTATGATTTTAAATCACAATGAGTTTAAAAATACTGAAATGCTGCATTGGCTTACAAAGTTACCTGAGGATTGTCACTGACTGCTTTTTCCTGTTTCAAGAAGTTGTCTATTAATTTCTGAGGACTTCCAACAGAAACCACCATATTTTTTCCAGGGTTACCCAAACGCTTGTTTTTGAAAGGACTAAGGTTCGTTTTTACTGGGCTGACTTGGATTTTCTTTCTATTTCTCTTCTTACTTTTTGTAACTGGATTCTTTGATGCTGAGAAGAAAGAAGTAAGTGAGAATTGCATTAGTATTTTATGATTAAAGAAATAACCATGTAACACAAGTTTGCTGCAATAAAAAATATTACACATAATTATTTGACAGGAACGCATTCAAAGACATACCAGTGGCACTTGCTTGCTGTAAAATGTTCTCTACGTAATTTTGCCTTTGGTCATATGCTTGTTTAAGTTCCTCCTGCAATTCTGAAGGAAGGGCAGCAAAAACATCAGGATCCACCTACACAATAAAGCATCCACTTGTGAGTATATCACTGATATGAAATCACTGAAACATTACTATAATATTTAAACTTCTGAGTTTTTGGCTCTAGTAAGAATACATTTATATTAATGGTGTTTCTAACTAGAAATCTACAGAACGTCTCCTATAGAAAATGCTTACCACATTAAATCTACTACTACATACTATCATTTACCTGTGAAAATGCTGGGAGTGCTATTATATTAATCCCAGCATTACTGCTTGATTCTTTGAGATTTGGCATCTGTAATAGAACAGTTCCAGCAGGTTGGGATGGAAAGTTGGTGGCGTATCCATTTATTGGTTCCTTCTTGCTATTATCATGTACATCTATTAGTTGAAGAGAATATGCATGTTCTATTTGTTCTCGAAGATCAGAAGGGAGTGCTTCCAAAACAGACTTATCAAGCTATTAAGAAAAAATGTTTTTCTTTACAAAAGTGGAAATGAAAATCTGATGTAACTTAAACATAGAACTCTTCTCAGAAACACTATATTTTACTCTTTGCTTGGTAAGTAAACAAGTACAAAATGTATAGACTATAAAAGGAGGAAGCTGTTCTTTTCTTGTGTCTTGTGTCTACATGTAATAGTAGCATCTAACACAAGTGAATGCATCCTAGATGCTTGGGTGTTCATATTAGCTAAATTCAGGACAAGTTAAACTAAATCCTTAAGTCTTTCATGAGTAATTGAAATATAAATAGAAATGGCTAAAACTGAGATAATTCAATCAAAAGACTAACAGAAGAGAGTGGCAATGCTCTTTCCCTATTGTTCAATGTCAACTGTCCCATTTCATCATCTTAACAAAGAAAGACTCCTGGCCATTTGTTTTGCCAAGAGTATACTTTACTGAAGCTGAAATGGTTACAGGAGTAGCAAGTTGAATTTGAGGGTTTCCCATGCAAACAACACAAAAGAAAGTTCCCTCCCCCACAATGTCCAATCAGGTGCTTGTATATTGTTTAGGAAACAGGTGCTCGGTTCCCAGCTCTGCATATTATTAGTTGACCTTGGCTGGCTTTTCACAAGGCTCAGATGGGCTTCCATTCACCTCCTCCACTTCCTTACATTCCAATTTCTCTTTCTTCCTCTCCTCAAGCTGCCACCCCATGAAGCTTGAGTAGCTGAGATGCAGCCATGACATCCAGGGAGTTCAGACCAATTTCCCTCCCATTCAATTATTTTTCAAACCAAACCCAAGAAAAACACATGCACTGGAGTAGTAAGCATTAAGCATAAAATTGCCCATAAAATATTCATCTTACGCATTCTTTATTAAGAAAGGGGCATAAAAATGATTTTATATTATCCACATAAAAGGAAATTTTACCTGGGAAGCTGATGGCACTTCAATACTTAAATTAAGCCTAGATTTTATACTGATTGGTGGATATAAGCCATTCAAACTGGTACTAGGCTCAGATTTGCTGATTACGTGATGGAGATCAGTTGCTTCTGATGGTAACTCTGTGCATGCTTTTGATGCAGAAGATATTTCAACATCCACAGCAGCCAAAAAAACTATCAATGAAAGAAAAAGACAACGTTTTCAAACAGTGCAGAACACCAAGCTAAAACTACAAATATACAGTAACTGCAAAAGGTAAAGCTAATAATGTAACATACTTTTTAAGAAACAACTCTGTTTTGTGAGAATAACAATTTATTTTAAAAGCTATCTAAAAAAAAAACCCCACACACAAAGCAAAATGTTATTTATCTTCCAACCTTCCTTGTGTTCTTCTTTATTCTTGGACTTCTTCACACTTTTTGGAACTTGCAAAAGATCAATAATTGAATTAGCTCCACCAGGCAAGAACCCAGAAGGTAATGAAGTGTTAGAGGAAGACATGGCAGTTGTTTTATTAATTGGAACTAGCTGATGCACTTGAATTCCAACCTAGAAAACAAGATACCAGAGTAAATTTGGGGGGATAGTTTCATTTATAGTCTGCTGCAGCAAAAACCATTGTCTTTTAAAAATATTTAACATTAATAAATAATTTTTAAAATAATTTTTCAAATCTATAGCTCACACACACACACAAAATCACAGAGAAAGTATGATCTTGAAAAAAAGCCCACTGTATGGGTATTTATGAGCACAATAAAGGAGAGGTCAGTGAAATTAAATGTATAAAATTCTTTCAGTAATACGAATTTATAGTTATTGGATGAAACATTATTGAACCAATTAGCTGATTAACTAAGGGTGATTAAACATCTTACAATCTGTGTTTAATCCAAGAGTTTCCAAAATTCCCTAACCCTAGCCAATGCTCCTTTTCTCTTCTCAGATTGGTGTTTACCATTTTAAATAATGACTGGCCAGTTAGTCCAATGTAAAATTGCATGTAATAGGATATATCACATTGGAAGAAATAAATATTTATCACATATCCACACCAATTTAGAATAAAGCAATACCAGTAAATAATTTCGTAGAAGAAAAAAACCAAGCATGAGTGCTGAAGTTGCAGTGATTTAAAAACTTACCCCTCTCATATCAGAAATATTCAGTTTCATTGTGTGAAACATATTTAATATTTCTTTCCCAATCACTTTGGCATTATCTGTTGCATGGTTGAGAGTCACAGTCCTACAAATACATAATTTTTAAAATGTATCAACAGCTTTACAATGGCTTCTGATTAGATTGAGTACATGTCATCAGCAGGATCAGAAGAAGTACATCTTTGAATACTCATTATTTCCAAAAGTGCCAAGGACAATTGCTGTCATATTTTGTTTCCATGATTGCAGTACAAAACTGAGTGGCCACTATAGAAAAAAGAACTAGGTAGGTTTCTAGACATGTTCTTCTGATCTTAATTTTGATTGTTTTACAAATTTCAATCAGATTCTCTCTCTCCCTCCCTCCCTACTTCTAGAAGTGTAGTACTATTTTGATCACTATTTTGATCATTATTACAGTACATTTCTCCGTAACTTCAAATAAATTCTTAATTAATGATAAAAGGACATTAAAACTATCTTAAAACAGCTAGGAAATATTGAGTTTACCATGACTGAATTTCATTACAGTGCACTTAGCTACTTAGCTGCTCATTTCCTGATACCAGATTCCTTCTTCTATCCCCTTCCGCTAATGTGAGAACGCAAATGATAAAAATGGTTTGATTAGCATGTTCAATTATTAGCACTGCTGATCAATGCTGTCAAGTTATTCCTTTTAAAGCTAGGACTGTATGTTATTTTTAGTTTATGAATCTAATTTTTAAAGGAGGCAGAAAATCAAGACCTTCAGTTTTAAAAACTTACTAGATTAATATGACCACTTATAAAAATTATGTCAGCAGAAAAGGCCATGATTGGGGAAATGAGCTGTTTATTTATAAACCAACTACTAATAATGCAGGTTTATACTCTTCTTCTTTACTTGTTCAATTTCTGCAATTAAATTCAGCTTTTGTTCTACTTACTAAAAGATAGTTTCATATGCTTAATTTATTTTTAAATTGTGTATTATTTGCTCCCTGAACATTTTGTCAGATAGCAATGGTATATTTTGTCTATAGCTTGTCCCTATATTTTGGCAGATAAGAACCAAACTAGTAGCTTTGTTAAATCTCCAGTAAATTATCACACATAGTGAGGTCCAATTAATGTTATGAATAAATTATATTGATATAAGTCTACTTTTTTGCCATTCTAAAAAAAACAGATATTTTCTATTAATTTTTAACAATAGAAAAATAGTATCAAAACAATATATTTTCCTTAAATATTTATTGCAGTAGAGGTAGTTTTCGACTTACAACAGTTCGTTTAGTGACCATTCAAAGTTACAACAGCAGTGAAAGTAGTGACTTATGACCATTTTTCACACTTACCATTAAAGTGGTAATCCCATGGCCATGTGATTAAAATTTGGGCACTTGACAGTTGACTCATATTTATGACCGTTGCAGTGTCCTGGGGTCATGTGATCCCCCTTTGCGACTTTCTGGCAAGCAAAGTCGATGGGAAAGCCAGATTCACTTAACAACCATGTTACTAATGTAAGAACTGCAGCAGGGGTGAATGCTACCGGTTTGGGGCGGTTCTACCGAACTGGTAGTGAAAATGCTACTGGTTCGCCTGAACTGGTAGTAAAAAAATGCTTTAAAAAGTAAAAAAAAAGATTCTGATGATCACGTGGCACAGCTGGAGTGGGGGATCCGTTTTTGCTACCTGTATTTTGACAGTAATGTTTTATAGGGTTCTAATATACATGGTCATATGAAAGAATTTGACAGACATGTTCTTATCACTAGCATTGTTTGTAAAACAGGAATTTTTAAAAATGTATTTTCTGTATCTTACAAAATGTTTGTACAATCTTATTTTAAAAACTTATGCCACCCTTGAAAACAGAGTTTTCCCAGGATAGCTTATAATGCATTAAAACCACAATATAAAAATGCAATGTTACAAGGAAGTATTAAAGGACTTAAAAATAAATCTTTTTTAAAAAAATAAAGTCTAATGACTGAAATGAAGAGCCAGTGTGTAATGGTTAAAGGCACTAGGCTAGAACCTGGGAGTTCTAGTTATGCCTTAAATATCAAATGTACCGAATGATCTTGGTACAATCACTCTCTCTCTCTCAGCCTTAGAAAAAAGGCAGGGGCAAACGTTAAAGCTGACTTAAAGGCAGAGAAAAAGAGAGATATTGTGTTTATTATTAGTGTGCAAATTTAAGCATATAAACAATGGCAAATTTATGTACCAAACTATTTACCTGGCAACACTGTCACAAATTCCATGCCCTCCAAATTTTGCAGGTTCTACTGGGGCTCCAGCTTTCCTGATCATGACTTTGAGAGTTAATCGTCTTCCTTTCATACCGGCTGCTTCCAACCTTCGCTGGATCTCTTCTGAAAGACTCAGAAGGAAAGCTTCTGCTTCTTTTGCCTTGAAATAGGGAAAATGGATTCTACACAGGTTAAAAGATGTAATCAAATCAAAACCGATCTTCATTATTGTACTAAAAGATGCCAGCAAAAAACAAAACAAAACACCATTAAATACCATTTAACAACTGACAAAGGGTATGAAAGACAATGCAAGTGTGAAATTTCACAGACTGTTCCGTCTAAATATGAAATCCCTTTTCTGAACTCAAAGCAAGCTCTTTTGTGCAATTTCAAAGCATTTCAATCTTGAAACCTGACTGCAATGCTACTTTGAGCTCAGAGTGGTTCCAAAATGTTCAAAACAACCCATTTTGTACTCAATATAGAGCTTTTAGTATAGAGGGGAAATTTCATGTAATTTTTGTATTCAAAAATGTTCTAATGAAATGAACTATTTATTTTGGAAATGAAACATTTTATAAACCCATTCTACAATTTTCTATAAATGTCCTACCTGAACTGAATAACCATAATAGCCATTAGCCATAGCTCATAAATATATTATTTAGCATTTATATTATCCTTTTTGTCAATGTACTCAGTATACATCACCTCAAGTATCTTTATATAAAATAAATGAACATAAACAGGATGCAGGATATTTAGTTTTTTCAAACTAAAATGACAGACATACATTTTTGACTATGAGACCGATGCAGGATTTATAGGATCTACCATGTTCTTATCACACAGCGCCAGCTCTCATGGCATATACATATAAAAATAAATAATGATGCATAGTAGAAATGTCTACAAATAGTTTCAGAATCTGAAACAAATAATTTTCGAACTACTGGAAAATGGTGCCACTGTATGTTTGATCAAGTTTTGGTTTCATATTCTTCACATTACAAAATTAGTTTGTATTTTAAATATGAATAATGTAAGTATTGACATTATTCCACATAATTTGTGAATCATATATAAATTTGCAAAACTAATCTTGAGTTACTTTAATTACTGTATTGGCAATTAATTTTCATGCTTTTTACCTTGAAGATATATTGCTTTGATACATATAAATTATGAAAAGTACATAGGCTCTAAGTGCATTCTTCCATGGTAAGCAATTACAAAAGAGGGCCAAAATTGTTGCCGTTTTACTCAGAAGATTTAGGCTACAATCCTATATATTCACATATCTGGGAGTAAATCCTTCAATGTTCATTCAATGGTTTTAATATCTGGTTTTAACTGGTTTAACTCTCTGGTTTGGACAGCAACTAAACAGAACAAGTACAGACTTCAATGGATAGTAGAAAAAAAACTGCCACCAGCCTGTCTTTCACTGAGGACCTGCATATTGTATGAGCTAGAAAGAGGGCTGAGAAAATATCTAAGAAAACCTCACATCCTGGACATAAACTGTTTCAATTCCTACCCTTGGGATGCTGCTACAGGGAATTGCATGCCAAAACAACTAAATAGTTTTCTTCCCCTCATGCTGAACACCTAATTACCACAGCACTGTCTTATGTCTAAGGATATTTACCCATGTAGTAGGGCTGTATTACTATTATCCTTCTCATCTTTCCTATTTTTTAAATTATTGGTAACATGATTATATTACTTTGTTGTTTGTATGTACACTGAGAGTTTTATTGGCCAATCACACTTGGTCAATAAAGAATATTCCATTCCATTCAGGGGTGGGTTCTAAAAATTTTTACTACTGGTTCTGTGGGCCGAAGAGGTTGCAGAAAAAAATGCTCTTAGAAGCCTCTGATGATCAGGCAACTCAGCTGGGATCGCCAGAGGCTTTTAAAGGCATTTTTTTTCCCTACAACCTTTTTGGCTGAAGAGGTTGTAGAAAAAATGCTTTTAAAAGCCTCTGACGATCCCAGCTGAGCCGCCCGATCATCAGAGGCTTTTTTTTTTAATTTTTAAAAGCATTTTTTCGGCTGAAGAGGTTGTAGAAAAAATGCTTTTAAAAGTTAAAAAAAAAGCCTCTAATGAGGTGGGTGGGGTAAGCGAGCAGTGACCAGGCCAGGGACCAGTTCAGGGACATGGCCAGCCAATGTTATTACCGGTTCTCTGAACTACTACAAATTTTTACTACCGGTTCTTGCGAACCGGGAGCAACCCACCACTAATTCCATTTCATTCCAATGGGTAGACATGCATAGGAACTGCTCTACTGAATTCTAATTAAAAAAGCTTCTAATGAATGCTTAAGAAATTCTAAGACTCCTGTAGCAATTGGAAGGCCACATTACCTAAAGCTCATCCATGTTATCACTCATTCATATAAAAGCATATTTTAGTATTATTAAGGAATTAGAACAAAGAAATTACAGCCCAGTAACATGCAATCTTGTAGACCATTTTGAAACGATTGTTTCACTTAAATTTGATTTAATTTTTTTACCTGCGAAAATCTTATGCCATAATTGATCTCAGCTGAAACAGATTTTCTTGTTTTTTCTCTCTGAATTGGCCTGTCATCCAAACCACGGCAAAATCTATATAGCATTTGTCCAGTTTTTGGTCCAAATTCTTTCTGAAGCTTTGACATTGTGATACATTGTAGATCTCCACAAGTTTTTATCCCCATAGATGACAGCTTAGATTCCATTGTTCTTCCAACTCCTAAATCCCAAAATAAAAAACGTATTTTTGTATTAGAACTATATACCAGAGAAATTATTCATTTAACAATCATCGTTACACTATTTAAACTGAAATGTGTATTGTATAAATGCATAAAATGTTATAAAATAGCAGATGTGATGGTAATTTTATATCTCAGACACTGTCGCTTACAATTATACAGAAAAGTTATACTTCACAACACCTAAAATAGGAATAAACAATAATATTGACTAAATCACTTTTATAACTGGCCATAGGCCAGGCTCAAATTATCCAGTTTTGGACACATAATGCAAAGAACCAACTCTCTGCAAAAATATCTAATGGTGAGAAAGGAAAAAGGAAAAAGAAGAGGACCACCTGCAGGAAGGTAGCCATGAATGCAACCTTGGGAAATTTAAAAGAAAAGGTTGGGGATAGATTGCCAGAGAAAAATCTATATATGTGGTTGTTAAAGAGTCAAAAATGATTTGATGGCACATAATTAATCCATTAAATATGTATTTTTGTCTAGACTTCTTTTGGCTGAATACTATTATTTTGATGTTTTGAATATTTATTAAATATACAGAGGATTAACATAATATCAGGATGCAAAAGATATGCCATGCAATTTATCAGATTGCTATTCAAAATTTGGATTGAAAACCCCCTCCCCTTTTACGATGCTATAATCCCTTTATTCCGGTAGAGTCAAGGCGACTGGATGAAGTTGGGGATTTACTGGTCAAATGCCCTTTCCTGATGCCATAGGGCAGGAATGTCAGACTGGCGGCCCAGATGTGTCACACACAGGCCAACCCACCCCAGCTCCGCGACAGGAAAAAACATTGCAATATGTTATGTGACGGCAACGTGACGTGGCGAGTTTGACACCCGTGCCATAGGGAGTTTGCAGGAGATATTTTTTCTTTGCGCCCTAAAAGAGAAACATCTGCTGCTACCTAGGATTGAACTCTCAACCTTTCATTTGAGAGGTGAATGCTATTCAAAATTTGGATAATGCTATCTATATATGTTGCTTTATCTTCCCTATAAAGAAAATAGCCACTTTGATTTCTTAATCACCCATTACTTTTGTAAAGTAGAGCTAAAGTAACCGTGATAAAGACTTCTGAAGAAAATTAAGAAGGAATAAAATAGAAAAAAGCTACCTGGAAGATGTATAATTAGCTGGCTCCTGATAAAATCATCTACTTCTTCAGGCTTTAAATGATATTGCCCGTCAGGTTTTGCTCGGCGAGTTGCCAGTCTGGCCAGTAAAATATTTGAACCTATAAAAATTCAGTATTGCTTTCAACCATTTTGAAGATTCAATATTTTTCCTACATTACACAAGAAGAAAGGCAGGATACTTTATAATGGAACTCCTAGTCATATACCACAGGGAGCCTCTGGAAGACCATTTTATTCATCAGCATAAGTAGAATTATAGTTCAGGTCCACCATGATTATTATCATCTTAGGTAGAATTAGCTATTTCAATTCCAACAATCATTCTTACTAATAATCGTTCCAACAACTATTCCAACAATCTTACACTGATTAAAAACATTTTTATTATCACTAAAAATATTTTAGCAGCATAGACTGAACAGTTTTCTCTTTCTTGAAATCTTCATATATACATAGGTAAAGTGATTTATCCACATCTCAGTATATTAATTAAATTTTGGCCATATTAAAGCTAAACTGGTATTAATTTACATTAAACTGAATATCTTGTTATCGAACTTGCACTAATTGTGACCTACCTAACTGCTGGAATAACGGAACCATGACAAGTGGAACTTTCTCCTCAGATCAACAGTTCAGATCTTTTGCAAGACAAATATCCAGATAAATACACCCAGGAGTATTTATCTGAAAACTGGAGAATATTTTTGTTGCTAGTTGCTGCAAGGCACTGACTGAATGACAACTTACTTATTGTTGGCTGGATTGAGCATTATTTTGCTCATGATATTCCTTGCCTATGGATAATTCTATGGATAATTCCATGGCTGATCGCAAAATGCTTTGCAAGGATTGGGAAATGAAGCAGTGCTGTTTGGAGTATGATGTGCTTAACCGAATGTGATTAAAGATCACATTTAACTGACCTTACCCATGGATATTAAGCTGAATATATGAGTGTCGGATGCAAAAAATATTACAAGTATTTCCACTGTATCCCTTTATATGAGAAAAATACTAAAAAAGAAGGCAGTTGGTAATATATAAAAGCCTCTAAGGCAGTATGTAGTTAGCTTCTATTTATTATCTTCTATAAATGAAGAAAGGAGGAAACAAGAAAAATTAACTAGACTAAGCACAAATTTCTAACATCTAATCATAAAATCATTTTAATCCTGTGATTAATGCATATACTTTATGGATATAAAAAATGATTTTACTTAATAATCTACTTATAAATAAACATTTCTAAACAATATACTAACCAATTCCAATTGAAGCAGGACATTTGGTCTTGTTCTTTATTTCTGCACGAATAACATTTGCTAGCTCATCTGATGTCAACCCAGTCTCTGCAAGGATTTCAGTGGTATCTACCAGTGCTTCATCACAACTGACAGCTTCAATGTTATGAGTATAGCTATCAACAAAGTCAAGGAATTAAAAAGAAATAGTAGGAACAAAATTAAGTTATTCAAAATTAATCATATTTACAAGTATTAAATATACATTTTACAGGCAAAGGCCAATATATAGGAAATTTCCAATTTTTGAAAAAAATATTTTAAAATATAGATACCTATTTATTAAATTTATTTGCCACCCATCTCTCCATATGAGATGCTGTATTGTGAAGTGGCAGTAGCCATATTAGATCCTTCATTTTATAAATAAAATATAAAATCTGAAGCTGTTTCAACTATTTTTCATATATTTACATCTGATTGTTTAATCAGATATCAATAAAAACCCAGATTGGAAAGTAGAATAATGGAGCTTGGCTTTAACTAAGCTTAATTTGATTTGTAATCAAAAATAATATCTTTTGTAATAAAATTTCTATTCTGCTGAGATTAAAAGGTAATCTGATCTTGGAGAAGCCGTTATTCAGAAATGCTTGGGTGGCTTTTGTGAGATGAGGCTATAGGAAAAAAAAAAGATAAATAATAGTAGAAAAATATGGGATATTTGTACATTGCTGAAGAAGTGCTTAATACATTCATAAGTACAATAATAAAATAAATAGCACATAATATTTTATCAAATTGCGTGACAGCAGCTAGGTTGTTGATTGCCCAACATTGGAAGAGTGATGTTCTACCGACGGTTGACCAATGGACCCAGAAGATGGCTGGATTTGCAGAAATGGCAAAGGTTTCAGCTTTTTTAAAAGATCAGACGCATGAGAAGTATATACAGGAATGGAAATTATGGATTGAGTATGTACAGAATAAGTATCAGACTAGAAAATATTATATCGCTTTTAGCTGAGATGACTATATTAATATGTTAGTAAATATAGGAAAAAAGATATGGAAGTTTGAATAACATATATATTGTTTGGGAATATTAATATTGCATATAATGGAAGTCAAGGGGGGGAGGGAAGAGGGAGGAGGGGGAGGGTTAGGGTGGGGATGGGAAGGATTTATATATTCTTTTTATATGTATTCTATATTCTGTGGTTAGGGAGGGGGGGGGGAAAAGGGGGGAAAAATTTGTATTGTTAAAACTTTTTCAATAAAAAAAAATATTTTATCAAATTGCATTACAAAGCAATCAGTAGAATTCCATTATAAAAGCTTTTGGCAGTTATTTGTCTAAGGTAAATATTTTAACAACTTGTATAATATGAAACATTTACCTTGCCAATGCTTCATACATAGTTTGTGCAACTTCTTTGTATGCATGAAAGTTATAGGGAACAGCTTGAAGATTTGGGCACAACTGTTTTGCTTGTCCAAAAAACATTCCATTCTTTATACCAGCTTGCCTAAATAAAAAAACAATTCCGTAGGGGTTCAAAATCACAAATTAATGAAATTAAAATAATTACCTTACATGAAGCATATTAAGTAGTTAAGAAATTATTTCATTCTATTTTTTAAATTCAATGATTTATGTTACATAATATAGTGGCAAATATATACCTTAACTCACAAAGTGTAATATTCCCACTGTAACTTGCACAGCTAAAGCTCAGGTCTTCCTACAAATGTGTCAGAATATTTAAAAAATGCTTTAATAAACAACCAACTAAATAAATATGCTTTATCTATTTAAAGAGAAAGACTGTATTCTGCAACCTCTAACTGACAAGAAATAATTTTCTCTTACCTGGCTTCATAACTGCAAGATGCAATTTCTGCCATTGATGACACAGAAATACCAAAATCACTTTTACTCAATTCGGCAGAATCTTGACTATCATCATCTGTTGAGTCAGCATCATCAATTTCTATTTGAAAATAATTTTATTAAGTCATTATTTACATTTTAAAATTGAATTTGATTTTCAGTAATTAAAAAGTTACCTAAGAAAAATATTTTGTATATGTATAAATCTGCAACAAGGTATAATCTTAACGTACTTTAAAACTTGATAATTGATCCTTCCTTCCTTCCTTTCCTCCTTCCCTCTCCATTAACAAATCAAATAATTTACAGGCTATATAACAAACCAATGCCCAATAAAATATACATTGCAGAATGCAGATCAATTTGATAGTTTTTGATATCAGTCTTCATATTTAATGTACTGTATTTGTACAGATTAGTATGTCTCACTGTAGGAAATTCAGAAGATATGCTTGACAGCAAATACCATTGCAAATACTATTAGACAAACCTATTTATTACTTATGAGAATTCCATGCATATGGAATCTTTTGCATGCTGCTGCTGGCTATATCCAAACAAAAATCTGTCAATTAACTCTGCAACCAGTAATAGCAATAGAAATAGCACCTGGATTTATATACTGCTTCACAGTGTTTTACAGTCCTAAGTGGTTTACAAAGTCAGCATATTGCCTCCAACAATCTGGGTCCTCATTTTACTAACCTCAGAAGGATGGAAGGCTAAGTTCACCTTGAGCCCGTGAGAATCGAACTACTGGCAACAGAATTAGCGACAATACTGCATTCTAACTATGCAGCATTTTTAATTTCCCACAATTGTTTTTCTGTGGCAGGACTTAAATTGTTACTATCTTAGTTATCGTTAAGAAAGAAGTGTTTATAAATTTACTCATTTTAAGCCTGGTTATGTAAATTAATCTGCACTATTTTACAAATTAATTTGGTGTAAACTTTATAACATTTAACTAGATCTACTTCCAAACAGGCATGTAAAGGATTGTGACATTATCACAAATATTGTAGACTTTAATATAACAAACTATCTTCTTGAAATGAGAAAAATTCTTTCTCCTTTTGAATGGGAAAAAAACCCACATTCTTTAAAAAATGATACACATATTAATCCAAAGGACTTTTTAAAATGTTTTTAATGAAAATGGAAATAAACCTAGCATGTGTTATTAAAATTGAATCACAAAAATATGCCAGTTTCATAGGTAATGCACATCCACTTAAGCATGCTAGTAAGTCAGAATGTTTCAATTATTTCCTTTGATAGTATGAGTTATATTAGTCATTATTTCTCCCAAATATATTTTATAAAGCCTAATTTCTGCCCAAATTAGGCAGAATTATGGAGAACATTGGCTCTTATAATGAACTGAATACCAAGTATGAATAAAAAGGAATAGTCCAATGCCATAGCATGCAAAAACAAGAAGTTTCTATTCTTATATAAATATTGTGAGAAGCATGCACACTTATAATTACTTCTTGCTAGAAAAATGTAATAGATGCAAATATTCCTTCCCCATTTCCTGCCTCATGAAAAGTACAAAGGAAGTCCTACTCTAGCATTCTAATATTTTTTAGAAGAAAAAAAATATGGTAATTTGGATTATTTTACACATAAACACACACCATGAAGAGTTGTGTTTTCTCCTCTTCAGTACTTCTGAAGGTTGCTAAAAAAATACAGAACGACTTGAATGTGAAATTTATGGTGCACTTATTTTCACAAATGGTACTCAAGATAAAGAATGTAGTGGATGAGAAAGGTGGGAGACAGAACATGGACAAGCTGCTATCTTTGATAGTTCATCACTATCATTTGGATGGCAGTGTCATTCAAGTTGTCCAACATATCTGCAAGTGCAAATTAGAGCAAATTATGCCCTGAACAACAAGAACAATGTCCTTAGTCCATCTGTTTCTCTGCCCTGGCATTAGATGATGTCATCATCTTGTCTATCTTCATGACTTCGATGGGCTCCTCCACAGTGCTGCACAGCAGATCCCCCCTTAAGTTGATGAAGTCACTTCATGTAATTCAGGGGCAATGGAAGACACATTTTTCTCACTGGAAGGCAAGGTAGAGAACCTCTCATCAAAAGTTGGGAAACTAGACAGACGCATGGTGAATGTGGAGCAACGGATGGAGAAATCAGAGGCCAGGACCAAGTCTGTGAAAAAGAAATCGCTGAGAATAAATCTGTATCTAAAGTGTGATTAAAAAAAATTGTTGCTCTCTAGAATGAGAACTGAAGATATTGGGCTTGAGAATACTGGCAGATGTGGATAAGGCAATAACTCATTCTTTATGTACGTTTAATTCCTTCTGTCTTTGTGTCAGATTTTGTCAACACATTGTAATTATTGTACCTGCCCTTAAAGATATACTCCAAGATAGAAGTACAGAGAAGAATGCCATCAAATGTAGGATAATGCAATTGATGTATAAAAACTATTAAAGATTGAATCCTGGATCTCTTTATGAAAATCAATTTGTCCAAAAAGAGGCAATATAAGCAAGGACAATCCTCAGTGAATAAGCAGGTTGTAAAGATGGGGCTGATGTTGCAGATACCAGAATCAAGTTACACTAAAAAATTCACTGACCTTTAAAACAACTTTATCTAGTAGATTGTAGAGAAGATCACCAGAACAAAAGTATGGAGAATATGAGGTACTGATAAATTATATCTGTTCTCTATAAGAACATGATTAGTCATGTGTAATAAATTAAGGGTTAGATTTCATTCACACTTGAATGAATGAACTCTGTTGTATGTAGATGATTTATTAGAGTGGAATTCATCAGTATGCTAAACACATTTGAACATCTGCCCATCCAAAGCTTTTATTTTGTTTCAGTGCCTACCATCCTATATAACATATATTGCCAATCAAGTTTTCCACAGTGCAATAAATTCTTGAATTTCTCACTTTTCTCTAACAGGTAGCAAGCTAAAATACCTGCAAGTAAATACACACTGCAAAAAATGCAGGCATTGTGAAAAAATATGCAGTTAAAAAAATGAATTATCTACCTGCAAAAAATTTAAAAAAAACCCACCACATGATTCTATTTGCCTAGAAAAGAAAAAAACCTATGAGCCTAAATTATAAATAATCTTATTCTCCACTATATGAATGGGGAGAGATAATCTTAATTTTTTCTTTTCTTTCTTGGAAATGCAAACCTTATGTAAGTTTATAAAACAGCATGCATCACCATGGAAATCCTTTGGTATACAAGAATTTTTGAACAATACAGGACATTTTGTTCAATTTTATAACATGGAGCCTGTTCACTCAGAAATGAACTATTTCTGACCCTACATTATTAAGATAAAACAAACTTTATGTCTTCTATGATAGAATTTATTCAATAAGATGAAGAAAAATGGAAATGCAGGTAGAGTAGGGCTTTTGTGGCACTACAAAGATTATACTATATTAATTATGCCAGACACTAGCTCAAGGTGGTATTTGACAAAATGAAAAGGAATCTATTCTAAGACAAGGTACAATAGAATCACAGAAATCTCTAAGGTTCAGAGAGACACAAACATATTTCACTGTTTGGTTAGTTTGCTCAAATATTAAAACTGACTCTTATCTATTTATTTATGATATAGGGGGGTGTCCATCTTAAATAGAATAACTCTGGGCAGCTCACAATATATAAAAGTGACATTTAAAAAAAAAAAAGCTTCATGCACAACAAGCCAGTCACCATAACACTCCTACCCCAAATATACATGAACTGGATTTAGTTCCCATCTGAGCCCAATGCCTGGGTGAAGAGCCAGGTCTTAATGGTCTTCAGCCTTCCAGATGTCTAAGAGAATAAGGGACTTCTGGATCTCAGGGAGGCTTTTTTTATAGGGCAGCATCTGCTACAGAGAAGTCCAGCCTCCAAACTCCTGCCAGATGACATAACAGAGAGGGTGCTCACCCTATATTTGATCTTTGGGAGAGGAAAACACCCTCAGTGTGAGACAGTCCTGTAAGTAAACTGGATCCATGCTTTATAAGACTTCAAAGGTGATAATATCTTGAACTGCACCTGGAAAGAAAATGTTTGGGCAGTTTGCCCATAATATGTAGTTGAAGTGCAGTAATTGAAGTGCTGCAGATCCACTATTACAGAGAGTCTACACAAGAACAGTCCATTCCAAGACTCTTAATGCATGTTCACTTCAGGCCATGACTAACGCCTCTAGAAAAGCATGTACTAGCGCTAAAGGAATATTGATGAGTTCCCGCTAAAACCCCACTGGGTCTATCAGTCTCTTGGGGTGAGATTATCAAATTAGCCCTTCTTCCTTGCAATGGACAGGTTCAAGAACTTCAGGACCACCGGAAGTAATCTGTCCATGGCAAGAGACTGATGTAACATCCATCAACACCTAATCATATTCCAATGTCCCATAACAACAATAACAATATCAAATGTGGGACTTTCTTAAGTCCTTTTTGACTCTGGGAGAAGAATACAGAATGATGTCCCAAGGACTATCAATTTAGGGACATTTATTGCCATTTTAATCACAGAATCAAGAAGTTCAAGTAGGAATACTGTTACATAGAAGGGAGGGAGGGAGGGAGGCAAGCAGTCTTGGCTAACTCTTGAAGCCCAAATTCACAAACAAGGCTTCATATGTCTGCTGTAGCATCTTTCAGGGCTAACAGAAACTCCCAATAACAGCAGGCGTATCGCCATCCATCCTGGACTCATGGCTGATACTGCGAGACTGATACTGGTGCTAGGAAGCGTGAGCTTGAGCCTATGCAGGTTTGCTGTAGCAAGGGTGTCAAGACTGACTCAAATTTTCACCTATATTCTGTTCTGCTTGCAGCTTGACAAAGAATATGGTGGTGGTGGATTGGAATGAAAGAGTGAGGGGAATGGCATTAAAGCATCATTGGTTCCCATGAGACATTATTACCCCCCCCCCCAAGGACACCCAGAGCAGATGTCACAGCGTGGCTGGCTGGTTCTCATAACGAAATGAATAGAAGTGATTGGTGGACATAATGGACTATGGGTGGCCTGTGGGGAAAGGGGGAATAATTATGCATGCTTTTGCGCAGGAAGCCAGAGCTAGTCTGCTTCTTCTGTGCCAATGTGGATTTATTCAGTAAAGTTTATACTCTTGGTAAAAATAATATCTCAGGAGTTTTTTTCTGGATTTCCCAACTGGATGGTTGACATTAAACCAGCTCTTATGGATAGCTGGCACTGCTGTGACTTGTCTCAGTGCTGGGGCTTGAGATATGCTGGGGCTTGTGCTGCTGGGGTTTGAAGTCAGTACTGAGGTTGAAACTAGTTGGCATTGCTGAGGCTCGCTGCAGCATTGGGCTTGCTATAGCACTCTGGCTGGTGCTGGGCCTGAAATAGAAAACTGAAACAGTGGTAGCAGATTGAGACTGCTGAAGGCTACCATCACTGAGGAGTGCTGCCTCCTGTCTCATGCTGAGGCAAGCCCAACAATTCCTAGTGCCCACCCACAGCACCTACCCCAGTTGACCCATAGATCTCACATGCTGCCCTGCTTGCCTGGAGGTTCTGCCTCTTCCCACATCATAGTCACAGAAGGTCTTAACTTAATGGTCCGCCTAACAGCAACTGGGACTGCCTGAATTTCAGTCACTAAACAGTGAAGTCATTAGATATCATGCTTTAGGACAGCCTCACTTAGTGATGGAAATCCTGGTCCCAATTGCCATTGTAACCCAAGGATTATCTGTATTTTCAACAGAATTGGCTGGAAAAAACTATGAAATGTTTATTTTATTGCTCAAAATGCAACCCTTAAAATATAAATTGTTACCAGCTTTACTAAAAGCAAAACATTTAGATCTAGTGAAGAACTATAAAAATATGAATATGACAGCTGAAATCTGGCTGCACAGTTTTCCGTCATTTTCAATTTTGAACAAGGCACATTCAATGTAAATACTGTAAAACAAAGAATACCTCCAAAAGTTCCAAATGCAGAAAAAAACAAAACAAAGCAAACACTGGAATATCTTTGACATGTGATGTGGCCCTGCCTGTATAATAGTATCATCCCTTAACGGCCAAAAAAAATAAAAAAAAATATTGCAGCTTTTGTTTACATAACACTTTCTACTCTTGCCTTAAAGATCTCAAGTACATATCTTGCAATAGATCATACAGTCTTGGGATTAGATAATATCAAATAAAATTGCTATCATATAATTTGCTATAATCTTGCTTCTATATTTACAACACTGAAAAAATGGAAAATCTCTGCCTTAGATGAATCTTGACTTTGCTATAAGAGATTTCTTATTTTAAAAAATATCTAAACTTACTAATTGTACAAAGAAAAAAAGCTATAAGATTTATTGATAGAAAAACATATAAAAAAGCAAATGGCCATGTTAGATCAGATCATCTAGCATTCAATTTTAACAAGGTTTCCAAAAAGTTAATTTGAAAGTATGAAAACAGGCCTTATGAAGTGTTTGTTCTTAACACCTGGCATTCAAAGATATACTGAATCTAGCTATGTAGGGTAATGGTAATTGATATACACATTCTGCAGAAAAGTAGTTTAATCCACAGTTGAATTCATTTAAATTAGTGCCATCTTTTGGCAGCTGTGTTCATAAATAAATCATTCTGTGATGTCGTGGTTTTATTGCCTTCTATAGCTTGGTACATGAGGGGAAAAAAACCTTGAACCTTAATTTTTCTCTATAGTATCCAAGGTTCAACAGATATTGTATAGGAAGAGGACTGATCCGCAAACCTGGATATTGTTTCTAGTTTCTACTAAAGAACAAATATGCAAATATGTTTTAAAAGCAGGTCACATTTTTCTTTTCATTTTTTTCTAGATGTTTTGCTGATCTGAAAGTTCTTGGAAGCTTAAAAACTTGTACACTATTTTGTACACTTTAAATTGGCCTAATAAACATCATAATAGTAATTTATAATTTAATTTTCTTTTAACTGTCAATGTCCATTGATTTTCTTATCTTCACAGAATGATCTTGTATAACCCGCTCATTTATGTCTAATTACAAATAATCAAAAAATAAGAGGCAACCATCCTTTTTTGCATAGCTGTAAGGTGTAGATTGTACACCTACATTCTTGCCTAACCCAATATACAGAGGAACACTTATACATGTTCTAGCAATAGAATATCCCTAGTATGATGACGTTACTTCATTGAGATACTCTCTAAGATCTGAGTGATGCTGCCATGATTTCATTCTAATGTATGGAGGCCAAGGGGACAAGAATGGAGAAAAATGAGCTTTAATCCTACCAAGATTGAGTGGCTATGAGTTGATCCTCTCTGATCCTGGATCAAAAGGTTTTCTATTATTATTTCTAGAAAGAGTTACATCCCCCATTCAAAACCAGTGCATAATGTGGGGACTTTTCCTGAATTTACAGTTCTTGCTTGAGAAACAGGTGGCGACTGGGCCCAGGAGAACCTTTGCACAATTCCAGTCTTGTGTTAATTGGGAGGCCTGGTCAGGGTCTCTCATACCTTAGTTGTCTCTGGTCAGATTACTGCAATGTATTCACTGCAGATGAATATATTCTGTATTCTGCATACTGCAATGTATTCCTTCATCCAGAAGCTGCACTGGATCAGAATGCAGTATAGGTAGTTATAAATGTGGAAACTCTACTACTTTCAAGCTACACTATCTCCCTTAGGCAATTCAGGGTGCAATTCAGGGTGCTAGTAATCACCTATAAAGCCCTCCAGAGTACATGTTTCAGTGGTTTGCAGAACCACCTATGATTATTTTCTGCCAATCCTGCATGTTTAACAAGATGGGCACACTCTAAGTCCCTTCCTTGAAGCAATGTCAGCTGATGGAAGCTAAGAGTGCCTTTTCTGTTGCAGTGCTTGGTCTTTGGACTACACCTCCAGCCATCTGAAATTCAGTTGGCCCAACATTGTCAATCTTCAGGAAGGCTTTAAAACCTGTTTTCTTTGGGAGATGGAATGTATACTAATGACTGTAACTGTGTGCCATTAGTATATCAATTTTTTTTGCTTTGTTTTCTTGATATTTTTGGTTTTAATTGTAATTTTTTTTCTTTGATTTTATTGATGCACACAGTTCAGAGTCATGACATGCATGCTAAGCAGCCATATAAATGTTTTAAACAAATAATATGGGTGACACAGCAATCTATCAATCTGGAAACATCCATAGTTATCCTTCATGGATTGTGATGTTTGTCTAAAGCATGGCTATTGCTACTGGAAGTTCCCACTATGAATTTTCTTTCTTTCTAAAGGAAGCATTCTCATTGATAGTAGCATAATTGAAAATAGTTCTACACCTCTATTTTTTCAAAATGGATAGTATATTTTCATACTTTCATACAGTTTTAAAAATACAATACATTTATTTAAAAGTATATTATAATATTGTAGTAATTTGGTAGTATAAATGACAAATCCATAAATTCAACAGTATTTATTTTTACAATTTCAAAAACTACAGATTTGTACCTGTTCTGCCTTTCAACAATTTATTCTGATAATATTGCCTTTCCAGTTGTGGATTTGCACCAGGACGTAACAATGCTTGTCCTGATCCTCGGTTACTTGTAACAGCCACTGGTTTTCCTGCAAATTACAATTAAAATATAAGACAAATCACACAGTATCCTTTTTACAAAACTGAAAATATTCTATTTGTTTCTGTTTTATAGATCTCAATTATTCATTTTAATATTATTTAGAAAATTTATATGGCTGCCAAACCTGTGAGAAATTCAAAAATTATTATAAAAACAGCAACACACACTGAAAAAAAGTAATAGGATACAAGGTCCAATTCACAAGTCCCCCAAACACATATCTACTGATTGTCTGTGCTTATTCCAGAGGGAAAAGTCAGATTTTCATAGCTTTCTAGAAAGCTGGCAGATTCACAATCTCTTAGGGAGGCTGTTCAATATGGCAAGGGTAGAAGTAGAGAAGACACATCTGCTGGGTCCTAAAGGCAATATTATTTCATAGAAGAGACTGGAACATACTCACCATGTCAAATCTGGTTAAATGGATAGAAACTATTTGAAGCGAAGTGGTTCCATAAGTAATCTATTCTTGCACCTGTGTGGCTTTAAATGTGATAATTGAAATTGCTACTGGAAGCTATCAGCTTATGCAGTGCCATGGGTAAATCTAGATTATCTCAGTATTGTGTGTGCCACTACACTCTGGACCAGTTAATGGTTCCAAATACTTTTTAAGAGCAGCTCTATGTACAGGATGTTGTATTAATACAATCAGGAAATGACTGTGGTTGACAGTGATCAAAATCTCCTGATCCAGCAACAAGAGTAACTGACTCACATAATGGAAAAACCAAAGGTACAAGTACAGGTTAGGCAAAATCTGGCTCAAAAAACAATAACTGTGAGAAGGACCTTGGAGTCCTTAGTGGATGATCACTTAAACATGAACCAGCAGTGTGCGGCATAGATACCTATTAAGTATCTATGTAACAATAGACTTTGAACATTCATTTTTTTAAAAAATGAACATCTATTTAAATGATTATATGATTTAGATATTAATACAAACCTTTTAGGTCTGGTCTATCTCGGATACCAACTGATACAAAGAAGCAGTCCATATCCACATGCATTATGCAACATTGATGTTTGGCTGAATTCAAGAAGGATATACTATCTAGTAAAAGAATAGTAAACAGACAATTTAATTCTGGCTGAAAAAACTATCCATTGTTTTTAGTAACATTAAAAATTTAACCTTAAAACTTATCTCGATTCTTCATTACCTTTTAGTAAAATATAAAAGAAACATCAAACTGCAGAAAACTTCAAATTGCCTAACATCTCCCACCTTATCTTCAGTTACCTTTTTATGCTATACACACCATTTTTGAAATATTATATTCTGACCAAAACAACCATACCAAGGAGAAATATAGCTAACCAAAATATCAACTATTTCACTGAAAAAAGTATGTGACAACTTTTTAAATATAATTTTTAATTTATTTTTTTTTACCTAAGTCAGCTTTATTTATTGAAGATTGTCCTGCTTTCATTTTTTTCAACTTTTCTCTTCCTGGGAAGCTAGCATTATTTTGTTTCTGTAGCGTGTTGATAAACTCTGTAAATTCACATTTCCACATAGATATATGATGCAATCTTGAACGAGAGTAAAAATCTGAAATGAAATTGCCATTAGAAGGTTTGGACAAAGGTGAATTATCTTCCTTACTAGGAGCAGGTACTGAAGTAGTGCTTTTTGTGCTTGAAGGCCCCTTAACATTATAGTGATGAGCACCGTTTATTTTAATATTACTGTGCAAAGATGAAAAAGATGAATTATTCATAGTCCTGTGCACATTTCTTAAAAGTTCAGTACTTCTGTTGCTTTGTTGCAAATGTTGCGTAGAGCAGTCTCTAAAATCAGTGCTTTCTTTCAATTCTTCTTGCACAGGAGACAGTCTGCTTATAACACTTTTGTCAAAGTGTAGCAAACCATCCTGCATCTTTAAGGCACTGTTGGAACTATGACTATGTCCATTAAAAATGGAAACATTGTCTTTCTGATGTATTCCATTCTGTTTGCTTCTGGAAAGAGCTTGCTCCAACTCCAAGAATCTTGTAGTTTCAGCTTCTTTCTTTGATTTATTCACTCCATTTGTTTTCATTTCATTCTCTCCTTCATGCTTCTTTACAAGACTATTTCTAAAATGATGAACATGGATAAAAGAAATACGTAAGACAAAGGTTAAATGATTTCCTCTTTTTGTTGTAATCCTTTTAATACGAAGTCTAATAACTGAACTCAGTAGAACTTGTGTAATATTTTCTACACTTAAGAAGGATTTTCCAAATATTTTAATTTCCTTATACATTTGTCATGCTTTCAATATATGTACATTATGCTGTACACATTTTCTTTCATCACCTATTCTTAAATGGAATATTACATAAATGTTAGCAGCACTGACATTAAAAATCTTACAAGCCTATATTTTATGATTCCAAGAATTCAGACTGACATACAAACTCACTGGTATACCTAGTTATTTGATACATTCAGATCTAAGTGTACCCATTCTATTGCTAAATAGGACATTTGACAGATACTGCTCTATTCCCTGAACTGTCATTTACTATAGATTAAAGAAAGTAAGTCCAAGATTCAATTATTTGGTGCATTCTCTAAACCTCAATGTAAAATTAGAGATCTTTCCCAGTATTCTGGCATAAGTAAAGAAAATGTAAGGAAAAGCATTCAACAAAGGACGGGCTCAACTGAACATGGGTGAGAGCTATTACCGTTTTAAAGTCTACATTGTGGCAGTAAGGGTAGCAAAACAGCAGTACTTCTCCATTCTTATTGCATCTGCAGATTGCTTCCCCGCAGCTCTGCTTCAAGTATGGATCCTCGTAAGAGATTAACTCTAATCTTTTGCAGGTTGTGTGGAGGAATTTGCAAATTTGTGGATAAAGCTGCTCAAATTCACTCCCAGTTGGACTCTGACCTTGTCACAGGTCTAGAAGAGATGTTTGAGAAAGAGTCATACCCAGTTATCTGACAATGGTTTGAATCTGTTGGACCTGAGGAAGTGGACGGGTCCTTAGGATTGTGAGCTCAGTCTCCTTTAATTCCATGCACTGCCTGGCCAGTGAAAGAGCCTGGGGGTTGTCGTGTGAGTGGGTTCTGGCAGTGGTGAATTGCTCTTGGGGTAAGGAATTGTTCCTTTATATCTTAAAGAAATACCAAATTATATATTTCCACCTTTCGTCAATTAAGTGATGCTCTGGAGGCTGTGAAGGTCTGGGCAATGAGCAGGTGGCAGTCATGGCTATGAGGGCCTTTGATAACTTCATCTAGTGCACCACTAGGTTCATTCTATGACTGGCAGACCCTGCTTAGTTACTCATGCTCTAATCACCTCCAGATTGACTACTGCAATGTGGGCTACATGAGGATGTCCTTGAGGAGTATCCAGAAACTTCAACTGGTACAGAATGCAGCAGCACGAGCAATTATGTCACTCCTAGAACAGTCAGGTTACCCTTCTGCTCTGCAAGCTGCATTGATTGCCAATTTGTTTTCAGCTCCAATTCAAAGTACTGGTTTTAACCTTTAACCCCTTCATGGCATAGGACTGGGCTATCTGAGGGACTGCCTCTCCCCGATTATTTCAGCTTGTCCTATTACATCTGGTAGAAGTGACATGCTGCGGGTACCATCAGCTAGAGCTACATTTGGTGGGTCCTAGGAGTCGTGCTTTCTTTGCCATGGCACTTACCTTATGGAACATTCCTTCCCCCCAAAATTAAATTAGTTCCATTTCTTTTGGTCCTCAAGACCTGGTTATGTTATCAGGTCTGGGGCTCCCAGGAACTAGAGATTTGCTAAGATGGGTCAATTGTTGAGGTTGCCATATTTATCTCTCCTCACCCAGGGGTTTATTTTTATATTATTTATTTCTTAATATAGATTTCTATATTTTTTATATTTGTTGTTTGCATATTTGAGGTTTTTATTTATTGTTGTGCGCCACTTGAGTCAATGACAAAATAGCTTTACATCTTCCTAAGGAAATACCATAAGCCTGAAACACTTTGGAGTAACAAATGATTTTCTGAGGATTTTCAGTTTTACCTAATGAAATACATAGCTGGAACCAGGATTCTTATTAAGTCATGCATTATATTGTACTATGTATTATGGGAAAATATTAACTGGAAACAAGTTAATATTAATGTGTATTTTCATGTAAATACGTCTTTCATATTTTTTTCTTAATAAGCATCAACTGTGGGCAGTATACATAGTTTAGAAGTGTGACACGAGAGCAAAAGAGAATTAGATGCAAAAATAATTTATCTCAATATCTATACCAATATTGTCAGGTCATGGTTTGTTGTAGCCATAATAGGTGGATGATGATGATAATGATTGTCACCTCTGCTGTTTGTACTTTCAATGGCACCACTAACTAGCATTTTGAACAAGACAAACTCTGGCTATGAATTGGCTAAAAAGGGACTGAAAATTTCCCATTTGCTCTACATGGATGATTTAAAATTGGAAAAATAAAAGCTGAATTGAGCTCACTGCTGAAAAGCACTGAGGAGTTTAGCAGAGTCATTGAAATGCAATTTGGCATTGACAAATGTGCAACAATTGCTGTTAAGGCAGGAAAAATTCTTGAAGAGGATGTATTTGAATGGAGAGTTGATAAAAGCAATAACACCAGAAGAAAAGTAAAAGTACTTCGGAGTTTTGGAAGCTTCTGGCCTGTTGTACAACAAAGTCAAGGAAGCTACTTCAACAAAATGCATAAAGACAGTCCTGAAAATCTTGAGATCAAAGCTAAGTGGAGGAAATATCATAAAGGCAATTAACACCTGGGAAATACCTGTAATACAATACTCAGCTGGAGTAATTGATTGGACTCAGCTAGAACTTGATAAATTGGATTGAAAGACAAGAAAACTAATGACAGTGCACCATGCTCTGCACCCAAAAACTGATATTGATTTATTGTACTTGCCTAGATCTCAGAGTGGCAGAAGACTCTTACAGGTGAAACAAACTGTGGAAGAGCAAAAACATGGCTTAAATGACTACATAAAAAAAGCAAAAGAGCCTCTGCTGAAGGAGGTGAACAAGGAAAACCTCTTGAAAACAATGAGATTGAAAGCAGAATAAGGAAACAATTGAACATCAAGTTTCTAACTGGTAATAGAAGCATATGAACAGTCAATATATGAAGGACATTGAAGGAGGGGCAGATACAAAGCTAAGACGGAGATGGTTGAGATCAGGGGTGCTGAAGAAAGAAACAGAAGGCTTCATTTTGGCTGCCCAAGAACAAGCCCTGCAGACCAATTCCATGAAAGCAAAAATTCAACATGTCAGTAATAATAGTGAATGTCGCTTATGCAACGAGAAAGATGGAATAGTTTATCACCTTATCAGTGGCTGCAGAAAGTCTCACAAACTGATTATCTACAATGGCATGATTGAGTTGTCAAAATCATACATTGGAAGCTTTGCCAGAAGTTTGGGTTCGAATGCAGCAAAAATGACTGGAAACAACAAATTGACAAAAGTTCTTGAAAATGAACAGGTCAAGATCTTGTGGGACTTTTGAATCCAAACAGACAGACAGATGCCTGACATCATTTTTGTGGAAAAGAAAAAAGCCTGGTTCATTGATATTGCAATACCAGGTGATGCGCGAATCGAAGAGAAAAACTAGAAAAAATAACAAAACATAGCGATCTGCAAATTGAAGTTGAGCAATTGTGGAGGAAGAAATCAATGTTTGTACCAATAGTAATAGGAATCCTTAGAGCAGTACCCAAAGGGTTGCCTATATACATGAAAAATTTGAACTTATCAGATTTGACTATTCTGACTTTGCAAAAAACCACCTTGCCCGGAACTACCTATATACTCAGACCTTACCTTAGTAGCTCTCAGGTCCTTGGTTGTGAATCAAATTGAAAATTAAATCTTAAATACTTCTTTATTTGTTTATTATTATTATTATTATTAGTAGTAGTAGTAGTAGTAGTAGCAGTAGCAGCAGTAGTAGTAGTAGTAGTGGTAGTATTACATCAGAATGTTATGGCAAACCAAAATGCTGACATCTGCATGATGACATTGTAATGCATATCCTACTTGTGTGAATTTGTATCCTAACATCTGGTTTCATCATTATTCACTCATCCCTTGCATGCCTGATTCTATAAAACAATAAGCCATAATGATAGCTTACAAACTAAAGTGTCTCAAATTATGCATTAAGCCCAAATTAAACATATTCTATTATGGTTTAGTGCAGTGGTCCCCAACCTTTATGGCTTAGCAGCCCGGCTTGGGGGGGGGGAGAGAAGGGGAGTGGGTTGTGCGAGTGATGGGCTGGCGCATGAGCATGTATTTCACTCACAGAAGAGAAAAGTCTTTGGGACGCAGTTTCACGCTCCTTCAGGCTTCTCCATGCCAAAAACATTTGCAAAAGGACGGAAGGCCTGAAGCAGCGCGAGATTGCTCCCCCAAAGCCTTTCATCTATTTGCAAAAGCTTTTAGTGCTGAGAAAAAAGCCTTTGGAGGCACGGTCTCGTGCTTCTTCAGCCTCACTGGGGCTGCCCAATATCCCAAAAACAGGTCGGGTGTCCTGGGCAGGCAGCCTCGGTGAGTCAGCAAAGCTGAGCAGGGCACACTTGTCACACTCAAGTTACTGGTATTGAATTATACAGTAAAGCCCTTCATCATCTGACACCTGAACTTACAGAATTGCCTACTCTAATCAAAATTGGGCCAGCTCATATCTTATAGAAAGTTGCTAGTAAAGTTAGTTCCCTAACTTTACTAGCTTAGATTAGATAGCATTGTTTTTCTTTGGCAGCACCACTATTTTGGAATGGCCTTCCTTTGGAGATCAGTCTTGTTCCCTTTCTGTTGTCTTTCAGAGAGTCCCTGAAAACTGAATTATTTCATAGTCTGTTTGTCTGTCTGCCTGTCCTTCCACCCACCCACCCACCCACCCACCGACAGATAGATGATAGATGGACAGACAGACAGTTAGATGGCTCAAGGTTGATTCAGCATTCTATCCTTCTGAGGTAAATAAAATGAGGACCCAGATTGTTGGGGACAATATGCTGACTCTGTATGCAACCTAAATGCTTTTGCTATCTATCTTTCTTGCCATTTATGTGTTTTTATACTGGATGTTTTGTTACTGTACTGTATAACTTGGAAGTCTTTTGACTGAGATGGGGTTTAATAAATAATAAATAGCTTCTAAATAGCAGAGAAATTAGCAAGAGACATCATGACCGGGGCATGGATGACTGAACAGCTGTGAAGTGGTTTGTAGAAATCAAGGTATGAATAAAAAGATAAAGGTAAAGGTTTTTCCTGTCCAGGCAGAAATGAAGACACTAGGGGGCGGCTAACATCTCCATTTGTTAGCCGAGGAAGCCAGCATTGTCCGAAGACATTTGCGTTGTCATGTGGCCAGCATATCTATACACTATACACCAAGATGCATGGAACATCCAAGAGCACTGCAACAAATCTATAATAGTGCAAAGAACCCACTTTATATATGTATCAAATTAGGTTTTAATATTACATTGTTATGTATACTTATCTAAAGAAATCTTTAATATGACTGCATTTCAAAGTAGCTTAATTTAGAAAACAAAAAAAGTAATTATTTTTGTCTTATTTATTAGATTGGTATCTGGCTTTTTGATCAGAGATGAAAACAGCACTCCTTCCATTTCACCCCCCACCAGAACAACTGGGATAGCAGTTGGGCTGAAAAAGAATGACTCCCATGAACTTCCACAGCTGAGGGTAGTCTTGAATCTAGGTCTCTCTATTACAGGAACACTTTAACTATTAAACTGCACTGGGTTTCAGATTTAATTCCATTGTATTTCAAACTATAATGTGAGGTGTTACTTTGAGATTTTCAAATAAGTGAATATACAATATCAACATAAACTCATCAACATTTCTCAGTCTTAAACTTAATTTCAATTATTAAATCAAAATAATTACTTACACCCTGTTGAGTCCCACAGAGATATTGCTAGGACCTGGAATTGAATCTTCAGGCTTGCATATAGTATTAAACCAGAGGCCTTTCTGAATACTTGTCTGTTTTGTGTAAAGCTGATAAGGAATATATGAAAGGAGTCGTCCAGCCTTTATGCTGTAACAGAATGTCAGAATTTTAATTGCTCAAAAACTTCATGAAAAAATAGTTTTTATATACAGTGGAATATTTCCACTGTATACTAACAGGGAATATTTCCCTGTTCTGAAAGCCTTATTAACAAGTGTGCATATGGAAAGGATATATTATAATCTCAATTCAATTCTTCTTACTTTCAAGAATATATTTAGACAGATTTTAAGTGACTAATTACTCATGTTATTTCTTTTTTTCTTCAGAAATACCCAAGATTTACATACACTTCATCTGAATAGGAAGTATTCTCTTTATAAAGAGAATACTTTATAAATAAACACACTTTATTGAAATAGCTTTTGAAAATGTATCAAAATTGTTTCACATGTTGAAATAGCTTTTGAAAATGTATCAAAATAGTTTCACAGGTGTGATTATGCTGTTGAGAAACAAAAACTTACATTCCTCTGGGTGCACACTGGAGATGCTAATTTAGCAATTCGTTTGGACTTGTAAGCGTTAAAAGAAAAAAAGAGGCACCAACCAGTGGTGAAATCTAAAATTTGTTACTACCAGTTCTGTGGGCGTGGCTTGGTGGGGGTGGTGGTAATGTGACTGGGTGGGCATGGCCAATTTTTTTTCTTTTAAAACCATTTTTTCTACCTGTTTGGCGAAGAGGTTGTAAAAAAATGCTTTCAAAAGGCTCCGATGATCCCAGCTGTGTTGCCTAATCAGCAGAGGCTTTTTTTCTTTTAAAAGCCTCTGCCGATCAGGCAACTCAGCTTGGATCGTCAGAGGCATTTAAAAGAAAAAAAGCCTCTGCCGATCAAGCAACTCAGCTTGGATCGTCAGAGGCTTTTAAAAGAAAGCCGGAATCATCAGCTGACGATCCCTTTGACAATCCCAGCTGAGTCGCGCGATCATCAGAGGCTTTTTTGTTTTTACTTTTAAAAGCATTTTTTCGGCCAGAGGTTGTAGAAAAAAATGCTTTTTAAAATTAAAAGAAAAAGCCTCTGATGATTGTGCGGCTCAGCTGGGCATGGGGGGGGGGGGGCAGGGATTTTTGCTACCGGTTCTCCAAACCACCTGCCGCCATCGCTACCGGATCGGGCAATCCAGTCCGAACTGGGAGCATTTCACCCCTGGCACCAACCTAACAAAAAATTCTTTGTTTTTGTTTGTTAAATTCTTTAACAAAAAATCAAATTGCTTCCGAGTAAAAAGATGTCTAAATTTGAATGTTGCATTTAAAAAAAAATGGAAGAGGCAAGTAACCAGATTTAAGATTTCTGGCATTTAATTCTTTATATGGTGACAGCCAGATGAGGACAGAAGTGATAAGAGAACTGCTTACTTCTTCTGTTGCATTCCTATCCCTTAGTCTTATGGTCTACCACAGGTGGAAGAGTGAATGAAAGTGGAAACAGAGGTGCTCTACCACAGACTTTCTCTCCAACTGATGAAGGCACTGAGTCTCTTCTAACCAAGTATCTAAAAAGGTTTCAATTTATTTTTAAATAAGGGAAATAATAACACATAAGGTTTTTCTATATTGGCCTGTTATAATTTTTTTCAATTTATTTACTTTTTGTGACTTATCTTGCAAGATCAACATGAAAATCATATAGAGAAGAAATATATTTCTTCTAATTTTATTTACTGTAATTATTTTAAATGTTTTATTTATGTTGTTAATGTTTAGTGAATCAAGTACAAGTTATTACACAATTTGTATTTATAATCCCAGAATATTCTGAACTGATAAAAGCAGCAAACATTCTGTTATACAGAAAAAGAAAATAATCAGGTTGATCTGGGAAAATGAACTGAAATATAATAACAGTTAACCATAATTCTTTTAGATGTACTTTTCATTTAGTTTTCATTTACACTAACAAGAAATTTGGCAAAGACTCAAAAGCCAATCCATTTGCAATTAGGAAAACTACAATAAGATCACATTACCCAATTAAAAAAAAAAAGAACTTGTTAGTGTTTGTGATTAGGTTTCTATGGGAATGGTGCAATCTTATCTGCTACATTGGGGATAGTCTCAAGTGCAGATTATTTTTTCAATAAGTACAATATACTACATTTTTTGCTCCATAAGACTGGTAAACTGAGCAACAGCTGGATCCTGGCCTCCCGTAGCCCCACCAATCAGTGGGCTGGCCAACCAGAAATGGTGCTATTGCTGCCTCCTCTGTATCTGCTGCGTCCATCGGGGAACACTGGAGTCTTCGCCAGCGTTCCCTGGCTATCGGCAGTTGGATCGCCCTCCCAGAATACCACCGATCAGCTGTTCCAGGTGGTGGGGATTGCCACTACCGCTGCTGTGTGAATGATGGTGGTGGCAACAGCTGCCTAGAAGAGCTGATCAGCAGTATTCTGGGAGGCCGATCCAACCACTGACAGGCGGTGGCAGGAACAGGCCATTCACCGCTGCTGCCTGTCACCGACACTGCACCAACCCCCTCCTCCCTGCCGCAGCCCAGTAATGCAATATTCACTCCATCTGACCCACAGACATTTCCACCCACTTTTGGGGGACAAAAAAGTGAGTCTTATGGAGCAAAAAATATGATAATTCAGATTACTGCAGCAGAATTGCTTATTTTTAATTACTATAAAATATAATAAAGTTTAATGTATATGAGTTAAAGCAAAAATAAGGAAATTATTTTTGTTTAAATACAATATGCATATTATGTAATGCTTTCTATTTGTCTGTACTTTTAATGTTTTGAAATTTCCACTGAATTTGATCAGTGCTATCACACAGCCACTAATGTTATCACAAATGAGAAGAAAATCATTCAGTGATTAAAAACAGAAAACATTTAATATAATTTTTAAAAATAAGATCAGTTTTTCAGAATGTCTGTGATATTTTTAAACGAAATTATGGAACTCATATTCAGAATATTCAAATGGATTATCAATCTGCTCACAATTCTCTAATATTTACCTATCTATTATCCAATCTGGTCGAACTACTTTTTCTCCCTTCAGTTCCTTTATTTTGGCATTTGGAAGATTTGTAGCAATAATGTGCGTTGTTTTGGACCTAGAATAGTACATATGATATTGTCCTCCATGCAACATCATTAGCCGCCTCAATTCATCAGCAGAAGGATCTGTAATAAAAATACAAGATTCATAGAAGTATTTTTTAAAAATCATAAACTGGAAAACCTAGCATTATGCTTTGGAATTAAAAGCAGTTATTCATCTAACAAAATGTTAAGGATAAAGTAGAATATATACTGTGGTTTACTGATAAATATGTCAAAATATCCATAGATTTCACAATTCTACCTCGCTCAATAAAATACCAATTTTGAAAAGGTGCCACAACTGTTTTTCATTAGGTTGCTTTTAATATTTGTTTTAATATTTCTTCTTCATTCCCAACTCAATAAAATAACTACACTAAAATGTTATAATGTGGCAGATTTCTGTTCAGAATTCCAATGGACTTGATAACCCTTTGTCCAGGGTACCACGTTTTCTTCTGTGTTCCTTGCAATTTTTTACTTGAAATTTAGATAATAATGCCGATTCCTTTCTTTCTTTCATTGCTTCAGTAACATTCAGAGTAGCCATGCTCTGAAATGCTGTTAGACATATTTGCTATTAACATATACAATGAAGATTTCAAAGAGAATGCTATATTGTGTAACAATATACAATATTCCATTTTTTCTTTTTTATAACATGACAGCTTGAAAGACATTTCTAGCCTCTCACAAAGCATTTTTGTTTTTGAAAAATTAACTAAAATATTTTTTACTGGGAGTCCCACAAACAACACCAAACTATTACATTGGGGTTACATTTTAGTCTAATTTTTCAAAACATCTCTTTGGCCACTCCACAAGTATATGATAATGTCTACTCAACTATCAAGATTACAATACACAAAAAGCAAAAGAAGTATTTTTAAGTACCGTATTTTTCGGAATATAAGACGCACCTTTTTCCCCCCAAAAAGAGGGTGAAAATCTGGGTGCATCTTATAGTCCGAATGTAACCCCATCCAGCCTTTCAAACAGAGGTTTCAGAGGCTGAAAAAAGCCTCAAAAATGAAGCTTCAGAAAAAAAAGCCTCCAAACAGAGCTTCAGAAAAAAAGCCTCTGAAACAAAGTTTCAGGCTTTCAGAGGCAGAAAAAAAGTTTTTTCTGAAACAGAGTTTCAGAGGCTGAAAGAAAAGCAAGGCACAGAGCTCACAACCAACGAACCTGTTGCTAAAATTCACCTCTGGGAACAGAGAATTTGAAGTTTACATTTTTGAATTATGCAGTTTTTTGAAAAACTAAGTTAAACTGATCTAGATCAAAATGAAGAATATAGTAAACACTGCTTTCTGGAACATTTCATTCAGGGAATTTAGGGAAGCAAAAGTTAGCTCACTAATTCTTTCAGCAAACGAAGTTATAGAAGATTCTGGTTAGGAACAGAACAAACTTACAGCTTTGCCATTTACCCACATATTAGTATCTTTATTATTTTTTTCTTACCCCTAACTATATTCCTAGAGAACATTTTGAACAGCTTATAAAAATAAAAGCATCACCTGTGAAGCCATTGACAAAGATGGCAACTCCACTGAAAATGCTGGATGAATTTTCATCTTTCTGATGTTGCAGAGCTGCCTCTGAATGAAACTGATTCTCCAATTTCTGGACTTTTGCAGACATATATCCTCCCTTGAATGGAAATAACATGGATCTTTAGAGATTGATTATCAACTTGATCGATTCTACAATTATATGAAAAACAATTTAATAAGCTGTGAAATAGTCATTATGCTAATTCATAACTTATGCTTTAGAAAACATAAAGTAGTAACAAAACAAACTAACAAAATCAGACAAATCACATTATGACTTCTGAGTAATGAGAGATCCCAGCCCTCTGACATATATACATACCAGTAGCAACACTTTCATTTTTCGTATGGGAAATGTTGCATGTTTAATCTTTATATGTACTGTACATTTTATAAATCACATGTATTGTATATTTTATAAGTCTCATGTGTCAACCTTAAGTTACTTCTGAATATCAGAAAGAACAATCTTCAGCCTTATCTGAAGTTTAAAGTATGACTTTACCACTACTTCTTTGGCACGGCAATGGTGAATATATTTTATTAATATATTTTATTTATTAGTAATTATAAAATTATTACATTAAAGAAGTACAAAATATTTAATTCTGCCTCAAAATATGTTTTTTTATTTAGTTAAAAGCTTTACTGCATGTGCTTACCCATGTTCCCCAGCCATCTCTATCACTGGCTCGTTTTCTCCATCCACCTTGCTTCATAGTGAACCTTCTATTTGTGGAGGGGGGAAAAAAGCATTTATTTTTGGCATTGCTATTATAATGGTTGTTATTACACAGCCAGAAATAATTCATAGAAAATAAATTACAATTAAGTGTTCCAGAAGTCTTTGAATACATTGTTTCTACAAGATACTAATTTATAGTTTGCACATTTTAAAAAACATTTGACTGAGTATTTCCTCATTTCATAATTAACTTAAGTTATATCTTAATGCTAAATTAGCAGCCAATATTGTGATATTTAGAGCTAAGTCACACAATTGAACAACTAATGATATCAGGAGAAAAAAGGAGGTATAGGCAGAAATAGCAGAGAATCCTATCCTTTTCAAAGTCTATATTATATCTATGTGAGCATTAACTTAAGATAGCAATGCTGTTACTTCAAATAAATATTGCATGGATAAAAGTGAGGGACAGGCAAGGTGGATGCCTTCTCCAATATCTTCAAACTTCTATCTGCAGATGGGAGCTTGTGAACTACAGTCAGCAATTACATAATAATGGTCTGTTTCAATAAATTGTAAATATGCAGACCCAACAAAAGTATCACAAACTCTGTTTGGCATCTTAAAACTAATAAATATATTATTGCATAAGATTTCATGGATTGTACTTCATCGATCTATATGCATCCTTATAAGGGAACACACTCACATGTCAAACGAAAAAGCAAAATAATTTATTTTAATGGAATACTTTGAATCCAAGTCTTCCATGTAACAAATTATATGGAAACTTTGTGTTTTAAAATTTTGGAATGTGCATGCATCGTATAGCCGTAAACAGCTAGAAAGAACAACAAAAATCAAAGGCAGGGGATTAAATATTTGCCTCTTTCCTTAATGTCTAAACATCTTCCTAACTTTTTTGCTCTTATGAAATGAATACAAGGCCAGATCAAGCTCAGGGTCTCTCCCAAATACTTAATATTTGGAACTCATCTCTTAGCTTTTAGGCTGATCAAACAGCCTCAGGAGGCCACTTGGATAGTCTCAGATTTTCTACACTCTGGAGATTAATAGAGATACAGTATTGTATTTATCTTCAAGATTGGCCAAAAAAGCTTGAGGCTATTGCTATTGACTAAGGGAAACAGAAGATTCACCTTAACAAAAATAAGGACAGATCTTTATTTCAGAATATATTATTGATTATATTCTCAAAATGACTTAAAGAAATCCAACCACACAATCATATGTATAATATGTATCAGCACTTTTGATTGCTGATAGAACACTGAAGACACAAACAAGGCAAAATTCATTATAAATTAAAGTCCATGACTTTCAATACAAAGTTGGGAAATGGATCAATTATTATTGTCTCTAGGGGAATTGAAGAAGAAAATAATTATACAAGTCCTGCCAGAACTTGCCTGTTTTTAATCCCTTATGAAGTCGTACCATACAGGTAGCATAAACATAAATTAAGAACATGGAAGAATTTCCCTCTCATTACTGTCATGTTGCTATTCTGAACTTTAAAATATCCAGAACAATTAAAGAGACTTATCAATATTTTTAAAATGTTTACAAATCGAAACCATTAATACTTTTATACCCAAAATATGCATAATTCTATAAGCTACTTGTTTAAGAGGTAGGAATGTGAAATTAGAACTTTTTCATTCTAGCCTACCTCAGATTTTCTTAATTTCTTGTAGAGAAAAAAACCTCGGGTATCTAAGATAAGCAACAAATATCTAAGATTAAGCAACAAATATTTTTAAGTTGGATTTATGATTGGTTTCCCATATAAACATCAACAATGTTTACCAAAATACAGACAACTTTTACTGCAAAAGATAGATTTTCTATACTTAAATAACTGTCCAAATACATTATGCTGTTGATTGCTGACAAGTACTGGAAGAGATAATTGCATCCATCTGAAACTTTAAGTTCCCTTTCACTCTCACTGATGCTTCTGAAGTTTTTCTTGAGAAAGAGGGGAGGGGCGAGTCAGGTCAGGCAACAATTGGACAGGTTAATTTCTAGTTTTGTTTTCAATTGGCTGGAAGGAAGTTCAGAGCAGTAAGTTTCAGACAGCACTATTTATACAAATCTTAGTTGCCCAAAATAAATGTTCTCAAATTATCATACTCTTTGTTCCTTAAATCAAATTTATTTTATTAAAATAAAAATAGAAAAATTAAAAATTAAACTCATTAAATATGTTTTTAAAAATTTCCCATGTATTCTTTTATTAATTTGCTTGTGCTCAATCGCAATGAACCATTAGCACAGGGGTCTACATTCTCTGAAACACTTGCTAACCTAACTCTAACCCTTTTAAACTATGCATTAGATCTATGCAAATCCTTCAAAAGGGGTACTTCAGAATGTGGAAGAGTGCATATAAAGTGCAATTTCTAAATAATTAAAGCAGTTTTGCCTTTTCCATTTCTCTGCATAAATATGTATGTGGAAGGAGCCAAGAGCAGTTTCTGAAGTACTATATAAACCTGGGAAATGATGCAGCTGCTTTAATCATTATAAAACTTTGCTGTGCATTCTAAAGGATTTCTTACAAGGCTTTGCACAGCCCTACTGTATACTTTGCAAAACAGCCTGAAAGTGTATATATGGTACCTTTTAAGGATACAAAGCCTTATATTATATGTAAATCAACACATATAGGGAGTTGCAATGATAAGCAAAACCCTCTAACTACATTTAATTTTAAAGAACTTGCCTATATCCAGTTTGGTCCAGTGGTTAAGGCACCAGACTACAAACCAGGAGCCTGTGAGTTTTAGTCCCAATTTAGGCCTGAAAGTAGGTTGAATGCCTCTGGGCCAGTCATCTTCTCTCAGGCCAGCCCACCTCACAGCTTTGTGTTGGTGGGAAAAAAGGAGGAATATTAGATATGTTCACTATCTTGAATTCTTTATAAAAATAAATATACTTTGATCAACGTTAAAAATCTGTTTTCTCATTCCATAGTTTGAAATTACAAGAAATGTTTTTCTCATTTAAAATAATTAGTGAAAATTATGAAATTACTAACTTCACAAAGTCAAAACTTCACAAATGTCAAAACTTTAAACATTACTTAAAACGTTTTTATGTAGTTTTGTTTCACCAAATTCAAAACAAAATATTGTTTCATTAAATACCTATTTTACATCTCCTTGAAGAATCTTGGCATTGTTTATATGTTGTACATAATTTCATGTTTACAACATTGGGAGATAAATTAAATCAACAGATAGTTCACATTCACACAATGAATTTGGTATGTGAATAAAGAACGCTAACCCAATAAAACTTTAAACTGTTTAGTCTGTTATTTAGACCAGAATTTTCCTCACAAACAGTGGAAGAATTCACCATATTTTGAACTCAATAATTCAATAATAAAGAATGGATAATATGAACTTAATTTTAGAAATTCAAGGTAAGTTTTTGGTGATATAAAGAGACACCTTAAATGTTTTAAATATATGATTAGATCTTAAGTACATGGGATGTGGCCTAAAAGACAAGCTGTGCCCAATTCCCTCAGAGGTGTGCATGGCCTTTGCTCTGTTGAGATTTTATAAACAAACCAAAGCAATTTGTTCCAGTAAACATTTACCACATAGTTTAATTTAAGGTTGCTTGTCGAGTTTACTTGCATCTTTTAATTATATTAAATTTGTTTTCTCTGTTGTATTTTCACACAAACTACTAGGATTCAAACAGGTTATAAATATGGTAAAACAAATAAATAATTAACATAAATTACCACAAGCATTTACTATATGTAGATAGTACTTCACGATACAATCCATTTCAAATATAGAACTCCTATTAAAAGTTATCATCTATCTCAAAACATTTAAAATAAAACTTTCTTTTCACTATATCTCATGCCTATCTCATATAGATATGATATGCATCTATAAAGATGTTCATAATGCTTTTTATAAAGAAAGAACTGTTGTCCTATGCTTGAACACTTTTAAAGGTCTAGCTTTTGACTGGAACACTTCTATATTAGGGTTTTCTCTTAGCTTTTTATGCATTCATTTTAATTGGGTAACTATGATATGGTTTTCAAATAAATACTCTTTTGTATTATTCCAATACTTTTTCACAGATTTTTTTCATTATTGCTTATTAGAAAAAAAAGTAACACAATTAAGTAGATCAATATTCTTTCATTTTGATATCTGCATGTCTGGGAAACTAAATTAATGAACATTAATTTTCAATGTGGAACTGTCCTCTTTGTCAATGGCAGTACAGTCTTTAATCTGGCCAAACTTGTGCACCTTTAACTAAAAGGAGCAATATTTTTAACATTTTGATACATTATTTACTTGTTCTTTTAAAAATCATTAAAATGTTTTCTGTTAATTGGAAAACAATTAAATATTGGTTTAATAATGCTCAAGTGAAAAGTGTCTAGAGAAAAAGAGAAAAGCAATTACTCTATTTATATGGATGTGCTAAATAACTTCTGAGAACCTTTTTTAAAACAGATTGAATAACTCCTACAAAAATATGCTTATTTTCAAACCGATTTTAACAACATACACCAGTAAAAAACAAGAATATACTCAAATAAATATACTTTCTAAAGTAAAGAAATTTAATTGCAATTTTTTAAAACAGGAAGATCAACAATTTGCATACAACAAGATTTCATTTTCAAATCTGAAAATATGCACACTGCTTGGAAATCAAAGCACAATTGAGTGAATTGAGTCTTCCTTCTTGAATTAGCAGAGATTAATTTGATAATCCAAAGAATATTACTATGAAGTTCTATATTGGACTGCTGAATAAATGTATCCAGATTTCTCAGGAAATAGTTATATGGAAAATAGAAAATATGTCCAATGTGCCTAGATAGGCTTACAATAAACACTAAAGATATTAGGTAGTCCTCGACTTACAACAGTTTGTTTGGTGACTGGCACTAAAAAAAGTGACATGACCATTTTTCACACTTATAACTGTTGCAGCATCTCCATGGTAACATGATTTACACTCAAGTTGCTTGACAACTGGTTCATATTTACATGATCAAAATTCAGAGACTTGGCAACTGATTCATATTTATGATGGTTGCAGTGTCCTGGGGTCATGTGACCATCTTTTGTGACAGGCAAAGTCAATGGGCAAGTCAGATTCACTTAACAATCCTGTTACTAGTTTAACAACCACAGTGATTCACTTTAACCTTAACAAATATGGCAAGAAGTGTCATAAAATGTGACAAAACTTACTTAACAAATTTCTCACTTAGCAACATAAATTCTGGGCTCAATTGTGGTCATAAGTCAAGGACTACCTGTATTTAAAAATCTTCTGCAATTATTTCAAATTGTTTAAAGTTTCCTTTAAGAAACTCTCTCAATGCTGACTTGCCCACACTGATAAAGTCACAAACTCTTCATTAAATTAGTAGATTACAGAATAAAGAAAAAGAACAGGAAATATGTCACGTAAATTCTCCAAAATACGATTCCTGTTCATTATCATGAGCTTCACAAAAATATTCCAAAGTCACAGAATAAAGAAATGTTCTGAGAAATTGGTTTAACCTTTTTATTCTTAATCTTTGACATACATAATTAGCAGGAACAAATTTTCCTTCAGTGATAGCATTAAGGTTTGGTATATTGCCAGCTGGATGGATGGCTGTTACATACAAACGACATCCTGCCTGAAGAATCTGCTAATAAAGAATTCACTTGATCTGGCTGACCATTTTTACAGTATTTTTTTGTGGTTGTTTTTTTAGCACTTAAATCCTGTGATTTAACTTACACCTTTTGGTCTAAAGAACTTGTCAATTCTATCCAATTCTTTTTAATTTCTGAGCCCGGCGCTTGTTTTTGCGGCAGTCTCACAAAACCTCCCTTCTCTAAGCCAATACGAATTTCCCTCAGCCTCATTAAAAACCTAACAGCTTCACTTCCTTTCTTGGCGCCCGGCAACCAAACCGAAGTGCCCATCGCCGCTCAGCGCCTATAATTCATAATGAGGATGAATAGTAGTAGCAAAAGGCAGACAGCTGCAGCAGCGAGGGGAAAGCTACAGACAGCGCCGCGGGTTCCGGAACGGGTGTCTTTGCACGCACTGTCACCCCCCAAAGCTACCGGCGGAACCTCCGGTGTGGCCCCTCGCAGGGAGAGACACCCATCCCCCGCCTCCCCCTCACGGGTCCGCAGTGGCTTCTGCCGCGGCCGCCTCGAGCAACTGGGTTCATGTCCCACTGAGGGAGCGGTCGGTGTTGTGTCTGGGCACAGTAGAGGCCCGTGTGATTGGCACCGAAACGATACAAAAGCGCAGCGCAACCTGTCGCCGGCGGCCGCGAGCGACAACTGCTTGACCCGGGCTCAGTTGGTTATGTAAGCCGCTGCCCTGGCAGAAACTGTGCGCCAAGCCAGGAGAGCCCGCTTCGGGCCGGGCCTCCCCGACACGAGCCGGGGAGCGACTGGCTGGAGTTGCTCTGCTCGACCGCGGGAGGGAGTTGAAAGGAGTCGACGCCGCTCTCTCACCTCTCGCCGCGCTGCAGGAGGGACCGCCGTTTTGCCCTCCCCGGGCCTCGCAGGCTTTCACATCGCGTCTCCTCAGCGTCCGCCGCTCGCGCTCCTTTCTCCCCGCCCGCCCTTCGCTGCTTCTGATTTCTCTCGCCTTTCCCGCTCCTCCCCCCCCCGCCCCCCTCAGCCTCTTCCCCCGACCTTCCCTTTCCCTCAGAACGCCGCGTCACGCACGGCGCGCAGAAAGTGTCGCGCCGTCAACCGCTCCTGCCCGTCTCTCTCTCTCTCTCCTCTCTCTCTCTCTCTCTCTTTCTCCTTTTCCTACGGTGCTCGCTCGCTCGCTAGCGCCGCCAGGCCGTTCCTGCCCTCGGGCGGCGCCCCCTGGTGGCGAGAGGCACTGAGGAGTCGCGCGACGGCGACTTCGGACGCAGTATTCCTCTCCGCCGCGGGCGAGAGCTTCCGAAAGGGGGGGAAAAAAAGCGGCCTCCGAATGTCACGTGACGTCTGGGGAAAAGGGGGGGCCAAATATTCCCGCCCCCTTCCTTTTCTTTCGGCTTCCCGCCCTCTTTCCCCGTCCCCCACCTCTTTCCCTCGCGCTGCGGGTTGCGGACTCTCCATAGGCTGGAAGGGCTGAGTTTCAGCGCCCCCTAAAGGAGGAGAGCGGAAGTTTCTAAACGGCCCCAAGCTCACCAATAGAAAAGGAAGCGGGGAGGGGGATGGGAAAGAGAGGGATAGCCCAGCTATAGTACACGGAAGGGAGTGCTATATATAGACGAGACGGATCCAGATACGCGCAGCCGTAGCGCGTCTCCGCCGAACTGCGGCTCAGAATAGCCTGCTGGCTCATTCATGTCCTGGCTTGGCTTCGGCCGGGGCGCTTGCGTGATTTTCTGCAGCAAAACGGAGGCGGCGCCTGCCGAGGGCTCCTTGCAATCACAAGCGAGCCTCGCCGGGTTTGTTTTCCTACACGCGCGCCTGGCACCAAACTAGCGACTGCTGCTAATCCAACAAGTAACACGGATCAGCCTCGCGTATCTGGATCCGTCCATGCAATTAAATGCAAAGAAGCTGGGGGTTTCAGTCTATAACGCAGCAAACGTTATAGTATGAATGCGTTCTTAAATACGTATCTCACACACATACATAATAATAACTTTACTGTCATTGTACGTGTATACACAGTATACCCATACAGCGAAATTCACGTAACACCCAAAGACCAGGTCCAACACACACAACAATCCCCAAACACACTCCCACCCACCACAATTCCCCACCCCTAAACCACCCAAACATCCACACAACAGACCAAGTAATGCTGTCCACCAGCTCACTGATGGTGGCCCTTTAGTTCATTGTTGAGTGCAATTATAGCTCTGGGATAAAAACTATTCAAAACATACATACATACATATATCACACACACATACTATTTATTTATTTATTTATTTATTAATATGGAAGGCTGAGTCAAGCTCAAGCCGGCCAAGATTCAATATTGCAGGTTAACTCTGCCCACAGCCAGGAGTTTAATCCTGACCGGCTCAAGATTGAGTCAGCCTTCCATCCTTCAGAGGTCCGTAAAATGAGGATGCAGAGTGTTTGGGGGGGCAATGTGCTGACATTTGTAAACCCGCTCAGAGTGCCATAAAGCACTATGGAGAGGTATATAAGTCTTAAGTTCTATTTTTGTGTTCCATTTCTATGCTTTCAGTTGATTGTTTTGTGTAAAAAAGACACAAAAACCCCCAAAGTTTCATTTCCCACCAGACATACAGCTTTGCTTCTTATCTAGTTAGAAGTGTTGTGTTTATTTCCATTTTTTTTACAGATAATTAAATTGGTTGCAAGAAACAGTGAAACAAATTTATGACGTATTTATATCAAAAACAAATTTTTGATATAAAATTCATATTCTTTTACAACGGCCCCCCTCATGCTAACTTTCACTGTTGCTTATCCTATGGAATTGTATTTTTCAGGTCATGAAGACGTTAAGGAAATTACCAGTCGGTGAACGGAGGAATTGAATTTCAAAATGATTTACCAATCCATAAGAGATTTGCAGAGACATTCTCATTCATGCTTGTTTTAAACATCACTGGGCATTTTCCACAACCCAATTTAATGGTCTTCATTGGGTAATGTTGTCATCATCCAGAGACTATTGTAAATCTAGGCAGGTTGAACCAGCTGAATGTTTTATTCTGATTCTTGGTAAAAGTTAATTCAGCCTTTAATTTTAAAAAATCTGCCAGCCCATCTGTAATATATACAGTGGAAAAACTGATTACTTTTTAGCAAAATACTATGTGCTTTTCTTCTGCCAACCTAGCAGTTCAAAAGCACGTAAAAAATGCAAGTAGAAAAATGAGGACCACGTTTGGTGGGGAAGTAACAGCATTCCGTGCGCCTTTGATATTTAGTCATGCTAGCCACATGACTACGAAGACATCTTCAGACAGTGCTGGCTCTTCGACTTTGAAATAGAGATGAGCACTGCCCCCTAGAGTTGGGAACGACAAGCACATATGTGCGAAGGGAACCTTTACCTTTATGTGGTTTTAGTGAGATTGGAGTTAATATAAATTTGTGTTTAAGTATTATTTACGGTACTTTTATGGTTTATATTCCTGCTCTTACTCTGGTCTAAGACGAACGATTAACTGTTTAATTACCCGTTTCAGTGTTTTTTCTGAATTGTTTCTCTTCCTTGTAATTTAATTTAAAGGTTTTTCAACAAATTCACATTTTAATGTTCATGTCAAATGCCACTGAGAACTTATATTATTATTTATTTGAATGCAATATTAAATGATGTAAGAAAATGCATGAGAAGTAATGTAGGAGAGTTTCTGCATACTTGGTTGCGTATATATATCTTCCTTACAGATCTTGTAAAAAAATCCTTCATCTCCCAATGATCTCTATTGGACACATCAATGCAGATTTCTTGGCAGCAGTACAGAAGAGGTTTGTTTATACTGTCATGTGGATGGTTTGTAGACTTGTGGGGCTATTTCCTACAGATTTGAATATAACCATCTGCTTTTATTTCACAGCTACTCAGATTTGACTATCAGTGTATACTCAGATCATGTCTAAGTATACACATATCTAAATCTTGTACTGTAATTAATGTTCTTGTATTCATTAGCATATTCCCAGGGATATAATCCAGCCTGTTTCATCCGAAGATCTTGGACTTTTTCCTCAGGGATGTCGTGCTTGAATCTGGTGCTGAGTCTGCTTCCCCTCTCACCTTCCTTATTACTTGTAGCAGGATGCTTATGATGACAGGATAGTGTGCAGTGCAGCTTGGAGCAACTATGCTTCAATAGATTGGAAGAGTTTTCAGCCCTCTTCCAATTTTGTGTGGGAGGATGGACGGCAAGACTGCAACAATTTCAGGAGAAGAATGGAATATTCTATGATTAGAATGCAGAATGTAATTCATCAATCATTAGAATCATAGAACGGAGATGTTGGAAAGAACCTTAGAGTTCGCCTCCAAGGACCTTCAGGATCATGAGGCGTCCTTGGTGCTCTCTGAGCTTGCTTCAGGGGTGAAATCCAGCAGGTTCTGACAGGTTCTGGAGAACCGATAGTGGAAATTTTGAGTAGTTTGGAGAACTGGCAAATACCACCTCTGGCTGGCCCCCGAGTGGGGTAGGAATTGAGATTTTGCAATATCCTTCCCCCAGGAGTAGGGAAGGAATGAGGATTTTACAGTATCCTTTCCTTCCCCTGGAGTGGGGTGGGAATGGAGATTTTGCAGTATCCTTCCCCTGCCATGCCCACCAAGCCACACCACACCACGCCTACCAAGCCACGTCTACACAACCGGTAGTAAAAAAAATTGGATTTCACCACTGGCTTGCTTGTTTTCTTGCATGTTTCATTACCCAAATTAGGTAACATCATCAGTGCTAGTCATGAAACTTCTGCAAGAAAACAAACAATCTCAGAAAGCACCAAGGATCCCTCATATCAACTCTGAATTACAAATGTTCTCCTTTATTAGTACTTTGAAAATCATCCCTACTATTCAGTGCAGGAATCCACCACTCCAGAATCCCCAGGAGATGGCCATGTAATCTTTATGTAAACTGCAACACCTCCCCAAAGAATTCATTTCATTGTTAAATACTCTTACTACTAGGATACTTTTCCTGAGTCCAATCAAAATCTGTCTGAAATCTGTATGTCCTGATGTCCAGCAAAAACAATGTACAGCTATATATCATGTATGCCTCTTTATTGCATCTTCTTTTTCAGTGTTGATATTGTAATTTTTAAAGAATATAACAACAAAGCAAGCCACATAAATTAGATCAAATGATGTTATCTAAATCCTATTATGTCCACCCTGAGAGGCAGTGGGTCTTCTGAGTGTCAGGCTTTCCTGTCCTTTTGTTACTTGATATTTTTTTCTATTGGTATGCAAAACAAATGTACTCCCGGGCGCTATGCTGAAATTAACAAGATTAGATTGTCAAGGTACAAAAAGGATCTTACATGATGTTTTGATCTCTACAAGACAATTTAATGGATGAATTAAGACAGAATGTTTTGTGAGCCAGGATGTTTTGTGATCACACTTGCCCTTTGAATGGCTATTTAAGTGGGGTTGGACAGAATTTAATTTAATAGAATAGATATGGTTACTTCTTATGTATTTCAAAATTCATAGGGCTGCACAAAGAAAACATTTGTGTCTTTAAATAATATCCTCTGGCAACAACTCTGGAGGCCTCATCTTATTTGCATCACAGATTGAACTGATTCCAAGAAAGAGTTTTCTTGGAATGAGATGCTCCTTATAGAGATGTGACAGTTATAGGACCTATAACATCCAGGTATTCCTCCAGATTTGAACAGGTTTGGCTATTTTAAGAGAACCACTAAAGCAGTGATGGCTAATCTTTTTGGTGCCGAGTGCCTAAAGCGTGTGCACGCGAATGCACGTGCGCATGCCGAAACCCTCCAAATTCAATGTGAGCGCCACTGCGCATGCGCCCTGCCCCCACATGCACCCTGTCCCCCGCGCATGCACCCCGCCCCACCTCGCCCATTTTTGTCTTCCAGGTTGGTGCAGGAGGTCTTCCAGGCGCAAAACGGGGCACACGCAGTGTGAGCGCCCCCTGCATGTGCTATTCGCGTGTGCATCACCCACATGCACACCGTGCATGCGTGGCGAAGACCCTAAGACCAGCTGGCTGGCAGGAGGTGTACGCCAGGGGTAAAATGCTCCCAGTTCGGACCGGATCGCCTGATCCAGTAACGATGGCAGCGGGTGGTTCAGAGAACCAGTAGTAAACATCCCTGCACACACCCCTATGCCCAGCTGAGCTGCGCAATCATTAGAGCCTTTTTTTTTAATTTTTAAAAGCATTTTTTCTACAACCTCTTCGGCCGAAAATATGCTTAAAAAAGTTTTTAAAAGCCTCTGACGATCCCAGCTGAGTTGGCTGATCATCAGAGGCTTTTAAAAGCATTTTTTAAAAAAACCTCTTCATCCGAAGAAGTTGTAGAAAAAATGTTTTTAAAAGGAAAAAAATGTTGGCCACGCCCACCCAGTCACATTACCCCCACCAAGCCATGCCCACAGAACCAGTAGTAACAAATTTTACATTTCATCATTGGTGCACGCACCTGTGTGGTGGAGTTGGGCTGGGGCGACAGCTGGCGTGCCCACAGAGAGGGCTCTGCGTGCCACCTGTGGCACGCGTGCCATAGGTTCGCCATCACGGCACTATAGCATTCTAAATTCTTGATTGCAAAGCTTCAAACTTATTCATACGTAGAGTGGTCCCTGTCACCAGTATCTCTTTTGACACATTTTTTAAAAATATTATTTAATTAAAATGGGAAGCAGGCAAAGTAAATCCTGTCTTTCGTATTGGTATAAACATTCTCTGCAAATCTAAATCCTAGATAAGAAACAAAGACTTATCCAAATCTCTGTTAATCTCTTTGAAGATGCTGAAAATGCTGCAGCAGAAATGTGATTTAGGCTGCTGTTAGGTGGGGCTTTTATTGTGTAACTGCGATACTTCATTTGTACAATACATAAAGGCTGGGTGTGGTCCAGCTAGCACTGCTTTCACCTATTATTCTGTCATTTTTCTTTCTCTGCTGCTATTCTACTTCTAATTTCCATGCCTCCCATAATTAAAAAAAAAAATCTGTTGGCAAAAGGAAAGCAGAAATTGTGCCGCATGCTTTTTGATTGATAGCACTGATGCCACTAAGAGCCATTCACATGAAAATACCTTCGTTCTGTGATTTATGAACTCATAAATTTTTTGGATCTCTTTGAAAATGAGCTTAACAACAGCAATAGCAGCCACAGCTTTGAGAAGTTTGAACTAAGGAACAGCATCTGGGAGACAATGTAAGGTAGCATAAGCTTGTTGAAACCAGGTAACTCTGCTAGGACCACAGTATAAATGGGAAAATATCAACTTATACCAGCTGTATAATACTACAGCCAGTCAGCTCTTCTCTCTCATATAAGAAAGTGCTGCATTGCAGGAACATAGCCTAGCCTGTTGCATCTTAGACTGCTTCCATATAGTGCTATACAGTATTTCTTTATAAGTAACATTTCTTGCAGGTCATTTCTAGTCACTGTCTACTCCATAGACTCAATTTAGATGTGGGTACATTTGGAGATTGAAATACAGGTATGAACTATATTTAACACTGTATTGATATATTTTATTTATTTGTCCAATTTATGTGATCAACCATCTCACCATTAATTAAAAATATTAAGACAATCTATAAAAACAGAACAAGAACAAAGAAATAGAAGGTGAAGTGATGTTAATAATAAGGGAACGACATCATACGTTCACCCATTCCCTAAGGGCCCCAGGCCTGTAGGCATAAACTAAAGGGACCTTCGGAAACTCAGAAGACAACAGGCCGTCTTTATCTCCCCCCCCCCCGGGAGTTGGGGTGGAGGAGAAGGTTCTACAGTGCATGTGCCACAGCAGAAAAGACCTGTTGCCTAGGAACTGACAAAGCTCTCTAGCCAATGGTACCCATAACATGCCGCTCTGCTAGACCTAATGGGACGGGAAGATGAAATCAAGGAAAGGCAGATAATTCGGTTCTATGCCATGAAAGACTTCGAAGGTCAACACCAGCTCCTTGAATTCGACCAGAAACAAACTGGTAAACCAATGCTCCTTGCAAACAGCTCATGCAGTTTCATTTTGCACCAGCTAAAATTTCCAGATACTTTTTCAAGCATAGCCTCATCTAAAATGCATTTCAGTAGTCCAATCAGAAGGTAGCCAGGGTATGAGTGCCAGTGAGTAGACAAGAATCCCTCAGTCTAGAAATGGGCACAACTGGCACACAATACAAACTTATGCAAAGGCCTCCTAGCCAGGACTGCCACCTGCTTTTCAAACAGGAGTCTTGAGTCCAGGAAGATCTCCAGATTGCACGCAAGGTCTGTTTGGGGTAGTGCAACCCCATCTAACACCAAAGAAGGTATAATCCTAGAACTGGAGCGCCCAAACATCCAAAATTACCCGATCTTGTCAGGATTCAGTTGAAGCCTGTTTTTCTCATCCAGGCCCACACAACACCAGATAAGACATTTACAGCATTGGGTAATTTACCAAGACTAGAGATATACAATTGGGTATCATTAGCATACTGATGATATTACATGGTGATGGATGAATTCACTAGTGATCTAATGTAGATGGTTAAATAGAGAAGAGAGCACCAACCCCTGCAACATTCCGCATAGTAGGGTCTTATAAAAGTCGTCTCTCCTTGCTTTCAACCCCTGCCCCTTCCAGACCCTGTTCTCTGTGGACTAAGCTAACAATTACATAGTTTATACCTCACACCCTAACCTTAACCATTAACATAATTTATAAATAAATAATGGCCAGGGTAGGCATCATGCCTAAGTATAAATGTAGAACGCAGCCATTTGCACGTCCATCCAGTTCTGAGAATAAGTAGAAAGTTAAGTCAATGCATATTAGGTGTGTAACGGGTATGGCATTAAATAACTCACATATTCCATGACCTCTGCTGATCCTGTTGCTAATGTGAAGATAATAATTCTGCTGTGTCGAATACTGCACAAAAGCACATTAACGTAAGGCCTGTTAAATATTTCAAGACAGTTATGTAAAAACCCTTATTACTATTACAAAAATGAAAGATTAAGGCAGAATAACACAAAACTCAATATTAAAATACTTAATACTGTGTCAAGTCAAAGGTTCATGGAGCCTGATATAGCCTAGAAAGAGTTATAGCAATTTTATATTGCTAAAATGATGCCTTCTGCTATCAATGGGGAGAAGGAAGTAAAAAGACTGGCCAATTAAAATTTGACACGTGGCTATTAAAAACAACAACGTTTTCCATCTTTCTTCTATATGCGATTCAGATTTTTTCCTTTCGCATAAATTTGACACATCCTTGAGCAAAGACTCCCATATTCTAGAGTAGGAAGATAAGACACTGCCATGGTAGCCTATAGCCCATCTACCTCAGCATCACCTAAAATCCTTGGTAGATGCCCTTGGAAGTTTCAGAATGGAGTTTTGCTCTGTTCTACCTGAGATGTGGAAAATAGGAGATTAAGCTGAGATCTTCAGCGGGCCCAGACTCTACCATTGAACTCTGTCCCTTTATTTGATCTTGGCTTAGCAAGCATTTTCTGGAGAGCATTCATGAAATATCTGGGGAGAAATATCTGCAAAGGAATGGGAAGAAATTTGACACTTGACCACTGTTTGGCACTCTCTTGACTTTAACATTGTTGACCAGTCACTTTTAACATTGTACAGATTGAGCATTAAGTGAAAGTTACATTGCATGCTTATTCAGGAACTGGTTGCCAGGAAACAATTTAGGATTTCTGGTAATTCTGGAACATGAATAGCCTTGCAGTGGCTCTCCTTTGTTAGATAAGATAAAGATGCATCCCAGGCAGGGAGTGGGGAATAATAAACGTCTAGTTAGCAGGAAAAAACCTGCATGATTGAAGCGTATTACAATGTGAATGTAATGTAATGAAGCCTCAACTCTTTGTAATGTATGTGTGAAATGCTTTGAATGTAGGAATTTTTTAAAGTGCTATTTTGACTTCTTTGACTTCTGCAAATGTGTTGGCCTTAAAGTTATAGCTTCTTTTTCAAAGCAAATCTGGGGTTCATACAGTAATTTTCAATCTGTGACTAAAATCTCCAAGAGTCCAGATCCCAGGAACTGATAAAGTTCAAAACCATTTTTGATAGAGTTGTCTGAACTATTCTGCAAGATGTTGTGTGAAGTGACTGAAGCACCCCTCCAAATCTATTGGCTGAAGTATTGAGGCACCATTTCGTCTCAAAGACTTGGCTCCTTCGTAGGTTCATTCACTCAGATGCGGGCCAAGAAAACAAAGCTCAGGTGTGTCATGGAAGTGAATGTGCTGAATTTCAAAGGATGCTTTCAAAAACAAAAAACCCAGAGGAAACAATATTGTCACATGTATTGAGTTAATGATTTATTTTCACATTAAAAAAGTAATCTTATTGATGAATTAATATTAACCTTTAAATATAAAAGTGCTTTTCCTTTTTTTAAAAAAAACATACACACACAAATCCTTAAGGCCCATACTGTTACATTACAGTAGGATTTTTTTTCACCATTCCAGCAACTGTGCTACATGAATTTTGAATGAATGGCAGAAAGACCAAAAGTTACAAGCATCAAAACAATTTGTCAATAATTTCATCACTGCAATGTACATGAAAATTTAGCTACGGAACAGAATTTAAACGTATCTTTCACATTGTTCTTGTAAAATAAGATCCAATACATTGCTTATAATAGTTCAGCAATGAAGCTAGTTTGATACAGAAAGCAGAAAAATACTGAAATGATGTGAACATTATATAATTTTCATCCAGTTTGGGGAGAACACCAAGTTCCAATATCTGTGTATAAGCTATTTGCTCTGTCAGATATATGGTTGGCTCAGGCAGAACTTCAAGAAACTAGAACCTTTCCACATCAATGTAGTTCAAAGGAAATACTAGTACAAGTAATATGTGAAATGACCCATTAAGATAAAACATCTGGTTTCATTCAAATCAGTAAAGAAGCATTCGCTGATAGTGGTGCAGATATTATTGCAGTCTTTGTTATATTGCTTGGGAGAACTGTAGACGTATCAGTTATGATCATACAATACACTTAAGCTGGTCATTAAATAAACCCACTTCCTGGTTTATACAGCACATCGAGCCATAAACTAATCAACACAACTGAATTCACAAAACTTTCTAAACGATAAAAAATATACTGTGATTAACACAAACCTATTTGTTTGTTTGAATACAGTTCTAATGTACACATTTTTGACTTTGTGTTACGTCAGTGAATTAGCATGGTTGTCTTTCATAACTGACAATGTAGTCTTTGGATGAATATTGACATTGCTACTCTAGGTATAAATAATTATTTATAAAATAATTAAAATGCTATATATATACATATACATACATATATACACACATATATATACATACACACACATATATACACACATATACATATGTACATATGCATGTGTATGTGTGTATACATATACATACACATAATATATATATATTTCAAGTGCCCCGAATTATCTCCCCAACTTTAAGGAAACTTGGAAAATAAAGCAAAAGAGTGGTCCACGTCATACAAGAAATATTGCTGTTACTTTCTGGAGCACCTTTGCGGATTGGGAGGAAAATGTTTTCAATGTACATACAGACACATATAGTTTACAGCATAAATTACTGTACAACATATTTTAGTTTATTACGTTGTTCAATGTAAACAATAAAAACATGCCACTGTAATGCCATACAGAAGGAATGTACTTTTAAGCTGCTTGGGTGTGAACAGAGTTGAGCAAAGCCTTAGAAGAAAACTAACATTCTGTTGCTTCTTCTGTTTTCCTTAACCATGCTGGTACCAAAAGAACCATGACTGGTTTCTAATTAAGAGAAAGAGTGTGCTAAAAATGGACTAAGATCCATAGGGTAACAATATAAAGTTGTAACAGGAATTTTATCAAAGTTGTTGAGATAATGGATAGTTCTCAGAGGACTACAAATATAATTTACTAGCCTTGGCTCATACAAGGGCCTTCACACTGATAAGTCTGGATGTTCTGCCTCAGTGGTGGCTTCCACAGTATTCATTCAATAGAATGTGTTTATCTACTCAGACTCTGCAATTGAAACAGTAGTACACATATTTCTGAACTGCTCTGTCTATAACCCTGGAAGCAATACCTTTCTCATTACAAACTATCCATTCTCATATGGCAATTGTGCATTACCTACTAAACAACCCAACTGGGAGTCTCTGGAATTGTAGCTAGGTTTTGTACTATCATAATGACAATCAAACATTTCTGGACTTAATTGTTCTTCCAGGTGTGCTTACTTGAGGCACAAATTGGCTTTCAATGAATATCTGTGGGGTTTTCCTCTTTTTATAATTTTGTGTGTTTGGTCTATGACCATACTACTAAATAAACTAAACCAGTTGAATCTGATTTCTCTGAACAGGCTGTCCTAGGATTCTTTACTCGTAATACCTTAATTCCTTGAGGTGATGGGGGCTGAGGCCATAACCTATTGCTCTTGTATCATGGCACAAGGAACAGTCTCCCTCAAAAATTAGCTTAATCTCTTCTGTGACAATCTTCTGGAATTTTTTTTAAAGATCAAACTATTTAGAAAGGCCTTCTGAAAATTATTGTTCATCAATTTTACTTAGACATTACTTATCTGAGTTATTATATTGTTGGTTTCTTGTACATACCGAATTATCATAAACATGATTGCATAGTCAACATATGCTTAGACTGAATTTGGCATTTTTATCCACCTATCAAGTCCTTCCCAAGGACTGGGATAGGCAGATGTTATCTGATTACTATATGCATAGTAATGTAATATCACAACTGCCAATTCTTTAGCTAGTGTTAGCCTTTATACACACTGAGTTCATCCTAAGAATATAGAATGTTATAATTTATCAGCATAGTATCAGTGTGGGTCCAAGCAGTGTGGCCTTGTGCAACTGATAGAGGGAAATCCTATCAATGCGAAAACTTTCTACGTGCCATCCAAGATATTTTGGTATCACAGTGTGCCGATTACTACTTGGACCATCATAGTCAATTTATGCCATAATCTTTCAATTTTGATTTTCATATTTTGCTTTTGTGATCTTCTTCAGTTCTTTGTGTTCTAATCTACTATCCCCTGGTATGGCTACATCAATTATCCTCACTTTTCCTTTATCATCACAGTTAAATGTGCTGGCAATGTTTAATTGGAAGCTGGAACATCATTGGCTTGGGATGCTATAATAATATACTCCTACATTGGACTAGATGACTTCTAAGTCATCCTTCTTATTGATGATTCTATTGAGGAAGTAGCTTTATAAATTATTTTTTCTGTTTGCATCTACATCTTCCCTTCTATTTGTTCATAAATCAAGAACAGGTGAATAATGTACAGTAATTGTCTATAATTTTAAAACCTTATTTTATTTGCCTAATTATAGTCTTGAGTTTATCCTTTTTTGACATAACCTATCTATAAGATATATGATATTACACTAGTTATATAAATTAATGGCAATTCTTTCTATAGTTTCCAATAATGAGCACTTAATTTACTCAATTATTCCAGAACTTGGCATTTTAGGAACCCAGCATAGAAATCTCCTATGAGCCTCTTTTAGCAGAGGATCCTGAAATATCTCCTCAATCACTGAAGATGGCTTTGTAATGCTAAGGTTGAAAGAAACATAAAACAGCAATAGAAGTAAAAAACAGATAATAATGCTGCCTGATCATATGTCAGGGAAAATAACCAATTCTACAGGATTAAACGATCAGGAAAGACTACTAGTGAATTCTGAAAACCCGAATTTTCACAGATTACAGAAACCCTTAGTAGGGTTAGTAGGAATGCCATTCTATTGGACTAGCACAGCTATATAGAAGTTGTAGGTGACAAAACTGTACAACTAGATCATAGAATGAGCTAACTTTGTAACATTTTACTGATTACTTAGTAGAAAACAAAAGGACAGTCCCAGAAATATGCTGAATGCCTTTCTTTCACTTAATAGAAAATTGTATAATCATTCTGCAAAAGACAGCTACACTACATTCTGCAGATGCATTAAGTGCAGAAAAATAATTACATTTTGCAACCCTTAGTGCATGACCTGACTTCTAATATAGGCTTGTAAAAGTGTTTGATGGGACCTATTCTTTGTCTTTCTCCAGTGAGGCTCTAGGTGTCTCTTTTAATGCTTCATTTTTCAGAGCACCTCAGAAAACCACGGGTGGGTTCTACTTACCTTTACTACGGGTTTGCAACAGGGCCGTGCACGTGTGTGCTCTTCTGCACAAGCGCAGAAGTTTCTGCGCAAGCGCAGAAGCATTTTGATGATGTCAGGGTCAGTGGGCGGAGCCTCCTGCCGGTTTTACTACCGGTTCTATAGAACTGGTGCAAACTGGGCGCAACCCACCACTGGAGCTCACTGAGATCAGTGTGTATCAAGTGGCTTTCAGGGACAATCCTTATCTAAGGCAAGTAAAATACCCTCATTTCAGGAAAGGACCAAAGCCTTGAATGACCTGTCCACCAAAGATTCAGAGAATTCTCCCAGCACTTTCTGGAAACCAAGTGGATCCATCAGGTGCCTCAGATGAACCAGTCTAATGGAGCCTTTCTTGATGCGTCGAAGAGCATGATAGTAAAGCAGTTTTCTGTAAAAATAGAAGAACTGAATGTAATTGCTAGATACAGTAAAAGGGAAACATATTACAAGTAAGCTATTATTTTAAACTGTATATTAAAACGCTCCTTTGCTTTGAAATTGGGTGGAATCAGCTACAGCTGGCTTTGAAATGCTGTTCCACATAAAAATTAACACTTTCACAAAGTTTTGTTCTGGTGTATGTAATCACTCCACCCCTCTCTACTCTTTAAAAATACGTTTTTGCTTAATAAACTATTTGCAAAAGTGTAAATCTGGCTTTATAAAAAACAAGATTTGAAGAACAAATACTGCACATTGCTGCTGTTTAAGAGCTCAAAAGGTCACAGTCCTTCTCTGTGCATTTGGGTCCATCATGAGGAATTCACAAGGATGGACGGGGGAACGGGCAACTTGTAGTTTGATCAGGCTCCCAATGGTGCCACAGAATTTTAATTCGGAGGATTGATGCTCTACATACTGTTTCACTCACAAGGATAATTGTTTCAGAGACAGACTTATCATTTCAATGTTGCATTTTTCTGATATCATATGTCCAACAAATCTGTAAAAAATGCATATTTGAATACTAGAACTCCAAAACTGCTAATGCACCCAATTTCAAGGCTACTACTTAATAATGCGATAGGAAGAAGGTGTGCCAGTTTGCAAGCAAACTGGCATCCAAGTATTGCCTGGCAAAGTCAATGGCCACAAGTTCCTTTTAAAATGTAATATGTATTTTACATTTTATTTTATTTTTACTCAGTAAAATGTATTTTACTCAGAATTTGTCACTGAAGCTGTCCTTAGTCATTCATTAAGTCCCTCTTTATAAAAGTGACAGAGAGATCTATAAATACTGAGGAAAAATTGCTCTAAGAGATCACTAGCAACAGGTACTACATTTCATTTGAATAAATCAATCCATAAAATTAAGCTTTGGCTTTCTAAATATTGGAGGAATGTGTATCTTGTATGTGTGAGAGTTTTTCTAATGTAGCTATACTTAATTTTCTTGCTAAGGAAGTGATATTTTGAGATAATTAAAAGAACAATGGCCTGGAAAAGACAAATTTGCATAATATACCCAGACCTATTTTTGCTTTCTGAAACAATATTGTCCAATGTTAACAAAATATTCACATTGTGTTTGAAGCAATGCTGCAGTTGAGTGTTTCTGTAGCACAGTGTCTAGAATAACTGAATTATCCGTATTGTGAGTTTAGTGTCCAGGTGAGGAGAACCATCATGGGGATAACTGAGCACTACCCCTTATCCAGTCAAGGCCTTGCTGTGTATATTGAACCAGATGCTCCATAGAGCTGTGCAATGTGATAGCTCCCATCAGTGCATCCAAATCATTAAAGAAATCTAGGAAAGAAAACAATAAAATAAATGAGACCCATTAATCCTTGCTGTGCAACAGGCATTTCATTGATTTGGAAATCCCAAACAGATAATATTTTATGAAAGTACTGTAAGTAAAGATTAACTGATATTCAAAGGTTTAATCAAGCACACACTGAACACTTTTACTGAGAAATAGCGAAGTTATTGTCATAATTTTGCTTAACTATAAAACAACAGTGGGGAACATTTCTCTGCCCTCTTTCTTGCCCATCAATGTCCCTTTCTGGGTTTTGTTTCTATACACCAGCATGCCAAGCTCCAGCCAGTATTAAGAGTGCAGAAAGGATGTGACCTAGGAGGCTGGTCAGTGCAAATGCTGGACTTTCTTTCTCAAGGACAGTGCAGCACCTTAGGACTTGTTTAGGCTTCTGGAAGCATACGAGAGAAGGACCACAAAAGTTCTCTCACTGTATCTGAGATATAGAAGATGCCAGGCAATGTTTGTGTGCTGAAATCAAAATGTAACTCAGGGACTGCCTGCTTCTGCTGTAATCCTGGGAATTTTTAAGACTTGTGCTGCAAAGGGATTCCTTTCTTGCTTATGTTGCAATATTAGGGGTTAGCTCTGAAGTTTTGGGAGGAACAGCCAAGGTAAATAGCCGTATCAGAATTAGGTGGGAGCGAAGCCTACTTTATCAGCAAAAGTGGGATTTTAGAGTGCTAGACTTAAATTTTGGCCAAAATGACATTTTAGCATTTCAACCAACTGTTTCTTATCACACACCTTGGTTTTCCTTGGCAAGATTGTCAGCCATGTCCCAGTAGTCATAACTGTGTAAGATGCTGTTAGTGATACTAACATGGTTGGCTGCCATCTGGTGTATTCGCTGAGGAATGCTGATGATGGAGGAAGGGGAAGGAGTGCCGGTGCTCCCGACTGAGCTCAGCGGAGACAAACTGGGTGATATGGGAGAAGGAGTTCCTGTACACCTGGAACAGTCAATTCAACAACAGACGATTCAACAATATTCAACAATTCATTCAACAATGAAGAGCTGCGGTGGTGCAATGGTTAGACTGCAGTACTGCAGGCTACTTCTGCTGCCTGCAATTTGGCAGATCGAATCTCACCAGACTCAAGGTTGACTCAGCCTTCCATCCTTCTGAAGTGGGTAAACTGAGGTCCCAGTTTGTTAGGGGCAATATGCTGACTCTGTAAATCGCTTAGAGAGGGTTGTAAAGCACTGTGAAGTGGTATATAAGTCTAAGTGCTATTGCTATTACTAATATATACAATATCAGTAAAAAATAAATTATTTTAAGAACTCATTCAGTTTAGGATTTTACACATTTTTAGCCTACGTCCTGCTTTGAGATAAATTTGGCTCTTCCCCTGCACTTTTCAACATGTAGTTAATGTTGTTTCAGGATATAAAGCAGGACAGATAAATAGAGACTACCAGAAAGGCAGCTTTCAGGTTGCAGACATCAGTCTTTTAACATTTTATTTCGCCTGCGTGCATTTTTAGACAAGTGGTGAATTAAATTTGTACATTTAATTTATTACAAATACTGTATAAAATATGAATATGGTAGATATTTTCAAAATTGGATCATGCCCTTTATACTTTCCAGCCTGTCGAATTAAGGATTGCCTGGGGATGATGGGAGTTGTAGCCCAACACAATTGAAGGGCTCCAGTCCAGATCAAAGAAGCCTTCCATAGCAGACTCAGGTTTCTTGCTTAGAAATGTGTAAATTAATCTTCACATTTCATTCAAGTTACCTTTGTTTAACATTTTTTTTTAGCAAAATAAGCTGCAAAGTGCTTCTTTTTTTATTGTCAAGGAGTTACCATTCACAAAGATTAACAGCAACAATGAAACATTATCTCAAAGTGCCCAGAGATGGAACTACTGTGAGCATTAATGGCTGAATGATTACTTAGTATTAGCTTCCCCAACAAAGTGCATCCATCTGAAATGTTTGGATCTGGAAGGCAAGGAGCTTATTAGGGCAGAAAATAGTAAACTTACTTCACACTGCTACTCCAGGTAGATGGTGCCTGAGTAACTTTAGATGAATTCTGGAGACAGAAAAAAATACAAAAAATTGAAATAAGCATCTATCGCAGAATACCATAGAGAGAAACAGAGCAAAAGCTTTAGAATCCATATGCAGAATGTACATCTCAAATTATGATATGGATAAAAAATATTTATTTAGTACTCAGTGCAATTTCTAGTTACAATACCAAATAAATGATAGAACAGAAAAATGAAAGAAAATGTAACAATAAAATAATACATAGCAATTTGTTTATCTCTTATATTTACATCCTGCCTTTCCTCCAAAACTCAAGATGGCAGCATATCATTCCTGTTTTCAATTTCCTCCACTACGAACACAACTAAAGACAGATAGGCTGGATTGAAAGAGAGGGACTGGTACAAAGTCAGTCTGTGAGCTTTCATGGCCTGGGGTTGGTCAGAGCAGACACATACCTTGAAATACTCAATGAGAGCTTTTGAATATTTTACAGCATGGTCTCTTTTGAGCCGAAACATTCTCCAGTACAAAAGTGCTAAACAGCGGTAACTAGAAGGAAAGAATAGAAAACACTTCTAAAAAAGTTTTCCATTTTAATAATCAAAATAAAATACAAATACTCTTCTGAGACTCTACTTAAATTTACATGTTAAAATTGGAAAGGAGATGAAAATACAGGAAGCATTGCTCTTAATATATGCAGTTATTTTGTTTGTTATATTAATGTCTTTGTCCAGGACAGCTTCCCACCACTAAGATTGAATGTGTGGGATTACAACTTTATAAAATTTAGGGAGATTATATTAATAAAAATTGATACAGTCATAGATACAGATTATATATTAATAACACTAACCCTCTTATGCCTTTATTAAGGCTTAACTGAAATGTATTTATTTTCAGAAGGATCCTGGAGTAACCAAGGCAAGTATTTTTTTCAGCATCATTGTTTGCAAATAAAAAGATTATTGCTCTGAAAAAAAGTTAACAAAAAGTAGGAACATTTCTTAGCTTAGAAGGAAGGAAGGGATAAATCTGAGGTGGCATTTATTACTATGTGGCTGAAATAAATGGAAACAACAAAGAAAGGTTAAAATTGTAAAATGTTTAGTAGCTATAGTAGCTATCACATTTTTAATCTTAGATAAATTGAATAATATAGTAGACTTGATTTTCCTTTTCATTCCAACAGAGGGTAGTCTCTGCTAGGAGATGAAAAAGGAACAAATAATTTTCTAGTGATATACCTCCAAATAAGAATTATCCCCAATTTGCTTTGCATGGTACTATAATGGAATTAAAGATCTTGGGTCATAACTCACCCTATAACCTTCCCAGGTGTGGTGGATATGTTAATGAGAGCAACTTATCTGTTCTGCAGCAAGAAAGGTATTATGATAGCTAATCAGTGCTGTTTAGAGGGAATCTAATGCCTTTGGATTAAATTCCACAAACTGGATGTGCGACCACTAATTGTTACCATTATTGCCAGTCCTTCCTTCCCACAAAACAGATGCTACAAAGCAAACAAAAGTTTTAGAACCATTTTTTAAAGTTCTACTGTGGCAGGGTAACTGAATATATAATGGTCACATTACATTACTCAAAATATTGATTTGAAAGCTTATTTTTAAAGCATTTATATAATTTGTGTTAACTATAAAGTAAACACACACATACACACACATATAGAGAGAAATTAATTTCTACATCATTAAAATCTATGCTTCAAGAATAATTTATAAAATCTCTGTGTTTGGTAAAGGTGATTTATTCATTGATTTTTCTGTAACATATTCCTCCTAAAGAAAGAGTCTGGATACTTATCTAGTTGTCTACAGTTGTTCACGCAGAAGAACTAAAAACATGTCAGGATGTATTATTAACAGTAACACTATCCAGTGCAGTAAGGCAATATGAGCATTGCCTTACAGACATTAATACATAAGAAGATGGGTTTCTGTACTGTTTGCAATGCTTGTTTTTCTTGTTCACAGATCAGGAATATATGGGCATCCAGGGAAGAGTGGAATGATGAAATGTGCACTACATTGTGGTGCAAACATGTGTCTTACATGTGTCTAATACAAAAGCTGTATTATCATTTTTGCCTTACAGAGTTTACTCAGAATACTTATGATTAATTTGTTCTTCAGCGATTTTAGCTTGGACTGCTCTCCAATGCTTTTGAATTCAATCAGTCACAAGGTAGAAAGCTACCTCTTTCCATTTTCTAAAGATTTGGAAAGGCATAGCTATTTGGCAGCATATAGCTGAAATTGGCTGAGCTCAAAAATTTAAACTGGATTAGCATTTGGATGACTGCAGTCTAGACGAGAAAAATTCCAGAACAAGACATTGGTAAACCACTGTCAAGTTTGGATGTATTCATGAGGTCACATTGAAGCTTGGTAAAGTTTAATTTTGAAAATAATATTGGAAAAACTGGTTCTTGAATAGTTATGTGGCACTACAGGTAGTCCTTGATTTAAACTCATTTGAAGTTATGATGGTGTTGAAAAAAGGGACTTATGACCGGTCCAATCACTTATGACCACTGTAGCATCCCTAGGGTCATGTGATCAAAATTTGGGTACTTGGCAACTGGTACATATTTATGATGGCTGTAGCATCCTGGGGTCACATGGTCCCCATTTCTGACCTTCCCAGGGCTTCTATGAGGCAAAGTGAATGGATTTGCTTAATGACTGTGTCATTTTCTTAACCATCACAGCAAAAATGATCGTAAAGTTGGATGTGACTCACTTAACAATCGCATTGCTTAATGACAGAAGTTCTGGTTCCAATTGTGGTTATATTTTAATCATACTTTTAATTAGTGTTGTTTTTTTCTGAATTTTTTATAGTAGAAAAATAAGGTGAAAAATCAAAATAAAATTCCACAATTTTCAGTAGGACTTATTCCCAGGTAAGTGTATTTAGAATTACAATTTTATATGGTTTATTAATTTGTTCTTGTTTGGAGGTTCTAGCAGCGGAGTGTAGCTATCAGATACCATTGACCAAAGATCGGTACACTCCTATCTGGGATGGTTGTCCTCTTCCACTGAGCACACAGTTTCAGGAGGGATGCACATGGAGCAATGAGGGAGGAAGGGGACACCTGCTTAGCCAGCCAGAGCACTTAGATCAACCCTGGCGATCAGTCGGGTGACAATGTTGCAGACAGCTCCTGATGGGGCCATGAAACGAGCCCCCCAACTGGAGGTCCCCAAGGCAATGTTGATGACACCTACCATCAGAAGTGCTTTATGCAATTAATTTGATTTTAGATGTTATTTATTTTCTTGTAGGGCGACTACTTGAAATGAAAGAAATAGAAGCCTGAATCAGGCGTACAAGCTTGTTATTTGCCTGATTTATAACTTTTGTTTCTTTTAAGGACTCATGATAGCAGATATGGTATTTCTCTCTCAATATTTTCTCTCTATAATAAACCTATGGAATAGATTACACTGAGGAAGAGAGATTGACCCAAAGTTATGCAATGAATTTCCATGTCTTGGATGGGATTTAAGTCTGAGTCTCCCTCACTCTAGACCAATACATTAAGCTGTGTATAGCCCTGGCTCTCATAGCAGCTTTTTAAGGTGCCGTCTTAAAATCAGTACCAAACTGAAATGTATCACTGACAAATTTCTAGTTCCACTTGAACACAACTATTGAAGGGAAGCCCACCATAAACTTGGATAACTGGTTCCATGATCTGCTCTTAGGTTTAAAACCAAGGAATATTTTTTTTTTGTAAATTTTTTACTGAACAGATTTTTTTGGCAATGTAAACATATTATTCTATGTCCCACACTCTGAAATGAGAGGAAACAGATGTTGATCTCTTTCTATGTGAAATCCTTTCACATTGTGGGTTTTATTCAGTATCTTGCGCCAATATGAAATCCAAAGGCTGGTGAACATTATTTAATTTTCAATCCAGCTATGAGCCCATTTACTTGTCAGTTCATCCAGGCCATGCTGAAAAAGCTTGCTAACCAGCATTCATGAGTTATGTTGTCAAATGCTTTACTGAAATCTAGATATATTATGTCTATACCATTTCCACAATTGTCTAAGGAAGCTACCCTATCAAAAATGAGATAAGATTAGTCTGGGAAGATCTGCTCTTGACAAATCCAAGCTGGTTTGTAGTAATTGCCATATTGTTCTTAAGGTTTTTTCCAATTTATCTTTTTATTATCTGCACCAGAATCATCTCACAAATTAGGAATGATTTGGGGAGTGACTGGGCTGTTGTTTCCTGGATCCTTTTCTTTCTCTTTTTTAAGAATAGAGGCCACATTTATCCTTCTCCAGTTGTCTAACAGTTCATCAATTCTCCAGGATTTATCAAAGGTAATGCAAAAGAGGATTGCACAGCTGATCAGCTACTTCCCTGACTACCTAGAATGCAATTCATCTAATTCTGCAGACTTAAACTGATTCTATGTATCTGTGCATCCATTCAATTCATGTGTCTATCAAACTCAAGCATCAATCCTCCATTTACTTCTACTTACGACAATTTCTGGTCAGCAATTAAGTGTACTGTTTCTTTTTTTCTCCCCTTCTCCCCTTTTTGAACATATTGAACGTCTCCAACCCCTAGAATTGTTTGCCAATCTCAGCTCATCCTAGGTTTTAATTCTTCTGACACCAGCAATATGGTCCAAGCTCCCAGTAGTATTCTTCTGTTGTGTCTTAGTCATTTGTATATTTGTTATGTATACTTTGTTTTCTGATTTTCCTTAAACACTTTGTGTACCTTTGCTAACTTTTTCTGCTGTTCTCCATTCCCCCCCCTTTTTGGGGGGGAATTGTTCTCCGAGTACCCTGAACTTCCTTTTACGGAACTTTTCTAGAAGAATCTTTTGCAATTAGCACTTTTTTAAAACTTACCTTTGCTCTAAATTTATTAAAATTCCTTTTTTAAGTTCAAGATTGTTCTTTGACTATCTTCAGCTTTAGTATTCCTTAAAATCCAGTCTTTCAACCTCGTAAGTTTGGGGTACTTCCCCCCAATATTCCTTCTATTTCTACTTCTTTAACTAAATTTTCTTATTATCAAGTCAAGTCCTGTACAGCCAAGTGTCTGGCACTGCCTTCTACTCTGAAAAGGAAAGGTGTCAGTAAGATAAGTTTGGAATTTCCTGGAATGTCGACATTGATCCGATTATTTCCCCAAGAGATGTTGGAGGAATTACTCAATGCTGCTCTGAAATATCTGCAATTTGCTTTTTCACAGCTTTATCCACATCTTGTACTAATTGGTAGTAGATATGAACAAAAACACTGCTTCATTTTTCGTCTGTTTATTTTAATCCTGGAGCTTCCTACAGTATAGTATTGCCATGTTTATTCACTTAGATTTTCTGAGTGCATGTGGCTATAGTTACTCGTTTATGGAACTTCTACACTACTTAACTAATGATAGATTCTAAGTGGTATAGAGATGATGATAAAATACAGACTATGTTAAAATAATATAGTTAAAATAATACGATATAATAGATAAAATAATGCATGAGATGATGCCACAAATTACTCAGATATTAATCTTCTATCATATTCCTCTGGTTCCAGAACCACCAGTTTTTAACAAACTTCTGAAAAATTGTAATGGAAGATACTGCTTTGTTCCTGGAGGCAAGTTGTTTCAAAGGAGGGGTATTTCTACAGATAATTCCTGCTTCCGTGTCCTTCTACTGGACATCTTAGTAGGAAGGACTTTCAATAGACACTTTGTGCTTGCACACTATGGATGCACAGATTCTATCTGGAATCCCTTAAGAAGCTGCTCCAAGTTCTGAGAATTCTCCTTGACTGCTAGGGTGGTGTATCAGATGTAGCTATTTCTGGAAGAGAATGTTCCAGAGACAATTGGAAGGGCTCGCAATTTGGGCGTCCTCCTGGATGCACGGCTGTCTTTAGAAGAGCACATGACAGCCGTGGCCAGGGGGGCTTTCTATCAGGTTCGCCTGATACGCCAATTGCGTCCCTTTCTGGATCGGGACTCCCTACGCACAGTCACTCAGGCACTCATCACTTCCCGCCTGGACTACTGTAATGCTCTCTACATGGGGCTCCCCTTGAGGTGCATCCGGAGGCTCCAGTTGGTCCAGAATGCGGCCGCGCAGGGGATTATGGGAGCAACGGGATGCTCCCATGTGACACCTCTCCTGCGCGAGCTGCACTGGCTTCCTGTGGTCTTCCGGGTGCGCTTCAAGGTGTTGGTGACCACCTTTAAAGCGCTCCATGGCTTAGGGCCAGGGTACTTACGAGATCGCCTTCTGCCGCCAATAGCCTCCCACCGGCCAGTACGTTCGCACAGAGAGGGCCTCCTTAGGGTCCCGTCCGCCAGACAATGCCAGCTGGTGACCCCCAGAGGGAGAGCCTTTTCTGTAGCGGCACCCGCCCTGTGGAATGACCTACCCCCAGAGATACGCATGATACCTGACCTCCGGGCTTTCCGATGAGCCCTGAAAACACATTTATTTCATCTAGCCGGCCTGGCTTGACCCTATTGTTCTGGTTTTAAATTATAAATTGGTTTTAACTTGGTTGTTTTAAATTGTGGGCCAAAACTATTTAATTATTTTAAATTGTCTTTTAATTTTGTATGCTCTGTTTTATTTTGGCTGTTCACCGCCCTGAGTCCATCTGGAGAAGGGCGGTATACAAATTAAATAAATAAATAAATAAATAAATAAATAAATATGCATGCCCTCATCACCTTAATTACACATCACAGTTGGGTTACTATATTGTTGTCTATTGGGACTGCCTCTGAATACTACTCAAAGCTGCAGTTGGTCTAATGGTTTGGTCCCAATGTAACACAGTTATATGATTCTGTAAGAGCGGCCCAGGCCACCACTAGTTTTCCAGGACAATTCAAAGAGTTTGTTATCACATATATATCTCTCTATTGGCTGAATCTTTGATTTTTAAGGGACTACCTTCTCTAAATAGACTTTTCCCATTCTATGAGTCTGGGAAGGTAAGCTTCGGATCCTCTCTCCTAGTTTACTTTCATTTTTTTATCCCACCTTTATTATTTTTATAAACAATTCAAGTGAGGAACACACACAATACTTGTTCCTTCTCCTATTTCCCCCACAACAACCATCCTGTGAGGTGAGTTGGGCTAAGAGAAAATGACTGGCCCAAAGTCATCAGCCAACTTTCATGCCTAAGACTCAGTTTCCTGGCTTCTAACCTGGTGTCTTAACCACTAGACCAAACCATTCATCATTCTTATTTTTCTTGTAGGGACCAGGTACATTCCTTCTATCTCTAGGATCTTTGGTCTATTGATTCCTTTTTTCCCCTCTCCTTATGGCTTGTTTCTTCTTTGAGGTACAGGCTGTCCCTGACATACAACAGTTTGTTTACAGATCATTCAAAATTACAACAGCACTGAAAAAAAGTGACTTATGACCGTTTTTCACACTTACGACCATTACAGCACCCCCATGGTCACATAATCAAAATTTAAATGCTTGGTAACTGACTCATATTTATGATGGCTGCCTGTCTCAGGGTCATGGGATCACCTTTTGCAACCTACTGACAAGCAAAGTCAATGGGGAAGCCAGGTTCACTTAACAACCATGTCACTAACTTAACAACTGCAATGATTCACTGAACAACCGAGGCAAGAAAAGTCATAAAATGGGGCAAAAGTCACTTAATATGTGTCTTGCTTAGTAACAGAAATGTTGGACTCAATTGTGGTCATACATTGAGGACTAACTGTATTTAAAGGTGGTCATTTTCTGTTGATCACTCTTGTCCACTTGCCTTACATTTTTGGTTTTTTTTCCCCCTTATTGAAAGTTGTGTTTTCTGTCAATACCTGATGTGGCACCTCCTTCTTTTGATTTGTATGTCACATTGTTCCCCTTGTGAAAGTTTCAGAACAGCTGCATACTGTTAACTTAGAGGCAAAATCTATTAAGGACTCTAGAACTTCCCTGCTAGACTGGGAACTTCTGCTTCATGCTCATTGTCCCAGTGTGCTTACTGCTGGGAATCTATTGGGAATCTACTGACTTATATTCCTCCTATCATCTCTGCTTAACTCAGCAGGAAGCATGCCACTGAGAATCCACAATGGGCAATCAGCAGTTATCCTTAAGATTTATATTGACTGTTTCCCTATGACTATCATTAAGTGTTGTACCTTATGGTTCTTGACAAATGTATCTTTTCTTTTATGAACACTGAGAGCATATGCACCAAGACAAATTCCTTGTGTGTCCAATCACACTTGGCCAATAAAGAATTCTATTCTATTCTATTTAGAGATTTAATTAACACTGCATTATTTTAAAAAAATATACGGGAAAATAGGACTTTAGAGTTGAATGATGTTATTATATTTACATTGCCCCTTAGAAACATGGGAGATGTTGTAGCAAAGAAAAAGAAAATATTTATTTATTGAACTTTAAGATTTCAAATGAGATAGGCAGGGATAAACTGAAAGACCCTTCTGTGCCAATAAAAGAGGCTATTGTAGCCTGTAATTTTTTTAAAAAAGGAAGATTACTGACTAGTTAAGGATGACAAATCAACTTTACTCCTATTTATAAAAAGCAACCTCAATTTTGCACCGAGACAAAACTTCTGTATTAGACATGGGACTGTATATAAAAACATTCAGCTAGTCTAAAACATAACAACCAATATATTAATACCAGCCAGACGGATTACTAAAAACCATAGGTGTCTTAAATATTCTATAAAAATGCTAGATAGATGTTAATATTACAATTATCTGCATTAAATAGCAATCTGTTTCTGGAGTAAATGCAAAGGTGATGGTTGTGATCTTATATAACAATCCCAGACAAAAGGCAGTGAAAAATCTGGTACTACTTGCTTAATTATTATAACATTCCATTTTGAGGATTGAATAATTGAATTTTTTTGAATACATTTTAATTTACTCACCATAATGCTGTTAGTTGTTTTTCTTCTGATGTCATACTGGGACCTGAGTGTGTTTTTAGTCTCACAGCATATCTGCAAAAGATGGAGAACCAAGTCAGGAAAGCAAACAAACAAACAAACAAACAAAAATGAAATTTTTTATAGCTCAGTGGGACTTAAATTTACCTAAGGGTATGTAGAATTGCAACCTTTACTTGTCACAGTTAATCAATTTCATTATCATCTCCTCCTCTTGTTCCTTTCACTGGGAACTCTTCAAAAATACTGCTGGGTCTGCCTGCCTGCCAGCCAGTTTTAACAAAGCATAGTAAAGTCTTTTCCCTCATGAAGCTTAAATGAATAACCTCTGGCACTGTTGATTCTTCTTTTCCTTGACTATGAAATCTTTAACTTCCTGCTTTTTCCCCGTTAATGTCATCACATTTGATCATTTCTTTCAGTCAGCTCCAATTCTCAAAGTGACTTATCTCTGATGAATTAAAATGCTTTATAATTACCATCATTTATAGTATTTTGCATGACACTTCACTAGATATTCTCATACTTTCATTCACTTCAAAGATTTTCAAAGCTCATACGAGGTTCAAGTCTCCCTTCCATATTTAACCTTTTTTACTACAGTGTTCCATCTCATTTAAAGCCCTTCTTGCTTTGCAAACATACTATAAATATGTATACTTACGACTTAAGTCCAAATGTGAAATATTTTTCTGATGAAAATTTTTGTGGCTTCTCCTTTATATTTTTAAACACATAAACACAAATGGACAACGCTTCTAAAGATCAATTTTTGCAGATTTTTGTTTCTGTTTTCATATTTTGTTAGATTTTCTATCAATTTCTATTGATTGATTTATTTAAACTATTTACATGGCCATAGGCTATCTCACAGCAGTGACTCAAGGTGAAGAACGGCGCTTTAAAATTTAAAACATAACAAAATTTATTAAACAAGTTCAAAACTATGAGCAGAATACAGACCTGAGGCCTAAAACCATTTCATCTTCACAATCAGTAATTAAATAACAATCAAATCAACCTTAGGAAGGATCCGGTATAAGTTGGAAACCTCCACCCTTAAAATTGGATGCTTTGTTCTTGGCACCTTTGATTTTTTTTCTTCAATAATATGGTCAGCCAGATATTCAGGCTGGATTTGACATTTTTGTCCACCTATCGAGTCCTTCCCAAGGACTGAAGATAGACGGAAGATGTGGATCCTTGTTGATAAAGGTATTGTCACAGGATGTGAGCTGTTCCGAGCAAATCTGCCTTTTGCAATTGACTGATGGTGATTTTGTCAATGCCAAAAGTGTTCAAGAGGTTCTCCAATTGTTTTGGAATTGCACTCAAGGAACCTACAATTATTGGCACTACTTTTCTTTTCTTTTACCATAGTCACTCTATTTCTATTTGCAGGTCTTTGTATTTTGTTATCTTCTCCAGTTCTTTTTCTTCTGTTCTGCTGTCTCCAGGTACTGCCATGTCCACTAGCCAGACTTTTTTGTCTTTCTTATTGACAAATGTTAAGTCTGGGGTGTTATGGGATAGATGCCTGTCTGTTTGAATTCTAAAGTTCCAGAGCAATTCTTCAACTTTCTATTACTTTCTCTATTTTATGGTCCCACCAGTACTTTTGCTTGCAGGCAAATGGTATTTCTTGCAGATCTTCCAACGCATCGTTGTTGCTATTCTGTCCTGCTATTGTTTGTAATCAGTGTGTGGGATCTTCTTGCAGCAGCTAACCAGAGGATCCACTGTTTCTTTGCATAGGCTTCTTTGCTATCTGTTGCGGTCGTCTCGATTTTGGCTTTGTATGCATTTGTTCTTAAAACTTGGTCTTATGCAGTCAGAATTAGCCCTTCTGTCTCTTTCTTCAACTTTTCTACTCTAAGCCATTGCCAGGTCTTGTTATTTGCTTTCACTGGTACTTTTTAATGCACTGGCCATGACTTGCTTTGTATTCCCATGCTGCTTTTCTGTTCTTCATTTGGTCTTTATTGTAGACCAGTTTGGTCTCTCAAGTACTCAGTAGGACTTCCTGGTATACTAGTTTCACTGCACCTTTTTCATTATCCTTCAGATATTCTTCCAATACCCTTTTTTCTTCTTCATCTGTCTGATGTACTTACAACATTCAGTAACCACCTATTTTCTTTGGCAAGTAGAGTCTGTCAACATCACTGCCTGGATGAAGGGATGATACATTGTCTTTATTTTTCTGGTCTTCCTATCTAGGGCCTTTAGTTCTGTTTGAGTCCAGTCCACTATTCCAGCTATGCATCTAATGACTGGAACTGCCCAGGTATTAATTGCCTTGATAGTATTTCTTCCACTGAGTCTGAACTTTAAGATCTTTTTCACTCACTTGATGTATTCATTTTTATCCTTTTTCTTGACTTCAGTGTGGCTGATGTCATCTTGAAGGATGCCCAGGTATTTATAGTGATCGCATTCATCCAGGCTCTTGATGTTGCTAACATAGGGCATCTTGATTCCTTCAGTTTCCATTATTATTATTATCTCTTTTATTCATTAAACATGAAACTCAGTCAACTGATCATTTAAAAATGTGTCACAAATACCATTGACTGATGCTAATGGTTGATACGGGTTGCTGCCAGCGTCCTAGGTATCAACCAAGTATCTTCTTAAAATATATGATGTTCCAAGTAGCACAGTTTTTTTGCAGTTCTGTTAGTGTTACTGCAGGAAACTGCAATTTCTTGATGTGTTTTGTAAAATTCTTGGATATGGTATCAAGTGCCCTGATGACAATTGGTATCACTGTTACATGTTTCATCCATAATTGCGTAGTGTCGATGGCCAGGTCGCAATATTTTGTGACTTTTTCCAGTTCTTTTTCTTCAACTCTGCCATCTCCTGGTACAGCAATATCAATAAATTGTACGCTTCGGTTTTCGACAACCATGATATCTGGTGTGTTGTGTTCTAAATGACGATCTGTCTGTATTTGAAAGTCCCACAAGATCTTCATCTTCTCATTTTTGACAATGTTTTCCACTTTATGTTCCCATGACTTTTTGGATACAGGTAAGTCGTATTTTTTACATCATGACCAGTGGATTAATTTAGCAACTCGGTCATGTCTAGTTTTGTAATCAGTTTGTGTGATTTTGCTGCACTCACACATTAAATGTGAAACTGTTTCAACTGTGTCATTGCAAAGTCGGCAGTTTGGATTGTTAGTGGATTTTTGTATCTTTGCTTTCATGGCATTAGTCTGTAGTGCTTGTTCTTGAGCAGCAAGTATTAAACCTTCCGTTTCTTTCTTGATGGTTCCCATCTTAAGCCATGCCCATGTCAAGTTGTTCTCACATTTTCCTTCAATGTTTTTCAAGATGATTATTATTAGTATTATTCTGTTCAGAGTCCTGTTGGATTGGATCAGCATACTGAGTAATAATATGCCATATAAGGCCCAGTAAATAAAAGTAAAATTTTGCTTTATTTCATATATTATTTTGGAAATATGTTCCCAAAGTATTTTTGCCCAAAGAATACAGTACAGAAGGTTATTTTTCCTTCTGTCAATACAGACAGTATCCAATAATATCTCTGAATTATTTTACTTTTACAGTATTGTGGCCATACTGGAGCAGAAGGATGGAGGTGAGTTTACCTCCCTTAATTCTGTCTACACTGTCTTTTTAAGATCACTAGTCTTCCTTCCCAGAAAAATGTAAAAGTAAATCAATGTTGAATAAACATTGTACAGTAATAAACAGGTAAGCTACAAGGTTTCTCATTATTTTCAATGAAGACCAATTTCCTCATCTCTTTGCAGAAAAATTGTTAAGAAGAAATCGAGGAAGTCTCTAATTGGTTGTATTTTGGGGGATAAATGAATTCACCATGAGTGAATTCATTTGCTGAAATTTGTACAAATAGCAGAATGCTGCAGATGATTGGAAAGGTGATCTGGTTGCCAAATACCTAAAATACCACTGTGGGAGGGGGTGCAGCCATTTAAACTTCAAAAATGGGTTCTAAGTAACTTTTGGGTGTCTGTCATAGCTTTGGATGGTTGTTTAGAAACTGGTCGTAAGTAGAAGACTACCTGTATACTGCATGAGCACGAGTGCCAGTCAATTGTTGAAGTATTGTCAGAGACGCACCTGATAAGCTCCACAGTTTCTGCGTACATTGTGTATGGGGACTTTGATTCCAGGGGTCCTTGTTCCATGGCATTTCCACACTCAATAAATGACAATGCAGCTTCAGCATAATTCAGTGCCTTGCCAAATTTTTCCACCTTCAAGACAAAACCAGCAGGAAAAACATGACAAAATAATGTATTTGTATCTATTCCAGAGTAGTAATGAATTCTTACTACCGTAATGTCTTCTATACAAGAGGCAAAATATTTATATTAGCAAAAAAGGGATGTTTGGTTTAGTTTGGATTATTTTAAGATTTGTATAAGATTTTTGCCCTCAAGGTACTTGCTAAATCAGAAAGTATCTACTTAATCTAATTTAATTTGAAGCAAGAAACTACTATTTCAGTTTCAGAACAGGATAATATTTTATGCTAACCTCCAATTATAATTTAAGATTCTGGATCTGTAGTTGGTAAATTTCTCAGCAGAGAAGATAGGAATATCTGGTGAATTACGAGTTTTGTAACATATCAAGATCCAGGAGGTGGCAGCCCCTAACTAACTTTGGTGGCTAAGCAGTCAGCTGTGATAAGTACTTGGCTGTGAGACCATTTGCAAATTCCAGAGCTGTTGGATAGGCTGGGATGTCAAATGCCCTGGATGAAAGCATCAGTTCTGTAATGCTGCCAAGAAAACTGCATGGATGTTTGAAAGAGATGTGCTTTATTTGAGGGCATCTTTATCTTTAGCGCAGTAAGGCACATCATGAAAAAAAGGAAAACAAATTCAGGCCTTGATATGCTGAAATATGAAGTCTACACCAGTGCAGCCAAGCTGATCTGTAGTATTTACAAATGAAACAGGGAAATATAGATAGGAGTGGTCACAAGAAATAAATGCAAAGAGAAACAGGACTATAAAAATATGACCTTGTATTATATATGCTTTGGGCGTGGAGTTCAGAGAAAAATCTTTGAAGCCTAAACACCTCTAATTTAATCAGTAATCATTTTATTCTTTGTGTGTGTGAGAGAGAAAGAGAGAAAGACAGTGTTTTGAATCCTAGCAACCGTGTGGACAAATTCCTGCAGTTTTCTTGGCATGGTATTTTTCAAAAGTGGTTTGCCATTGTCTCCTTCCTACAGCTGGAAGAAATTCTCTTACATACATTGTATAGAACACATATATAGCATTATTAAATCAAGGCCCACTGATACCAGGAGAAGCTTGCAGATATATCCAGCAGTGATATCTAATGCTGTGGTTGCATTCACAAATGGTTAGGGAGTTTAGCAGAGGTTTTCATGAATGAAGGATGATTATTGCAATTTCCCCTTCCTCTTGCAAGCTTTCCTTTTTTTTTTTAATTGAAAAAGTTTTACAAATACAAATTTCCCCCCTTCCCCCCCACCCTAACCCAGCATTATAAAATACATATAAAAACAATATATAATTCCATCCCAACCCCACCCTAGCCCTCCCCCTCCACCCTCTTCCCTTCCCCCCTTGACTTCCATTATATGCAATGCTAATATTCCCAAACAATATATATGTTATTCAACCTTCCATATCTTTTTTCTATATTTACTAACATAATCATCAATCCTTCTCAGCTAAAAGCGACATAATATTTTCTAGTCTGATACTTATTCTGTACATACTCAATCCATAATTTCCATTCCTGTATATACTTCTCATGCGTCTGATCTTTTAAAAAAGCTGAAATCTTTGCCATTTCTGCAAATCCAGCCATCTTCTGAGTCCATTGGTCCACAGTCGGTAAGACATCACTCTTCCAATATTGGGCAATCAACAACCTAGCTGCTGTCACCATATACAAAATCAGTTTTGTTTCACCCAATGTGAAGTCTTTAACTATACCCAATAGAAAAAATTGCAGAGAAAATTGTATTTTCTTCTTTAAAACATTTTGCATAACCCACCAAATTTTTATCCAAAAAGCCCTCACCTTTTTGCACGTCCACCATATGTGATAATATGTAGCATCTAAACAATCACATCTCCAACATTTTGGCTGCACATTGCTCTTGCAAGCTTTCCGAAAAGCAAAATATTTTTGCAATCTTTCAAGGGGAGGAGGCGGAATACACAATTGCTTAGGGCAAGATCCCCAATCCCCCAGGCCATGGCTCACTAGTGGGCCTTGAGCCAGGACTCAGAACCGGGCCACAGAAGTGGTGTGAGCAGCAGGTAAGTACATACCTGCATACCCAATTTGCGTGAGCAGTGGGCACATGTGGCCATCATTCTTGCAAATGGACCTCTGCATGTGTGCTTGCTCAGTTTGTGTGTAACCACTCTCTACTCTGCCCTGCCGGGATGTGAAGCTGGAAAGGTTGGGGAACTCTGGTTTATAGAACAAATTGACAGTCTACAAATAGTATTCTATCTTCCTTTTGTTCAAAGAAATCAGTGTTGGATCAAACTGTTTTCTGAAAATCTTAGCCCAGGCCTGGCCTGTAGCATTTTAATTTACAAATGACCCTTTATGTATTTGATAATGGGGTCTGCTAAACCAATGCAGTGTTACACCCGTACAATAAGAGCCTTGGTGGCGCAGCAGACTAAAGTGCTGTTAAGTAGCACCAGCTGCCTGCAATTACTGCAAGTTCGAATCTCACCAGGCTCAAGGTTGACTCAGCCTTCCATCCTTTCGAGGTAGGTAAAATGAGGACCCGGATTGTGGGGGCAATAAGCTGACTTTGTATAAAAAAGAACACCGCTTTGGAGGGGGGGGGCTACTAAGCAGGTATATACAAAAGTATGAAGGCTATTGCTTAACGCATTGTAAGCCGCCCTGAGTCTCCGGAGAAGGGCGGCATATAAATTGAACAAACAAACAAACAAACAAATAAATAAATACTTTTTAAAAAAGAATTGACATAGCTCAAATTTTAATTTACCCCATCTGTATCTGATAAATGATCTTGGATAATTGTTTACATATCTGATTATATTTAAATCTGTGCTAATAAGACAAATGCTCATGTTAGAAGGATTTAAAATTAGTTTTCCTAAGAAAGTTTTATTGTACAGATAAATTGGAATAATGAATCAGAAATTCAAGCATTCTTACCATTGCATCTGCTTTATGCTTTTTTCTTTTAGCTTCCTGCATAAAATAATCTAAATTGTGCAGTCTGGAATGAAAGGCAATATAAGAAAAAATTGAGTTTGATATATTTTCCTTGTATGGTATAGCAAAACATTTTACTTAATGGTATCTCCAAAACAAGTATGTGCTCAATATTTCATGGATTCCAAATAACATGAGAAAAATTAGCCAAAAATAAGGTATCACACTCTGCAGAAACTCCATAGACAACATGTAATTAAGATCAGAGGTGGGTTTCAGCAGGTTCTGACCAGTTCTGGAGAACTGGTAGTGGAAATTTTGAATAGTTCGGAGAACCGGTAATAAAAATTCACTGGCCCCGCCCCCATCTATTCTCTACCTCCCAAGTCCCAGCTGATTGGGAGGAAATGGGGATTTTGCAGTAACCTTCCTCTGGATTGGAAGAGAATGGAGATTTTACAGTATCCTTCCCCTGGAGTAGGGTGGGAATGGAGATTTTACAATGATCTTCCCCTGCCAAGCCACGCCCATCAAGTCATGTCACGCCCACCAAGCCACACCCACAGAACTGGTAGTAAAAAAATTTGAAACCCACCACTGATTAAGATGCAAAATATTGTCTTTTTTAGAATTTAAATGAGAAATGTTCTCTAAAGTTTCTAAAAGTGAAGAGCCTAATTGATAGCATTGCTACACTGCAATTTAAGAAGTTAAATATCTTAAAACGTTTGCCTGGATTATTACAACATACTCTACACAAGGCTACGCATGCCAAGAAATGGAAGTGGTGCACAATGCAGCAGCATGGTAGTTATGGTTGCATCTGGTGTAGCTATTGTAACTTTACTGGATGAATTACACCGGGCTTCCAGTAAACATTCTGCATTCAACATATTGATTGCCATCTACACAATGTATGTCTTCATAGAATAAGATTGGGTTATTTGAGGGCTCCCTTGTCTACAGTTATGCCTCAAGTTCCTTCATGTTATCTAATGGGAGCCAGAAAGCATGCTTCTTTGTCATTGCACCTGCCTTATGGAATAGTAAATCCACCGATGGCCCCAGATGGCCCCAATTCTGCTAGCTGCTCTGGAAATCTCTTTTTTTCTCTTGAGCACTGGTCCAGGACATTAGGGCAGTGAGCAAAGCAATTGCATTATGTTTTGATAAAGAATGTTGGCAATCATTACAACCCACAGTTATTCAGAATACAGGTAGTTAACAAATTTTATGAATATAACATAAATGATCAATAAGGCATAAATATAATCAACATATAAGTCTGTTCTGCTCCAGCCACTCTGCTACGTGGAAAATTCTTACATTACTTACTAAAGCAGAGCAGTGATTATAACATCAACTTAAGTAAAAGGGTATATCCTAAAGGATAAAAAAATAATTCAGTTGCTCTGCTGGTAGGTTAGAATACCAATCAACTAAATTTAAGGAAATAATTAAGTTTAACCAAAATATATTTTAAAAAGATAATCTGTACAATGTCATAGATTTTCGTGATGTCCAAGACAATATATTTGTGTATCAAGGATCTGCTAATAATTTAAAATCTGATGAATGATGTGCTTTGAAACCATCTTGAATGAACAAAGGTAGCTAAATTTGTTGTCCTTGAGCGAAAGCAGTTCACAAAATCTTAGCATTCATATTTTAAAAAGATACATTGTTCAAGATATTTACCTGGTTGTAAAATTATAGTTATAAAAAAATTATTAAGGGGACAGGCAAAAAAATTCTCTATAGACCATCTTTATAGACTTCTAACAATGTGGGAGCAAAAAATAGAATGAAACAAAATATCCCATAGGAAACCAAGAGGGCTAAGAGCCTAATCTCAATAATTTAATTGTAGCAAAGATTTCTTATAGAGACAAAGATGCAGTTTGTAAATTGTTTGACCTGATTAATCTTTGGAAGTTTGATCAGCAAAATCACTGATATCATAAAATATGACATTGCTTAATGAGAGAAACTCTATTATAAAATATAAAAACATTATGTCTATCAAATGAATTATAGGGATATCATTTCACTACTATTGTTTTAATCTGAAAAATCTAGTTTACCAGATTTCTTGCCTAACTCCCAATAGTTTTACTTAACATAATCTAAAAACTATTTAGTATCAACTCCAAAAAATGTTTAAGTGCCATTTTTAAAAAATCTCCAATACTGTTTTTATAATAATTCTTTGCAATGATTGTAGTAATTCTAGAACGGATGCCATTAAAAACAATGTTAAATCTGTAAATAAATGTACACACACATACACACACATAGATACAGACGCAGGCACATAGGCACAGACTCACACACACAAAGCATTTCTAACAAGCATGGAAGAAAATTCTATTAGTGCATTTGAAGTCCACATATATCCACTTTTATGACTCACTGTCTCGAGCATTTTATTTTAGACTGGAAGCAGAGAAAGAAGAGGAGAGGAGAGGAGAGGAGAGGAGAAGGGAGGGAGGGAGGGAGGAAAGGAGGAAGGAAGGAAGGAAGGAAGGAAGGAAGGAAGGAAGGACGGACAGAAGAAACAATTGACTTACCCATCATTAACTATGAGTTTTGTTTTTCTACAGGTTTTGGGCACAGTCAGTATAGATGACCATGGTTCTTTTTGGCACTGTGTCCTGTTGCAGAACAGAGTATTTTCTGAACTGATATACATGGCTTTCTGAGTAAACAGTAAAATTAACAATCAGGAACTAATAATGAATTCAGCCATCAACAATAATTTCCCGGTGCAGTATTTTTTATGGATGCAAACAATTACAGTTCAGAACAAAAGCAACCACCATTTCAGTATGGATATTTTTATTTATTTATAAACCTTCCAACTGTATGTTGAGAAAATAAATAACCAAATCTATTTGCAGAGATCTCTCCTGTATATATCTGTTTCTTGCTCAGAGAATTCTTTCAGTGGAATCCTATGCTACATACATCTATCAAAAAAGGGTATCTGAATTCAGTAAAACTCTCTTCTAGATAATACATGCAAGATGACAACCTGAGCATAACCTTATGAATTTTAGGATACAATTCTATGCAAGATTACAAAGAAGTTTAAGATTTATTGAACTCAGAGAAGAATAAGATTAATCATAGTGAAATATATACAGCTTTACAAAATGAGATTTCAATCTAAACATACCCGTTTGTATATTTTCCACATTGGTTGGACTACCATTCTTCTATTTTCTAAGTTTCACCGTAGATGAAGGGAGCTGAGTTCTAGCAGTTAGAGGGTACCAGTTTAGGAAGGGTTCATGGATATGCATCCATGAACAATCCTTGTAACCAAATGATAAGGTCAGCCCTACCATTATTCAAAATATGACAGGTTCAACATACTGTATATTTTCCATATTTAATCATATTTAATTATTTTCATATTTAATATTTAACATTGTCTCTGGCAAATTTTCACAAAATTAATTTTCAATGCACTCTTCTCCATTCCCCAAACAGTATACAATAATGCCAGCATACAAAGTTGGGATGTCAGTAGAATCAAAGGTTTTCTCACCCAATACTCAAATTCTAAAGGGGGTGGGACCCTAAGAAAGACTTTTTCCAAACCATCTAAACCAGGGATAAGGAATGACCTGTGGACCAACTCCCAGAATTCCTGAGCTAGCCATAGTTCTCCACCCCTGATCTAAATGGAGAGGGTTATAAATAAACAAAATGAATATTTAAGTACTATAAATACATTGTGATCAGAACTTACACTGAAATCGCCAGGATGTAGGTATGATCTAATCTCATTCTTGTGCTTTCTACTTGAGGATGTGGAAGACGAAGGGTTGCTACCATTTGTTTTGCTAGAAGTTAAATCATCATTACAGAATTTATACTTTGATGCATCAGAGAAGGGAGAACTAGGTGACTGAAGCATTTTCTCATTTTTATTTATTGGTGTTGCCAAACTACAAATGGAAATTGCAATAATGGACAGTCAAAACACTCAGAATGAGGAACACATATTTTTATACTATGATCATTATCAGCTTTCCCGTAACTTTATGCTGAACTTGGTTAATTATTCTTCTTTTCTGGAAACAGGTTTTAACATGAGTATCAAGAGTTGTTGGATAAATTCGACCACATTTCTCTCTTTTCTTTTAGAGCAAGCTTCAAATTTATGGTTAACGTATACTAAAAATACTTATATAGAAATGCTTTAAAGGTTGGTTGGAAAATAAGATGTGACTTTTAAAAATAAATGTAAGCTGCAGAGCACTGTTTTACAGTTATAAGTGACTTTTTATAAAATCACATGGACTAAACAGAGAATATGTATTTACAGGAAGCTGGAATTTCTCTGCATTTGGTAAACGTAGCACTTAAATAACTTAACAACTTGAGGAGTTGTGGTGGCACAGTGGTTAGAATGCAGTATTGCAGGCTAATTCCGCTGACTGTCAGCAGTTTGATTCTTACCAGCTCAAAGTTAACTCAGGGTTCTATCCTTCTGAGGTTGGTAAAATGAGGACACAGATTATTGGAGAAAATATGCTGACACTGTAAACCACTTAGAGAAGGCTGAAAAACCCTATGAAACATTATATAAGTCTAAGAACTATTGTTATTAATACAGAACCTAAGGAGACAGAAATGTATAATAACCTAGTTAACAAAGACAACAGAGAAAATAAACCAAATCTTCTAATACAGGTCCAAATTGCAAAAAATTGGATGTCCGCGACATAGAACCAGAGATCTTGGTGTAACTCTTTGCTAAATATGGACTTTTCTAGCCCAGATCTGATAGTCCTAGTTCTAAGTATTACAAGCATCTCTGGGCAATCCGCAGCCCCTGAGCCCAAATAATCTTGTCAATACAATCCTGTTACAAATTATCTGCTTGTATCTTTTTTCTCCCCCTTAGAGGGCCTATTTCTGCCCTCTTTCAGAGGGATTCAGAAAGGAATACAGACTCCTTTCATACATAGTCCAGAGGAACTGATGCTCTGGCTCTTGCACAGATGGTATCTTAAAGACAATATTATTATTACATTTAAAGAGCAAAATTCAATGTATAAAATAGTATATGGATACAATGGAAAGAAGGATGGGACTTATAAGGACACAAAAGTATAGAGAAGTCTAGGGAAGAAGATTGGTGTAAACTAAATTTAGTTGTCTTTTCTTTAAATTTGTGTCATTTATTTCTTTGTTATTTCTTAAACTTATTTTCTGTGCTTTGCTTAATGCTGTTTAGACTGAAAGGGAATAGCAAGATGTGTAAAGTAATGACAAACGCCAAGAAACATTACAGTTTATGTAAAAAGCAAATGCTAGTCTAAGATAGTGGCTTAATAGTTTGCTTTTATTTATTTTAAATGTTGGATATGGCTTTTTAATGATTTTTTCAAATTGTTTTAGACAATTTTTTCAGACAGCAAACTTCAAACTACATCACCTTCATCATCCTCATAATATCCACTAAGCATACTTTATCTTTCCCAATAAAATATTTCTGCCACTATTCCATTTTATTTCTAAGCACTCAAATTACATTTTTTAACTGTGATCTCTTGCTAGTCCATCAATTGAGTTAGCTAGTGCAATTAGGACTGAGGCTATGCAGAAACACAGCTGAGCTAGCTATTCCCTGATGGCTATGATTTCACATGTAATACTAAACACAATTACTTTATCTCATGCCCATGTTATTTTGTGACCTCCCTTAATTTATACACACTGTTTAAGCTGTAATACACACAGAGGCTCCTAGATGCTGTCATGTGGTGTCATTATCAATAGGAGTGGGCCTTTGTTGGTCTCTGCTTTGGACTTTGGTCCATGGGGAAAGATACATAAGGAAAAAGAGTGAAATCAGACACTCTGCAATGGATTCTGGTAAACCAACACATCATTAAAATCTTAGTCTAAATTAACAGTAAGATGCATTTAAATCAAATCAGTTCATCACTCCAATCTGGACACTCTGGCAGACACCAGCTCCTCTTACATATCATCTATTAATAGTTTTAATTCATAAAGACAAGACATTCTTCATGCACCAAGTTTAGTTTATTCTGATTCTTCTAAGGTTTTAGAATGAATTGTTGCATAGAACTCCAATCTAACTAAAATTAAGAACTAACTTAATACTTAGTGAACTGAAAGAATCCACTATTTTACCCAGTCAGATAAGGTAGGTGGACTTTAGGTCCTTCCCTTAAATGTTATCATTTAATAGCACCCAGAAAGATTCTCTATAGCAGTTGCTCCCTCATGGAACGATGTTCCCCTTGTGATCTGGCAGGCCTCTTTGCTGCTAGCCTTTGAGAAGGTCTTAAAGAGCTGGATCAAGTATTGGAATAGGGTGAGGTTGGGGCACAGTGGAATCAAATGTGGATGTATGGCGGAGTGTTTACATTTGGGGAGTTTTTGTTACAGTTTTATGGGGTTTTTTTGTTTTTATTGTTGTTTTCTGAGCTGCCCAGAATTATGGCATATAAGATGGGTGGCCATATAAGCCTTTTAAATAAACAAATAAACTGATATGATGGAATGTTAGCAGAACCATTGCTACTGAGGAAATCACAAGGTAACTATCAACCTACTTCAGAAAGTGTCATTTTGAAATATAGGAAGTCCTTAAAAATACTTCAAAAGGGTGGTTTCTTTTTGTCACCTTCATTAGTGAAAATTTACTTTATTAAGAGCAAAAAGCCGCTATTCTAGTTAAAAGATACCAGTACATTGGGAATGGGACAATTCCCCATAACCAACTCACTGCAGTCAACTCGCCATGGGTCAACTCACTGCAGGACAATTTAAAAATACTATTTAATTATTTAAAATAAATTAAAAAATTGTTTTAATTTTTGCATTCACATTTAATTCTGTTCCTCCTTTTGCATCCTTTCTTTAATGATTTTATTCCACCATTTCTTTGATATTATTGTAACATTTGTCCTGCAACAAGTTGTCCTGCAGCAAGTTGGCCTTTGCGAGTTGGTCATAATGAATTGACTGTAGCGAGATGATCATGGCAAATTGGTCACAGCGAACTGTCATACATTATAGTTTCATTTTAACAAATCAAAGATGATGAGAAATGAGATTATCTTGGAAATATAAGACGTTTCATAAGTTTATAACATTTTTAATATTTTTATTTATTAAATTTATTTTCCCCCAATCAAGTTCTGACTATATCCTGTTCCATCCTAAAATTCATGTCAAAGTGGCAATTTTAATTAACCAATTTAACACAATTATTACTCAATTGCATCAATATTATTATGCATATTCTGGTTATTCAGAGTTTGAAAATGTTGACCAGATTGTGGTATTTCTAGCACAATGTCACATGTAATCAATGATTCCAGGCATGTTTTGGGGTATTTTGCACATATACAAACTGGCAGATGAGCGAATAAATAAAATACATAAAAATGTTTTCTTAGGCCTTGATACCCATTATCTCATTGTCAACACTGTTTAGTTGGAACAAAACCATGGATAGCAAAAGTGATGAAAAATAAGTACAATCATCAAACTGAGTTATTATACCTCGGTTAACAGCAGTTGACCACGAAATTATTCTGACAGTTTTCTATTCCTTTGATATTAAGTAACGATTTTACATCAAATATTAGATAGCCAGATAATACATACCTTTTTTTAATGATTTTGTAATGATTTGGTGAAGAAATAACTTGGGCTGAAGGAAGTAAATTGGAGGAACATTCTTGCTCAGTGTGAATCTTCTTAGTCTCTCTGTTTTCTTCCTCATTTTCATACTAACAGAAAAAACACTTCATATGCATGGTATTTTGGCACAAAATTATAGAATCATTGTAGAACTTGTATTTTACAAGTTTGGTGGTTAACATTTAAATTAACTACTATTTTATGTTAATTGTGTTACCTTATGTTAAGTTATTGCTAATTTTCTGATGTATACCAATTCTTTTAGCTCAATAATTGAAGCTAGCAGGTGCCTCTGTAGAGGATGATTAAAAAGAGTCAAGATGGCAGTTCTATCTCTTATTAACATGCATTGCACATAAAAAAGCAGTAGAATTTCAATTGCAAAGTTGTGACTGCTCTCTTGACTTTTTGATAACCCCTTTGCCCTACAGGCAAACAATACATCATTATGGATCTTTCAAAATACAGGTCCCAATCCAGATAATGAAGAAAGCTACAAAGAAAGGGAGCTTATAGGTTCCCTCTTCGCGGTCTTTGCATCATGCCAAAAATTTATACTACAATGTAATGCAAATGTAGCATGTATTGCAAGATCTATTCCAGAGAAGTGATGCCTTAGTGGAAGTGGATTGTGAAAAGTTTTTTTTTTTTTTACTCCATTAAGATTCTACATAAGGTCCATTCAAACTTTGTGGTCTTAGTGAGGTTTCGTGTACACAAGCTTATAAACATATTATTGCAATTCTATCCCTGGCCCACACTTCCAGCAAGGAGAGACTTGCCTACATATCCCAGTGTATCACCTCACTTTTTCCTCCTGGGAACAAAGAAATAGCTGGTGTCATTATTCATATGAATATGCCCTACCATTAGCTGCTGTTGTCTGCAGCTGGGTGCAGAAAGCACAGGAGCAACAGCTATCAAATGACACAGCCAGACGGCCATGCACTGGTCCTTAAGCCAGCAGCAAAGGATGCCAACATAAAAACTGTTGCCAAGCCCTCCTCTGCTTTAGTATCAAGGCTGAGAAATGATGCTGTTCTTACAGTTTTAACATAGGACAAGTTAAGGATAGTGATGGATGGATTTCTTTGGCTTCATTTCTCCCGCTAGCAAGTGTCACCTGCTGGCAGGAAAAATTATCACCAATTGCTCTCCTGAACATGGGGAGCAGAAGGGGCTTGGAGAAGAAGTGACTTGTGACAGATGGCTAGATTTAGGGGCTTAACCATCTGTCAAAATCTGCTACTTTTCATGGAGCACAGGAAAGCACTTTACTATGTTTGTCTGGCTATGCCTACAGTCATCAACATTTTTATTTTCAAGCTACTAATCATGCAGATGAAATTTTTATTTGCCTGAATGAAATTTAATCAGCAGAGCAAAACTGGGACCCCCACTTCACTAAGATATTTTCTCTTAAAGTACTGGGTCAATTTCACAAACTTTAGATGAGTCACTGTTGCTACAAGCCTTAGCTTCTAGGATATTTTTTATTTTTATTTTATTTTATTTGTCAAGAACGTATTAAGTAATATATATAAGCATGAATTGAATATATAAAATAGATACGAATAGAGGAAATATTAGGACAGGGACGGTAGGCACACTGGTGCTCTTATTACAACACTCTATGACTTTTATATTTTAGCAGTTCTCTCGATTTATGCCAATCTGAAATGTAACATTCATTTACTATCAATATTTCTTGTTCACTAGAATCATAGTTACAATAAATACTTTCATTTTAAACAATCAATATTGTGCTCTCCTTTCATGATGGCTACTGCTTGGTAAGAGTTTCTTTTTTCTTTTACCAACGATCTGCTGATTTCACTGCTAAAGCTAGGTATTTGGCAGTGCTGCTCTCTGGTTTTGAATAGGATTACTTAAGAGTGACCCAAAATAACTTTTGGATTGATTGTGGATCCAGTGGGTAAGGGGGGGGGGTCTTGAAAATTCCAATTCCCTCTGGAAGCGATTAAAAAGTCATTGGGCGTATCCATTTTCCTGTCAAGCAGTTTCATTTTCTAAGGATGCCAGAATTTTAACTTTCATTTTTTTGACTTCGTTGTTTTATTTTGCTTATTGTTTTAAAAGTTGATTAATGGCTGGGTGCTGATTTATTTCAATTTGTTGCTGGACTCTTAATTGCTTTTTATCTTTTTTTCTTTTGTTATATGTCCTTCTGGATAACCTCTGTCTCTTCCATATGGAGAGTACGGTAATGTTCGAGGGATGATGGTGAGGAGTTCTCAGACTCTCATCACTGGATTCTATATTTTTTGAATTTGTAAAACACTTGGGAGTTTATTTCCATTGAACTTTTCTTATAATCTTGGATTAAAATACAGAGGCAAACATACTTTTCTGGTTCTTTTTTCCCTGCCTAAATTTCACAGATTAAGATGGCTGAACAGTCTCTGAAACCTAAGAAAAGAGGGTGGGAGATGTGCAGCTCCTAGCTGGATTCCTCTCTTGAAAGCTTGATCAATCTTTAATTATTCTTTTAAAAAATGTTAAAAACTGAAGCTTTATCTTTGGATGCAGATAAAGACACACAAAAGGACTTGGCTCTTTGACCCAGGATGATTTGTTTATAACTTTTGAGATGATTTGGGATAGATAAGATGCTGTTGGTAAATTTTCTAGTAGTGGATTACAATAACAGTTTGTAATTTAACAGTCTCATTTAATCTCTTTGAATGTTATAGATGAATAATTTATTTTATTTCCTTTACTTCTCTCACTTTTAATAAATGTGTTTTTATCTTATTTTAATGTATTGGTATATCCTTGTAGTTTAATATTTTCATGGTAAGCCATTCTGAAATGTGATATGATAGAACAGGGTATAGAAATTTATTACATAAATAAAACAAATGTTCAAAAACCAGTAATGCTAGGGTAAATAAAAATATAATCATGTTCCCAGTGATTACAATGAAGAAATGACTTATGTTTCTCAAACTGGTTGCACGTTATATTGTCAGCTCTTAAAAACCATTTATGAGACAAGAACTCTACCTCAAAGGAATAGGACAACAGCCATATTTTAAGCAGAAAAATACAGATTTTATCTCAAGTATCACATCTTTTTATAAGATGTTCAAGCTTCTACTGTATAGCTGATCTTTTGGCTTTCAGGAAATGTAAACCTTAACCAATACAGATAGCTACCAGGACTGAAAAATGGACATTTAAGATTATGTAGATATAACCCAAATTTCAAACCATACCTGGTCTGGACTCCATTCTCTATAACTCTGGATTCAGTTGAAGTTGTGGCATCTGCAGAGGTGCCAAAAACTCAAGAAGGCAAGCATGGTGTCGCAATCAAAGCCTTGTATATGCACTGTGTCATTTGCACATACATAATAAAAGAGGCAGGGCTTCAATTGTGATGCTGCACTTCCATGTTGCAGATTTTGAACCCCTCCTTACCCCCATGAATTGAGATAATGCAAGAAAAAGTTTGTATCTCTGTCCCAAAATACCTCGAGATACCCATGTATATACAGTAGGTGCTATTATGAATTTCCTTTTCAAGACCAACATATAAAACCTACCTTTCGTTTTCTTCTGGATTTAGGAACTACTTTTTCTGCTGGCAGGTCAGCAGCAATGTTATATTGCATTTGAATGGCTTCTTTAACTCCTGTGTTCATGATCAGTGGCTCCTCAGGTAATTGTTGTGGGATTCTGGAGAGCAGAGTCAAATCAATTTTGACCCAAAGTGCTTTAACATCATCAGTATCTTTTAGAGGAGACAAAAGCTCATTCCTGCCAAAAGGAACCAGTGTGTAGAACTGTTCTTCCAGCTCTTTTGCTATATCGTTGCTAGTTCTGGTGTTGATGGAACCAAAGGCACCGCAATTATTGGGTTTTTTGTAACCATTATTATTGCTTGAATTTTTTTGTTTCTGGTCACTTCCAGCTGATGCTGAGGCTACGGTCTGCAGTTTGTGTGAAGGACACTCCTCTTGTTCGGACTGGGACTCTGTGTCGGATGAAGTTGAAGATGAAGATTCTGTCTCAATAAATTCCTTGGACTTGGGCGCTGTTTTCCCTGAGCCTCTTGTGCGTCTCTTTTCCACGGCAGTAACAGACTGTGGTTCTTTTTGTTGTTCAATGTTGCTGCTACAAGGCCTAGTCTTGGGCTGATTACAAATGTTATTATTTGCCAAGTGAATTTGGTTCAAATCAAGATTGTCAGCTGCATGGTTGTTTAAGTTATCACCAGCCAGGCTACTCTCTGTCCTCCTTGGCTGTTTTTTAGATACTGATTTTGAGGCAGCTGAAGGAAATGGTTTTTGCTTTCCTCCCCTATGTCCTGGGGCTAAGTTAGCTGTCCTGGATCTCAGTTCCTCTTTACTAAGATTCTTAATATCTTTTTCCTGGAGACCGGCTTGTCCAACAGGAGGTACATTTTCATTGTCTTGCCTTTCTTCTTTTAGTTTGCTGTAATACTGAAAGACCTCCAATCCATTTTGGTTCAAAGCAGAAGCTTTATGAGGATTAACCTTATTTAACCATTTATCCAATTGCCACTTGTTAGGAGATGGCTGTTCAGGCTAGAAAACAAAGTTTAATACACAACATATTACACTTTTATTTGATGCCTTCAAATCAGTGTTTACTCCTGATAACTGTCTGCACAAGTCCCTGTAGTTTTCTTGGCAGAAGTGCTTTGTCATTGCCTTCTTTCTAGAGCCCATTGTCACCCAGCTGGCTTTGTCCCTAAGGCAAGACTAGAACTCACAGTCTCCCTTCATGCCTTAACCACTACCCCAAACAGGATCTCAAGATAGTATAAAAACTTTACTCATAAAAGTTTTAGGGAGCTCCTTATACTGTTAAGAACTGTAGTTTCAGTATATGGCTAACATATTAAACTTTGCCATTTTGAAAATTTGATTACTATCAGATAAAGAATTTGTGCCTGACAAATTCACATACATTTATATAAACACACACACACACACATATATACACACAAACTCTCTCTGTGTCTCTCTCTGTATGTATATTCTCTCTCTCTCTCTCTCTCTCTCTCTCTCTCTCTCTCTCTGTATATGTTTTCGTAGAAGCACGAAACCAAAGACAGAGGTCTGAAGATGACGAGTGGGACCTCACTGTCAGGCACTTTGAGCAGGTAAGCATCATTATGTGGCTGGCTGAAAGTTAACTGCATGCTGAATGATCATCAGCAACACAATGCATACATACATACATACATACATACATACATACATACATACCAACAACACTTAAACTTATATACTGCTTTACAGTGCTTTAAAGCCCTCTCTAAGCAGTTTACAGAGTTATCATATTGCCCCCACAATCTGGGTCCTCATTTTACCCACCTCGGAAGGATGGAAGGCTGAGTCAACCTTAAGCCTGGTGAGATTTAAAAAAGCAGAAAGTTATTGTGCAAAGCTTGGTGTAAATGAGAACTTTTTGTGTTCATTAAATCACAGATAGACTTCTGACACTGATGCCCAACTAAGCTAGGTGAGAAAGCACGTGCGCGCACACATGCACACACATGTGCCAAGTAGCAGGCAGCTGGCAGTCAGCAGAAGTAGCCTGCAGTACTGTACTCTAACCACTGTGTCACCATGGCGCACACGCACATGCACACACACACACACACACACAACTATGGTGCACGCACACACCATGGTGGCACAGTGGTTAGAGTGCAGTCCTGCAGGCTACTTCTGCTGCCTGCAATTTGACACGTGTGTGTGTGCATGTGTGTGTGCATGCGTGCCTTCTCACCTAGCTTAGTTGGGCCTCAATGTCAGAAATCTATCAATGTTTTAATGAACACAAAAAGTTCTCATTTACACCAAGCTTTGCACAATAGCTTTTTGCTTTTTTAAAAAAAAGCCTTATGGGGGACTGGAAAGACTAATTTCAATATATATATATATTTTGCATAAAATGTCATCCTGTGCTGCATCTAACAGTGTTTTCATATTAAAAAACAAAGTATTTCAACACAATACCATATTAAAGCTCCAGACATATTATTGGTATAAAAGTTTCACCGGTTTAGAAATTAAGTTTTAACTTATTACCTCTGGGCTGGAACAATGTGATTGCTTGTTGCAGTCGCTTTCTGTGGAACTGCTTTCAGTCTCTGAATCAGATTCAGAACTGCTCTCCGATTCACTTGAACTGCTGCTTGAACCCTTGTTAGAGACACCCAAAATTCTACAACTGGACTGCTGGTTAGCAGGGCTGCTACTGAACCCATATTCAGAGAGGGGAGAGAGAGAGAACAGTACAAAATACAAATTAAATCATATTTTGTTTTTTAAAAGTCTTTTTTTACTAACAAGCTCAAGTGCGGACTTTGGTTTGGGAGGAAAAACCTCAAATTTCATAGGAAAGTAAGTGGGAATTATAAGCATATTTATTTATGGAATGTACAGAGGTTCCCTTCCAATTAGACAATCTTCCCTCCATCCCAAACTTCAAAATAAACTCAGTGAACCTGCTCAATATTCAAGGTATGCCAGTTGAAAAACTGAAAGAGAAAACTTGTAATAGGTGGGAAGGGAAGGCTCTACTTAAATAAAACGGTTGCTTGGATCTATGAACAGAAGCATTCCTAATGGAAAGATGGGCAAATACCTTGTAAAATATTGTTGCAAGCCCCAGTCCTTTCTATATAAATATTGCAATTATATGTGTAAAAACAAAAGGCACTTGAGAGAAAACATATAATTATTTACCGCAACATATACCATTGATTATTTTAACTTTATTATAATATTGTTTGCTTTGAATAGGGCTCAATTATTTTGAGTTCGTAATATTTCTTGTACAAATTGTTCTATGATAGATGTTGGCAAATTATGCCAAGGACATAATTAATACTAAAGAGAAACTAGCCGCAGCACCCATGCTTAAATTAAAACGCTCACAAACTATGCAAATCCAGCAAAAGAAAAGTCCGATAGTTGGAGCAAACTCATGGCTTTGGTAGTAGCCTCCTGTCACGTGCTGGGTGAAATTATAAAAACCCTGATACTGATTGAGTTGCATCTCATTCTCCAGATCCAGCAACTGATCAAAGTCAGAATATGAGACACAATAAACTGAAGGTTAAATAAAACACTACTCTCTGATCTTTATGTAGCTCTTCAAAATCATTTTTTAAAATCTTACTACCAGGAGTAGTTTGGTATAATCTGAAACACAGCCAGTTCAGATCTTACCTCCAAGACAAGACAATTATGAACAAGTTAAAAATCACCTCAAACCACAAGATGGGCAGCAACTGTTCTATAGGGAAAATTGGTCATTATTACTATTTTTTGCTTTATTTTTTATTTGGTCCTCTTAGATAGATTATTATAGGCTCTATCCAATCTAGAGATTTATCCTGCCAATTTTATATCAATATTCCTCTTGTTTTAATTTTCACACACATTTGTTATACTCGGATTCGGGAATTTAAAAATATTCAGTGTACATTGCTGGAACTTACAATAAACCTACAATCCTATATTTTGTAATAATGGACAAAGTGACTATTTTCTATCAAATTTTTAATAATAGGATTTATTAGCTAAAGTAAAGCAGATTACTGTCCTAACAAATATGTTCCTGGTAAGACCAATGCTTCAGAGAGTCAGCTATAAATTTATGAGTTATTTCACCGTGAAACAAATGTGCAAAGAGCCATGTTTCTTAACTGCAGAATTCTATATAAAAACACTTTCTTAGAAGAAAATACTCAGATTTCACTGTACATAAATAGCTATGTTGGGGTAGAGGTGTGAAAAGGGCTGGGGGTATTCTAGTAGGGAACAATGGAAAACTGAATGTAAAACTGCTTCAATCTTGCTTGGCTTTTCAAGCCCAGCCAAAGATAAATAAGAAATACTAGCTGGGCATGCAGAAGAGAAAATCCACATAAAAGCTAAACACGAAATTATCCATCTACAGTTCTTATACTAAGTGAAGCTGCTTATTGTAGCACTTGGAATCTTTATTAAGAGTCATGAACTTACAAACATTTCCTATATATATATATTGGAAGCCATATTAGGCCGGAAGCTTCCATGCTGCCACCTTCTCATGTGTGGGAAAGTAGGAGGGGGATTTAGTAGAGGGGTTGTCTTTAGACATAATAGCATTCTTCCTGTCGGTCAAAGTCAGGACGATCCTGCATCTGGAGAAGGAGTGTTTGGAGTGATATCTCAAGATGGGATGGCTGTTGATTGGAGCATGTGACTGATTGAAGGGATGATTTTGGGGGTTTTGATTTACTGAGGGAAAAACTGGACCTCTCAGATTCAGGTTTTCCCAGATATGCCAGTTTAGTAAATACATAGAACTTTAAAAAATGCTTGCTTCAGAGTTTTTACTTGGACTTGGGGCGTTTTCTGGAACGCTGACAAGTAATCTATATAATTCCCATCATAGTGGGATTCTAATCCAGTTGTTTTAATCATTACTGCATTCTAGTACCAATTCAGATATATACATAGTTTTTAGAGAAAATCTATCTAGATGTTCACTAAGAGTTGACACTAACATGAAAGTATGTAATCAATCAATTTAACTAAACTTATATTTTACCTCTTCTCTAGATTCCAATGACATTACCTGCACTGACATAGAACTGAATGTCACTAGCATACTTTTTTTTATTTAAATCACCCAATTACTTAAACAACCATTATGCATTTTATCTTGCTTCATAATGGATGTACAAATATTTTTTCCCACCAAACTGCATTTCAATGTATTATTGTTTTATTTTTACATGTTTATATTTAACCATTATCTCCTGCCACAATTATTTTCAGGTTCATCTGAAGTATAAAATTTCTACTAGCCTTTCCTCTTGAAAAACCGAAGGCTGTTATTAGGTAGTAGTTGACCCCACTTCAATCCCTGAACTCAGGGGTCCAATCCTGTTAATATATTATCTAAATAACAGGTTTCTCCAATTGGTTTTGTATCTATGCCTCACTGTACTTTCTTACACTATGGTAGTGGTAAATTTGTATTTTTTTTCTTTGTTTTATCTGCCAGAGATAAGATCAATCTCCACCCAGAGTATTTTATAAACTTAGGCTTGAACTCCAGTAAAATAAAATGCAGCTGTAATTCTGTTCTTAAATTTATCCAGCAGCCAGCATTTTCTCAAGGCAATAGATATACCAGTAGTAGCATCCTTTTTTTCTTCACAGAAAATGCCAAACCAAAAATGAATTGTCCCCTTATGGTAGATAAGTGTGATTCTAGCAGCAGTGCAGCTTAATTTAAGAACAACTGCCTTAATTTCCAGTTGCTTTTGCTGAAAAACAGATTGTTGGAGTGCTATTTTGTTTGGAAGCACCCTGAACAATATAGTCTGTCAGGTTCCTTTCAAGAATGCTCTTGAATTTTAACAGCTAGAGGTTAAAGAGGCTGAAGCCATGGTTTCAGTAGAAAACTTTTCAATCGCACTGTAGTGTGAAAAGCTACCCATGTCGAAATTGTCATTAAAGGTAAGGAAATTCTCATCTTTATGGAACCTGGCAGTCCTATTCTAAATCTGAGAATGAAATAGTACTATCTCTTGTCGATTTTGCTGAGCATCTTTTGAATTTGCAAAAAATTAAAGCAATCCTATTTTCTACTTCATTGATTGATGAGACACTTCTACTGAAATCATGACAATTCTGAAGACTGTTTTTTATACTGATTCATTAGCTGTGAATTTATGTAATTCATACAATCATGCCCTATGAAATGCCCCTGGTGAGCTGGCATATAAAAATGTAAAAAATAAAACATGAGGGATTTTCCAATGTGTAATGGAAATACTAAAAGTTAAAGATCAGTTTATGGCAGTCATTGGAGTAGCTACTAAGCAGATGAAATGGGGAAAAGAATTCTGTATCTATGTTGTCACCAGAGAAAAGTCACAGAAACCAAGAAAGGACATTTTAAAGATATATCAAGATTTTATGAGAAGAAGTTTTCCATTTTTGCTGAACCACAAAAAAGAAGCCCTATATGCTAAGAATAAACTCATCTCTCTGGCCACACCTGTATCTTGACTTTGTCCTTGGGATGCTCAAGTCAGAGTTATGCTGACTGGATGCCATGTGCCATCCAGGAGTGCATACCAAAGGAAAATCAACTATCCTTTGGACAACCAGGTGTGTGCTATAGAGTGTGTGGTATTCAAAGGCAATATTATCTAAAACAATAAACAAAATCCCTAAACAAAGTGCTAAAAATGGGGGGGGGACCTGAAACCCTCCCTTAATACTGAAATCAGAATGAATATTTTCCAGATCTCCCTTAGAGGAAATAACCTGAATTAGTCAAGGAAACTAATTCCCAGCTACAAACCACCACACTGTAAATATTACAGAAATGTTACAGAAAAAGAACTCATGCAAGTAGCCTGCTGCCAAAACTGTAAAAAAAAGTTATAATTAATTACTGCATTACCAAAACAAATAGCTCTCTCCAAGGACCGAGTGCCTGGGTATGTGAGATGAAAGAGTGTTAAAAAGCTAGAGTTGCATTAACTTCAGGAAGAAGTGATTAGTCAGCAGGCTGACAGCTGTGCTAGGAGACTGATGCCAGATTCCAGGGTATGCCTGTTCTTGCTGCCAAGTGTTTGCTTGTCACACCAGATAAATGGAATATCAGCAGTGTTTTATTTGACCTACTCGCAAGAAAAATAAAGTAACCCCCAGGTTGTCTGTGTGTTTGCCACTGACCTTGCATCAGCTGCGTTTAAGCAGTTAAGATTCCTGGTCCGTATGAGTTAACCCTTTTTTAGAATTAGCTTTGAATTCTATTTGCTTCCAAGTCTCCTTAAAATTGGATGTTCAAATATAATAAGAGACAGCTGGTTGCTGCTAAATTTAATCTGAAGGGGTTTTTAATTTTTAAAGGGTCAAACTACATGTTACACTACAATGCTTATTTCCTCATAAAGGGTATAAGAAGGAGGCAAGCAGTATTGCGACCATGAATCTTTGAATCTTTTATTTAATTGTTGGTGTATTTAAATCCTTTCTTTTTGATTAATTGCCCAGTAATAAAAAGCCACTTACAGCTTCTGTTTCCCCCTGCCAGGAAACCCCGACACAGGTAAAAATGTTTCTAGTTTGTTCCTGCATGCCATGAGGTTTACTGAGGGAGTGGAGCATAATAGCAACTTTATATGATGGCAGCAGCACATAAGATTTCTTAGTCCCCAAATTTCAAGCTTTTAGTGGAAACACCAACCCTTTGAACTGGGCTTAGAAACAAATCGCAGTTAATAAACCAGGAAGAACACTACTCTTAACTAAGGATGTGTATATATCCCAAAGGATGAAAAAAAAAGATTAGATTTATAGCTGGATTTTACAAAAATGAGGGAACAATTTTTGTTGTTATTGTGGCTTTATTCTAATACTACTGAAGTGCCTAATAAGGCCTAGTTTGCTTGTCTGAAAATTTTCATACAGGTATGACAGTTGAGCCCAAAATGTCTATTGCTGAGCAAGACTGTTGCTAAGTGAGTTGCACCCCATTTAAACTTTTTTTTGCCAAAGTTGTTAAGTGAATCACTGCAGTTGTGTAAGTCCTTAAATTCAGTTCTTAAATGAATCTGGCTTCCCCCATGACTTTGTTTCATCTGGAAAGGTTACAAAGGGTTATCATTCCAGGACAGTGCAACTGTCATAAATACACGCCAGTTGTCAAGCTCCTGAATTTTAATCAGATGATCCTGCTGCATTGATCATAAGTGTGAAAAACGGTCATAAGTCACTTTATTCAGTGTTGTAATTTCAAACAGTCACTAAATGAATGGCTGTAGGTTAAGGGCTGCTAGTACCAACTAAGGACATAATCTGCTAGAGACATAGGTCAAATAGCCACATGGTTTTCTGTTTTGTTTTGTTAATCTATTAGATTTAGATAATATGAGTGCTTATCACTGTTTCATAAATTGCTTTCACTGAAATTATCCCTTACATATTTGAGATAAAGAAGTCACTGTTTTCTTATGCATATTTATTATTATTAAGATTGAGCATGGAAAGCATATGCCACAGGTTTCAATTGTGTTTTAGTTCCAAAGGAGAAAAAAATGTTGCATTCACCCCATTTTTATTAAAGAACTTGTTTGCTATACAATTAGTAGAAGGAACTTGTGATATAGAATTAATGGGTTTCTTTGAAATTAATTCTGGATATTAGTTTTTAAGAATCTGATATAATTACTTGGCTTGGAAAATGTGGATTTACAGTACATGCATTCTTTGTGAGGTGCAATCCTTGTGGGGTCAAATGGGGTCAAAAAATTACCTAATCAATCCTTGACTGTCTCTAGGGAAACTAAAGACAGATGTTTAATTCATCTGAAATTATTTGCAGTCTCTTGAAGTCTCTTCTAAAAATGGTATTTTCTGAGTAAGCATAGTTTATTTTGGGGCCATATGCAAACACAATCACAGTATGACTTTTTCTTTTTTTTTAAAGACTGAACTCTGTGTGATATTTCATCTGTATCTTGCACAGCACATAGTACCAAAAAAAATCCCCCAAATCCACACAAAGCTAACAAATTGTGATCTTGCTGATAAAGCGTTAAATGGATTGCTTTGATTATTGAGATGTTCTAATAGTGATTAATGTTGTGATAAATTGGAATCAAAGCTACCAAAAAATATGAATGTGCAGGTTTTCTTTAAAAGAATAAATTATAGCCAAAGGGAATAATATAAAACATGTCATAAGACATATTTGTCTTCCTATTACAAGATATTGCTAAGAATTACAATCCACTCCTAGTCTAATATATTTAGTACTTCAGTTGCTTCATTTTTTACTTTAATCTTTACTTTTTTCATTTTTTTTATTTTAAAAGTGAATCATATCTGAATCTCTAATGTAAGAACTTCTATTATTATTTTGGGAAGATTACTAAATGTGACTTACATTAAGCTTCAGAGAACATATTTACACAATTTCCTGTAAATGTGTTAAACACAAACTCATTTTAACTTCCATTTATTTACAGTACATAAACAAGTAGGTTTGCTGCAGTTTTCAGTGTATGTTAATTTATTCAGAAAGCTCAGATTGCCAAGGATCTGCTGATACAGTTCTATAGAGGAATTACTGAGTCTGTCATTTGTACCTCAATAACTGTCTGGTTTGACCGGCAACCGAACAGGTACAGACTTCAATGGATAGTAAGAACTGCAGGAAAAACAACTGCAATAAGCTTACCTTCCACTGACGATCTATATATTGCAGGAACCAGAAAGAGGGCTGAGAAAATATCTAAAGACTGCTCACATCCTGGACATAAACTGTTTCAATTTCTGCCCCCAGGATGCCATATAGGGCATTGCATGCCAAAACAACTAGACACAAAGGTAGTTTGTCCCCCGTGCCATCATTCTGCTGAACACTTAATTCCCACAGCACTGTCTTGGGCCTAAAGATATCTTTTTCATATTCTCATCATTCTCATCTTCTCATTTTTTCTCATTTTGTCATCTTTCCTACTACCTTCTCCTATTGGTATTTTATGATTATCACTTGTTGTTTGGATCTTATGATTAATGATTGTAACTGCTTTATAATCTATGACTTATCACTTTTGTTGTTTGTATGTACACTGAGAGCCTATGCACCAAAGACAAATTTCTTGTGTGTCCAATCACATTTGACCAACAAAGAATAAAGCATTCTATTATGAAGGTAAAGATTGTAAGCTTGGAGTTGGTAGTAAAGATTATCTAAAAGAAAATGAGGCTGATCTTGTCTAAATATTACCATTTCTTGTATTAGCTCAAATTGATATTTCTTAGATATTCTGGCTTATAACTTATTATATTTCTCTCTCTCTCTCTCTCTCTCTCTCTCTCCCTCCCCCCTCTGCTATTTATTATATTTATGTCCTAGCTTTTCCTCTCAGGTATTTGGATCCAAATGAGTGGAGACCCAAATTTGGTTCTTTAATTATTGCGGTTGACTGTCATTTTATATATTGTGTACTTTCTTTAATGTTATATAGTATTTTTTGTTTGTTGGCATTTGCTGCGCAAAGTCACATTGTTTGAGTAGAGCAGTCCTTTAAATGGATCAAATAAATAAGTATTGTCTTTTATTCAGCAGCACGAAGGGGAGTACATAGAGCTCTCTCTTCCTGTATTTTGCCATAAGAATGACCTTTTGCTAAAAGTTGGGTTACATGAGAATGATTGGTTAAAAATCATTCAATAAGTTTCTGTGGTGAAGAATATGCTAGATGGAGCTCTCTACTCCCAATTTTAGTGGAAGTGGATCCTATTAACTTCTATAATTCTGAACAAATATATGATATTCAGAATCTTTATAAATTCAGTCATACAACTAAGCGTTGACTGATTAGAGATAAACAAAGATAGTTTTATTCCTGCTTGTAACAATTATCAAGAGGCATTAGAAGCCCACAAACACAAAAAATAACACTGGTTAATTATCCAGAATAATTTAAAATAATTCTGCACTACAGCAGCTATATCCCTAATGACAACAAGAAATTACTAAAGTATACAATTCTTCTGATTAATGGGTTTGGATTAATAGTATAATGCAATAGCATTGTTATAAGAGTGGTTTTAAATGAATCATTCTTTAAATGATTTTTACTGACCTTTAAATCCATGTTTTAGAGAAAAGCTGAATGTCAACCAGTTTTTATTAATGCTGGATGCTGCCTTACTTTTAATCACTGGTAACTATAAAATCTTGTTTTCATATAAAAACATTGGACATTAGAAAACATACCTTTCTCTATCTTTCTTTTTATTTTTTTATTTGCTATGAAAACCATTACCAGAAAAAGCCATCTACAAACAAGAACTGCTCTCATCACCAGATGGAGATAAGAGTACTTGGAGCTATTACAAAGGCTGGAAATAATTTGTACCTTATAGTTTTTCACTGCCCAAAGGCAATGCAATATTCAAGTGTCAAAAAACAAAACAATAAAGCAGAAATATTTTTCTTCATTAACAAACCAGATGGCTTCTTATGCATGAGTTAGGCACTCACAGCAACCGTTTAACAACATTTTCCCAGTTTGATTGCAAGATATGTTGTGATGGGTTAAAACTTGGAATGAGAATTTCAGCAATTACTGCACTTACTACAATGTTCATTATAATAGGCATGCAGATCAATTCTTTCTCTTTCTCTCTCTCTCTCTTTCATTCATACACTCACTCACTAAAATTCTCTTTCCTGCAACCTTTAACTGAGTGAAACAGTGCATCAAAGAGCAACGATTTTCGAACCAAAATACCACACACTTTATAAAATGTGTCCAAAAACTGATTAATAAGAAATTTTGCACATTTTATAAAATATTTTATGACATAAAATTAGCATAAAACAGTTTGTGATGTAAAACAAAATGTCATAAAATAGTTCCTCTGCTAACTGTGTTACATAGTTCAACATGGGGCATTTTCAAGGCAATTTATTTATTTATTTATTTATTAGTCATATTTCTATGCCGCCCACTCTCCGAGGACTCTGGGTGGCTTACACCAAAGACAGTATACTAAATAGCATATTGCCCCCAACAATCTGGGTCCTCATTTTACCCACCTCGGAAGGATGGAAGGCTGAGTCAACCTTGAGCTGGGGAGATTTGATCCGCTGATCTGCTGAACTAGCAGTCATCTGAAGTAGCTGCAATACTGCACTCTAACCACTGCGCCACCTCGGCTATATTAGAAAGCAGTATATTCTACCATTGTTGAAGGCAATGAGGAATCTGGTAAGGAAATATCTCTGAAAGAATGACTCAAGGGAAAGGCTAACTAAATATATTATTAACTGGATATTAATATTTACAAAAAGCTGTTGTTACAATGATTATGGAAAGGTAGAATATTTTACATTTCTAAGTATCACTGACACACAACTGTTCTCCAGTTCTAAACTATTATGTACAAGATTATTATATATACAGTTTATTTTATTACATAATCATTTAGATTCCACAGTGAGATCATATTTTACGAACTTACTTGTGTGGTACTTTATCCATATTTCAGATATATATTTCAAATTATCTTTTCATAGCAAATCTGACCAGCTTTTAAAAAAATATATAGAGTTTTGACTTTTTAAAAAATTGTTAAAGATTTGTCGAATATTTTCTGATCAGTTGCACTACAACATTTCTACTAGGAAACTACTGTTCTATCTTTTAAAAAAGTGAGAGGACACTAGTTATGACATTGCATATTGAAAGAGTATCCATATAAACAATAGGCAAATGCATTTCTTACTTTGTGAAGAGCATTAACATGGATTAAACACCTTTCTTTAGGGCAGGGGTTTCCAAACTTGGCCACTTTAAGACTTGTGGACTTCAACTCCCAGTATTCCTCAACCAGCATGACTGGCTGAGGAATTCTGGGAGTTGAAGTCCACAAGTCTTAAAGTGGCCAGGTTTGGAGGCCCCTGCTTTAAAGCATCAAAACTGTCAGATTTCACCTCAACACATCTAAGTTCATATCGCTCAACTGTTTCAGAATTGACTTATTTGGCTCTAAAGCATGTGTTGGCTAAACTAGCTAAACATGTTACCAGACACAAAGAAGCACATTAGACAAAGATTGGCATGCTACAGAGTACAAAAGCCAGATTATGTATGGACTCTTCCCCAAGATGGCTGCTGAAGGTAAGGCGCTTTTTTCTTTCTTGTCAACAATCTGCTGTTTTTGCTGCCAAAGCTGATTCTCTGGCAGTGCTGTTCCCTGGATTTGTATGGGAGTACTTAGGAATGACCCAAGATGGCTTTTGGACTGCCATGGACCCACCTGGGAAAGGGAGTCTTGAAGATCCTAAGTCCCTCTGGGAGTGGTCGGAAACTCATTGGGCAAATCGATCTTCCTGTCAGGAGTTTTGGTTTCTAAGCAAGACTGGGTTTTAAGTTTAACTTTTTGAATTTGTTATTTTACTTACTTTTTGTCTTTAAAAGTTGACCAGCTGTTTGAATGCAGATTTATTTCAATCCCCTGCTGCACTCTAGCTATTTTGTTCTTTTTCTTTCCCTTCAATTTCTGTTGTTGTTTTGAATAACCTTCATTCTCTCCATAAGAAAACATGGTGTGTTTCTGAATGGTTGCAGTCCTTCAATTTGATTTAGATTATTATTGGATTCTCACTATAGGATTTTTGTAATAATTTTGTATATGAAAAATATTTGGAATTTATTTCTTTTGAATTTTTCTTTTAATCTTGGATTGGAATATCCAGAAAATAATATTTTCTGTTTCCTTCTGCTTCAGTGTTCTTTGTTCCCTGATCAAATTTCAGAGTAGCAATCTGTCAGATTACAGACAAACAATTGTGGCTGAAATCTAAGAAAATACTTTTTGGTAGAATGCAACTTTTAGCTGAAAGGTTTTTTTTAAAAAGCTGATGAGATAATAATGGCATAGAAAATATGCAGAGGCACGTAGTTTTGGAAAAGTTAGATTCACAAAAGGACTCTGATATGAAAGTTGTAGACTAGAGATATGGACTCCACAGCTGGAGAACTAACTGAGCCAATTTTATGCATTTCTTTGAAGTTCAAGCCTGCATTTCTTTACAATACTAAAAGCCTGACTGAATGGGGAAGTGACAAATTTTTCTTTCCTATGAGGACTGAGGGAAATTAAGAGAATCAATTTATTACACCTAACTGGAAATCACTTCTATATAGCCTTTGTTCGGAATATAGACCCACTGTGGAGACAATTATATTCAATTGAACAACAATCCACAAGATATGGCATTAAGAAAAAAACATGGACATTTGATCCAGGATGAATTTTTCCTGGATTTTTTGGGATGATTTGGGACAGATAAAATACTCTGGCAAATTTTCTATGAGTGGATTATAATAACAGTTTGTTAACAAAGAGTTCTGAAACCTTAACCTTGTCTTTTTTATTATTGTTGTTCTTCCTGTTAATTATTTTGTCATTAATGTACCATATAGAAGACAGGTCAATAATTTGCAAATAGATTTGCCAGTTTAGCAATATTCAGCTAAATCCAACTGTCCGTTTAAATGTTGTTTGGCAGTACATAGAGTAGGCAGCCAACTTTCCCCCAGATTAATTAAACCACTTCACAATCCCTGCTCATGCTGACTGGAATGATGAAATGTGTAAATCAGTGCATCTGACAAAGCATTGTAGCAGGCTATTCTAGATTGTAGGATCCGTTTTATGTTAGTAGATTGGACTGGAGTCCTGATGAGAGAGGGAACCATCTATGCATTCAAAACTGGAATATGGTGGCATTTTTTCTTCCTGTCCTAGAAATCCCATATTTATCATATAAACTTGCAAACATCTATTTCTCAGGCCCAATCTTCCCCTTCAATACAATTCAAACCATTCAGATTTTGATCGATTTGCAAAAATAAGTTTTTTTTATCCTTTCCCTTCTCATCAAGTAAACATGTCGGCAAACATTTGTCAGCAGGGATGGGATTGTTTTCATGATTTTAGGCTTAGTTCACAAAGAAATGTTATTTGTCCATGAATAATGTATAATTCACTCTAAGTGGCAACAAACTCTGTTTTGCTGCCTTAGAAAATGTACTATTTCTTATTTTCAGGGAAGCACATGAGTGTGGGCAGAAGAATTGATATTCCTGCCAAGAGGACAAAGAGAAATTTATTTTGATTCATGATACAGTGCCTTATTTCTGGATCAATATAAATCTAATAATTTTTTGTTGTTGCTCTTTTGAGTCTTTTTTCAGTAAAAATGCAATCAAATATACTTCCACTAATAATGCCCCACTATTTCCTAAGTCTAAAACAGTATCAAAACTAAGTTACAAAAGGGACTTTTCTAAAATTCCAGCAGTTTCACTGAGAGTTTCATAAAGTAAAGCTACTGTATCTATTGACAAACAACCATGTGTCTGAATGCCACATAGAGATAAATAATGCAGCATCTCAGACATACGAATAGAAATTTGACCTGAGAAAAAGATTGGCCAAAATTAGAAGAATCATCTAGCACCAACAATTACTGTTTTAAGAACAGTCTTAAAAAAATACAGAATAAGTCTCAAACCATTTGGAAGAGAATATGCCATTTTATGGACATAGAACAACACCTGGATGATTTCCACCATAAAAAAAAATTCAAATAAAATGAAAATAGGAAATTCTGAAATAAATTGTATCCTTAATGCTGTGAAATGAGCCCAGATATTCACCAAGCGACTGCTAAACTGATGCATTTACTACTTGATTCATGTACTTTCATCTCTTTGTAGTTTCATGCCACAATCGGGGTTTTTTTTTTGTATGAAATGCAGGAAGACTATGACTTACCTCTTTCTACAATAAATTCTATGCGTGCATGACAAATCCAAACATGCAAAATGTTTAATACCCCAGTTCAGAGATACTTCAGGGACAAAATCCAATTATGAGTTATATGCTACAATAAATAGGATTCAGCATTTCACAGAACAATTTATAATTCATAAAAACAACAAAATGTACCTGTCAGATAGAACCCGGAGAGCAGATTTCTGTGCTGCCTGCTGGAAAGAAGGGCAGAGATGTTTATTTTATACAACTTTTAAAATATGAGCTCAATCAACACATAAAAAATGTGTCACCCACATTCTTGTCACGGATCCAAATTTTATAGGATTTATAAGTAACGCTATAGCCATCTGGCTACTTTCCAGCTATTGTACACCATATAATAGCAGTTTGTTAGATTAATGCCATTGAAATATTAAAGAACTTACACAGACATTTAAATATGAAAAATCCTATTTGGAAGGTTTTGTTTTTTTAAATGAGAAAAAAATTTCCTCCCTTTGCACCATTGCTTTAGCAATTATTCACTCAGCAAACTGTTCAAGGATGGCAACAAGGATCCTAAGGCACAGTTGTGATTAGTTGCCAATTTTAACTTGGCAAATTTTAACAGGGCTACCTGCAGATGAGTGAATGATCCATTGATAATTACCTTATGGCTATGTAGTACCTTATTGGCTAATGTAGGAAATACGTTAGCATGGAAGTGTCTTGCAGGGGGTAAGAAACTTCCCAAAAGATTCAGGTTTAATCAGATGATTAACTTTCCATTTCATTGCTGATCTTTTGTGGACCTACTTTCTAGCTTCACTTGTATGTCCTCCAAAGTACGCCAGACAGGAAATACAACCTGATGAGCTAATTCTATTTATTGTAAGGCTATGTTAACAGAATCTTAAAAGTCTGAAAGTACAAATTTCTTTTTACAGCCTGATCAATTATGGTGTGTCCTTCTTAAGTCTCTTTCTCTAACTGTTAAGCAACTACAGGCTCCTCTCTCTCTTGTCTGATTATTTCCTAGGCAGCATCTCTTTACCTTGTCCCTCAAGATTATTCCAACATACCATTATATCACTTTATTATCTGCAGATATCTATAAAGTAGGAGTTCTCAAAGTATGGATCCAGGGAGGGAAAACAATTGGGTGCCAGGTGTCACAATTTCTTATTAATCAGACATGCAAATGAAGTGGGACCAATATCAAAACTCACTGTGAGCTATGTTTCTTGTTTTGTCTGATTAAGCCTGCATCCGGCATAGCATACCAGAATTTCAGAATTCCCAATGATATGCATTTGAAAATGTAATTATGAAAATAAAGTACACTAACTGTAATGAAATCATTAATTTTATTAAGGAGGTGAGGATGGGTTTCACACAAACTTATCATTTTAGGTGGTGACATTACCATAACATTTGAAACTCGCTGCCCTAATGGCAATTTTCTTGGCTATAATACTGAGTCTGGTTTTGACTTCATCCATTCTGGAATGTATCATTTCAATTTATAATAAAGAGTTTTTATTAAAAAGTGTACTATCAAAAAGACATTAAGTGTCAGACTCCAAAAACCAAGAAAGACATGCTGAAGTTCTTCTAAGCAGTTTCCTTTATTGTTTCTCACCTATAAACAGAACTCTTGCCAAACCAAAGCAGACTGTTTTCACCATTAAATATATATTCTGAGAACTCTTAGAAAGGAGCTGTCTTAACTCTCTTCCTTCCACACAAACTCTCTACATTTCTCTGTCTTTTGCTCCTCTAGAATGCACTCACGGGAATCTGGATTATATTCTATCACATCATGTTACTGTACTTTGCCTTATTGTCAACACTTTGTAACATATTGATTGATGTAGCTGATCTTTAATATTTTTGTTATATTTTATTGTATACAAGGAACTTGGAATTGTACATAAAGATAAAGGTTTCCCTGTCAGTCATGTCTAGGGCATGGTGCTCATCTCCATTTCTTGGCCAAGGGAGCCAACGTTGTCCAAAGACAATTTCCATAGTCATGTGGCCAGCAAGGTTATATGCCAAAGGTGCATAGTCCCATCCTATTTTATAGTGGCCTATAGACTCTTTGAGAGTTTCAGGAATGAGCATCTTCATCTAACAGTCACTTTTGTAACATAACTCATATACACAATGTAAATAGTTGGAGGATATAGGGTGCAGCCAGATTCCTCAAATTCAGGTTGGATGGCAGAAATTCAAATTCTATGATTAAAGAAATTCAAGAAACTAATATATCTGAAGGAGAAGTATACTATAGAAGTATACCTCCTATTAAGCAGCATTTATTTTTTCTGAGATTTAATTTCTATTCTGTTATTTTCTATCTTTCACCTGAAATAACAGACTCTCTCTAAAATATAGATAAGATATATTTTTGAAACATTCAATTCCAAAATTAGAGATGAGTCAGTCTATTTGTCTATGGAGATTCTCAAGTCATCCAGGTCATGGTTATCCATCTCTGACTGGATGTGGGGAATGGAAGGATTTATATACCTTGAAGACAGCTGGTCATTTGCATTCTTTTAAAGAGTCGTTGAGGCCATTTGGATGGTTATCTGGGTCCTCAGGGTCACTGGCACTACTTACGTGATCCTGGGGGCTCAAATAAACTTCCATTCTCCACCATCCAGTCAGAGCTGAAGATGGTTCTTGGATGAGAAGTGAAATGTCTTCAAAGAATTACTATTGTGGCCTGTCGGCCGCCGGCCTCTCCAGCAGCCAAATCAGAGGAGGAGGAGGAGGTGGCCTGGGAGTCAGGGTCAGCAACAAGGCAACCTGAGAGTTCCAAGGGGGAAGAGAGAAAGGAGCTGGCAGAGAGAGAGACAGAGGCAGAGCATGGGCTATCTGTCAGCCCTGAGATGGAGAGTCAACAGCTCCCAGGTCTGGAGGTGGCTGATGAGGTGTCTGACACGTGGATGTCCAGAAGGCAGAGGAGAGGAGAGCAGTGGAAATCTGTGGGCTGATCCTTGGGAAGGAAGAGCTACCAATGCTAGCGAAGCCCCACCCTAGCTCTGGGGATAAAAGGCAGGGGGCAGAGATGAATAGATATGGCAGGCAACTATTTATCTTCCATCCAGATGGACTTGTTAGGCTGCAGTGAAAGAGAAACATTTTGCTGGGGCTGCTGGGGCTCCTAATAAAGGAGTCTTTGACTTAACTTCAGAGGGTTTGTTGTGTTTGGAGAGCTGGATCAGAACAATTACAAGAAATCCAGTTTCCTCCTGAAAAAGCACCTTTGGGATGGTCAGCCATTTTAGTTCCACATGCATGCACAGATCTATTTTAGTTCCACAGACATTTATCTATTTTAAAAACACAGCATGAAATGCAAGTATGGAAGGCATTTAAAATATTAATTATAATGTTCACTTTTTATTTTAAACTGATATGCACCTTTTTCAGAATGACAGTTGTGCTTGGCTTTTGAAGGAGAAGAAAGGAGAAGCACTCTAAAAATAGCACATGAAGTAAAAAAAAAACCCTTTATTTACAGATAGTCCTCGACTTATGACTACAATTGAGCCCAAAATTTCTATTGCTAAATGTGACATTTGTTAAGTGAATTTTGCCACATTTTATGACCTCTTTTTGCCAAAGATGTTAAGTGAATCACTGTAGTTGTTAAGTTAGTGACATGGTTGTTAAATGAATCTGACTTCCCATTGATTTTTCTTGTCGTAAGGTTGCAAAAAGTGATAACATGACTCTGGGATACTGCAACAGTCATAAATATGAGTCAGTTGCTAAGCATCTGAATTCTGAAGGATAACATTATCACTGGAAAAGTGGATCACGTTGTTTTGCTTAAAAAGGCAATTCAAACAAAGCCTCATTCATTTAAAATGAATTTTGCTGTTTGCCATGTTGTTTTACTTCTTATCCTCCTGTTATAATTTATTTTAATCCTGCTTTCTGAGAACTATTAAAAATTATATTAAGGTATAAAGTCTTTGATTTAGCTCAAATAGCATTACCTTGGAAGAAATCTTATGTTTATTTGAAAGATGATCACATATGCATGATACAATGTCCATTTTATAATTTGTATCATTAATTATTCTTGACTGACACAAGAATTGATTGTCAACCTTGTTTTTTAAGCTCCTTTAAAAAGTGATCTCACTTAAGGAAAGGAAACATCCTTTCAAAAGGTGAAATGAAAGGTAAGAAATATTGTTTCGGACATAACATCACAATTGCTGATAGATTACTATATGACATCATGGTAAAATTATCTGTAATCCAATGTATACCCAAGCATTACAAGTGTTAATTATTTTTTTCACAATACTAAATAGTTTGACTATAATTTGTGCAATTAATTTGTATTTCCTATCATTCTGGTAGCTTCACTGAAACAAATACCATATTTTTTGGAGTATAAGACGCACCTTAGTTTTTGGGGAGGAAAATAGGAAAAAAATTTTTGCCTACCATGTATTCATCTGGCTAGTCCTTAGCCTGGTCAGCTTCAGCACATTAGTTCACTCGCTGGTTTTGAAGTTGGGGCTAGTTGGGGCTAAAAAACAACTTCTAAAGCACAACTGATCGTTGGAGGGAGCAGCAATTAGGAAAGCAGGCAAAGAGGAAGATCGCTTAGCTGGCGTTGGGGCTGAAAAACAGCTTCAAAAGGACAGCTGATCGTCGGAGGGAGCTCCAGTGACTAAAGCAGGCGAAGCATGGAAGAGGTAAGAGAAGGCAGCAGCTGTTCTGAGTAGCCATTTTGGGCTCCGCGCGTCATGTTTTCAGCCTCCAAACGTGTTACATTTTTGGGCTGTGCTGTCCTTTGGTGATCCCCGCAGCCTTGATTGGCTCTCAAACGAAACATTTGGAGGCTGAAAACGTGACGTGCAAGCCCAAAAACACAAGCCACTGTCGGTGGCAATCTCTGCAGCCAGGAAGAGGATGCGTGAAGGCCGAAGGGTGGTGGCCGGCAGATGGGGGGGGGGGGGGGTTTACATTTGGAGTATAAGATGCACCCAAATTTTCAGCCTCTTTTAGGAGGGAAAAAAGTGCGTCTTATACTCCGAAAAATACGGTATATTCAGTATCTGTTTTGCAGATCTGTTTTGCTTCTTTTCCTTGCTTATAAAAAGAACTCGAGCAATGTCTCCACAGGGAGAGGAGGAATTAGAAGGAGAACATTCCGTGCAGATTGGTTATCCAGTCATGGAAGAATAGGAGATCTTTCCTTGCACTGCTGTTTCTTTATTTCCTCTTTCCTACCTGCCACTTGCCTCAGGAGCCCAAACAGAATAAACGTACTAAACAAGAGCCGTTTATTACAGTATGGTACATAAAGAGATTCACAAGCTTGTGAAATTTACATGTTATCCTCTCCTCTTGTCTTTATATTGGCATCCCCTTCTCACTACATAAGTGCTTATTTGGCATAATTTATGATAAGCAGAGAATGCTCAATGTCATTACTGCAGAATATGCACTTGACCTTCTCTCAATTATGCACATTCAAATCAAGCCTCTTTGTGTTATACACACAGTGCTACAGAGCTTATATCTGCACTATTTCTTTGGGGCCATGCAATAGCCACAGAAGAAAGCTTTTAAAAGTAATGAGCATCTGCTGCAAAGGGCAGTGGCTGCTGAGATCATTAAATGTGATCATTAAACTTCGTCTTCTATTAAAATCTTGTTAGCCAATTTTAGATGCACTATAGCTAAGGCTCTGTTAATGAAAGCTGTCACAGCTAATCTGGCTTGCAATGTTGAGATTTTAAATGTTTCACCTTGGGAGTTTATCATATAATAGGCCCTTAGGGTAGGCTAACCCACAGGTAAGGAGGTCACTTTTATGTGGCTTGCTAGATTTCTCCTCAACATCTATTCAAAGAAGGCATAATGATATTAGTTTAATACCCAGTGTTCCTGATGCATTTATAAAGCCTGGAAATGTTATGACTTAAAGTATGTTTAGAGTGTGATTTGACATTGAATTACTATGTTTTTATGTTATAAAAGCAGGGTGTCTGTGTATATGAACAGGATCAGAATGCTGGAACATGCAGAATAGGGTTTAAGCTATTTCCTCCAAAAATTGCCTCCCCCCAAATAATTGGTTTGAAGCTGCCATATTGCAATAGCCACACTCATGTATCAAAATATTGGCATCCGGAGGAAATTTTATTTGGGCACATCATATAAAGAGAAACAAACTAGCTCCTTTACCAGAGTTATCTTTCTTACCAGGAGTCCAAATCTACAGCTATTACTTAAGTTAAAAACAAAGAAGTAAATTGAAGATAATTCTGTATATTATTCAGTCTATATTCTGAATATGTATTAAGGGAAACAGATTTGGAAGAAGATACTTTTTAAAACTGGAGGAAGAAACATCAATTGCCTGCACTTAACTTATGATGCAAGTCTGACAGTCAAAAATGCAAAAGACCTGCAAGCTATAGTCATAAAAGTCAAGGAGTCCAGTGAAAAAATAGGACTAAAATATAAAGAGACCAAACTAATGATAACAGGTACAAGAAGCCAGCTTAGAATGGGCAGTGAAGATACTAAAGGCAGAAAGATATGGATGGATAGGTGAATGACAGTTTCCTTTTACTGATTCTAAATACCTCTTGATCAGAGTGAAGCAACTTGAACTTCTCCATATGTTTGGAACTCTTAACCTGTCTTTCATTTTGGAAAGAAACATGGATGATACAGGGATGGTCCAGATGTTCTGAAGGAAGATAACTTACCATTTACTGTATCTAAATACATTCTACTTTTACACCAGCAATTTAATGTTATGTTTGTCCCCATCATTTTTTCCGGCTTCTACCTACTTTCTTCTTGCTTGTACTTTTCTGTCATTGGTGTCTTCACATTGTCTTTTATGGGAAACTGTTGCTATTATCAGTTTTATACCGCATGAAATTATGCAAGAAAAGTGGTTTGTTTTATCTTGTAAATGACAGTGCAACATTAGTTGCACTTAGGAATTGCATCTTTGGTAATAGCTGTGATTTACCATCTCTACTTCTTTTTAAATCTTGATATCGGTAAATGGGATAACATTTCATTTATAATGCATGCCTGATCAGTTATAGACAACTTGTTTGTTCTTAGTAAAACATATATAGAGCTCTATCAGATGGCTCCCTAGTTCCTATCACGGTTACTAACCTGCTGTTTTCTGTGTATAGATGATTTGTCCTATATATTTTTTTTAATGGTGAGATAAGAACAGATGAATATGTCAGGCATGAAAGAGCAGCTCCACATAGGGAGGATCAATTTCACTCATTTATTGCAAAAAACCTATGTACAAGAATCTTCTCACAGCTCAGCAAGTGGTTAATGTTAGATAAGGGTCAATAGCAGTCAAGTTAATTTGTGACTAGATAATGATTCTAGGCTGATCCTTCCTTTCATCACCACCACCCCTGACTTTGCCAGTTCTCTTACAGAATGCATAAAAAGCAAAGATTTAATTTTATTTTTTTTTAAAAAAAATCCTTCAACTTATTTCTTTCCGAACACTGGCTTGTAATTCCTACCATCAACAAGTCAATATGCTGGTTGAGAAATTATGGAAGCTATATTTCATAGGCCAGGAGTATCAAACTGACAGCCTACAGGCCAGATGCGTACACATGTAAGCCACGCCCACCCCAGCTCCATGAAGGGAAAAAACGTCATGATATGTCGCGTGACAGCAATGTGATGCGGCGAATTTGATACCCATGTCATAGGCATTTCAAACAAGCCACAATCATGTCAAAATAATGGCTTCTGCATCATGACTTGATAGCACAAATGACATCTAATGCAAGTACATAACTTGCATCATTTATAGTACATACTGGTTTTTTTTAATTTTTTTAAAAAATTTTTAAGACAGACAAACATTTAATACATCAATCGTCCCTTCCCTGTGATCCCTCGGTGTTATCTTCTAGGCTTCTTTTCCATCTTCCATAAGTTTCTTCTATCTTCATATTCATCCAAACCATTCTAACATTTCATTTCTAAATCAATATTATAATCATCATTTGTACACAATTATAGTATCAATCATTTATATCTCTTTTCCAATCAACTATAAAAATAATTCCATGTTTTAAAATATTCTGATTCCTCCTTATCTTTAAAGTTAATCTATTCATTTCTGCACAGTCTAAAATTTTTTTTATTACTTCTTCTTCCAAAGGTATTTTCTCTGATTTCTAATTTTGAGCATACACAATTCTTGCAGCTGTTATTACATGTATAATCAAATATACATTTTCCTTACTAATTTTTTCTGGAAAGATACCCAGTAGGAACAACTCTGGTTTAAATTCAATACGTTGTTGTATCATTTCTTCCAGCCAGATTTTAATCTTGTACCAATAATTTTTTGCTTCGGGGCAAGTCCACCACATATGGTAATAATAATGTCAAAATAATGGCCTCTGCATCATGACTTGATAGCACAAATGACATCTAATGCAAGTATATAACTTGCATCATTTATAGTACATACTGTTGTGATGATGCACATGCTCTTATTTGTTTATTCTGCCCCTCCTCCCAATAATTGCTCATATATATTCTAATATACTGCATCGTCTTTTAAGATTTTGAATAGCTCAGCTGGAATATTGTCACCTCCACTAGCTTTGTTGTTGCTCAGACTTCCTAAGGCCCATTTTACTTCAGATTCCAGGATGTCTGGCTCGAAGTCAGTGATCACCCATCGTGGTTATCAGGGACATTAAGCTCATTCTTGTATAATTCTTCTGTGTAATTTTGCCACCTCTTCTTAATCTCTTCTGCTTCTATTAGGTCCCTGCCATTTTGGTCCTTTATCATGCTCATCTTTGCATGAAACATTCCCTTCATATCTCCAATTTTCTTGGAATAGGTCCTCCCTATTCTATTGTTTTCTTCTATTTCTTTGCACTGTTCATTTAAGAAGACATTCTTATCTCTTCTAGCTATTCTCTGGAATTCTGCATTCAGTTGGGTGTATCTTTCTCTTTCTCCCTTGCCTATCGCTTCCCTTCTTTCCTCAGCTATTTGTAAAGCTTCCTCAGACAGCCATTTTGCTTTCTTGCATTTCTTTTTCTTTGAGATGGTTTTAACTGCTACCTCTTCTACAATGTTGCGAACCTCCGTCCATTGTTCTTCAGGCACTTTGTCTATCAGATCTAATTCCTTAAATCTATTTGTCACCTCCACTGTATGGCCTAGTGCTTTTTCCTACTTTCTTCAATTTAAGCCTAAATTTTGCAACAAGAAGCTCATGATCTGAGCCCCAGTCAAGATGTCGGGGAATGTCGATGTTCAGTCTTGTCACCTCTTATTTAACCATGTCCAGCTTGCCTTGATTCATAGATCTTACATTCCCAGTTCTTATGGAATATAGGTCTTTACAGCATCAGACTTTCCTTTCACCACCAGACACATCCACAGCTGAGTGTCCTTTTGGCTTTGACCCAGTCACTTCACTCTTTCTGGCGCTACTAGTATTAGCCCTCTGCTCTTCCCCAGTAGCATGTTGGACACCTTCTAACCTGACGGGCTCATCTTCCAGTGTCATATCAAAAGGCATATCTTTGCCTTTTGGTACTGTCCATGGGGTTTTCATGGCAAAGATACTGGAGTGGGTTGCTGTTTCCTTCTCCAGTGGATCACATTTTGTCAGAACTCTCTGCTATGACCTGTCCATCTTGGGTGGCCCTGCATGGCATAGCTCATAGCTTCATTGCTTCATAACTTCATTAAGCTATGCAAGCCCCTTCACCACAACAAGGCAGTAATCCATGAAGGTATAATTAGAGGTTAAAAAATTGAACAAATTTCAGATTTCTTACCTGGTCACTCTCTTCTTCATCACTGCTCAACTTTAGGTCATCTTCTAGCATTCTAGAAAATAACAAATCCTCATTGAAATTCAATATAATTCTTTAGATGTCATTTAAACCATATATATCTTTTCATTGTGAGTTCTAATTAAGCTTCAGGTTCAGGGCAAAACTTCAGCTGGTCCTTGGTTCAGGGCAAAACTTCAGCTGGTCCAAGACCCTATTTCCCATTAAGGCTGTGCATGTTTTATTTGGAAGAAGTGTTTTGGATTTCATGTGAGCACAGCACCCATATTTTACTCATTAAAGTAGTATGACTGCAAATTTGAAAAAAAGATGTCATTGTTTTAAACAATCTACAAATGCAACTTATAAGTAACATTTTTTAAATTTTTCATAGCAGCACATTGAAGCCTGTCAATGTTGAGTTAATTTAGCAAATAATTTAGCTAAGAGCATGAAGGCCATTTTTTTTCTATCCCTGATTTTACTATCTAATATTCAATGGTTTGCTCTAAATCTGAAATTTCCGTATAGGCTTCATTACTCAAAATGGCTCTGAGTGGTGATAGTATTGGCCAAAACCCAGTATCATGATGCAATTCTGCCACTTCAGGTAACTTACATTGTTTGCAAGCAATTAAGTGATAATTAATATCAATATCAATGGAATCTGAATTATTAACAGTAGTACATGACATTGTGAATTCTGCCTCTTAAAGAATATTAATTTCACTTAGACCAGCATGAACTGGATCTGAAATGCATGCTGGAAAAGTTCTTAATATGAACATAATAATTTACCTTTTAGCGAATATACTTATATGTCTTACATTATTTCATGCATGCTTCAAAATCTATTCTACAAAAAATATATAGTTTTATTCTGTTTACAGAATGGGATGCAGTCTCTTGTGAATATATATTTTCCTGGATCTACAGGGGAAAAAAAGGTAAATAAAAAATCTCTACGTGAGACCCCAAACATATTCATGATATTTAATCTTTTTTGCATGTTATTTCAATTTTCACTTAAATCAGCTACCATCAATACATATTGATACGGAAATTTCCAGAGTTTTAATGTTGAAGTAATCATCTAATGGAAGCTCCAGAAAAAAAAAACCCTATACCCGTGATGGCGAACCTATGGCACGCGTGTCACAGGTGGCACACAGAGCCATATCTTCAGCGTTGCCCTCGCTCAGCTCCAGCGTGCATGTGTGTGCCGACCAGCTGATTTTCGGGCCTTCCTGGCCCACTGGAAATCAGGAAACGGGCCATTTCCAGCCTCCGGAGGGCCTCTGGCGGGGGATAGGGAAGGCCATTTTTGCCCTCCCCAGGCTCCAAGAAAGCCTGGGGAGCCTGGGGAGGGCAAAAAACAGACCTACCGGGCCCACCGGTAACCTTTTTTGTCATCGTGTGCCAAAAGCGAGGGGACTGCGAGGGGGGGGGGGTTGTCGTGCACGCATGTGCGATGGGCGAAGCACAGGGGGGCATTGAATTATGAGTGTGGGCATGCGTGCGTGCGACCTCCCGCACTCCCCCCGTTTTTGGCACATGACGGCAAAAAGGCTAGCCATCACTGCCCTATACGCATCAAGATTGATCTTTTGAGACTATTAAAACCAAATTGCATTTTTTATCATATTAAGAGAAGATATCTAAACTGTAAAACATAAATGCTTCATGAATAATGGGTAGACACATGTTTCAGTCTGTGTTAATGAAGTGAAATTTATTGCTATTTTTCTTTCCCCATCATGTAACAGATGGTCAACTTTGCTTAATGAATATATATATTCAAAGCATGCATTTCATTTAGAAAAATCTGTCAACACTATATCAACAGAACTGTTATTTTAAACTCGGTTATGATGTCTCTATCACCAAAACAGTTTTATAGAGTAGAAAGCTAATGTGCTGAAATCACATTGCTTATTTTTATAAATTTTAAAAAAAGACTGCAAAAATTAAATAGGAAATCAAAAGACTAAGAAATGTTCACTGAACAGGTATTGTTTCAGCAAAATAATATTAGGAAAGAAGAACCTACAACATTTTTTTAAATATGCAGGAATGCTATATTCAGCAATTCAACAATAAGCCTTACCTTATTGGTTTTTTATTCTATCACATATCAGTCAATCCATTCCATTTCTCATACACATGAATTATTCTATATAGTCTTTTCTATGTGAGATGATTTACAAATATATGCCGTAAAATCACTTAGGGACCACACATATTTTTCCCCACGACAATCATTCTCTAACCTACCGGTAATTCTTCAGATCTTTCAATAATAATAATAATAATAATAATAATAATTATTATTATTATTATTATTATTATTATTATTATTTTATTTCTATACCGCCCTTCTCCCGAAGGACTCAGGGCGGTGTACAGCCTATTAAAAGCATAAGACAGACATCAATTAAAATAATTTAAAATTTTTAAATAATTTTGGCTCACTTTAAAACCCCAAAATTTAAAACACCCAATTAAAATTACGTTGATAGCCCAGCCTGACAGAACAACAGGGTCTTAAGGGCACAGAGAAACACCTGGAGGTCGGAGATCTTACGCATTTCCGGGGGCAGTTCATTCCACAGCGCTGGGGCTTCCACAGAGAGGGCCCTCCCCCTGGGTGTCGCCAGCCGACATAACTTGGCTGATGGCACCCTGAGGAGCCCCTCTCTGTGGGAGTGAACTGGCCGGTGGGAGGCTATTGGTGGCAGAAGGCGGTCTCGAAGGTACCCGGGTCCTATGCCATGGAACACTTTAAAGGTGGTGACCAACACCTTGAATCGCACCCGGAAGACCACTGGGAACCAGTGCAGCATTAGTCCATCCAATAACCACAGCTACAACCATCCATCTTGCTCCTGATTGTCCTCTTCTGATTACCTTCCATCTTTCTCAACATTAGAGACATCCAGAGACATCCAGAGAGCAAGGCCTTCATATAATATGGATAATATGTCCATATATAATAATATGAACCAAGTCAGTTTTGCCTTGAGTTAGAACTCTGTACAGACATCCCACAAGGTCTTTGTGGCTGCTCTACCAAGTGCTCGCCTGCAGAGTATTTCTTGATTGCTGATTCTTTTATTGTTGATGGTTGATCCCTGAAGGCAGAAATTATCTACCACCTCAATATCTTCACTATCAATTCTAAGCATGGCTGTTGTTCCTGCTGTCATTAGATTGATTTCTTTATATTTAATTTTAGACCCATTTTCCCCCAGTATTCCCTGATTTATTACTAGTCCTTGCAGATCCTTTACGTAGAGTCATGTCAGCATCTCAGTATAGGGTACTAATGTTTCTTCCTACAATTTTAAAGCTATTCTCATCTTCTTCCAATTCAAAGAGTTAAAAATACAAAGACTAAAAAAGCAACACAGAAATTACAATAGGTATTGCCACAAAAGAACTGTTTTCATTCACCAGAAACTTCTTTTTGACATCAAAGTAAATATTTTCTCCAGATTCATGCAAAACCTGTAATCACTTACCATTAGAGGAAACAGCCTTAAGCAATAAAGAGTTTTGTAGAATTATTTAATTCACCGGTTCTTATTTTACCCCCTTTAATTCCATTAATATAATTTCTTCTGGTAACAATGAACTGTTATTTTGGTAAGCTTATCCATCTTTAATTTCACATGATTATTAGAAATGAATAACAGAGTTGGAAGGTACCTTGGAGATCTTCTAGTCCAACCCCCTGCTTAGGCAGGAAATCCTACACCACTTCAGACAAATGGTTATCTAATCTCTTCTTTAAAAAGAGATTCTGATCATTTAAAATTATTAAATGAAAAACTCTGGTCTAGATATTGTTACCAGAATAGCTATGGGATCAGGTCTGGTAGTTGGATTAGAGAGTTTTCAATTTCTGAATCTGTGCCACTATAGTATGTCCTGTTGCTGTTGGACAGTAAATGTTTAAAGTTGGTAGCTGACTGTATGCAATTGCAAGTCTAGCATTCAAAGGCCTATAAAAGGGAAATGCCATTTATTATTCAATTTAGACTACAGATTACTGCGACATGCTTTAATGATTTTAATTTTGAGCTGTAGGTGACAACAAGAATGTTATGTATTTTTTTTTCCTTTTGTGTCATATTGGATGATTTCAGGGAAGTAGAATAAATGTGCTAACCTGCTTTTTAATTTAACTAGATGGATATACCAATTAAGGTGGTACTGATCTGGTCTAAACTCATGATAATGACAGAGGAGGAAAAGTTAAGATTCTAATGGACTTGCTTGATGCTGTTACTCATGAATCCAGCATTCTGTCAAAGAACAGATTTGGAGATCAAAATTTCTTATCATCCTACAGCTCTTGCCTCAGTTTATGAAAGAAGAAACGTTTGCATCACACCTAACTATTGGTTACTATCTATAAATGATTAATGTTTCCTCTCCTTACCAATAACACATTGCTTCCCCCCTCTGTATTTATATGTGTGTACTATATATGTGCGTGCACACATACACATATGAACACAAATAGTGAGCTTTGATGGCCGAGGCACACTCACCATTTTGACCTTGTCTTCATGTGAAACAGAGTTCCTCTGAAAAATGCTATAGTCAAAACTTCAAAGTGTTATTACAGTGTTGTCAATTTTTATTACTCTGGTGATAATTATCCATGCTATTAAATATCAATAATGTAGATTAGGGATGAGGAACTCTTTTTGGCTGGGGAATGCATTTTAATTAAGTTTTGTTTTGGAAAACCCCTGAGGGATATATAAATAGGAGTTACTGTATTTTTCGGAGTACAAGTTGCACTCCACCCCCCTTAAAACTGGATGAAAATTTCAGTGCATCTTATAGACCGAATACAGGCCTGTTTTTGGCCACCTGAATCATCCGCGCGTCACATTTTCGCCCTCCACGGCCCTCAGAAGCGCTCTGCATGTCCCATTTTTGGCAAAAATGGGCCCATTTTTGCCAAAAACAGGCTTGCTTTTGGGCTCCTGTACCCTACGCGTGTAGTGTTTTTACCCTCCCTAGCCCACAGAAGCACTCTGCAGTGCTCTGCATGTCCTGTTTCTGGGCTCCCGAACCCTCTGTGCATAGCGTTTTTGTCCTCCCCAGCCCCCCAAAGCACTCTGCAGTGCTCTGCACATCCCGTTTTTGCCAAAACAGGCCCGTTTTTGGGCTCCTGAACCCTCCGCGCATCGTGTTTTCACCCTCCCCAGCCCCCAGAAGCACTCTGCAGTATTCAGTATGTCCTGTTTTCACCCAAAACAGGCCTATTTTTGCCAAAAATGGGCCCATTTTTGGTGAAAACGGGACATGTGGAGCACTACAGGGTGCTCCTGGAGGCCAGGGAGGATGAAAACGCGACCCGTGGAGGACAAAAACTATTTTTTGTTGTTGTTTTCCTCCTGTAAATCTAGGTGTGTTGTTAGATCAGGCGCAGGAAAGAAGACAAGACCAGCGGGGTCTGCTCAACAAGTTTATTCAGCTCTTAAACTTAGTCAGAACAGACGACGGCTGTGCTGCCGGAGCCCTTTTTATAGCGCTCCGGCAGACCAGCCGTCCAATGACAGCGGTTTAACTTTCCCGCCCGGAGGATTAACCAATCCCCGGCCGGATGTCCTTATAAGGACATAACACTCCTCCTCTCCTAGATGAAAAAATAGTTCAGTCCGTGTCAGTCAACAGACGTAGTCACGCAGGTAGGCGGGACGTCTGGAAGCCCTGCTCGACCTGCGCAGTTCATTCTGTTCTCCGTCGTCCGTCTGGAAGGTGGCTGCTCCGGTGTCCTCCGACCCTCGCCCCTGGGATGCCTGCCGCTGGGTCGTTGAAGGTGCCGGCCCTGTCCGTGCGCCTCCGGCCTTGCTGCTGGGCTGCGAAGTGGTCGTTGCAGGTACCGGCTCCGGCGTGCCGCCTCCCGACCCGCTGGTGGAATATATCTGCTGGTCCGGTTGGTCTCTTCCCTGTCCTGGGTGTCGCCCGTCGTGGACCGGTAAGTCCCTTGGTTTTTTTACACTTTTTTCCAATTGTCCGTATTTTTTAGACTTGTGTTGGTCGACCCTGTCTGGGTGGTGCAGGTCGACCTGGTCGGGTCGTTGTTGCTTGGGACGGGGGTCTGTTGGGCGGAGGATTTCAGACGGGTGGTGTAGTTCTTGCATGCAGGGGTGTTGTAGTCCTCCCTCACCGGGTTGTTGTTGGCCCTCTCGGTTGGGCATGTCCCGGTCTACTGGCGTTCCCTGGAGTTCCCTGCCGTCGGGGTGGCGTTGGGTCGCCTTGCCGGGGAGGCGTGAGTTCTCGCTGCCGTGGAGTCCCCTGTCTACTCGGCAGTTGCAGTACGGTAGCTGGTCTGCTGGCTTGCCGGTCATGTTGTGGTGGTACGGCCCTTCCTCGACTGGGTGGTTTTGGCCTGCCCTGTAGGGGTGTTGTTGTCCTACCTCGTCGGGGTGGTTTTGGCCTGCCTTGTAGGGATGTTGTTGTCCTACCTCGTCAGGGTGGTTTTCGCCATCCCCTTCCCACCGCTTCCGGAGTTGGTCGATGTGACGTCTACAGACCACTCCGTCTTGCAGTTCGACAGTGTAGGACTTCGGGCCGGTTGAGCTCTCGATCCTTCCTTTAAGCCATTTCGGCAGGCCGTGGAAATTAAGCGCGAAAACCGGATCTCCTGCGGAGAAGGCTCGGAGGGGGCGGCTCGCGGTTGCGGTGATCTCGGAGTGGTACAGGGGGTGAAGACGGTCCAGGGGTGACCTCAGCTTCCTGCCCATCAGCATTTCGGCCGGGCTCTTTCTAGTGGTGGCATGCGGCGTAATGTGCTGGATCAAGAGGAAGTTGTCGATCTTCTCTTGCCAATCGCCCGGCCCCATCCTGGCAAGGGCCTCTTTAGTGAACCTCACCATCCTCTCGGCTTGTCCGTTGCCAGCCGGTCTGTAGGGGGCAGAGAGGGCATGGCGGATGCCCAAACTGGCCAGGAACTCTTCCATTTGTTTCGAGGTCAGCTGCGGGCCGTTGTCGGAAACAAGGATGTCCGGCAGCCCGTGGGTAGCGAATAGTCGCCGGAGGGCTCTAATAGTGACTTCAGTAGTGATGGATGCCAGGGGAATGACCTCAAGCCACTTGGAAAAGGCATCCACCACTATTAGCAGGAACTTCCCTTGCATCGGGCCCGCAAAGTCTATGTGTATTCGCGCCCACGGGTTGCTTGGTGTTTCCCATTCCGCAACAGGCGTTTGCGGAGGGGCGGGGCGGACTTCTTGGCACGGATCACATCTGGAGACCCAGTTCTCAATGTCTTTGTCCAGTGATGGCCACCAGACGTAGCTCCGTGCCAGTCCCTTCATGCGCACGATGCCAGGGTGCCCCTTGTGCAAAGTCTCCAATGTCTTTAGGCGCAAAGCCTGGGGAACCACAACCCTGTCACCCCACAGTAGGCAGCCCTTCATGGTTGACAGTTCCTGCTGCCTCTTTGCAAACGGCTTGAAGTCGTCGGTCATCGGTTCTGCAGGCCAGCCGCGCAGCACCCAAGACATCACTTGCTTCAAGGTCCGGTCTTTCCGGGTTACTGCCGCGACGTCTGCGGATGTGACTGGGCAAGCCAGGTCGCCATCGATGTGATGCAGCCCCAGGGTGGGGGCTGGGTCCTCCACTAAGTCCCTTGACGGGCATCTGCTCAAGGCGTCAGCGTTGCAGATGTTACTGCCCGGCCTGTGGCAAAGTTCGTAAGAGTACCCGGCCAAAAAAATTGCCCAGCGTGTCATCCTGGGTGATGAATAGTTAGGTGTAGGCTTGCTTCCCGACAGGAGACCTAACAGGGGCTTGTGGTCTGTGATGACCGTGAACCTCCGCCCGTATAGGTACTCGTGGAAGCGCTTGATGCCCGCAACGATGGCCAGGGCCTCTTTGTCCAATTGGCTGTAATTTCTCTCGGCGCTGGACAGCGTCTTTGAGAAGTAGGCGATGGGGGCTTCCTTCCCGTCCGGGAACTGATGGCTGAGGACTGCTCCGACGCCGTAGGGGGATGCGTCGCAAGTCAATAGCAGGGGGAGCGTCTCGTGGTATTGGATGAGGACACTCTCAGAAGAAAGTAGGTTCTTGACAGCTCTGAATGCTGCGTCCTCTTCCTTCCCCCACCTCCAGGAAACCGCCTTCCCCAGCAAGCGATGGAGCGGTTCAGCCACAGAGGCTTTCTGTTTCAGGAAAACACTGTAAAAATTCAGTAGTCCCAGAAACGCCTGAAGCTCCGTCTTGTTTTGGGGGGCTGGAGCTTCATGGATAGCCCTAACCTTAGATTTGGTGGGGTGAATGCCGTTCTTATCAATGAGATAACCCAGGAACTCGACTTCCTGGACCCCGATGATGCACTTGTCTCTCCTGACTCTCAAACCCTTCTCCTTGAAACGCTGTAAAACCATGCGCAGTCGCTCAAGTAGTTGGGTTTTGGAGTGGCCGGAGATCAAGACATCATCGAAGTAAGGGACCGCCCCTGGAATGCCTTGAAGAAGGCGTTCCATAAAAGATTGAAAAATACCTGGGGCTGCGCTGACCCCAAATTGGAGGCGCGTGCATTTAAATGCCCCTCTATGCGTGACAATGGTTTGTGCCTCCGCAGTTTTTTCATCCACTGGCAATTGCTGGTAAGCTTGGGCCAGGTCCAATTTTGCGAATATTGATCCGCTCCCAAGTGAGTGCAGCAGATGTTGCACCACTGGAACCGGATATGCGCTCTGCTGGAGGGCCTTATTTATGGAACACTTATAGTCGGCGCAGATGCGCACAGACCCATCATGCTTCATCGGGGTCACAATGGGGGTCTCCCATGCAGCATGATCGATCGGTTCCAGGACCCCCTGGGCGACAAGCTTATCTATCTGGGCGTCGACCTTGGGCCTCAGGGCGAACGGAACCCTGCGGGGCTTAAGCCTAATTGGGGTGACATTTTTGTCCAAATTGAAGGAAATGGGTTTTCCCACAAATTTCCCCAGCTTACCATCGAAGACTTCCTTGAACTCTTCGATGATGGCGTCGAGTTCGTCCCTACGGATTTGGTGGATCCCGCTGATAGACAGCCCCAATGGCTCGAACCACTCCATCCCCAGCAGGCTCGGGCGGTTTCGCCCCACGACAGTGATGGGTAGGACGCCCTGGAAGTCGTGGTAGGTGACCCGGAGCGAAGTCCTCCCCAGGATCTCAACAGGGTTGCCGCCGAAATCGACAAGACGGGCTCGTAGGGGCTTGAGGTCTTTCCTCGAGATGCCCGGTTTCAGGCGCTTTAACTGGTGCCAGTCCATGATGGAGTAGTTCGATCCCGAATCAACCTCCATAGAGCAGGGTGTTCCCTCCACGATCACGGTGGCATGGAACTTTGCGGCCGCATCGTCAATGGTGTGGATGCCGGAGGACAGCTGCTCGGTTCTGACCGCCGCGTAGCCGCCGCCTCGTTGCTGAGACTTGACAGAGGACCGTTTGGATGGTCTCTGGTTGTCTTGCCGATTCTCGCCCCAGCCGGGGGGAAACGGACCCGGGGTAGGTGCTTCGGCCCTGCAGGCTTCAGCGATGTGCCCCCGCTTGTTGCAGCGTCGGCAGACAGCGTCTCTCCAACGGCACTTGGCTCTGGCATGGCTTCCTTTGCAGCTGCCGCAGGGCTCGATCCGGGCGCCATCTTGTTTGCGCTCGCGACGGTTTTGGCGGGAAACCTTGTGAACGGCCATTTCGTCGTCGGAGCAGGAGCTGGTAGACGACTCCTCAGACGAGCTCTTGGGTTGGCGGTGCAATTTGTGCACCCCTTTAGCCCTACTCATGGCGGCAGCCGCTTTTTCTGAGATCTCGGCTGCGATTGCCTCCTCAACGACGTCTTTCAACGCAATCTTCTTTCGGCTGAGGAACTTACGTTGCAGTCCAATGTCCCTCATGCCGAAAACAATGCGGTCTCTGATGGCATTCTCAACGTTGTCAAACTCGCAGTTTGACGCGAGTTGCCGCAGAGCTGCCACAAAGTCCTTGATGGGCTCCCCTTCCAACTGATTCCTTTGCTGAAAGGTGAATCTGTTGGCAATGGGAGTTCCAGTGGGAGCGTAGTGCTCCTTCAGCACGTCTTGCAGATCGGCCCAAGACATCTCCTCGATGTTCCTTGGGGACACGAGGTCGATGGCCATCTCAAGCACCTCGGAGCCGCAATGCGCTAGGAACAGGGCTCGTTTCCGTTCATCGGAGAGGTCTTGATAGTTGTTTCCCCGCAGAAACTGGCGGAAACGAACCAGATAGGAGGTCCATTTCTCCACTCTGGGGTCGAATTTGGAGATCGGAGCCATCGCGGCTTGTGACGCCTCCATCTTCAGTGACTTCAGCTCAGTGAGAAAACTCTCGATGAGTGACTTAGCTCCGCGTGGCGGTTCTTTTCAAATCCTTCGTCGCCAGTGTTAGATCAGGCGCAGGAAAGAAGACAAGACCAGCGGGGTCTGCTCAACAAGTTTATTCAGCTCTTAAACTTAGTCAGAACAGACGACGGCTGTGCTGCCGGAGCCCTTTTTATAGCGCTCCGGCAGACCAGCCGTCCAATGACAGCGGTTTAACTTTCCCGCCCGGAGGATTAACCAATCCCCGGCCGGATGTCCTTATAAGGACATAACATGTGTCTTATAGTCCAGTGAGTCTTATAGTTGAAAAATATGGTAGTCTTTGCTATGGCTACATTTTCAGACTTGTTTTGGAGATTTAGTTGGGGGCTGGCGTGTTCCCTCCCAAAAAGGGGGATCTGGGCTGCCATGGAGACTGCCAACACCAAGTATTTATTGTCTTATTTAATTATTTAAAAGGCTTCTTGCAAGTTTCTACAGAAGAGTTTCCATGGGATGGAAATAAACCCAATCCAAAGCTTTTGGAAGTCCTCAACTATTTTTAACTACAACCTTATATTTAATTTCCTGGGAGTAAGCCCTTTTTCTGAATAAACATCCAAAGGATGCACAGTTGGACTGCTTTAAGTAAACTTGCTGGTAAATTCTCTACCACAGGATCTTTTCCATCCAACTCTTGAGATACTTTTGTAGCAGAAAAAACTAGAGCTAGAAAACACATCCAAATACTGGAAAGCATCTTTGGTTTTCTTTTGCTAACAACTCCTTTGAAAATGAAATGTTTCTAATCTTTTAACCACGGCTAAAAGGCTATCAGTATACAATTGTTTATCTTCCCTTATCATAATGCAGAATTTATCTTCCCCATTCACATTTGAACAGGGCATTTAATCAATTTCAAACCGTGTTGCAAATCCTGATTAAAATTTTAATCAAGTACACAAGTTTAATTTAATTTTATTAGACCATTCATTTATATGTCAGTTGGTCTTAGTGTCCGGTGACATATTTATATTGTTTTCTGTGGAAAAATGTGGAAGTGGGTTGCTATTTTATTCTTTCTAGAGTTTCTTTTAACCTCCCAGGCTGTTTAAAGTTTTGGCATTTGCTGATGAGTTGCCATATTTTAAACCTGATCCAATACTGCTTGGCTTTTTCCAAAACAGATACTTGGCTAGGTGCTACCATCTGCTCAGTTCATTTAGGTACTGAATGCTAAAAAAAAACGTAATTGGACTTTTCCCATTATCAACCCTGAGGTCATTATGAACAAACTATTTAAGCCTCTTGCTTTTTTCTCTAAACAAAAATTAATTACCTCATTTCAGAACTAATTTTATAGTTATTATGTAGAGACTATAATGAACAAACTAATTAAATGACATTTAAGCAAGAAATAGTATTCTGCAAAATACTCACATATATCGGTTGACTGTTCTACTGTAACATAATTGCCTATATAGAAAGGAGAAACTAAGATAGCAGTCTCTATGCTCATATTTGCATAAGTATATTTTCCCCTCTTCTATAAATAGTTTCTTTGGAAAAGTGAGGTTCATTATAAATGTTATTAGCCGAAAACGATCCATATGATCAAAGAAATAGCCAGTTTGCAAGTTTATTTTATTACATGTAAAAAAGTGCAGCATATTAACAGGAACAGTATTAACATTATCTATAGTTTGGGTGTAAGTTAAAAAGGCAACAAAAAGTAAAGGAGGAAATAGCTAGCTCTTTACAACTCTAGATATGTAATTCCTAATACAGTAACAGAAAGAAGACTAAGGCAGAATGAGAGATGAACAGTCATGGATAAAACAAGGAGAGTAGCATCTGAAGCATATTAATCAGAGTAATTGGTTGATTATGTGCCATCAAGTTGGTGTAAACTCTTAACAAACAGATAGATTTTTTTCCATGACCAATTTGTCTCTAATCTGGTTTTCCAACAGTATATCCATTGCCACTGCAACTCATCCATCCAGCTACTGGTTGTCCTTTTCTTATCTTCTCATTCTTTCCATCCTTCCCAGCATTAGAGCCTTTGCCAGAGAACTGTGTCTTCAATGTGTCCCAAGTACAATAATTTGAGCCTGGTCATTTATGCCTCAGGTGAAAATTCTGGTTGATTTGTTTGATGATTCATTTGTGTGCTTTCTTTGCTGTCCATAATATTCTCAGTCCTCCAACATCATCAATATTCTTTCTACTCTACTTCTTCAAAGTTCCGTTCTCATTTCCTCAAAGCATCATAGAGAATACTGAACTATTCTGGTACCTGACTATCTTTTCCAAGCCCTTCTAGCTTCTCTACCAAGTGCTAGTTTGCAGCATATTTCCTGACTCTTGATAGTTGATATTAAAAAGCATTAGTATTCACTATTTCAGTATCTTCCTCATCAGTTCCAAGGTTGCTTATTGTACCAACCTTAGTTTGGTCTTCTTTGTATTTTATTTTAGTCCTGGTTTTTTTCACTGTATTCCTTGGTTTTATTACAAGAGCATGAAGATCCTTTGCATTTTTGGCTACTAGAGTAACATCATTAGCATAAGGTCATCTTCCAATTGAGCTTCCTTTAATATATTTTAACTATATATTTTAATTAATCTTTTTTTTAAAGGAAGTTAACATAATTTAAGCACATGATTAGTAATGGGTTGTGTGAGTAAAGGAGTTTTAATTACCTTAAGGCGTAACACCATCCTAAAGATGCTGATGTGTATTCTGATTATTCTATTTCTGTTCAATGACTGGTAAATGTCAATAAATGTTATACATACAAACAAAAGCTTTTGGGGAGTACTCCATAATGTTTAAAATTGGGAAGTGCTACTGGAGAAAAGAGCAAATTTTTAGGTGTGTCAGAGTTTAATATGTATAACAAGAGCAATAGAAGAAAGGCAAGCATTCCTTGTCCTTAGTTTGAACATAGTGATTATAGCTCTTTGCAAAAGCCGCCTTCTTGGTTGATATATCCTCAACTTTGCAAGGTTTTTATTGTTGTTTTAAACCACATTTATGTCATATTTACAGTGAGGTTAGCTAATACCCTAAGCATTAGATAGTACTTGAACTTAAAGATATGGCAATTTTTATATACCAATGTTAATAATTAATAAATCATACATCTTTAAGGTGGAGTTACAAATAGATATACTTATGAAATTTGACCTTCTAACTAGATTTATTTATTTATTTATTTATTTATTTTCCAATTTCTATACCGCCCTTCTCCCTGAGGACTCAGGGTGGTGTACAGCCAGAAATAAAAACATGAAATATAAATATTAAGACAATTAAAATATATATAATTTGGCTACAAAATTTAAAACTCACAAACCAATTAAAATATTCAAAATATTTAAAATTTCTTCTTAAGCCAGCCCGGCTTGTTGGAAAAAATGTGTTTTTAGGGCACGGCGGAAGGCACTGAGGTCATGAATTCTCCTAATCTCCGGGAGCAACTGGTTCCAGAGGGTGGGTGCCCCCACAGAGAAGGCTCTCCCCCTGGGGGTCACCAGCCTACATTGTTTGGCTGATGGCACCCTGAGAAGGCCCTCTCTGTGGGAGCGCACGGGTCGATGGGAGGTCATCGGTGACAGCAGGCGGTCTCGGAGATAACTAGGCCCTATGCCATGGAGCGCTTTAAAGGTGATCATGAACACCTTGAAGCGCACCTGGAAGACCACTGGGAGCCAGTGCAGCTCGCGCAGGAGCGGTGTTATGTGGGAGCGCCACGCTGCTCCCGTCACTACCCGCGCAGCTGCATTCTGGACCAGTTGGAGCCTCCGGGTGCTCTTCAAGGGGAGCCCCATGTAGAGAGCGTTACAGTAGTCTAGGCGAGAGGTGACAAGGGCGTGAGTGACTGTGCACAGGGAATCCCGATCAAGAAAGGGCCGTAACTGGCGAATCAGGCGAACCTGACAAAAGGTCCCCCTGGCTACAGCAGTCAGATGTTCCTCCAAAGACAGCTGCCTATCCAGGAGGACTCCCAGATTGCAAGCCCTTTCTGCGGGGGCCAAAGACTCGCCCCCGATAGTCAGTGATGGAGTCAACTGACTATATCGGGATGCCGGGAACCACAGCCACTCCGTCTTGGACGGGTTGAGCTTGAGTTTGTTTCTCCCCATCCAGATCCGCACGGCTTCCAGGCACTGGGACATCACTTCGAGGGCATCATTGGGGTGGCCTGGGGTGGAGATGTACAGCTGGGTGTCATCAGCGTACTGATGGTATCTCACCCCAAAGCCACGGATGATCTCACCCAGCGGCTTCACATAAATGTTGAACAAAAGGGGCGAGAGGACCGACCCCTGCGGCACTCCACAAACGAGAGGCCTCGAGGTCGACCTCTGCCCCCCTGTCAACACAAACTGCGATAAGATAAGAATTTTGTTCCTTCATTTTTCATTAAAAATATTTTTGCCAATAGTTACATTAACACATCTATCTATTCTTGTTTTTGGTTATATTATAGCACAATGAAATGACAATTTATTTGAGCAGTCCCATCTGAGACTGTTTTCAACTCTATTCTGAATTTCTATCTGATGACCGTATGACTATACAGCAATGTTATTATTAATCAAGCTGACTAATGAAGAATTAATGTGCTAAAACATTTCAAATGACAAGGTAACAATTAAAATGTAACAAATATAAAAGGAGTACTTAATTTAAGATCATTTTCTGTGTGAAATCTATAAAACCCCGATCCTATGCATGTCTATTCAAAAATTAATCTTATTTGGGGAAAGTCATTTGGGAATCTAGGGTTCCCTTACTGTGTATAAGATAGGGAATAAATAAAAATAACAATAATAAGTATCTATTACAGTATTTTGTTAATACACCATTGCCTGACTGCATTTTAAACTGCTTAGCATAAAAATAAAAGATGTTTAGTTTGCAGTTCCATTATATATAGGTCTTGAAATATATTACATTATCAATCCTTCAATTCTCTTCAATGTATGTCAGACCTGATATTTATTGCATAATTGATTTAATCTATCATGTAATTAATCTTTAACAGAAGAAACTGATGTCTAAAATTCTGGCTATTATTTAACAAGAAAGTTCTCATAAAGTGAATTAAATCTCACAAAACAAATTAAATAGACATCAGAGCATATGAATTCTAACCTTCCTTCTATCTAGGCACTTCATAATAATAGAACAATATCTACACAGGTTATTTATAATTGCAATGAGAGATGTCAATAAGACATCTACCATTATTAATAATAAAAGGCTAATTAAAAACAATTAGTTTTTAATACATCCTTTTAAACATCTCTCCAGAATTATAGCTGGATGTTTAGATGTTAATCATCTAAATATGTGGCCTGTTTACTCGGAAGATTACTAAAAAAAGGATCATATAAGAAATGTGAACATGATGTATTAAAATTAAGTACAATTAATCCCCAGTGATTTCAATGAAAAAATTAACATATGTTTAGAATGCTTAGATAATATAAATTGAAAAGCATAATGGCAAAATTAACCAACATCAACTAAAACCTCATGCTTAATACAAGACATACACTGTAAAAAAAATGAAGATGTAATTATTGGAAAGATTCTTACCCTGAAGAAAAAAAATCCCTCCAGTCGTGTCCTATCAAATCAAGGCTACGATATTTGTTTCCAACTATATTTTAACTAATCCCAAGTAATTGTGTTTTACCACAGTAAAACAAACATTTAAATTCAAGAAACCCATAATACATTATTACATATTATACATTATAAATGTAATGTGTTGCTATAACCCACACTGTAAAATGTATTACTGCATCTTAAATGAAACATGTTTAAATATAAAAATTATTAACTGTTCATAACTGCATTTTTATAGTGGTAAAGAGATGAAAATCACTGCACTTCTGGGATATAAAAATAGAATACTATAAAATTAATTAAATATGTTTATAAACTATCAAATATATTTATAAAAAATACATTTAAAGTCCCATGATCTGAATTATAGAAAACAACTTAAAAGCAGAGTTTACAAAAGAATAGATCAACCAGAACAATAATTGTAAAAGGAGAAAACTTCAATATATCCTAAAATACTTTATGGCTAAACAAGCTTGAACGTAAACTGCTAATAAGATCTGCCCTAAACTAAACATATAACTGAAAAATCCTGGATCTGATTCAATCTAAAGAGCCTGTGAAACAGATTTTTTTCTAAATTATGACTTCAGTCTTAATATTTGTTTATTATCTTTTGCTTGCCATGTGCCATTTTATTTGAACTGGACAAATGCCAACCAATGTTCATCTCCTTGTTATTTTGCCGTCTGTTTCATGCATTTTTATTCTTCCAAAGCTTTTAATTCACAACTGTCTCAAATTAAAGAACAGCAACAATGGCTATAGAAGGAGATGGATACTACAAAAAAATTCTTGCTCTTAAATTCATATTTCAAACTAATTTCATTTCAAGAATATTTGGAGATAGACAGAAAGGCAGAACAATATTTGTATTCAATTTTAATTAAAAATTACAACTGCAATCTTTTTTTATGTCGTATTACAATATGGGCTCATTTCCCAAAGTGGAGAGCAGTTTGTGGTATACCTTCCACAAATGTTTTTACAAATAACAGGTAGCATACAATACATGAAATAAAAATGAAAAAAGATTTCAGTTCTACAAAATATTATCAGTCATTGCTGAAATTCTAGTACAAAGAATTTAGTTTTTTAATCCTATCATCCATTCACAAATAAAAAAACTGCTTCCATAAACATAAGCATAAACAGGGATAGAATCAAGATCATGTGAAGTGTTAATTCTACTTTATAATGTCTTGGTAAGGCCACACTTGGAATACTGCATTCAGTTTTGGTCACCACGATGTAAAAAAGATGTTGAGACTCTAAAAAGAGTGCAGAGAAGAGCAACAAAGATGATTAGGGGACTGGAGGCTGAAACGTATGAAGAACGGTTGCAGGAACTGGGTATGTCTAGTTTAATGAAAAGAAGGACTAGGGGAGATATGTTCCAATATCTCAGGGGTTGCCCCAAAGAAGAGGGAGTCAAACTATTCTCCAAAGCACCTGAGAGTAGGACAAGAAGCAATGGGTGGAAACTAATCAAGGAGAGAAGCAACTTAGAACTAAGGAGAAATTTCCTGACAGTTAGAACAATTAATCAGTGGAACAACTTGCCTGCAGAAGTTGTGAATGTTCCAACACTGGAAATTTTTAAGAAGATGTTGGATAACCATTTGTCTGAAGTGGTGTAGGCCTAAGCAGGGGGTTGGACTAGAAGACCTCCAAGGTCCTTTCCAATTCCATTCTAAAATAGATTTTGCCTTCATCCTATTTTCTATCAGATACAACAGTTACCACATTTTTATGTGGGTGTATGTGTGAAAACTTTTTTCAATAACAACTGCAATAATTTGGAATAATCTCCCTTTCAATATCAGGATGACTTTAAACACAATAGACTTCAAGAAAGTATTAAATGCTGAATTGTTTTAGACAGACTTGGATAGTTGATGTCATCTGGCTGGTGTTGGCTGACTTCTAATTATGTGATTTTCTTTTATGCAATTATGTGTGCTGTACTAAGGATGTTGATTATAATTGAATTGCATTTTGATGTTATGGAGTTAGCGTTATTTATTCTTACCATGGACATTTCAATTTTGTCATGTAATTATGGCTGATTTAGACATCATGCATGTTTTATTATATATAGAGAGATATCCCCGTGGTATACTGAGTATGATTTAATACAGTTGTAAGCTGTCATGAGTCCATATAAATAAATATAATTTGATGAGGAATTTACAATTGTTTATTTTTAAAGTAAAATACAACTTTGTGCACAATTTTTTAAAAAATAAAAGTCGTTAATAAACTCATATCATGATTTTTTAACGTTCTAGCTTTCTTGGAGCACCAAAAAGTGGAAACAATAACATTTGACAGAATTAGATGTTTAACTTGTCTTACCCTGTGTTTATATGAGTAAACATTACAATGAAGCTTGTACAGTCCAGTGCCGTATGTTTGGCTCAAGGATAAATACTTTAGACAACAAAATTTCAAGGCCCTTTTTGTCCTAAGAAGCAATAACTTCATTTTAGAAATTTTTGGTAGGTTTTCCAGAATCCCATGGGAAGGTATTGCAAGAAATCAGTAATACATTATAAAGATACTTTAATGTGCTATAAAGTTATTTAAAGTCCTTATTCCACCTAACTAGATCTTTTAGAAAAGGAAATGAAGGTTTTCTTCATATAATACATAAAAGAATTTAGTATCTCTCATCTAATGAGCTCTCATGTTTAGGTGGAAATGATATGAACTAAACCCTTTCATTTGAAAACTATTAAAACCATCTCTACTTAACTTTACATGTTGACAAGGTATCACTTTTTTCTAATTTGTCTTAATCACAAAAAGTGTAGCTATTTACACATTTTATTGAGAGATATTCAGAGAATTTCTATGCATGTTATTGATGTATTTTTATCCCATCTTTCTTCTAAAGTTCAATTAAATGAAGATAAATTTATAAAACTGTATATCTTATGCCCTATAACTTTTATTTAACATTCAAAACATCTGCTTTGATTTTTAACAAGTCTATGTCTCCAACATAAAATTTTAAAATGAAAATTGCTCTAATGCAAGCTCTCTTTTAAAATATAATTGCCACCATTTTCACACATTTTTGTTATGAACTGACTTAGAACCAATATCTGGTTCAGTTACAGCCTTCTGGCCTGACCTTCTGACCTTGACAGAAATTTGGAAAAAAAAAACCTAACCAAAAAGAGATTAATTATCTTTTTAAGTCCAGAGTAATGAAATAACATTGGGAAACATCTCAGGCAGACATCTCTCCAATCACTGGAGTAGAAGAACGGGGAAAAGATACCACATATTGATAGACTGTTATAACCAATCTCAATAAAAATAGTTCTATTCTAAAAATAGGGCTATTACTTGGAAAGACCATCTTTCAAGGAATTTTAGGATATAGCTTTAACAGTGAGTCTTGAAAAAACATGTAGATGAAAGGTATTCTTAGGGGTTTTTTTGTGTTCAGCAGTCTTTACATATATAAAACATTCTAAACAAGAGCAGGTAACCTTTTTGACAATTGAGGAAAATATGAAGGCCATAAGAAACATATTGGTGACATCTTTAGAAGGGGTTGATCCTCAAAGTTTTAACTTTTTTGCAATGATAGCTAAAGAGTTTTTTCATGCATAAACCAGCACATTTCAAAAATAATCCCTTAATTTGTTACCAAAGGGCTACAAAATTGAAAGTGATGGCCAAGGGTTGTTCATGTCCATTCCAAAAGTTCTTTTTGTATTTGATAAGGTAAATAAGATAAATACTGTAGGATTGACTTTGGACTTGTAGGGCATGCTGAGTAATAGGAAATCGAAGTAGTATAACATATCTTCAATAAAAGCATTGATTATTAAAAAAAAAGTAGTTCTAGCCTTCCTGTGCTGCTGATTTCCTGTCTGATCTACTTAGATGCAAGGGCTACTTCTGCCGATGAAAGAACCTACTTTCCATTAGAAGTCTACATACTTCCTGAATATTGGACCCAGAGATTTAGGGAGATAGTTTCTGAACATATGGAAAATGATTCAGGGGTTTTGGTGAAAAATCACATTTTTGTGGGGTACTTGATGCTCTGTGAGCTTGGTTGTTTTCTTGCAGACATTTTATTACCAACTAGGTAACATAATCAATGCTACCAAGCTCAAAGAGCACCAAGAACCCACAGTTCAACCCTGAGCTACAAATATTCTCTCCCACCTGAATCACCCACTGATACCACTGACCAGAATGTCCTGCATGAAACTCCATTACAGGACAGAGCCAGTTCTATGTATTAACTTGAAGCTCATCATGCAATGTAAATATAATCTTCAATGGGTAAGTCACTTTTGTTAATGATGTTTTGGCCACTGCAAAACTTGAACAAACAATGGGTGCCGATACATAATGTACAAAAATTAAAAGAAGGGATATAAGAAATACAGTTGGTTGTTTTTAAGTATATATTTGTAGTGTGATACCACTAGCTGCGTTCTTTTAGCATTGAAGACTAAAAGTGAATCCAGAGACGCAGTGAACTTGGGATAAAGTTTGGCATGTAACAAATCAGCAGATGGTTCAGGACTTTAGGATTTTGTAACACTTTAGTGTGGACTCTCTGTTTCTTAATTTTGTTGTACAGCTTTGAAGGTGCTTTCTTTGACCCTGAATGCAACCATGAGCCCAGACTGTAAAACTGAAAATTCCCAGCAGACTGCAGGGATACATTATAATTCTTTGAATAAATGTTCTTCTGTTTGTTAAAAGACAATCATAAACCAGAAACAATGAGTTTTAGTCCTCTTCTTTCCTTTTGTTTCTTTTTCCAATGTTTCCAAAGGGAACATTGGAGTAATTTGATAGGAAGAAGACGATTCCCTCCCTCTTTTCTTAAATGTAAATGTTCCACTCATGAATGGTTCCTTGCCTAATTCAGGAGCACAATAAACCTGTCCAGGAAAGTAATGTTTGAAAGAAGCAGTAAAACCAGTGAAAGGATAAATTAAGTTCCACTGTTCCTGAATATAAACAAGTTGTGTATGCAGCTTGAGATATCCACAAATAATTTTAATTTGCCTCTTTGAATTTACATCAAGGACACAATTACTTCGCAGATTTTCTACATACATTTTATATACTATGGGGAGAAATAGGAATAATTGGCACTTTTTAAAAAAAGAAGTCAGAAAATCCTTAATTTTTGTGTGGGTGGGTGTGAAAGGAACAACTAGTTAAAAAAGGTCATTTTCAGGAATGCCATTAATTTTCATGTGACATGAATAAGTCCCGAACAATACTGGAAATCTGTTGTAATAGTGAAATGTTCAAGTATGTGTTTTTTGGTTCCACTAACTATATCATGCTCTCGTGTATGTTTTCCTCCCTATGTTCCCTGTGATTCTCCCCAATGATTAGATGCACAAGCCAAGACTAGGTCCTCCCCACTTGCCAGTAATCATCAAAAAAACCAATCCCACAACATCTTTCCTCTGTCACATCCTCACAACACTGGCTTCTTCTCATCCCTAGTCTATGGATTAGATCAAGCCATAATTAGCTGTATGTGTGTGTGTATCCCTTGGAGTCAATCCTGATCCCTACCAATTGCTTGGACTAGTCCGTGTAATTTTCTTGGCAACATTTGCAAATGTTTATTTACCTGGGCCTCAGCTAGAGCTGAGAGAGAGTTACTGGCACAAGTCACCCAGCTGGCCTTTGCCTAAGGTGGAACTAGAACTCGCAATCTCCATGTTTCTAGCTTGCTTTCTTAATCACTACACCATTCTGGCTCTCCTCATCATTAGCTGCCCTGGAAAGTTGCCCAGGTTCCTCCTTATTTTAACACTATGCAACAGTAGCTGCTTCAAAATGTATACAATCTGTTATTTACCATCCTTTACACAGGACATGACATCGGTGTCCAATTGGGAATATACTGTATATACAGAGGTGTCATTTTGGCTGATCTGGCCACGTTCTGTCATCGTCATCCCTGAGCAGCCTTTTCTACATCCGTTCTGTAGCTGTCTCTCTGTGAGCTGGAGAGAGTTTTAATATCATGAAGTGATATTAAAAATACCTGGCGGGTGTTTTGCTAAGAACATGGCATGGAGGTGTCCAGAACATCGCAGGGAATTTGAACTGCATCAGGCTGGTTTACTCTTAGAAATGAAGCAAAAGCAGTTTTGCTTTAAAAAAGAAAAAAAAATCCTACCACACAAAAAAAGAAAGAACATTCTTCCTTCTTTTAAATTGTCAGCATTTGAAGGAGTTGGAAAGAACAATTTAAATCTCAAGGAGACAAGCTCTCCAGAAGCCCTTAAATAGTTTACATTTAGTCTGACAGTTTAGGCATTAAGAAAAAGAGTTGTCATAGTGTTAAGTATCTGCAGGCTGCTATATTAATAATAGCTTTTGGCCACTGAAGTTCATGTAGTTTAAGAGAGCTTTAGCTATGGGCTGAATTTTATCCAGGTCTTAGGAGTTTAGAATAGCTATGCCTGGGCACCTCTGTGTTATTTTCATTCCTCATTGTTCAACACAGCTTTTGGTGACAAATGTGACATTTACCGAGAGCTGAAAACTATCAGGAAGATGGTATGATATTCAACTGCTCTCTTTAATAAACAGTCAGAAATAATATTTAATTGGAAACCTGAGCAGAATCTGGCTACTGTATTATTTTAAATGGTAATTCTTTGACATATTGAAGAATTTAGTATTGCTTGCTTAGTGATGTTATTATATACAGAGACACTTTTTAAATGAACCAAATAAAATAAATAGCCTTCAGTCAAATAAACTATACTTTTGTGTGGCACAGACATTTGCTATCATAAGCTACTCACTGCTCTGACTCACAAAGACGTTTGATATGAAATTATTGTAAAATTATTGGAAGTATTTTCTTGTTTGCATCTGAGAAGGCATTGCTGTTTATATCACAGTGTACCATGTTTCCCCAAAAATAAGACCCTGTCTTATATTTTTTTGAACCCTGAAATAAGTGCTTGGCCTTATTGCCATGCGCTCAAAAGCCCGATTGGGCATTTTATCAGGGATGTCTTATTTTGGGGGAAAACAGGGTAGTAATTCATCTCAATGCTGCAATTTAGGGAGATTCTTTTTAGAAACCACGTGCAACATACTCACAATAATATAAGCATGTTATATTATTTGATACTCCTTTGTAGCACTTGCTAGAATGATCGTGTGACCTAACAAATCTGCATAATCATCTAGGAAAAGCAAAGGTTCACCAAAGTAAGGTTTGGATAATAAAATAGGATTTTGAGAAGAACATTCAGTAATATTTTCATCTGTGTATTCCATTTTTTTCTTCCACTTCTTGGTCTTCCTCTATGGCCAATTTCAATTCTTTAAATGGTTACGCCAATCACCCATGGTCATTAAGCACGATATAATGTGACCAGAACTTGTAGTTTTACTGCCAGCTTCTCTATTGATTGCTTGTTGGAAGCTGGATGTGAAGCACACAAATCATGATCATGGGATGGTGCAATGCTCAAAAATATCTGCCAGATGCAAAGTGCCTGTATCTTGATCACATGTTTTCAGAGACACTCTAATGGTTGTAAGTGTAAGGATTGTCATAACTTTAAATACTCACTAAATAGGGCATCTCTAAGTTAGGACTACCTGTACTACGTTTACATAAATATTTTAATATAGTAATTGTACTATTTTCTTATTTTCTTCTGATTACATAAAGGCGCAGTAACTCAGTAGCTTTATGACACTGGAGATGCAGTGATGGGTTGCCCCTGGTTCGCACCGGTTCTATAGAATGGGTAGTAAAACCGGTGGGAGGCTCCGCCCACCGACCCCGACGTCATCAAAATGCTTCTGCGCATGCGCAGAAGAGCGAGTGCGAGTGCGAGCGAAGTGAGCCCACACGCACAGTCCCGTTGCGAACCGGTAGTAAAGGTAAGTAGAACCCACCCCTGTGGAGATGGTCTTTGCTCCAACGGTTCAAGTCCTAGCACTGCATGGCAGGGTGAGCTCCCATCATTTGCCTCAACTTCTATCCAACTAGCAGTTTGAAAGCATGTTGTATGTGATACAAACATGTATATAGGTATAACTTTGGTGCGTAGATGAGTTGGTGCTCCATGCAGGCAGATTCCTGCCAGTTCTGAACCTTCCTTGTTGCGATGCTTGTTTGCAAGACAGATACAGGAGGGAGGGAGCCTTGGATGACTGCAGGAAGAGCTGCTTGTCTTTCTTTCTGGTGTGAAGCCAGCTTGCCCTCCTGTGGCTCACTGTAGGAAGCACGCAAGCGTTTCTCACAACAGAGCTGAAAAATTGGCAGCCAAACCATTACACTGCATTAGCAGTACTGGCTAATGTTATAACAACAACAACAATGTAATAGTAACAACAATAATAATAATAACAGCAGCAGCAGCAGCAGCAACAACAGATAGTAAGTGCCGCCTATGCAAAGAAGCTGAAGAAACAGTGGACCACCTGGTAAACTGCTGCAAGAAGATCACATAGACTGACTACAAGCAGCGGCCTGACAAAGTAGCAACAATGGTGCCTGGAAAATCTGTAAGAAATATCATTTACCCGCAAGCAAGAACTGGTGGGACCATAAAATAGAGAAAGTCATAGAAAATGAAGAAGTTAAATTGCTTTGGGACGTTAGAATTCAAGCAGGATAGGAGTTCACCTCATGGGTCTCAAACATGGGTTTGCTAACCTTCAATCCAGCATCCTAACCATGTGAGCCACCATGCTCTTCTAATAAATATACTAGATATCTATTACTTCTCAACAAATTGCTATTGTAACATGGATTCTCTCTCTCTTTCATGGACATACGTAGTATAAATATACTAGATATATACTAAACGTGCCCATGAAAGAAGAGAAAGAGAAAGTAAAAGAGAGAGAGAGAGAGAGAATATCTATATTATGACAGTTCTCCAAGGCTACACACTTATGCCTAATGTCCTGTATAGATAAGATGACAAACTGATCTTGGCATATTTGACTTATAGATTGGAACATAGTTCCTTAATGATTGAGAAGTCTAATTTTCACTTCCAGCAACAATTAGTTCATATATATATATATATATAACATTTTCTTTAATAAATTTCTTAACTATTCCATATACTCCACAAATGAAATTGTAACTAATACATTTTCAATTTTTCTCTTATCTGACTTACATTTAAAGTTTTGAACTGTGTTTCAAAGAAGCCAAGTTCAAAACCTAGTTTATGAAAATGATTTATTAGTGACTAACTCTTCCCCCTTTGAACTGGGTAGATTTGTTTCTTGTCATCCCTACCATATTTACTCTCCTTTTTTGTTTATCTTATTTTTAATGTTTTTATTTGTAACCACTCAGACCCAATGAACTTTAGTATATCAAGTTAATAGATAATAAATACATGTATTCACATTTTATTTTACTAAGATGAATAAAGTATAAAGCATTTTCTATTCCTAACAACAGCTGTAATCATTAAAGATCACATTTAAAGAACAAAAATATTCTAAACCAAAGCACAATGTATTGGGGGGGGGGGGTGCACGTACATGTGTGTATAGACTAAAATATACACGACAATTATTAATCACCAATCAGATTCTTAATTATTTTTGCTAATAATTTTAACAAGATTTATTTGAGAAATTATTTTATTCTAAATTGTTGTCAAGAACACCTAGTGCCAAATAAACATTATTGGACCTAACTGTTCCTGGTCATAATAAAAATGGTAGGCAGCACTTAAAAAATTTGTTTGACATGCAGACTACCACTAAAACCTACCACTGTTTCCTTAGAATCATATTTTGTGATTTATTGTGCCACTGATTTTATTAATTCAGAATCCTCAACAAATTGTGGAAATCATATTAATTCTTTCAGCTGGATTTCGACAACTGAAAGATGAAGGTGTAATCTGCAGTCACTGAAAATTAAACAGTAAATCATAAGCAACACATGCCATATGTTTTAGTTAGAGAGAAAAACCCCTGTTGTCATATAAAATCTTTAAATTTTTTATAAAGTGCTGACTCAAAAATGCATATATTGTTGTTTGCTACAGTCTCTTTAGAAATCAAGGGCTTTTGCTATACTAGCCAATTGCTATAACTTTCGCTGAAACAGTATTCCAAAGTATCAAAAGTAATACTTTAAATCCAAATGAGATTTGTTATGTTAAACAGAAGCGTCCTTGGATGGCAGGTCCAAAAAGCAAGATGGCAGTGGTACATGTAAATAAGGTGCAGGACTTTGGTTATGCAGTTGTAGTCACCACCCTGTTGTGGCCCGTACGCAGCCTGTGCAGCTAGTAGCTGATTCAGACAGTGAGGAGGCTGGTGTGGTGCTGTGCCAGCAGCCTGTGCAGCTGGCACTTGAGTCAGACAATGAAGAGGCTGGAGAAGATGTGGTGCCAGAGGCGGGGATTCAGCCAGGGCCTTCAGAACCTCCAGAAGCTCCTTAAGTGAAGAGGATGAAGAGGAGGAGCCTCTTCTCGATGCACAGGTGCGCAGAGCTGCCAAAAGGCAGGAGTGGCTCCTCAGGAGGAGGTCTCCTCGAGAGTAAGGCTTAATGTTAATTGGCCATTCCCTTAGCCTATTTAAGGAAGGATGACGACTGATGCAATTTGCAGGAAACAACTTCATTCACATTCCTTCGCATCTTATCTTGCTTATCTTATCAGCTTCCTGCAAATTGTTTCTGGGCATTCTGCCAACCATAGTAAGCTTTCAGTTATTATTCTTTGAATTCTTGGCAGCTGTTAATGCAATTAATTAACAGCCGTTGTTGTAAAAGGCTGGTTTATTTAGTAAACTAAGGTTTGAACGGACTTTGTGTGTGCTGCGTTCCTTGGGGTCCATAGCTGGGGCAGAACACACCCTGACATTTTTGACAGACACACCTTCAGGGACCCCAAAGAAAACTACTACCATTTAACAATCTGTAATATTAGGTTGACTTACGATGTATGCAAGGTACAGTCTTCTGGATTCTTTGGCTCAACATCATCTTTTCCTTGAAAAAAACAAAAGAATAGGAATGTTAACAAATGAGCCAAATTGTAAAGGTCATTATGTTGTAGTATAGTTGTGATAAGAAACACAGTTGAAAATGAATAGCTTTTTTTAAAAAAAATCTCCATATATTTAAGTCAGTAATAAATATGAATTTTAATAAGCTAAGGATCACGAGTTATGTAACTCTGTGGCACTAAGATTATAAAATACATTTCTCTACTTACATTGTACCCAAGAAGCTGTTTTTTTGCATTTCTTTTAAAATATAGAAAATGGAAGCAGTGTATTCTCCAAAGAACCAGTTAGAGAACAGTTTTGTTTTACTAGATAGTTATCTCTCTGTCCCTTCAGTATTATAGTGAATGGATCAGTATGACTTCCTTCTAAATGCTCCTAGGTTGTGAATTACATGAAACTCAAGTTACTAAAAAAGAAACCTGTCAAAGGACAATTCTGTCCTTAAAAGTATTGTTTTCAGGGAGAAATTATGTAAGACAATAGAATATTGTGGCACCTTAACAACAAACTATTATTTTACACTAAGGTCAATCTTAAAATCTTTGAAGGATTAGACATGAAGTTTCCAGGCAAATGTCAAATATGATTTCTCAAAATATTTTTGAAAAAAAGTGGAGTAACAATAGGAAATATAGTTTCACTAGGCCTGATATGACAGTAGGATGTTCTTTACGTCACTAAATGTGTGTCTTTCTATTATGTAGAACTAGAATAAATAAATCAGAATCATTGCTTTTTTTGCTTTCTTTCTTAAATTGCCTAAATACAATGCATTTTACTCTTCGGTTCATCAACATAAAAGACCTCCTTAGCAAAATATTCTAAATGCAATAAATACAGTAATGTCAAAGTAACCATATTTGGAGAAATGCATGCAACGTGATTGATCAAATCAGGATTGTGCTGAAAGTTTGAAATGTTGTGTGAAGTCATGGATTTGCCCAATTCATATCATGTGAAGTCATTTCTGAAAGGCATCACTAAAAGGAATGTAGATGGTGATAAAATCCAGAAAAGGTATGTGTAATCAAAAGCTCCAATCTCTCTCAAATGATTTGCAGTTATCCAGGAGTCTCATTAAAATAAATGGGATCTTTTGTCTAATGGATGTAGATAAAATTTCACTACCAGTATATAAGAATGATGTGTTCAAATTTTAATCCTGTGTTTCCATTATGTGTATAATAGCTACCTAGATCTCACCTATCCAATATAGACAGCTATATAATTTTAAAAATATTTTTTACAAAATATTTAGGCTTCTTCAGCTGAGGTGAATCCCTGAGAAAGTAGAAATCTGGTATGACTATAGGTTTTGAAATACCAAGAATAATGATTATTTGAAACATTTTAATATAAGCTGGCAATTTTTTAAAAAGAAAATACAGGGTGCCTTACATGTACCTTTCCTCTGTAAATGTGTAAGTGCTTTTTACTATCTATTTGAAATTCAACAAATAAGCAGAAAAATGAAACAGCAAACCAGAGTCTTAAATGATTTTCTATAAAATGAACCACCTGTAATTGCAGAAAAAATTCCTGCTTGTCTATTCTTCCCCTAAAGAGGAACGATTATTTCCAGAGCTAGATCTATAGCATACGTAATTGCAGTGGGTACAGAGAACAGAGCGAATGGTGTAATTTCAGGAGACAGGCAGTTGGGCTTAAACTACTGAAGAAATAATTCTTATATGAAATTCAACTCTTACATTTTTCATTTCTTATGAAATGCCCTGCATTATAAAATTACTGGCCCCTGAAATATTTACCTGGACCCAGTGCCAGGATTTCAGAAAAACCTGGAATCTCAATGCTTATTCTGGGAAATACATGGAGAATATACATATTTACTACACCTACCTGATTCCTGCCAAAACAGGCAGAAGCAACAAAGGGTCTCTAGATACCTCCCTGGTGCAGACTGTCTACTTAAAAATATTTTTAAAAAAGAACCAAAAGGAAGCAAACCCCATTCTCATATCCATATATCTAGAATAAACAATGCCTTTGGGCACCTCAAAGGTCCCAGTGGAATGACAGCTATCATCCTGGAGGGCTACTTTGCTCTTAGGTAAATTGATGTTTTGCGATTGCTCTGCCCACTGGGAAAAGCCACTTTGTGAATAGAAAGCAATTGTATAAGTGCATCCAACACAAGCCTGCAAAATTTCAAATGAGTACCTAGCTTTAAAAGGTTGTCTACCCATGTTCTAAACCACATTGCATTAAACATTACTGAGATGCAGTTTGCATGCTCCCTTTCTTCCTCTGGTGCCAAGTTCATAGGAGGTGCTGGTAGCAAAAATCCCTGTGTCTCCCCCCCCCCCCAATGCCCAGCTGAGCCGCACAATCATCAGAGGCTTTTTTTTAATTTTTAAAAGCATTTTTTCTACAACCTATGCTGTAGAAAAAATGCTTTTAAAAGTAAAAAAAAAGCCTCTGATGATCGCGCGGCTCAGCTGGGATTGTCAAATGCTTTTAAATGCCTCTGACGATCCAAGCTGAGTTGCCTGATTGGCAGAGGCTTTTTTTCTTTTAAATGCCTCTGACGATCCAAGCTGAGTTGCCTGATCAGCAGAGGCTTTTAAAAGGAAAAAAGCCTCTGCCGATCAGGCAACTCAGCTGGGATCGTCAGAGCCTTTTGAAAGCATTTTTTTTACAATGTCTTCACCGAGAAAAAATTGTTTTAAAAGTAAAAAAAAAATAAAATTGGCCACACCCACCCAGTCACATTACACCCCTCCCACCCCGACCAAGCTACACCCACAGAACCAGTAGCAACAAATTTTAGATTTCACCACTGGTTCAGATATTGTAACAAGTGTGATCAAATGAAAACTGAAACAAATGTTTGCAATGTTTTTCACAAACAGTATCAGTTAGAACAGTGATGGCGAACTTTTTACTTACCGAGTGCCAAACAGGAACGTGCTTTGCGCCCTGTGTGCGCTCATGTGCCATCTGCGGTAACGTGTGGCTCCTCCCCACGTGCTGCGTGCACAACCATGCCATCTGTGCATGCACACAGCTTTTGCATGCATAATGCACGTGTGGAAATGCTGTCTGCGCATGCATGCACAATTTTGCACGCATGCGCATACATACACATGTGCAGGAGAGATCCGAAGACCAGCTGGCTCCCCTAAATTGCGCATATGCGCACCAGAGACATGCGCATGCGCAGTTTCAGGTGAGCTTGGCGACGGCTCGCATGCCTGAAAAAATGGCTCTGCACGCCACTTCCGGCACGCGTGCCATAGGTTCACCAACACGGAGTTAGAACATGAGTCTGCAGAAATCCAAAGGTTGCTCACTTTGCAAGATTAAAATTAGAATTATGTTTAAATGTAGACCATGTTGTGCTATTTATTTCTTTCCCTAATTTGTTGCAAACTAAAGGAAGTTTTTCTCTTTCTTTATATTATTTGTTTAGGTTTCATCAAAGAAAGCTCACATAATAATAATAATAATAATAATAATAATAATAATAATAATTATTATTATTATTATTATTATTATTATTTTATTTCTATACCGCCCTTCTCCTGAAGGACTCAGGGCGGTGTACAGCCTATTAAAAGCACAAAACAGACATCAATTTAAAATAATTTAAAATCAATTAGGTAATTTGGCTAAATTTAAAAATCCAAGTTTAAAACACCCAATTTAAAATTTTTACGTTGATAATCCAGCCTGGTGGAACAACAAGGTCTTCAGAGCGCAGCGAAATACCCAGAGGTCAGAGATCTTACGCATTTCGGGGGGCAGTTCATTCCACAGGGCTGGGGCTCCCACAGAGAAGGCCGTTCCCCTGGGTGTCACCAGCCGACATAACTTGGCCGATGGCACCTGAGGAGACCCTCTCTGTGGGAGCGAACTGGCCGGTGGGAGGCTATTGGTGGCAAAAGTCGGTCTCGAAGGTACCCAGGTCCTATGCCATGGAGCGCTTTAAAGATGGTGACCAACACCATTACATCCCAAAGTAATTCAGTTTGGAGGTTTTGCTCTGTTTCTAGTCAACATATATATTGGTACCAGTACCCAACACTCACGGCATACTGAATTTTTCCACCATGTTTATTTGTGTGTGAAGAACTGAACAGCCACCTGATACTTGAAGTGCTGCGTAAATGAAAGAAATTATCCCAAAATCAAGAATAGGTAATCCATGCTCAAGTTACTTGCTAGATAGCCTTGTGCATAACTTGCTGTGTCAGAAATATCTTTGCCCTCACATACAAGGAGGAAAATAATTTCAACAATTATTTCATAAAGTCTGGGATCTGAAGTTGACAAGTAAAGCAATTTGAAAACCAGAACCACAATTTAAAAATTGGTAGAGGTTGTGAGCAATAATAGGTTGAGAAGAAAAGGGGGAAAAATACAAAATCTCTCTAGCAACACCCTCTTGGCATTTCTCAGAATCATGTAGTTTTTTCTTGTTTTGCTTTATCATCACTGGAGATTATTAGCTAGGTACAAATCTCTTTGTATGTAAATCATTCATAAAAAGCACCATTTCCCTACTCAGAGTAACTATGCACCCCCTTTTTTTGTAAGTTTGTGTTCTTCTTAATAATATCAAATGCTTACTGGCATGTGCACTGCACTGCATTTTCTCAAGTGTTTCTCTTTCCATGATCATTCTTCAGAAATATGCTAACCCGCAGTAAAACAAATGGTTCTTAACATGTTTATGTATGCTTAGCTTGCTCAGCAGATAACCCAACTTGTATCATTCTTTGCAACAAAGAGCCCATATAGTTTTACAACATCTACATGGACCTAAATTACTGCTGTTTATATGGGTATGTTTATACGAAAATAAGAAAGGCAGAATTTATAAACCTTGTGCATTTATGTCAATACAATGAGTTAAGATTCCAATGTAAGTTAACCCCACATAACAAAACATATCTGTTACTTCCTCTCTTGTGCCTCCATAAAACTTCTATAAAAGTCAAAGTTATCCTAAACAATATGAAAAAAAAGCCATGGAGTATGGAAGAATATACACATTGGATCTTAGGATAGGATAGGATAGGGTAGGGAAAGGAAGGGAAGGGAAGGGAAGGGAGGGAAGGGAAGGGAAGGGAAGGGAAGGGAAGGGAAGGGAAGGGAAGGGAAGGGAAGGGAAGGGAAGGGAAGGGAAGAGAAGAGAAGAGAAGAGAAGAGAATAGAATAGAATAGAATAGAATAGAATAGAATAGAATAGAATAGAATAGAATAGAATAGAATAGAATTGAATTGAATTCTTTATTGGCCAAGTGTGATTGGGCACACAAGGATAGTTCAAATACAATAACCCTTCCACATTCCTATTCTCCAGAAGATCCATGATCAACTGGACAAATTGCATGTGGGGAGAGCATTAAGTACTTCCAGGGCAGGGAAGAAAGCTTTAGTAAACTTGCTCAACTTAATTTATTTTAGGATCCAGTTCTCTATGTTAGGAAGCTACATTGATTAAATTAAAGAAATACAATATTATTAACTTCTTTTATTACCATAACAGTGAATGTCAGCATAGCAAGGTTTCTTAGACTAAGAAACTAATACCATAAGGGTCAGAATTATTATAAATGTAATTGCTATAGTAATAGAATTCTGCAAGTCTGAGTGTGTTTCCTCTCCTTATCTTCATATTCATGTAAACCAGGAAGGGGCTTGTCTGAGAAGTGTCTCTGAAGTTATTTTCTTGGCCTAGGTCAAGCCTCTCTTATCTGACTACTGCCTTAGTACCTGTTCCCCCTCTTGTCCTTCAAGGCTAATCCTTATGCCCCCTAGAGTGAAGCATAACAGAAATTTTGGAAAGGTCATGGCAGGAGAGTAGAAGATATAGTGAATATAGAGAACGTATTGTCATTGTTTCAGAAAATAATCTACAAATATCTCCTAAAAGCCAGAGTATTTATCTCAAGCTGAAGGTACAATTATCTTAATTTAATTTTTGGAGACCAGAACCACAATTTAAAAGTTAGTACCATGCTTCCCCAAAAATAAGACCCTGTCTTATATTTTTTTGAACCCTGAAATAAGGGCTTAGTCTTATTGCCATGCGCTCAAAAGCCCAATTGGGCTTATTATCAGGGGATGTCTTATTCTGGGGGAAACGGTAGAAGTTGGGTCCAAAGGATTTCCAGTTAAAAAACAGTAATGGACACGTTCAAAATATATCAAACACTATTTTTTTTCCTTGCCAATTTATCTTATGGTATATTCTACCTATCATGATTTCCATCAAATGCAACTGTGAAGTGAAAATTACTCTTACTTTGATTGCTGTGTCCTGTAGAGACATGCTGGGGGTCCTAAAGAACAAAAACATGGAATTGATAATTAAACACATGGAATAGTACAGTGACAATAGTTTATCTTAACAATATTAAAGTTTGACACACATGACGGAAAGAGTAAATTTACAGAGTATTTGGACCACTCTTTTTTATCCCTAGCAACAAGAAACTATGTGCATCTCTTTCAATATTCTTAGGCAGAATGTCATCCATGTTAGAAACACATCAGGGTTTTCCTCCTCTGATTCATTGCTGAAGACAACTGACATATGGGAGAGGTCCTCATCTAGGAAGAAAACTCCAAGAATCACTTCCAAAACAATCAAACGCTCCAGCTGGCGCTTTATTGTTTCTGCAAATGATAATATGCAGAGTACATTGTATTTTCCCACAAATATTTAAGAGTGTACAAGGTCATACAAATAGTAATTACAACTATGGTGGATTATTATATGCCAGAGGAAATTGTTCTAACTGAGCACCATCTGTGGAAAGAACCCAGTTCTCTTATTTACGCGGCAGAATTATGGGAATACTAAATTAGTCACAATTGTACAGGCAAGTGACTGCTGAATGGACAATAGCATTTAGCTTGGATCATGATCACCGTAGTTTTAGCTGAGCACTGAGCAACTCACATAAACTCTGCAGGCTACTTTGTAACTTAATACATTAAGCTGTTAGTCAGTTCACATATTTTGGGAAATGTTTGGGGCACCATGAATCGGGAAAGTTTGGAAAGTCTTATACTACTCTTTGCAAATTTATGCCTTTATAAATGATCAATAGTCTGATGTACAGTGCAATCTCCACAATAGAAAACATTGAATTTATTCCTTCCTTATTCACTGTCTAGGACAGTGATGGCTAACCTTTTCCAGGCCAAATGCCCAAAGAGCGTGCACGCAAATGCACCTGTCTGCACCCGAACCCCCAAAACGCAATGTATGAGTGGCCCCCGTGCATGCGCCCTGTCCCCGTGCATGCGTGCATGCCCCCTGCATGCCCCATGCCCCATGCCTCCTGCGCATGCATGGCCAAGCCCCAAAGACCAGCTGGTCAGTGGGAGACGCATGCACATGCATGGCAGAGCTGAGCTGAGGGCGACGGCTTGCACAGCCACAGAGAGGGTGCTGCGTGCCACCTCTGGAACGCGTGCCATAGGTTCACCATCAGGGTCCTAGGAGAACTTGTAAAACAAGTATGTCATTATCTATGGATACAGAAGCCACATCACTTAAAATGCATTAAATGACAGACCACACACATACACATGCAAAACTGAAATGCAACAGTTATCAAAGTTATACTAAATGAAATTCATATTTAAAATTAATATTTTAATTTCTTCTAATTAAAATTAAACTAAAACTGATTACTAATAAAAGTAAAATATATTCCTAATGTAAACATGTGTAATATTGTATCACCATAATTGCAGTCTCTCAGTTGTCATCTCACACCCCACCACACCATAGGCACCAATTTTGGGCACCCTCTTGGAACCAATTGTCATGGATAAATAGTAGTGTCAGCATTAATGTTCTTCTATATGGTGATCATCTGCTAGTGCAGCACCTGTGCATGAGGCAAGGCAGGACGATGGCAAGGCAGAGAACAAAGGCTGACAGAACTACCCTAGCAGGATTTGGGGTCCAGCACTTTGGTTTTAGAGCCATTGCCAGTTGCATGTCAGCACACCAGCAACAACTGCTCAAGTATACCATGTTTCCCCAAAAGTACGACTTACTCAGAAAGTAAATCCTAGCTTGATTTTTACACATGCGCCCAATATAAGCCCTACCCTCAAAATAAGTCCTAATTAAGACCCCGCCCACTCCAGGGTACACAGGTAAAAATTAAGCTACGGTGGGGATGGAGGGGTTGGAGCTGCCCTACTACTTACCTTCAGACAGTTGCAGCCAGGCCTCGCACACCTTGGCCCATTTCTTCTGCAGCCGGCAAGGCTTTCCTGAAGACCTCTGTAGCTGATAACAGATAGATCAGGAGCCCTGTTATCGGCTGCGGAGGCCTTCAGGAAAGCCTTGCTGGCTTTGCCGGATGAAGAAGTTCCTGAAGGCCTCTGATAGCGAAAAAGAGGCCGGGGACGAGACACGCAAATGAGGTGAGTCAGTCAGGATAACCAAAAAACCCCACAAAATAAGACCTGATGGTTTTTTGGGCAGCAAAATAAATAAATAAATAAGACGGGGTCTTATTTTCAGGGAAACACGGGTAGCACTGCCAGAATTTGTTCTATCCAGAGCAGGCATAGCATGCAAATCCTGGTACTCTAACAACAATGATGAGAAATTATGCCATACTGGATACTGTTTTGATGTTTTTATGAGACATCTTCATCATCTTGGCAGTCTTTGTGCTAAGTCTTCAAAGTATGTCAGCTCAAATTTGTTTTGAATAATTCAGTGCAATAATGGAACTTTTAAAGATGTACAAAGAAACCTGTAATATTTTGTATTTGCAAATGCCTATTCATTCTGAGAATGCATTATTGTATATTATTTATGGTTTCCTAATCTTCAGTGTCTGCCTTCAATATGTGGAAATGGCGTTTTAGCTAAATACAAACACTATGAAATATCATTTTCAAAAGCCATTTTTTGTTCCACTGAAATAATTCAAACAAAGCAAACTGCAACAATAAAGCTAATTAACATAAATATGTGCAGTTTTAACAGTAAATAAGGATTAACAACTTTCTAAATGGCATATAACCAAAATTATGAACAATTTCAAGTAAACCTGTCATTTTTGGTTGGCTGAGTAACAGAATGAAGGTGATAAATTAAAATCAACTTCCTCATCCAAGCAAGATACATTTAACTTGTTTAGAGTTATAGTCAGAGAACATGAAAAAAGCAGTAAGAATTCTGTTTTGAATCTATCACAGTTAGTCATTGTTTACCCTAGTTTACATTTCACAGATAGGAAAATAAGGCTGAGGTATGGTGACTTACTGAGGCCACCTATTCAGTCTATATGCAAGGAGACATTTGAATTCCTTTTACAAAAAAAATTGTCAGTTTTCTAACAATACACAATAGTTTGAGGGGTTTTCTTGCAAGTGAACACTGGATGTTATTGAGTTGGCAATCACTGAAACATTACTAGCTTTTTCAACTTTTGGTCATTTCAATATGGATTAGCAGTAGCCCCATCTGTTTAGATGCTTTTTACAGACTGGCATCTAGTAAAACTCCAACAATGTAATGTAATGCCTTACATGTAATTCTGTACTAAATTCTATGGCATTTAAACCAATTTAAGTGTTTCTATGGTTTATTATTACCAGTTATATTATTTTAAGCTCAGTACAATTGTTAGGAGCCCTTTTCCATATATAGTAGTTAGTGCACTCTTGTACTCATTTCATGGTTTCTGTTTTATCTGTATCAGTCTTAACTACAGATCTTTATCTAGATGTTTAAATACCTAGATCTCCCTCTAGAACAGTGATGGCTAACCTTTTTGCCATCGCGTGCCAAAAGCGGGAGGAGCATGGTGGGGTCACACACACATGTGCCCACATCCATAATTCTATGTGCCCCCCCCGGTGCCCCCCCCGTTTTTGGCACATGATGGCCCAGTAGGCCCATCCTACTCTCCCCAGGCTCCAGTAGGCCCATCCTGCTCTCCCCAGGCTCCAGAGCCTTTCTAGGAGCCTGGGGAGGGCAAAAATGGCCTTCCCCACCCCCCACCCCTCCGAGGCCCTCCGGAGGCTGGAAACAGTGTGTTTCCTGACTTCTGGTGGGCCCAGAAGGCCTGAAAATCAGCTGGCTAGCACACACATGTGTGCCGGAGCTGAGCTCGCGTGCCCACCGATATGGCTCCGTGTGCCACCTCTGGCACCCGTGCCATCGGTTCGCCATCACAGCTCTAGAAGAATAGGGATTGAAATATGTAACAGGTATATATGGCTTTCAAATTTTCTCATCCAACAGAATTTACTAAGATATATTACTTGCATGAAGACTGTAAACTAGGTTTGTATTTAGTAATTCATTGTTCATTTCTTATATAAAAATAATTACATATCATTTTTTAAATGGCTTTATTTTAAGTAAAAAACAATCCAGGAAGTACTTACATTTAAAATTTCTAAGAGAAATTCAAAAAAAAATTAAGGAGCTATTTTTTAGCTATAAAATGGAATTTTTTTCCCCCTCATTTCCTTCTAATCTCAGTTGTTAAAAATCACCCGCACAACTTCATCCACTTTAATCTTCCTGTTGCTCACTTCATTATTAAATGTAATTTCCAGCCACCAAAAAAGTACCCATTCTTGCATTATTAGTATATAGTTATTAAACAAGTTTCATTTGCACATCCACTTTGTCATCTTTTTCCAGATGATTGCAATTTTTAAATCCACATTCAAATAAATTTCAGTTTTGTCTGATAGAACTTGTTCTTCTTCTATAATATTGTTTACACACAGTCTATCTGTTTAGAGCCCTGTGCTATCTACATACATTTTTAAAGTAATTCAGCAGACAACAGATGGAGACTGAACTAGGAGATGAAATCAGCAGTACAAATGACATATCCAGGAAACAATTAATTTGCTAGCTGGACTTTTGTTTTAAAGATATACAATATGATGAACATGAATTCTACATGTAGCTGTTTAATTTTTATGTTCCTTCTTACTGTACATCAAATTAACTTGCTTACATATAGGAAAGGCTATAGTATTCTAATTGCCTACTAATATAATGTAAATTTTAAGCAGACTGTAATAACTAAATAAAATACAGGTGCTTCAGCATGCTTGAAGGATAGATCAAGATATGTTTAAACACAAATTTAAAAAGCTAATTATCTAGATGTGATTAGTTCACATCACAAATGAAGAGAGATAAATATGTTGAAATTTCTTATAAAGTAGAGCTGTCAAAGAATGAAAGAAGTATATGTGTGTGACTAAGTTGATTATAAATCTTATAAATAAGCATCTGCTTGAAAGGCTGAAACTAGCAAGGTAGGTACCACTGTTTCTCAGCAGAGAGAATAACTTTGTAAATATACCATATTTATCAAAGGCCGTCAAGAGATCAGACATATTTTTGTCAATTCAGAAGAGCAAATACTGCCTATGTCCAATACAGCCAACTCTCCACGACCAACTCACTGCAGGACAACTAACCATGGCCAGTTTCCATGGGTCAACCAGCTGAGGGACAATTTAACAATTTAATTATTTAAAATAAATAAAATATTTTAATTTTTGCCATTCACATTTCATTCTGTCCCTCCTTTTGCATCCTTTCTTCAATTATTCTATCCCATTATTTTTTTGATATTAGTGTAATTCTTGCCCTGCAGTGAGTTGTCCTGTGGCTAGTTGGTGAATTGTCCTGCAGCGTGTTGGCCGTGGCGAATTGTCATAGACCCTATATACATACATAAAAACTCTTATCTTTGTGCTGCAGTAGATGATCAGTTGTTGTTTTTAAAACTTCATTCATGACAGTAATTTTTATCTAGATGAGTTCTATCTGAGGGCCTTCTAGCAAAGAGGCTAAATGTAGAGTAAGTATCTGAAGAACTGTGATTTACTTCTAAACTCTAGTATGAAGCTGAGCAGTGACTGCTCTTTTTATGATCTGTCTCTCTCCCTCTCTCCCTCCCCTTCCCTCTCTCCCTCTCTCCAATTCAGTAATATACCAATTAGACAAGTCCAGTGTAACATGGATCCCTCTACTTTGCTTTATGATTGCATGATTAACAGGTATGATGGAGTAGAGCTGCATTTTTTTGAACCCACAAACTAACCAAAATTTATTCAAATCTAACACTGGAGTAAAGAGAACTCCATAGAAATGTATAATCATCAAGAAATCCCAGAAGTCCTCCTTACACATTAAAATCACTGACAGAAAAAGTATGTGTGAATTCTTATATACCCACTACAAGCAGGCATATTAAAACAATAAAGACTAGCAATGCAGTCCTTCAAAAGCAGTATCTAAGACCTTAAATTGCCACAGTCACAACAAATAATGTACACTTTCGTTGCCATGTAACAAAACAACAACAACAACAACCCAAGTTATGAAAGTGAAGACAACCTTGCAGAAACCATTATTTTAGGGGAATGGCTCCAATCCATCCATAACACAATAATTTAGCTAGTGGTATCATAAAAAAAATATGCCTGTGATTTCCTGAAGGAATTTGATAGTTAAGGTCCTTAATGAAAGAAATCTTCCAATAGAGTTGACAGTTATGGAAAGACAGTACAAAGAAAATATTCAAACAAGAAAACCTAGGAGATACAAGAAATATTTAGATAAAAAATTATGCCATGTAAAATAACATGACTCAGCTTTTTGGACACAGAGTTTATTTATATATATATTGAAGAGTACAAAAATGTTTTAAATATCAGAACATGAGAATATTAAGAAATTTACAGTTTTAAAATATTGTGCCAGGACAATCAAGGTTCCAGTAAGTGGACAGAATGATACGCAGAAAAGACAGTTTAATGAAACCTTCACTTTTCCAAAATGTAAACAGGAAAACCTGTCGACTAGAGAATTAAATACAGAAACTGATGCCATCCATATCCTAAATGATAAAACAGCCAGATTCTTGTTTCAAAGAGAGAAAAGCTGAAAAACTGGTAATTACTAATAAAGGATCTTTGCAGGGTATGATCAGCAAGTCACTGATTCTCTCATTGCAGCCCATCATCTCTAATGGAAGACTTGCCAAGACCAGATTTTCCAGGCCATAGGTTTAAGAGGGAGTCCAGAACATAATGTGAGAAAATACGCCTGGAACACAGAGCAGATTAATTTTAGTAACTGTGGAGAATTCATGAGGAGATGAATTCATCAACTGAGATGGGAAACACACAGTCAACAGGCTACACTTTATATTGTACTTTTTTACCCTTGATATAAACTTGTCATTGAGGGCTGGAAGATATTAAATAAATAAGTGAATATACTATAACTGTACTCCTGTGAACACAACTTTCTGGAAGTAAATATTTCTATCTCCTTCATTTAAGTCTTCATCATTCACTTCTTCAACATGCATACTGCTCAAACTATCCAAAACAACTATTCTGTAAGGAAAATGTGCTATAATATACCTGAGCCTCTATGAGGGTTAGATAGTGAAATATGTTACATTGAGTATTTACTGTTATATGAGACAGATACCAAACCCAAGACTAAGAATTTAAGGTCACACCGATGTAAAATGCCTACTCTTTATATGCTGTGTACTCTAAATTCTCCACTGACTGCAATAGAATGGACCATCCCTTCAGATGACCCTGTTGGATGGTTCATTACATTTGACAAGTGAAAAAAGGAAACATCTGCTCAAATTAAATCAATGTATAACAATAGTGTCTCAACAACATTGTTGAGAATTAAATGAATATTTGTATGACATGTCATATATCAGACAATTCTTGAGTGAGCCAAAGCTGAAGTACTCATATTACGAGTCTAACTAAGGCTCTTTCAAATCAGATTCTGAGTAAGTAGGCAGAACCTGTGGTGACAGATGACCCAGATCTTCCGTTTACAGACTTCATTTCAAAGACCCTCCTTATTTTACCCATAAACACTGAATTCCCTTTATGGGAAATGGAAAAAGTACAGGAACTAATGCAGTTATGACAAAGTAGTCTTCTCCAAATTAACGTGATTTTATATTGACACACAGACAATAACTTAATCTGTACTTGCATGTATTTTTCTAATATGCAGTAATATTTTTCTAATATTAGTTTAACAAATATGTTTATGTACAGTGCCTCTTGCAGTTGCTTAACAGTTTCAGTTGGTTCCTGATAGTATGGCCCATCACCGGGTAAATTTTCAAAGCATTAAGAAGGTTAAATGTTTTGACTGTGCTTTTCTCAAAAATGTACAGTTCTCTTAAGTGAAATAATTTAATTAACAAAAGCTAACCATAATTTGTAAAAAGAAATAAAATAAGAAACCATTAAATGGTCTTTTTAAACCACCTCAGTTAAAAATGATGAAGTATTTAAACTCAAATTTTAATGTTTATGTATTTAATGAATACTCTGTCGCTCTCTTTAGGGAACACAAAACGAGAGTTAAATCTTTCAGAAAGAATGTAGTCAGAATACCAAGAATACAAATAAGGCAGTTCATAGACTAAGAGTGATGTTCAAGAGATGTCTGAACAGCCAGGAATGTCATTTGCTTTGAGTACTTCAAGATTTTTCTTAAACAGATACAAAAATCATATACAGAGTTTCACAAACAATTTCTTCTAATAGAAAAAAAAATTGACATATATTTATTTTCTCTATTCTTTTATGCAGTTTCAATTATTTTTCTGAAGAGAATTATCTCCAGTTTGTGCTTTTTACATAAAAAACAGAAAGGTAAGATCTCTATTTTAAAAATACCTGTAATACTGTACATAGTTTTAAAAAGAGAAGTATTCCTTATCTTTGTTCCTATTAATACCTTTATCTTCATCTATCTAAATATAAAAAATGCCTCATTGACCCAGCAAGTCTTGGAAGTTAAGACTGGAAAAGAAACATTAGAGATTTCAGAGCCGAGGTGGCGCAGTGGTTAGAGTGCAGTACTGCAGGCTACTTCAGCTGACTGCTAGCTGCAGTTCAGCAGATTGAATCTCACCGCTCAAAGTTGACTCAGCCTTCCATCCTTCCGAGGTGGGTAAAATGAGGACCCAGATTGTTGGGGGCAATATTCTGAGTCTGTAAACCGCTTAGAGAGGGCTGTAAAGCACTATGAAGCGGTATATAAGTATAAGTACTATTGCTATTGCTATTTCCAGAGCTGCCAGCTGGAAAGCATATCCTGGAAGAAGCAGTAACAAGCTGGTTCCAGGACAATTTTATTAATAAAATTGGGAGCAACCAAGTTCCTATTCACAGTGTGTAAGAATTTTCAGAAATGTGGAGTCCTTCTGGTATCTGAGTTTGGTTGCTTGCAGATGTTTAATGAGAAACATATATTCTCTTTTACTGGATTTTTCAGAACTATCTATTCTTTGTGCTATTTATTTCTTATCTACAAACTCTGCGGAATTTTACTAGAGAAAAAATGGATCCTAGCAGAGTTCTCACCAGTGCTACCACACATATCATGGCAAAGTCCATAAAAAACTCTTATATTTTATTTCCTTGCTTTCACAAACAATTTCTTTATATTCACATTAAAATGCAAAATATAGCCATTAAACAAGGAAAAGTATTTTTATTTAAACACGGCCTGTCCAAAAATTATAGCAAAGCGCTCTTTGTCAAAATAGAGGAAAATGATGATTGGGCTAAAGCAATTTACCTTGTTTGTGAACAGAAACTTGTTTTGTTCCACTTTGCCAGGTGTGTGGATAGCAGAAAGTGGTGGAGGCCAAGTATGGGTCATTTCCTTAGAAAAAAATAAGAAAAATTTCAAAAATATAATATTATAAGATATTAATATATTTTTAAACTTGAAATTCTAAATTCTAAAACAAAGGATTTTGTGGCAGTTTTGTTGTCAACATATTCATTTTTTAAATAACAAAAATCCTAGCTATACCAATATGTATGAAAAAATGATTCCATCCATTTTGCATTATTTCACCTTCTATCAGCCCTCTCAGGTAAACCAGATAGGAAACACAATTAGATGAAGTGATTTTATTTTATTGAAGCAGAATCTTGCAAATCTCAAAGTACAAACTTCCTGGTGCCTACTTTTAACTACTTGATCCAATAGGGCAGGTCCTTCCTAAGATTCTTTCTCTCACCTTTAAGCCACTAGGGCAGGGATGTCAAACTCACATCGTCACAATGGCATCACGTGA
>WNWU01013815.1:12934928-12988821 GCA_012654045.1 Ptyas mucosa | reverse complement strand
AAGTCCACACATCTTAGAGTAGCCACGATTGAGAAACAGTGATATACGTATTCAAAAGGAACATGATTCTAAATTTAATCCCTACAAAAAAGGGATTTAACATCCAGCTGCCTGCAATTACTGAGAGTTCAATTCTCACCAGGCTCAAGGTTGACTCAGCCTTCCATCCTTTCTAAGGTGGGTAAAATGAGGATCCAGATTGTGGGGGCAATAAGCTGACTTTGTATCAAATATACAAAAGTATGAAGGCTATTGCTTAACGCATTGTAAGCCGCCCTGAGTCTCCGGAAAAGGGTGGCATATAAATAAAATTTTTTTAAAAAAGGATACAGAAATGTGGGTGTGCACATGGGTGCACATTTGCATGTATATACACACACATACCAAAGTATGACAATGCCCAGTTTTCTTACCGTATCAACCGTTCCTAGCTGTAATTGAAACCAATCTTAGACATCCCTCCTTCTCTGATTCCCAATGTATGCATATAGCAGAATGTATATACCATCCAGGAGTGAAATTCAGCAGGTTCTGACAGGTTCTGGAGAACCGGTAGCGGAAATTTTGAGTAGTTTGGAGAACTGGCGAACACCACCTCTGGCTGATACCACCCCAGAGTGGGGTGGGAATGGAGATTTTGCAATATCCTTCCCTCAGGAGTGGGGAGGGATTGGAGATTTTGCAGTATCCTTCCCCTGCCACGCCCACCAAGCCACACCATGCCCACCAAGCCACACCCACAGAACCGGTAGTAAAAAAAATTGAATTTCACCACTGATACAATCACTCTAAAATTGCAAAACCAAGACAAGAAGGCATCAAAATAAAAGAAGCTATCATCTTTAGAAAATTAACTGGTAGCTTCTTCTTGCATATACCAACCATATACCAGCCTCTCTCACACATATAAGCATACAACTATATATACATTTTCCTGTAAGCTGTAAAAATAGAGATGGAACAGTTTGGATACAGATAGACTAAAGGAAAGGTAGCAGCACTAGAAACGGAAAGACAGAAAAAAGGAATAATAAAACTGCATGGAAATTTATTGGGGGGGGGGGAAAGATAACATAGCAGGAAATTATAGAAAATATATAGATTTTCTGGATCCATTTCAATTAGCTTTTTGTCCAGAATATGATACTGAGACTAGATTAGTTGCCTTGGTGATGTTTTATGTTGGAAAGTAGATGGGAGGACCACTGCACTAGATCTCCTGGATCTCTCAGAGGTATTTGATACCAATGATCATTACACCCTTCTGAAATAATTGGAAGGACTAAATATGGGGGACATTGTTTTGCAGTGGCTCAGCCCAACCTGAAGGTGATGCTAAGAGATTATTCTTTGACACAAGGTTTGATTTCTTACACTCTTTAACCAGTGGTGGGATTCAAATAATTTAACAACCGGTTCTCTGCCCTAATGATTTCTTCCAACAACCAGTTCACCAAACTGCTCAGAAAGTTAACAACCGGTTCTCCTGAAGTGGTGTGAACTGGCTGAATCCCACCACTGTTTTTAACACATACAACAGATCAGTGGGAGAGCTTTGGAGCTGGGTGATATCTGAATATATTTTGGCTCACACTCTGCCAATATTTATAAGTTTAATGAAAGCACAAGTTTTCAGTCAACCTTTTAATTAACAATTGATCTGTTATTTTAATTGGTTTGATTCTTTAATTGTTAATTGAATTGAATTGATTTTTTGATTACTTTCATATGTTTTTGGTATGTTCTTGTTCTGGCTTACATTTTGAATTCTTTGAACTGTTGTAAACTGTCCTGATTATCAAGTGATAGATAGGCTGGGTCTAAATATAATAAACAAATAAAGTGTCCTTTGCAGCAGCTAGTCATTTAAGCCATTGTTCGTTTGTTTTTCACTAATTTCTTCTATTATTAGTGAATATAAGATAGCTTACTCACTTCATAGGTAATGACAAAACAGTATGTTATATACCAGGTAGTCCTTGACTTACAGCAGTTCAGTTAGCGACCGTTCAGAGTTACAATGGCACTGAAAAAAGTGACTTATGAACATTTTTCACACTTACAACCTTTGTAGCATCACCATGACCATATGATCAAAATTCAGATGCTTGGCAACTGGTTCATATTTATGACTGTTGCTGTGCCCCAAGGTCATGTGATCCCCTTTTGCAACCTTTTAACGAGCAAAATCAATGGGGAAGCCAGATTCCCTTAACAACTGGGTTATTAACTCATCAACTATGACAAGAATGGTCATAAAATTGGGCAAAACTCACTTAACAAATGTCTTACTTAACATCAGAAATTTTGGGTTCAAATGTGGTCATAAGTCAAGGACTACCTGTACATCACACTGAATCCTTCTTTCATAGTTTTATTTTCCACCAAAATGCAATCTTTTATTTTATTGGATGCCACAAAAATTACCGAATGCCTATGTAGATGATGCTTAGAATCTGAACAATTTGCAATGAGTATTAGATACAATGATGCAGTAAGGAGTATGGCTCCAAAAATTAATGCCTGAAAATCAAGGTAGTTGTATTTCATAGGGCTAATAGACAGAAAACTGCAAATTAGACATAAATGGGAAAATACCAGAGAAAGTAGACAATTTTTATATAGTGCATTTTCTTTTAGGAACTCAAGACAGACAGAGAGTTACTGGCTCAGTTATCCAGGTTGTAGGCTCAGGTTAGACTTGAACCTAGGTCTTTCTGATCCTAATCCATTATGACAATGATATTTAGTGTATTTTTGCAGAATGCTTATTAAAGTCAAGAAACTGAGACATTTTAAGACATTCACAAGACCAGAAAGCCCCAGAAAGTATAGTAAATGGTGTTGCTGTAAATGGTTTTAACTATAGTTCTTTTAGTTTTCTGTTGTCATGCCTTTAATTTATTTGGCTTAGAATTTATTGCTCATTTTCTATGCTATGCATAATGTTCTTTACCCTGAAGGGAAATCATGTATGTATGTATGTATCTAATAAAAAGAAGCTGGTATTGTGCCTCTAAATATTTTGTCAAATTGTTGAAGGTATTTGGCTAGTCATTTGTGAGATGACTAAGTTGCATCTCAGCATCAATTTAGGAGTTACAGCAGGTGCTTAAACAAAAGCAATGGACTGTGTAATAAAACAATTGTCTGGAAAGTGGCCTGGCACAGACAAGCTGAGATGATGTGATTACTGTATTCAGGGTGCAGTCTTAGTCTGCTTAACCTTCTTTTCCCCAAGAATTGTGGATTCTAATTCCTGAATTGCAAATAAGATAAATGCAGTTTGTTTTAAATTGTCAGCTGACAAATACAAGAAGAAAATGAATATGAATGGCTGCCTCTTAGAATGGGATAATGTAAATAGAATATGAAAGGAAGAATTAAGATACATCAAGGTCAGGATCATTATAGTCTAAACACACAGCCTAGAGCCCTCATGAGAAAGATGGGTAGCTTAGAAATATGACGTATAAATATAAATAATAATAGGAACTTCACCAACTAAATAAAACCGTGATGGTGAACCTTATGGCATGTGTGCCAGAGGTGGCATGCAGCGTCCTCTCTGATGGCACATGAGCTATCACCCCAATTCAGCTCTGCTGTGCATGGCATGCACCTCCCACTGGACAGCTGGTTTTCAGGTCTCTGCTGTGCATGCGCATGGGGAGGGGTGGGTGTGGGGGGACTACGCATGTATGTGTGGGACGGGGTTCTTGGGCGGGCACGCATGCATGCATGGGGTGCAGGGACCCACGCAGGCCTGTGAGGGGGCGGGGCACATGCAGCGGGCCACACATACATTGCATTTTGGGGGTTCGGGCGCATGCTTTGGGCACTCAGTCCAGAAAAGGTTAGCCATCACTGGTGACATTTAGAAGTATTAGCACAATTGCATTATTTTTGCTATTTCTTACTAAAACAGTAGATTATCTTGGTACAATTTCAAGTTATGAAAATAATGGAGGATAATTAAAAAAAATAAGTCTAGCTGATCACCACTATGTGACAGATTGCAGAATACAATTAGACAGAAGAAATACAGAAATAAATAAAAATCAAGGTTTTCAAATTAGCTAGCATTGTTAAGAAAATCTTTATGAATTGACAGAGTGTTAAATATGCATTGTAATGGATAAATACCTAGCACATGGGAGCATTTCATATGATATTGATTACATTTGTAGCACATATTTTGTTATAGAACAAGCTAGCAGTTATATTGATTAGCATTTGCTACTGCCAGCCTAGCAGTTCGAAAGCATGCAAATGCAAGTAGATAAATAGATACCACTTTGGTGGGAAGTTAACAGCTTTCCATGTGTCTCAGTGTATAGACATCACCACACAACCATCTTTGGACAACATTATCTCCCTTGGCTAGGAAACAGATGAATTAGACTTGGACATCACCAGACAGGGGAAATCTTTACCTTTTTAAAATTGATAATGAAGCCAAGACACAAGGTGTAATCTATGGGATGAACATAGAAAGAACATAGAAATATCTGAAATGTATAATTCAGTTGTGTGATTGGATAGTGCTTCATAAGTTATAGCATCTGCAATAGGATGGACTTACTTCTTTTATAAAATATGTCAAAGAGAGACTGACCGATACAGGGGGAGAAGTCAAATGGAGAACTAACTGACACCCCCCCACCCCACCCCCCCACTTTGAATGCTGTTGAACATTATCTAGTCTGTTCCAGGTGCAAACCACTAGCTTGAGAAGATTCCTGTATTGTACGCTTGAGCAATAAAGTAGCTAATTGAACTCCTCAGGCATGGATCTGATTATTTGTACTTACAAATAAGACTTCTGGAAAGGGGCCCAATAGTGGTAAAAGTAGGATAACACGATAGTATGAATATGAGAAGAGTTTTCAAAAACTGAAGCATTACATAATATATTAATTACTAAAACCTCTCAAAACTAATAATGGTACTATAAATGGTCAGACTGGATGGGAACTGAATATCATGAACATGTCTCAATGCTGATGGGCATATTCTTTTTTTTTATGAAGTTTTTTTTTATTTTTTTAAACACACAAATAAACATAAAATGAATCTTTTCTGAACAGAATATTGGCCCGATTTTAGATTTATACAAACTTTTGTTCATCTTTAACACAATTTTATATAAAAATTTTCTTATATCATTTATTCTCTCTAATTCTAAGAAACCAATATACCCTTCATCTTAACTTCTCATCCTAATATACTTCATTTTTTCTTTTCCCTCTTTAAAATTTGAACCCCTAAATTTAAATTCATATAACATAACACCATCCCCAATTATTACCTTATATTCTCTTATTCCAATCACCAATGATTCTTTTATCAACTATTCCAAGTAATAGAATTCAACAATTAAACATATTCAATAAAAAAATAAATTAAGTATCACTCTTACTCCAGTACCTCTACATTTACATTCATATAGCATAATACAATTCCCAATTATTTTCTTAAATTCTTTAGTTCCAATCTCAAATAGTTTTTTCTTTCTCAACTGTTCCACTAATAGGCTTCAACATTTTTATAACATTTTTATAACATTTTATATCATTTTCATAAAGACCAGTTAAATATATCTAATTAATTCATAATCCAACATATTTCTGTTCTTATTTAAATACCACATATATAATTAAGAATATTTCATTTACTACAATCCCCTTCATTAATTAAAAATATTCCAATTATTCATACACCCATATAGTTTTAAAATTGTATTCATTAAAAATACAATTTCATCTTTCCCCTAGTATTCATTTTCTTTACCCCATATTCTACTTCTATTTCTTTCTCCTTTTCTATCTTTATATTTTACTTTCTTTTTCTTACCCCTTCTTCTTTTTTGTATTTTAAAATCCTGATCTCTCTTTTCTCTAATCCCAATGTAATCATTTTGTTTTTTAAGGTCATAAACTCTTCTATTTTGCTGTATCTTTCCCATTATTTTCCACCCCTTTTCCTTATTTTCTCATTCATAACCCCAGTGTAATCATTTAAGTTTTTTATATTCTTTCTATTCCATCCTCTTTTCTTTTTTTTCTTTCCCCTTTTTCCATTTTTTCCATTGTTAAACCCAATGTAATAATCATTTAATTTTCCATAATCATCCTTGTCTTTGTCTTTATTTTCAGTCTCTTTTCCTTGCTTCTCGTTAATTGTTTCTTTGTCAGCTTAAATGTATCCTAAATCAATTTTTTGGTCATCAAGTTTCAATTTTCCATGCAACATTGTAGCCATTTCCCTTATTTCCATTTTCAATGATAGATACATCGTTATCATCATTTCCTTCAGTTCCTGCGCCATTTTATTCTTTCTAAAAAGTTCAGTGCTATAATGATTTTCCCCCCTCCTGAAGATGGCTCTCTACAATCCACATTTACAATTGGTGAGCTAAAAGGCATCCATTTTGGTTGCAGTCCATTTTAACAGTTTTTACTTACACCAAGTCAATTTAAAATTCAGTCCAGATTTATATAGTCCAAATTTCATGTTACATTCCAATTAGGTTCCAATTTAGAGTCCTTAACTAGACCTTTCTATTACAGGCTTTTCTTTGTTTGTTTGTTTGTTTTTTGTTTGTTTTTAACTCCCTTTAAAGTTTCCAAATTGAAAAAGAATCTTTTCGGGTTCTTGGTTTTTCTATTTTTTTTAAAGTTCTCCAAGTATTTTAAATCCAAAACAAACAAATTTCTAGTTGGGTTCTGTTACTTTGTAACTTCTGCCTTACTCTTCTTCTGTCCTTTCCCACGCCTTTTATATTATGATGCCAGTACATTTGCAATTGTTTTAAAAATCCTTCCTTCCCCTCCCCCCTTTTTGCCTATGAGATATCACTCACCCGGCAGCAATATTCCGTTCAATTCTCAGCTCCTGCACATCGCTTAATCCAGTTGCCCCAGTTTACTGGCGGTCGTAATGGCCGCCACCCCCACTGCAGAGTCAGAGAGAATTTCCTCTGACCTCCGAAGAACTTGCCTGTTCCTCTTGGTCTTCCAAGGTGCCTCTCTTTCTTCTCTGTCCCTACAGGACAGATCTGGTCCGAAGAAACCCTCTGCAGCAGTTCGTCAGCCTGGGATTTCGCAGGGCTTATCAGAGCCCGCTTATTCCTGACTGTCTCACCGCAATGCTTCCGGTCCAAACTCCAGGCATACTCTTGATATCCTATAAGTTTCAATCTCTTAAGTGAACGAATGTTTCCTAAAGATCAGAATGACTGAGCTGGAGGAATAGGCATACTAAATATACATACTAAATTAACTAAGGAATATACATACTAAATTAACTAAATATAACTTTATGAAGTACCGGCATATTAAATTAAGCAATAACAGCTCCCATGATGTTAGCTCTAAAGATATTGCAGAAATGAGGAACTTGGGACAGAATAATACAGCTCCATGGGTAAAAATTCCTCACTGAGAAATTATATTATTAAAATATTGCCCAACGTAGCTGTGACAGTAAGTAGGTTAATATGTGACAATACTAGATATCATTGTAAAAAATGTAGGGCTTTTGTTAGTGCAGGCAGAGTGGACATTACAAAAAACAGTGGACAAACTAAATGAGAGGGATGTTGACATGGGGGATATATCTTTTTCTTTATAAAATCTAAAAGTTTCAGATATGGGGTAGCAAGAAAGGGACAGAAGTCATATTCATCCATCCATCCATCCATTCACAATTCCTCCCCTGTAATTAAGGTTCAAAAAAAACCAAAATACACTGTCTAAATTCATAAAACTTCATATATTGCTGCTGCAATCTGCTGCACCCCCTGCAGATTGTAATACATGAATGAGGGAATGTGGAGAGAGACTACCCTATGTGGTCTCATCAAACAGGTACAAAGAGATTCTGCTGATATCCAAGTCCTGAAAACTTTAAAAGTGACAGCTTCTTGAATAGCACCTGGAAGCCAGCCAGTAACCATGCCAGGAGTCATAACTGGCACACAGATAGAGCTGTGAAAAGGCAAAAGCTGCCATCTGCTCTTTGAACAGGAATTGCAAGTTCAGAACTCTTAAATTACAATCCAATTCAGTGTTGGCCAGGCAGACCAGTCATCCTCTTTTGTTGAGATTAAGGTTCAAACTGTTCTTTCCCATCCAAACCTAAAAACCTACAAGCACTTCAAAAACACTTTGAAGGCATCACCTGTTGATCTGTGTTGAGATTGAAAGTTGAGTATCAACAGCATTCTGATGTCATCTAAGCCTATGTCAATAAGCAAGTACCATACAATGTCTTCCTGATGAAAAGATTGAACTCTTATCTCCCATCACCAGTAAGGGAAAGGAAAAGCAGCAGTGCAAACTAGTGCATTGCTATATTAACAACTGCAATGACCATCTAAATTCCAGGCTTAATTGCGGTCATAAGTCAAGAACTATCTGTATCCTTGAATCTAACATAATTATTTGAATAGGGCTTCTAAACCAATCATTTTCATTGTCGTTTAGGCAGTGCTCCACAATTTGTTTCCTTCTGTTTCTTTCTTCAGGAAATGATAATCAGGGATCTCTTAGCTCACACCCATACATTTCTATTGAGCTATAAAGCTCCAGGAGACTCCTTTAATATTACATAAGCTTATTCATTTTCAGAAACCTAGCTGGCATGTGTTTGTCTATTCCAGTATTTTTAAACTGGTTTCAGTGAGGACTTGGATCTTCTCTTTTCCATCTAAACTTATTGCTATCTCTTTAAAAGTAGATAGAACCGTCACATTTTTCTAAGCTAGAACTCACACTCAGTTCTATTTCTCATTCCCTTTCCCTTTCCCACTAAGCTAACAGACATGTTGTGCCTGCAGCAAACATACTTTTGCAGCTCCTCCCCCCACCCTTATGTCAATGCATCCTCACACATCCAATCTCTTGCAAAATGTTTGCAAAAGAAACACATATGCATAGCCTGCAGTGTTTAGGAAATTTCCTACTGTATGTGGAAAGTCTGTTATAATCAGGGATTATTTCAAATATGAATAAAACCAGGAGTGATATTCTATCTAAAAGAAAATCAGGGCATCAGCTGAGCTAATTCTCATGGATGCTATGATGCCACCATACAATGCCAATGTATAGTGATATGGACTAGCACAATATGCATCATCAAAAGAGCCTTCATTCTATTCCCATAAGAATATTATTCATTAGTGAGATTAAGCTTCTTGAGGATCAGTAATGTACGAAAGCAATAACAATATGAAATTAACACAATTAGCATAATTTTAAAAAATAATGGAACTGCCAATACTGAAATCGTACATTTCAAACGTATCACATGTGGTTAAAGCCATTCTTTACTCATTGCAATAGTAAAACAGCTATGGTAGAGTTTTAAAGTAAACAGTTCAAATGTATCCCTTACTCTTTGCTTTCAGCTTTATGTTATGATAGCTTTGATACAGCTACATTTAAACTTCATAGAGATGTTACCATCTTTAGAGGGGGGTTTAATTTTTCCAGGGATTTAAAGTATTTACAGGAAAAACAGAATGTGTTTTGATGTATTAAGAGGTCAGCTGAACAGTTTATTGAAGCATCTGCAGAGAATTCCAAACGCTAACATGAAAAACCTAAAACTATTTTCTCCTGCTATTACAATAAAGTCCTTTGATCAATTTGGCCAGCATGAGATAAGGAAAAATATAGAGAGAATGGAATGTCAATGATGCATAAAGAAAAACAAAAACAGAATTAAAGTTCACAATCAAAAGCGGCTTCATGAATTTTTCTACTTCCCAGTGACTTGAAATCAAGTATGCGAGATGACAAATTCATCCTGAGATATTAATGAGTAGAAAAACACTTTCATTCACATATTCTTTTTCAGGTTTTGCAAACAGTAACAGGCTGTATTGTAGAAATTATGTGCATGCCATCTTTCTGTCAGGAAACTTAATGGCCCAATTATAAGTCACCAGGTCTTAAACTGATATTTAGAGAAATAGTTTCTGATCTTCTTTATAGTATTATTGCAGGTTTACCGCTTTCTCCAAAGTCATATTAGACCACTCAATCCTATCTAATCATCAAAAACATAGACCTTAAGTTTATTTTTTCTGTTTTATGCAAGAACTCTATGACAGATAGATGTAAATAAATAAACATATATATTATTTTTTCTTTAATCAAACAAGTCAGTTTGAGCACCTCAGCAACTACTATCAGCTTTACCAACCATTAGTGTGGTTAATGTATTTGTTCTAGTTCTTTGATTTTTTTTGTAGAATTTATCTCGCTTTCTGCCAGAATTTGTTCAAAACCTCTGCTGTTTGAAAGTAAAAATAACTTTTTCCAGTTTCTCCCATTGAAATGGATTGTTGTTGTTGTTGATAAAAACTATCAGATCCATCCAAAACATGACTGCCACAATGAATGATATCAATAAAGCACTTGCAAAGATTAAAGTAACAACCCAGACTTAACAATTGTTAAGAGGAAAGACAAAAAAAGTCTGGATAGGAATACTTGGAGACAGCAGAATAGAAGAGAAAGACCTGGAGAAAATAGAAAGAACCGCAAACAGAAGTACAGCAACTGCGGCAAAAGCAAGCAAAGATAGTACCAATTGTAATTGGATGCAATCCAATTGTATTGCATGCAATCCTAAAATATATGGAGCACCAGTTGAACACCATCAGCATTGAAAAAATCCCTATCAGTCAATTGCAAAAAGCAGCTTTACTTGGAACAGTTTACATCTTGCTAGTACCTTTAACACCATCAAACTTCTACTTCCCAGGTTCTTGTGAAGGACTTGATAGGTGGATAAAAATGCCAAATCCAGTCTAAACTTCTGGCTGAAACCATGATGATGATGATGATGATGATGATGATGATGATACAACTTTTTGTGATGATTACCAAATACCTTTTCTGAAATCTTATTTTAGTTAAAAAGTTAAAAAGATTAAATAATATCAAATCATGCATTTGGTCTTGGTGGCAACCATGTGGCCTATAATATATATTCTCATTCTACCCTTCTACCCAAATATAAGAGCTGTTAATGGAACTTTGTAACTTCAGTAATATTAATGCAAATCTCGAATCTTAATAGTATTTTAATAAAATTCCTTCTGGGTTAAGGTTACAGTAGTGTTTTTCTTCTCAAAAATGTTTTGAGGAACTTCCTGGTACATACATACCAGTGATGGGTGTCAACAAGTTTTACTACTGGTTCTGTGGGTGTGGCTTAGTGGGAGTGGCATGGCTTGGTGGGCATGGCTTGGTGGGTGTGGCAGGGGAAGGATACTGCAAAATCCCCATTTCCTCCCAATCAGCTGGGACTTGGGAGGCAGAGAGTAGATGGGGGCGGGACCAGTCAGAATTTTTACTACCAGTTCTCCGAACTACTCAAAATTTCCGCTACCGGTTCTCCAGAACTGGTCATAACCTGCTGAAACCCACCTCTGATACACACACACACACACACACACACACACTGTATTGTGTCTACTACACTCATACAGTATATTTTTAAAAACTAGCACAGAACCTGATTTATCAATGAATGATACAATTACACAAGAAAAATTTCCTGTAGTTCTATATACAATTTATTTGCCAATTCTTTTTAAATATCTTTACTAAATTAAAAAAAGGATAATATACAGCTCATATAATAGGAAATAAGGTTAGAGGATAAAAGGGCAAAGTTAAAAAGTGACGAAGAAATACACAAAACAAATAAATAAGAGATGATCTCCAACCTTTTCCAGTACAGAAAACAACAATAGAATACAGCCTCTTTCTAGGTTTAGATGAATAATATTAATATATAATAATCTTTAAAACGCTAATAATCAACATAAAAAGTCATATATTCTTAGTTGAAGTTTAATCGAACATGCCTATTAACTATTAAAAAAATCATATCCATATGTTTAACAAATGTAATCCTCAAATCCCACAGTCAAAAGTTCACTTTTCTCGTTTTCCTATAGGAAATCTATCAGTAATCTCTAAACTACAAGACTTACTGTCCTAGTGCTTGAAACCTGTGTGCATCTGATTGGGGAACAGCAGATTTTAGCTGAACCCTAGCAAAAATGATTGGCTCTGAGGCACTTTAGATCTGGGATGTTACTATCACGGGTGGATTCTAAATTTGTTTACTACCAGTTTTGTGGGCGTGGCTTGATGGTCATGTGACAATTCTTTAGCATTTAGCAGAGGTACTGGTCTACCAGGTTTTTAACTGCTTGCAGATCTGTACCGCTCTACCCATTTATTTTTGCAGGCACTGGTCTACCCTTTTATTTTTGCAGGCACCGCTCTACCCATTTATTTTTGCAGGCACTGGTCTACCCATTTATTTTCTCAGGCACCAGTCTACTCATTTGTTTTTGGAGGCACTGGTCTACCACCAAACTTCCTTTTACCACTGATCAGCTGTAGAGCAGCCCTTTGAAGCCCCACAGCAAGAGTTTAAACAGTTTTTCCTTATAGCCCATCAGCTGGGACTCAGGAGGCAGCAATAGATTGGGGGTGGGGCCAAATAAAAGGTAAGAATAACGTGGGGTGGCGGGGGGCAGAACCGGTTCGGTGACTCATATCGTCACCACTACCAGCTCAGTGGAACTGGGCCGAACTGGGAGGAACCCACCACTGGTTACCATCTTCGGTATTGGATGAGGTAACACTACCCACGATAGACCTGGTGCGCAATTTGGGGGTCCTTGATTGGTGTGCTTTAACTTAATTTGATTTGATTGGGTTTTTTATTTTGCTTTGTTTTTTCTGAATTGGTCCATCTGAACATCTACAATACTAGGATGTTTTGGTTTGGTTTGGTTTTGCTAATTGCACCTATGCTTCCAAAAAAAAATCTGTACATTGCAAAATAGGTTTATGCATTCAGATCTCCTCTCTGCTTAGTGACTCAGTTCTCTTAAGTTTATCCAAGATTATCAAGGTTATTCAGCTTTTCGAAGATTCTCTTTTTCTGTTGCATACAGCTATTTTTATCTCCCACCCTTACTTTTCTATAATTTCGGATCCATGGAGGCACAGTGCAACTTTTAGTACGTCTTCAAATGTTCACAAAATAAAACGAATGGCTAATTTCTTCTACTCAAAGTCCCTGGGACCAAAGGCAATAGGAGCTTTTGACATATTACATCATGAGATATAAAGATAAGCCTAACTTGTTCCAATTATCTTTATGATTGTGGACACAACTGCTGTATTCAAATCCCTGTATAAAAACAACGGTGATTAACTGGCAAATAAGGAACTAACTTGAAAACACACAGGCTAAATTACAAATGCAAGATCAAATTTATAAAAATGCGATGGATCTCTTCTAAATTTAGTAGCTGAAACCTCAATCAATAAATACAAAAAGAGTCAGAAAAATATAAACAACAGCATTAATTTAACAGGATTAAAGAGCAACATGCACATTTCTAATGAGAAAGCAGACGCATTGTAAGACCCATTCCATGATATGTTGCTAAGCAACAAGATATAAAAAGATGTACAATAGTGGTAATTTCTTCCACATATGAAAAGAGCACCTTACAAGGCATTTATAATGCATCCCTCCAGAACAAAAATCCGTAGAGACTACTTAAATTTCCATTTTCTATAATACAGATTGTTAAACAATTATGTGCTTTATTTTTGTTTTAGCTAATGGAGTAAAACTCTGATCTTATTTAATCATTAAAAAAAGAATTCTGTAGAAATAACAGCAGCAGCAGCAGCAACAACAAATGTAGTGCCAACTATTTTTCCAATAAATCTTATAAAGAATCAAGCTTCCAAGTGAATAAAACATGATTTACAAATAATTGCTGGATTAATAAATCACACCAACCTAACATTTTAAAAAAACTATATTTTGGCTTAGTAACATTTGTGAATCAGCTCAATATTAAAGAGTAAAATCCCATTAACTACCTCAATTTGGCTATCTTACCTGGAGATTTTTTAAAAGGTATTTTTTAAAATACTACCTGCAAATTCTTGTTTTATTAAAATATATTTGGAAAGCTTAATATTAATCTGTTTCTTTATTGTTCAATAAATAAATACATCTTAATCAGTTTCTATACAATTAAAACATCGGTTTTATATGTACCTGAATGCAAAAGTTCCAACGAAATGACTACTTTTTTTCATCTAGAGTGCATTATTAAAGTGTATGGTACATTCTTTAACTCAAGGTCATTGCAATATTTGTTTCTTATTCAAGAACATTACATACATACATACATACATACATACATACATACAAAAAAGCACTAATATTGTTACTAACATTGTACTGACTTGTTAAATAATTTGCTAGAGAAACTGTGGTTGGCTAAGTATGGCAAGTAACATAATATTACATATCCCATTATAAAATGTTTTTATGACCATGAAAAATATTAGGCTAATAGATAACAAAAGAACTATAGGTAGTCCTCAGTTAATGATGGCAATTGGGACTGGAAAGAGTGACATCACATGACAGAAATTCTGGCACTTTAAGCAAATCATCATGGGACATTAAGTAAGGATGTCTAAGATTGCCATTTGCAACCTTCTGCTGATTTCTTTTTTGTCTTTGCTTATAGGAAGCCCGCAATAAACATTGCAAATGGTGACCACATGACTGTGGGATGCTGTGACATCATAACTGTGAGTCAAGCAAAAATACTACAACCTCTATACGAGTAGACCAGGCTGAGCCCAATGGTGGGGCCAAACACATTAATAGTAGTTGTTTTGTTTTGTTTTTAATTTGATTTATATGCCGCCCTTCTCCGGAGACTCAGGGCGGCTTACAAGGCGTTAAGCAATAGTTGTTAAAGGAAGATCGCTGTATTATTCTACAGAGAAATTATTGAGTCTGTCATCTGCGCCTCTATAACTGTCTGGTTTGGTTCTGCAACCCAACAAGACAGACACAGACTTCAGAGGATAATTAGAACTGCAGAAAAAGCAATTACTACCAACCTGCCTTCCATTGAGGATCTGTATACTGCACGAGTCAAAAAGAGGGCTGTGAAAATATTTACAGACCCCTCACATCCTGGACATAAATTGTTTCAACTCTACCCTCAAAACGACGCTATAGAACACTGCAAACCAGAACAAGTAGACACAAGAACAGTTTTTTCCCTAATGCCATCATTCTGCTTAACAAATAATTCCCTCAACACTGTCAAACTATTCACTAAGTCTGCATTACTATTACTATTAATCTTCTCATCGTTCCTATCACCCAGCTCCTCCAACTTATGACTGTATGACTGTAACTTCTTGCTGTATCCTTACGATTTATATTGATTGTTTCCTAGTATGATTGGATTGCTTCTTTGTACCCAATGACTATCATTAAGTGTTTTGTGATTCTTAATGATTCTTAATGAATGTATCTTTTCTTTTTATGTACACTGAAAGCATATGCACCAAAGACAAATTCCTTGTATGTCCAATCACACTTGGCCAATAAAGAATTCTATTCTATTCTATTCTATTCTACTCTACTCTACTCTACTCTACTCTACTCTACTCTACTCTACTCTACTCTACTCTACTCTACTCTACTCTATTCTATTCTTCATCAGTGAAGAAAAACAAAATATTTCCAAAAACCATGAAACAAAGTTCTTTTCATTCACGTTGTGATTTGTAATGGATTGTGGGAATGAACTTGGGGAAAGGAGGGAAGAGGTGCTGCCCAGGAAACAATCAGAAAAGAGAAGCAGGAGCCCCCAGTGGTTTAAAAATCAGAAAAAGAAACTTAGAAAAGATTTTTGAATGGAACAAGCAGTTAAAAGTGGCAATGGAAAGTTTTTTCTTTTCAGGATTGCAGGGTTCTGTTAATGTAGCTTTAAAATAAAATAGATTTAACTCATTTAGATGTGTTTTCTGTCTGGGGTATCCAGGAAGCCTGACAGATTAACAGGTTAAAAAATCTGTATATGATAGTAGAAATAACATGAAATAGGGACATTTTTAGTGCTACTACTTCTTAAAACAATTGTTTTAGATTGCCAGTAACTTATTTGTTAGACAGAATAATGAGATAACGTAGAGAGCTAGTTACACAAAGACAAATATAAGATGAGAGACATTGTTATGTATTGAAAAATATAAAAATATGTAAATACATAAAGGCAAGTGAAGTGTGATACAGCCTAATTGCTTAATTCAAATCCCAGTCTATGCATACATTTAAGCTCTTTTTAATAGGAATAAGAATAATAATCAGCTTACTGTCAGGTTCATATCTAAATAACTTTCTATATGATTTCATATTTTAGTTAGTTAAAAAAGAACCTTTAATTACAGTGTGTATTGGTTTTCTTTCTTTTAAAAATATAAATAAATACCTGTATATTTTAACACATATTTAGCAAGTGAGAAAATCATATTGTTAATACATTCCTAGATGATTCTATATTTCGATTCTCTTACTTAGTCATTGCTAATTATGTCTTTTCACAATTAATTACTTCATTTCCGGCAGCATAGACATTTTATTCATTAAATGTCAAAATGAAAGTCCTGACCGCCAAAAAAGTAATCAGGGAACGAATGATAGATATTAGATGCCTACATTTTTCTTAAGAGCTCAATATTCTATCAACCCATAACATCTTAGAAAATTAAAGTACTACTCAACATACAGCATATGTCAATTCCTATGTTTTCTATGAAAGATAAGATCAAGAGCTGTCAAGTTATTCATGCACAAAATCACAAAAGATCTGTATTGTAATCTATTCTGAAAATACTGATTTAACTAAAACAACAATAAAGCAGCTAAGAATTTTACATGCATGGCTCCATATCAGAATCCATTTTCATTGTAACATTGTTAGATTTAGATGTGTTTACTTTTGAGTGTAGATATAATTTATTATGTTTTAAAAATACTATTTACTTGCTCTAGGAGTAGGCAGTTCCTAGGCATTTCTTTTGAAAAGTCAGAGAACTTTTATTTGAACTTATTAATCATTTCAGACAATAGCAAGAAACTTCAGTTCATCTACATCTTCTTGTGTGGCACATATATAATTTTCTCAATCTTGTCATAGATTTATTTATCTATATATATAAAATGTCTACGCCTTCCACTATGGAATTGCTTCTGAACTCAAGGCGGCAGGAGAAATATTCCCTTATGTGTTTCAATCATCGACCACCACTGAGCCAACTGATTGTGAACCGAATTTTTCCTGCATAGTGTCCCAGCCCCAACTCACTTCTTACACTGACCTACTCAGTTCAGACGAATCTTTTCTTTCTACTGTAACACCAGTTAAAGAGAAAAGACTGTCTTTCTGCTACCTGGAAGTACAACAGATGCTTCAAAATGATGTCTTTTGGAGCCAGAGAGGTGAAGGAGGGAAATTTTATGCCAATATTCAAAGTGTAGGGGCAGGTCTACCACAGGAGAGGGAGTATCATGGCAGGGCCTCAGCAGCAGCCTTCATTTCTCCAGATATACTTTGTTGGTGATGATGACAATGAGAGTCTGTCAAGACCATGGGGATGCGACAATGGTCGTAAGTATAAAAAATGGTCATAAGTAGTGAAGCATGGGTATCCAGCTAGTATTTTATAAGATTATAATTTTCTGAAATAAAAGTGACATATCCAAAATATTTGAATATTTATTCAATTGAAATTTTGGAGAGTAAAATAGAATAAAATATAGGAAGCAAAATTGTATTGCTCCCTTTGAATTGTGTGAATTCAACTTTTTGAATTCTGATAAAGATTTTCAGTAGTTGTGATTATCATTAATGAAGAACCAATCTGTCAAGTTCTATTTTTATACGTTTTTCCTTTTGCTACTTTTTTTAACATTCCATTTCTGAATTTATGTGACTTTTTAAAATATACAATTTTTTTCTGTAGTTTTCTTCTTCACAGACTTTTTGTGTGTGTACATAAATTGTGCATTATAAAAGTAGTCTTTTTTTAAGCTTAGGGATAAATTGCAGATGAATGCAGAGATAAACTGCACTAATTTTATTGAAAAATGCCTAATTAAGTACATAATGTTATCCATGTTCTGGTTCAACTGGCCATATATATCATAGTGAGAGGGAAATGTGTTCATTCTAATTTGAATTTGAATGTAATTTGAAAGTAGTAGACCTTCCCAAATTCTTAATGCTATAAAGCACTGTGAAGTCGTATATAAGTTGAAGTTCTATTCAATAGTGGGTTTCAAATCCCGTCACTACCAGCTTGCTCGTGGACATGCACAATGCTCATGGGCACGCGCAATGCTTCTGCGCATGGGCAGAGATGTCCGGGCGGGTGGCGGAGCCTCCCGCTGCTGCCGCTACCAGTTCTCCCGATCCAGGGCAAACCTGTAGCAACCCACCACTAGTTCTATTGCTATTTAAATCAAACCTTTTTTTCAAGGAACACAAAACCACTTAGTCCATGCCCACTATTATGCTAATATTGCTAATGAAGTTGTAAACAACCCACCAGACAGGACGTTAGGTAATAACTTTATTTATAGAACAAAAAAATCTGCTCTGTTCAAGAGTCTGCCACTTTGGATAAGTTTGAAGGTATGTAATAACAAGATTCATTATCTCTCCAATTTATAAGAAATAAATTAGTATTGGAAAAGTTTTGGTAGTTCAAATGATCGCTTCTTTATTTATAAATTGTATACAGTAAGTAAGATGGCTACTATGAATGAAAATTAATTATTAAATGTAACTAATTAAAGACTGAACAGGCATTAGAAATGGGTAAGTGTCTTAATTTTACATAGTTTTGCATATCTTTAATTCATTTCATATTGTTTATATATAAATTTACAACTTTTATACAGGGCATAAAATTATTATGCTTTATATTCACTTTGGAAACCTGATTTTTTTTTTTTTGTACAACAGTTTCAGTAATTTCACTCATTGAATATTTCATCTATACATCTGTGTATGAATTACTTGACTGGACAACTTAATCACACAATACTGCGAATAGAGATATCTATTTTACTTCACATGTTAATTTCAAACAGTAAATTAGGAAGAATTAGATTAAAATGCAATTTAGATTTATTTAACTAAACTAAAACATTTTTCTAAGTAACATAAAAAAACCATATCCTAAACTATGAAATAACTGAAGAATTCATTTTAGTCCTACCCGTAAAATTTCTTCAACACAGTCATCATCACCTACTCCACTGTCCTGTAAACAAAGAGGAAATAGATATAAAGTTAGAATTAACGGCCACCATACATGAATATATACCTTTTGGCAACATCTATGCAATGCTGTTGGATTGCTTCTGGAAATCATGCCATTTTTCTTAAATGTGCCCTACCACAGGTTGGCCATAATCCATTGGGGACTTCTTTTCTATAACAGTCATTGAAATTAAATGACTACTATGTAATTTAGTGTCATGGATATTGTACAGGAGTTGTTTAAAGTTACATAACACTAACATGTACTGACACAGTCTGCCAAAACAGTATCTTAACTGATACTGGCTGCACTTAAAATGAAAGCAACAATTCAACTGCAAATGAAACTAAAAACAGCATGAAGGTTACCATCTCCATTGTGTAATTGGGCTATCAAATAATATTAGAATATCCTATCCTGGAAAAAAAAACAATACATCCCAGTTTTTAAAAATATAAAATATACTCCTTATAATTTAAGAATGAGATTAATATAACAAAATAAACAACCCCCAAATGTTTTTAAAAGGTTGGATATCCTGGTTTTGTACTTGTATTGTAAAAGTATAACCCAAAATGTATCAAAGACCCTACATTGTAAGTAAATTGAGCAATTTTTTAAAACTCATATGGTTTGATTTAGTCCAGCATATTTCCATTTTGGTTTTAATTTACAACATGCATTGTACAACATGCACAATTTGACAAGTGGAAGAAAGTCCTAAATTAAACCCTCCATATACTCCAACCCAGGGGAGAGCAACTATAGTCCCTTTATGACCTGTGGACTTCAACCTCCAGAATTCCTGAGCCAACCAGAAATTTGGGGAGTTGAAATCCACAGGTAGTAAAGGGGCCATAATTGCCCACCCTTGCTCTAACCCAAGACTGGGGAAAGAATCAAGTTTTCTGGAAACTTTTAAACATGGCCAAGGAGAAGAAAGCAGATTCTTTTATTTCATTCGTTGCTGGAGAAAAATTACTGTGCCATAAAGCTTACATGTTTATTGCTCTAGTTTTGTCCTGAATTTCAAGATAAAAATTAATTCAAAAGCTTATCATTATGAAGTTTCTGCTTCTTAGTTAAGTTCAACTGTTTGAAATCTCAAAGGAGAAATTAAAGCTTCATGGAAAGGAAATGCCAGATGCACATATTTTCCCTTCCTATTATGGGATCTCTACCTACTAAAAATAAAAGCTGTTACTGTAACGTATCATGACAAGGAAGTTCTTTCAGGGGCAAAAGTTCACTTCAAGTCATCTTCTTGTTTACCAGTAGTATGCTTCTTTTCGTAAGCAAAAAAATATTGAAGTTCCTTCTTCCCATTTCATGTTCCTGAACCATACAATATCCAATTATATGGAAAAATACCAGATCCAGATTCGCTCTGCTTATAACAACACATACTGTATGTGTCTCTGTATGAATTGATGCACATTTACCAACCAGCAGACATACTGAATTAAATAGGCCTTACTTGTGAATAAGTATCTTGGTAGGATAATAATAATAATAATAATGATAATAATAATAATATAATTGCATAACTTTTTCATGTGTTTCATCTGTTTAAAACTTTCAAACACTCATTAATGTATTTTATCTGTATAAATACATACACCCAGATAGGATAATAGAAAAGACATAACAAATACATTGTATGGGTTGTGCAAAAAACAGCTTTGTGAGCAAGTTACTAGAGTATGGGAATTGAAATGTCAATAACTAAAGGAGACATTATGGAACAAATGTAGCAATATAATGTGAACATAAAATGCAGTGATCAAGTTATTGAAATTGCCTAGTTTGATTATCTGTGTAGGCAGATTGATACAACAATTAAATAATTTTTGACATTTTGTAAAATAACAGGTGAACTTGCATAAGAATAATCCTTAATTTTAGTCCTGAATCGGGGCTTTCCATGGAGACTATTAAAATTTGCAAGATGGCAATCATCACAATTTAAGCCCCACCCCTTTTGTGTGCAGGGTAGGGCTTCAATCACAACAATGTGTTAGCCATTGTGCAGATTATGACAAATCACTGTAGATGCACCTGCTCTGAATCTTGGGCAATTTTTTTAGAACGTTATCATCATAATATATATGTGAGCTAAGGCAACTCTGTCGAGGTGCTTTCTATTCTAAAGAGAACTGAGCTAATTTGTGTACAGCTGCCAGTAATATAAACATGCTGGTTAGAATTCTTTATACAGCAGATGCCTTTGTATTTCATATTTCAAGCAAGTTAATAAGCAGGTGTCAAAACTTTGAATTAAAATTCCCAGAAGAGGGAAGAACAAAGGACAATAAAAATGATTTTTTAAATAATCATAGTGATAAATAGCATCTTCTTCTGATAAATATAAGTGCTGGCATAAAATGTTATTAGGCTACAGAGATGTTCTTTTGTTTCAGAAATATGTTTTGTTCTTCAGCAGTGTCATTCATCATCCTAATAAGCCCTCCATATGTAAATTAAATAGCAAAGTTTGATTCATTCAAATATGTCTTTGTAGTGTGTTAGATCATTTTTTAACATTTATTTCATTCCTTTCACTGCTGAATAACTCCATAGTATTTGTGTAATTTAAGGATTCAGTTCATACCCCGGAAATGTTTTGTCATTAGTTCTTATTCGGTTTTGCTTTCACTATGAAAATTTCAAAATCTCATTTAGGACTATAGTGTGCACATTAATATTGGAACCACCCAAATTTCCAGATAGATATACATCTTTTGTGTTTCTTTTAAACAGAATTAAGTATTTTTTTAAAAAAAAACACATGCATTGTCCTTTTGTACCTTTCCCCCCCAAAATTAACTTCAGTGATTTTATAGTTTAACATGTACAATTAACTGACATGTCAAATATTTATAATTACCACTTTCATGATCTTTGTAGAACAAGATGTTATTATTTAATTTTCTGGTGGTAGAAAAACCACACAGTCTTATTGTATGTTTGTATACTTTGGGGTAAATAAGCATTTTTTTAGTATTCATTAAAGCATCATTTTTTAATTTTATTTTCAAAACTTACTTAGCCCCGCTGGTCAGAAATAAAAATAAGTTTCAAATTTAAGTTGAATGAAAGTACTGCAAAGAACACATATAACATTTTTTCCAGAGAACTGGAAAAGTTATTAGCATTTAACATGGAGATATCATTTGGTATGTCATTTTAAAAGATTTAAAGAAAAAGAAAGACAATTTACATTAAATCCCATACAATGTAAGATTCACATTTTGCTTATTTAGCCATACCTGAAAAGGACTTTAAACACAGCTTGCATTTTTTACTATGTGGAGTTTAGACAAAACCCCCCCAAACTTTCTGAAACAAATGAGATTTAATGCAGTGAGTTTCTTTAGTTATCCAAACATTCTTGGACTTTATATGATATTAGTGTACACGAGTAGAAATTCATGATATATAAATTGCTCTACTTCAACTGAAATAATTATGTTCAAGGAAGTTTTCAATGCAACGGATTTCTGACATAGGCTTGATGCTTGTAACATGGCCCATAATTGCACCAAATATGTCCATGTGACTAAACTTTCCTGTTTATTTCAATGATTTCTAGAACGCTGTCTATGAATTATGCCTTCAGGAAGCAGAAGCTGACTTTTTATGATTACAAATAAACACAAAATCATTTGGTTTATAGGAAATGTTCTGGAATGGTTATTAAAATTCAATATTATAGGAAAACAAGGAAATATAAAATGCAAAAGCGAAATTCTGACAGAATCATGTAGGATGTAAGGAGGGGAGAAAGCAGCATAATGTTTCCACTTTACACAACAATGTGAAGTTACCAACTGACATTCCAAGTCAAATGTAGTGCAGCTTGCATATTAAACTTTTAATTAGATCTGAGAGTTAACCATGGACAGCATATCTTCACAACAAAATACTGTAAAGCAACTTGTTATAGCAAAAGCAGTTATAGGGATCGTGCAGCAGAATTTTTTTTTTTTATGTTTAGTCCTCAGAAGTTCCTGTGCTTGTATATGTCTACAAATAAAATGCCTTCTGTTCAAGAAGTAAATGTCTTGGGCAGGCACTGATGTTGTTATATTTCCTTGTTCATTTTCCCTACTTGGTTGCCACGACTGTCATAAAATATTAAGCTATAGCTGTGATGAGTGTAATATGAAGAATGCTTTAGGTTTTGTTATTTTGTCTGCTCTAATTTATCAGAGATATCTTTGCCTAAGACTTAGAACAATTATGAGTCAATCTGTATTTTAAATAAAAATGTCATTTTAAAAGCCTGGATCCCAGGTAAAATATAGCATGGATGTAATACTGGGGTACCACGCTGCCCAAGAGGTTAATAAAATCTGGAGAATGAAGCAAACAAGATAGTTAATCAATGCCATCAGACCACTCCTTTTATCCCTTAAGATCTTCATTTTCAACTCACTGAACATCATTACAGCAGAGAACTTGGACAGTCAATCTCCATCTACCAACACAAGATAAATAAATTAATTAGATGGTCATAAAAACGACAATGCTGCATTGTGCCATTTGACCTTTTAAAAGTATTACTCTTGGTGTTAATAACCATTCTAAATAAGAAAGTGAAGCAGCATATTTTATTGCTTTTAGGTTATATAAATATAAATACTATTATATTTAGGGTATGTTCAAGGATTTTCTTTTGCTTTTAAGAAAAGCAACTTAATTCATATTTCCTGAACTAGTATGGTAGTCAGACTCCTTCAAATTTTTTTGTCTTTCATTTATCGCATTCTTATTTTAATGTATGTGTCTGTCTGTGTCTAAAGAAGAATACAGTATAAAACATTCATCACTATGTACATTTTTATTATTTTAAGAATTATATAGGGTCATCCCTCTTAAGAGACACAACTTGGAGTGGTTCACAGCATATTGTATGTGAAGAATAAATTAAAAATCATTGAAATAATATTATTATTTTAGAATATATTAATGCAGAAATGAGACTTTCTGATATTCATCAGAAATGGGTATAAATTACAAGTGCAATTAGATTTAATATTGATTTAGAAATATAGATCACTATAGTTGTAGTTTTTAAGCAATATATCAGTCCCGTTTCCCTGACAAATTGTTATTTTTCCAGCAGGTGTCCTCCACAAAGAGAGAACTTTTTGCAAGAAGTAAAAGGTATAATACAAAAGGTGCTCCCTTTTTGGCTGCGACAGCCTCCTGCTACCCTCTGCCAGTGAAAACGGAGCTCAGGAGGGCCATGGACGGCCTCCCAAGCTCTATTTTTTCTGGCAGAGGCATCGTGTGCCGGTCCTTTGCTGTTTCCAGGGCAGCCTCGTAGGCCAGATCTAAGCACACTGTAGGCCGGATCCGGGCCCCGGACCTTGAGTCTGACACCCCTGGGATAAATTAACCCAAAATTGTGTAAAAATATTTTTCTCTGGGTAATGACACACAAACCTGTGTTTTTCTGGATAGTTAGTGTTTTACCTACAATAATAAAAAGAATTTTCTGATAAGTAGTTTTGGATAATGGCCTTTTTGATAAGCAGGGGAATGAATGCAAAAGTTTCAGAAACACTGGTATAATGTTTTCAAACTTGCAAATGTGAATAACTGTATATAACGTGTTAGATCAGGCGCAGGAAAGAAGACAAGACCAGCGGGGTCTGTTCAACAAGTTTTATTCAGCTCTTAACTAAGTCAGAACAGACGAACGGCTGTGCTGCCGGAGCCCTTTTTATAGCGCTCCGGCAGACCAGCCGTCCAATGACAGCGGTTTAACTTTCCCGCCCGGAGGATTAACCAATCCCCGGCCGGATGTCCTTATAAGGACATAACACTCCTCCCCCCCTAGATGAAACATGGTTCAGCTCGTGTCACTCAACAGACGTAGTCACGCAGGTAGGCGGGACGTCTGGAAGCCCTGCTCGACCTGCGCAGTTCATTCTGTTCTCCGTCGTCCGTCTGGAAGGTGGCTGCTCCGGTGTCCTCCGACCCTCGCCCCTGGGATGCCTGCCGCTGGGTCGTTGAAGGCGCCGGCCCTGTCCGTGCGCCTCCGGCCTTGCTGCTGGGCTGCGAAGTGGTCGTTGCAGGTACCGGCTCCGGTGTGCCGCCTCCCGACCCGCTGTTGGAATATATCTGCTGGTCCGGTTTGTCTCTTCCCTGTCCCGGGTGCCGATCGTCGTGGACCGGTAAGTCCCTTGGGTTTTTTATATTTTTTGCAAATTGTCCGTATCTTTTAGACTTGTGTTGGTCGACCCTGTCTGGGTGGTGCAGGTCGACCTGGTCGGGTCGTTGTTGCTTGGGACGGGGGTCAGCTGGGCGGAGGATTTCAGACGGGTGGTGTAGTTCTTGCATGCAGGGGTGTCGTAGGCCTCCCTCACCGGGTTGTTGTTGGCCCTCTCGGTTGGGCATGTCCCGGTCTACTGGCGTTCCCTGGAGTTCCCTGCCGTCGGGGTGGCGTTGGGTCGCCTTGCCGGGGAGGCGTGAGTTTTCGTTGCCGTGGAGTCCCCTGTCTACTCGGCAGTTGCAGTACGGTAGCTGGTCTGCTGGCTGGCCGGTCATGTTGGGGTGGTACGGCCCTTCCTCGACTGGGTGTTGCAGGGCTACCTCACAAGGGTGGTGTTGTCCTGCCCTGCCCGGGTGGCGTTGCCCTACCTCGACGGGGTGGTTTTGGCCTGCCCTGTAGGGGTGTTGTTGTCCTACCTCGTCGGGGTGGTTTCGGCCTGCCTTGTAGGGATGTTGTTGTCCTACCTCGTCAGGGTGGTTTTCGCCATCCCCTTCCCACCGCTTCCGGAGTTGGTCGATGTGACGTCTACAGACCACTCCATCTTGCAGTTCGACAGTATAGGACTTCGGGCCGGTTGAGCTCTCGATTCTCCCTTTAAGCCATTTCGGCAGGCCGTGGAAATTAAGCGCGAAAACCGGATCTCCTGCGGAGAAGGCTCGGAGGGGGCGGCTCGCGGTTGCGGTGACCTCGGAGTGGTACAGGGGGTGAAGTCGGTCCAGGGGTGACCTCAGCTTCCTGCCCATCAGCATTTCGGCCGGGCTCTTTCTAGTGGTGGCATGCGGCGTAATATGCTGAATCAAGAGGAAGTTGTCGATCTTCTCTTGCCAATCGCCCGGCCCCATCCTGGCAAGGGCCTCTTTAGTGAACCTCACCATCCTCTCAGCTTGTCCGTTGCCAGCCGGTCTGTAGGGGGCAGAGAGGGCATGGCGGATGCCCAAACTGGCCAGGAACTCCTCCATTGGTTTCGAGGTCAGCTGCGGGCCGTTGTCGGAAACAAGGATGTCCGGCAGCCCGTGGGTAGCGAATAGTCGCCGGAGGGCTCTAATAGTGACTTCAGTAGTGATGGATGCCAGGGGAATGACCTCAAGCCACTTGGAAAAGGCATCCACCACTATTAGCAGGAACTTCCCTTGCATCGGGCCCGCAAAGTCTATATGTATTCGCGCCCACGGGTTGCTTGGTGTTTCCCATTCCGCAACAGGCGTTTGCGGAGGGGCGGGGCGGACTTCTTGGCACGGATCACATCTGGAGACCCAGTTCTCAATGTCTTTGTCCAGTGATGGCCACCAGACGTAGCTCCGTGCCAGTCCCTTCATGCGCACGATGCCAGGGTGCCCCTTGTGCAAAGTCTCCAATGTCTTTAGGCGCAAAGCCTGGGGAACCACAACCCTGTCACCCCACAGTAGGCAGCCCTTCATGGTTGACAGTTCCTGCTGCCTCTTTGCAAACGGCTTGAAGTCGTCGGTCATCGGTTCTGCAGGCCAGCCGCGCAGCACCCAAGACATCACTTGCTTCAAAGTCCGGTCTTTCTGGGTTACTGCCGCGACGTCTGCGGATGTGACTGGGCAAGCCAGGTCGCCATCGATGTGATGCAGTCCCAGGGTGGGGGCTGGGTCCTCCACTAAGTCCTTTGACGGGCATCTGCTCAAGGCGTCAGCGTTGCAGATGTTACTGCCCGGCCTGTGGCAAAGTTCGTAAGAGTAACCGGCCAAAAAAATTGCCCAGCGTGTCATCCTGGGCGATGAATAGTTAGGTGTGGGCTTGCTTCCCGACAGAAGGCCTAACAGGGGCTTGTGGTCTGTGATGACCGTGAACCTCCGTCCGTATAGGTACTCGTGGAAGCGCTTGATGCCCGCAACGATGGCCAGGGCCTCTTTGTCCAATTGGCTGTAATTTCTCTCGGCGCTGGACAGCGTCTTCGAGAAGTAGGCGATGGGGGCTTCCTTCCCGTCCGGGAACTGATGGCTGAGGACTGCTCCGACGCCGTAGGGGGATGCGTCGCAAGTCAATAGCAGGGGGAGCGTCTCGTGGTATTGGATGAGGACACTCTCAGAAGAAAGTAGGTTCTTGACAGCTCTGAATGCTGCGTCCTCTTCCTTCCCCCACCTCCAGGAAACCGCCTTCCCCAGCAAGCGATGGAGCGGTTCAGCCACGGAGGCTTTCTGTTTCAGGAAAACACTGTAAAAATTCAGTAGTCCCAGAAACGCCTGAAGCTCCGTCTTGTTTTGGGGGGCTGGAGCTTCATGGATAGCCCTAACCTTAGATTTGGTGGGGTGAATGCCGTTCTTATCAATGAGATAACCCAGGAACTCGACTTCCTGGACCCCGATGATGCACTTGTCTCTCCTGACTCTCAAACCCTTCTCCTTGAACCGCTGTAAAACCATGCGCAGTCGCTCAAGTAGTTGGGTTTTGGAGTGGCCGGAGATCAAGACATCATCGAAGTAAGGGACCGCCCCTGGAATGCCTTGAAGAAGGCGTTCCATAAATGATTGAAAAATACCTGGGGCTGCGCTGACCCCAAATTGGAGGCGCGTGCATTTAAATGCCCCTCTATGCGTGACAATGGTTTGTGCCTCCGCAGTTTTTTCATCCACTGGCAATTGCTGGTAAGCTTGGGCCAGGTCCAATTTTGCGAATATTGATCCGCTCCCAAGTGAGTGCAGCAGATGTTGCACCACTGGAACCGGATATGCGCTCTGCTGGAGGGCCTTATTTATGGAACACTTATAGTCGGCGCAGATGCGCACAGACCCATCATGCTTCATCGGGGTCACAATGGGGGTCTCCCATGCAGCATGATCGATCGGTTCCAGGACCCCCTGGGCGACAAGCTTATCTATCTGGGCGTCGACCTTGGGCCTCAGGGCGAACGGAACCCTGCGGGGCTTAAGCCTAATTGGGGTGACATTTTTGTCCAAATTGAAGGAAATGGGTTTCCCCACAAATTTCCCCAGCTTACCATCGAAGACTTCCTTGAACTCTTCGATGATGGCGTCGAGTTCGTCCCTACGAATTTGATGGATCCCGCTGATAGACAGCCCCAATGGCTCGAACCACTCCATCCCCAGCAGGCTCGGGCGGTTTCGCCCCACGACAGTGATGGGTAGGACGCCCTGGAAGTCGTGGTAGGTGACCCGGAGCGAAGTCCTCCCCAGGATCTCAACAGGGTTGCCGCCGAAATCGACAAGACGGGCTCGTAGGGGCTTGAGGTCTCTCCTCGAGATGCCCGGTTTCAGGCGCTTTAACTGGTGCCAGTCCATGATGGAGTAGTTCGATCCCGAGTCAACCTCCATAGAGCAGGGTGTTCCCTCCACGATCACGGTGGCATGGAACTTTGCGGCCGCATCGTCAATGGTGTGGATGCCGGATGACAGCTGCTCAGTTCTGACCGTCGCGTAGCCGCCGCCTCGTTGCTGAGACCTGGTAGAGGACCGTTTGGATGGTCTCTGGTTGTCTTGCCGTTTCTCGCCCCAGCCGGGGGGAAACGGACCCGGGGTAGGTGCTTCGGCCCTGCAGGCTTCCGCGATGTGCCCCCGCTTGTTGCAGCGTCGGCAGACGGCGTCTCTCCAACGGCACTTAGCTCTGGCATGGCTTCCTTTGCAGCTGCCGCAGGGCTCGATCCGGGCGCCATCTTGTGTGCGCTCGCGACGGTTTTGGCGGGAGACCTTGTGAACGGCCATTTCGTCGTCGGAGCAGGAGCTGGCAGACGACTCCTCAGACGAGCTCTTAGGTTGGCGGTGCAATTTGTGCACCCCTTTAGCCCTATTCATGGCGGCAGCCGCCTTTTCTGAGATTTCGGCTGCGATTGCCTCCTCAACGACGTCTTTCAACGCGATCTTCTTTCGGCTGAGGAACTTACGTTGCAGTCCCATGTCCCTCATGCCGAAGACAATGCGGTCTCTGATGGCGTTCTCAACGTTGTCAAACTCGCAGTTTGACGCGAGTTGCCGCAGAGCTGCCACAAAGTCCTTGATGGGCTCCCCTTCCAACTGATTCCTTTGCTGAAAGGTGAATCTGTTGGCAATGGGAGTTCCAGTGGGAGCGTAGTGCTCCTTCAGCACGTCTTGCAGATCGGCCCAAGACATCTCCTCGATGTTCCTTGGGGACACGAGGTCGATGGCCATCTCAAGCACCTCGGAGCCGCAATGCGCTAGGAACAGGGCTCGTTTCCGTTCATCGGAGAGGTCTTGATAGTTGTTTCCCCGCAGAAACTGGCGGAAACGAACCAGATAGGAGGTCCATTTCTCCACTCTGGGGTCGAATTTGGAGATCGGAGCCATCGCGGCTTGTGACGCCTCCATCTTCAGTGACTTCAGCTCAGTGAGAAAACTCTCGATGAGTGACTTAGCTCCGCGTGGCGGTTCTTTTCAAATCCTTCGTCGCCAGTGTTAGATCAGGCGCAGGAAAGAAGACAAGACCAGCGGGGTCTGTTCAACAAGTTTTATTCAGCTCTTAACTAAGTCAGAACAGACGAACGGCTGTGCTGCCGGAGCCCTTTTTATAGCGCTCCGGCAGACCAGCCGTCCAATGACAGCGGTTTAACTTTCCCGCCCGGAGGATTAACCAATCCCCGGCCGGATGTCCTTATAAGGACATAACATAACGCAACCAGAAAAAAATAGCATTCATAACTATTATCAAGAGAAACTATTTTCTCTATTATGTACAATTAAGAAACATGGATGAACTTTCGGGCTATGAGCCATTTCAATGTTCTGCATTTTTGTAATAACTCTGTTTTGTTCATTTCATCTTTACAGCAAACTATTAGCTAACCAGATTTTTTAAAAAAAATCTGCAAGTTTTATATTATGAATGTCAATATCTCTATTTAAAAAAAATCACACAATTCTGCACACTATTCCAAAAAAAGGGCTTAATAAAAAGCACACTCAAGCACACAATCTCTAATTTTAAAATAAACATACAATCTGGCAACAGTATTCTAGAATTAGTTTTCTTTTCCTTTTATATTGACTTCAGCTATAGGGAGTATTTTCTTCATAAAAAGGTTCGTACATTTTAGCTACAAATAAAAATTTCACAAGTATTCAATGCAAGATCAATATAAATGCTAAATATCTCTGCTTCTACTTCACTAAGCTCTCTCGTGTACTCAATTCAAGGATGTCAGCTATTTATTTGAACCACTGGAATATCAGATATTTTAGAAAGGTATTGATTTTGCTAGTGAAGTGTGACTAAAGGGATAAATAAACTGTTCTTGGTGTCAATCGATCCATTTTTCTTTATTGTTATTTTAGGAGCAGTCAAAGCAGTATAGATTCTGATAAATATTAAAATGTAAGAAACATAGTTTAAAACTATGCTATTGCCTGAATTTAAAAACTGAAATATTATCCCCAATAATGGATAATTCCACTGTGTGACTTATGATGCTTTGGCAAGGTTTTTCCCCCTAAATTACAAGTTCTTCAAACCAAAATATTGTATACAAAAAGAATCTGAAAACTGGAATAAAATTATATTATGTTTTGAATGCATTTGCTCGCAGTTTGACCAACAAATAACTTGCATTCTGCATAGCTTTAATTTCTCTTTAATTATATTATTATTAATCATTTAAAAAAAAGAAGAAAAAAGATGATGTGATAAATAGGCATTTAATAATATCACAGAATTAGGTTTAACTTTTCAGTATTTCTATAATTACCAGTAGTCTTAACTAAATACATTAAATCATTTTGAAAACTATAGGCCATTGTTAAAATTCAAACAATGCATAATATGAACATGTGTCAACATGCAGTGTAAACGGTCAAAATTTTGCATGTTGCAGTAAATTCTATTAAGTCAGGTGCGAACAACCAGACCCACCAATGTATAAAAAAAAGCTAATACAATCCTTGGTTGTATAAACAGAGGCACAGAATCAAAATCATGTGAAGTAATAGTACCATTTTATAAAAACTTACTAAGACCACACCTGAAATACTGCATCCAGTTTTGGTCACCCCATTACAAAAAAGATGTTGAGACTTTGAGAAAGTGTAGAAAAGAATAGAGAAAATCATTACAGGTCTGGAAACAAAAACATATAAAGAATGGTTGCAGGAACTGGGTCTGGCTAGTCTAGAGAAAAGAAGGGCTAGGAGTGACATGATAGCAGTATTCCAGTAATTGAGGGGCTGCCACAAAGAAGAGGGGGTCAACTTATTTTCCAAAGCACCAGAAGGCAAGACAAGAAATAATTGATGGAATTAAAGAGAAACTCCCTAACAGTGAGAACAATTAACTAGTGGAACAGCTTGCCATCAGAAGTTGTGGGTGCTTCACCACTGGAGATTTTTAAGAAGAGACTGGACACAGTCACTTGTCTGAAATGGTATAGGGTCTTCTGCTTGAACAGGGGGTTGACTAGAAGATCTGCATGGTTCCTTCAAGTTCTAGTCTGATGGATAGATTCAAACTAGCTATTTTATTATTCTCTGCCAATAATACGGGAATCTCCCCAGACTGGCAACTTTCACCTGGAAAGACTAGATAAGGTTCAAACACATTCAAGAGGGTAGGTCAGACCTTTTTTTCTTATGTTTCTGTAAAGAGCCCAGGCTACTGTCCTGCTTAGGTCCTCCTCCCAACTGTTACTTTCCAACATTTTGAGATATAAAGTTATTTAAGACATCTTCAGTGAAGCTTTAAGTTATATATAAAATGTACTGTTTGAAAAACAGAAGGTAAATTTAATCATAATTATATATATACACACACACACACACACATAGCAATACATATATAGAGAAATGTGTAAAAAAGTGTACAAGTGTAAAAAAAAGACATCTTCATGTGACATTTTTCATAGAAACTGTAAAAGCCATTACGATTTCTGAAGCCTCAAGCATGAAGTATATATTACATAACATGTCCACATTAATATGCATTTCTCCCATCCTTGAGTCTGAAGCAAACTTTGCTGGCATAAATTGAAGACCCCAATAGCTTAACATATTTTCCCCCTAAAATGAGACCAGGGAATGGTTTGTTTTTATTGTTTGTTTGTTCGTTCATTCATTCATTCATGCATGCATGCATGTATAAGATACCGGTAACAGATATAAGTACAAACATGATTATGAATACATGAAATGGATACAAATAAACGGGGACAGGGTAACAGGGATGGTAGGCACGTTGGTGTGCTTATGCACGCTTATGGTGCACACTTATGGTGCTATATTTCCAATTTTAATGTGGGACAATTTAAGGGAAGAAACTAATAGGGTCCCTGGCTTCATTTATTGTCCCAGCAAACATCATTACCTGGTTGGAAAAGCATCCACCAATTGCTGAATATTAAATTTACAGTACATAATATTGAATTAGCATTATGTAATCTAAAGCCATCGCTATCCACAGGACCAGATGGATTATGTGCTTCTTTCCTGAAAAAGCTTGCTACCGTCCTAGCTGAACCTTTGTGTATAATTTTTGAAGTATCCTTTCGAACTAATTCCCTGCCTGATCTATGGTTATCAGCTATAGTTATACCAATTTTTAAAAAGGGTGTCCCTAGTTCAGTTGGAAATTATAGACCAATTTCTTTGTGTTGTGTCACATGCAAAGTTATTGAATCAATTTTAAATCAATCCATCGTTCACCACTTAGAGACAAATAATATGCTATCCGACAAACAGTTTGGCTTTAGGAAAAACTTGTCCTGTAATTTACAACTTTTGCACTGTAAAAACATCTGGACATATCTTGATCAAGGTAAAGCTGTTGATACAATTTACATAGATTTTTGTAAAGCTTTTGATACAGTAGTACATGATAAAGTGCTGTTGAAATTAAACTCTTATGGATTTCTGGACCTTTGCACAAGTGGATTGCTGCTTTCCTGTCTATTAGTCTGCAGAAAGTCAAAATAGGGAACTCGCTGTCTAATCCTGCATCAATTAACAGTGGTGTTCCACAAGGCAGCATTTTAGATCCCACACTTTTTTTGCTCTATATCAACGATTTATGTGATCAACTTAAAAGCAATTGTGTTCTTTTTGCCAATGACGTACAATTATTCAATTCTTCAGAAATTCTGTTGTTTTGTAAAGTGATCTTGACTATGTGTCTAAATGGTCATCTATTTGGCAACTTCAAATTTGGATTAATAAATGCTCTGTCTTACATATTGGTAAACGTAATCAGAATGTCAAGTATAGGTGGCATTGATCTAGCAGATGACCCTCACTTTGTTAAGGACCTAGGTGTACTTATCTCTGACGATTTATGCTCCAAAGCTCACTGTAACAGCGTTGCTAAAAAGTATTAAGAGTTGTAAACTTAATTTTGCAAAGCTATTTTCCTGGAAACATTGTATTGCTAATTAGAGCTTATAAAACGTACGTTAGACCAATTTTAGAGTATTGTTCAACTGTTTGGAATCCCCAACATATATCTGATATCAGTACAATTGAGCGGGTTCAGAAGTACTTCACGAGAGAAGTCTTGCACTCTTCTGTACACAATAGAATTCCTTATGCTACTAGGCTTGAAATTCTCGGTTTGGATAACTTAGAACTGTGTTGCTTGCGATCAGATCTAGGTAGTGCATACAAAATTATATGTAGTAATGTTTTACCTCTAAATGACTTTTTCTGTTTTAATCGCAATAATACGTGCACGAACAACTGCTTTAAACTCAATGTAAATCGTTCTAAACTTGATTGTAAAAAAATATGATTTCTGTAATAGAGTTGTCAAAGTCTGGAATGCTCTACCTCAGGGGTTCCCAAACTTGGCAGCTTTAAGACTTGTGGACTTCGACTCTCAGAATTCTCCAGCCAGCATAGTCCACAAGTCTTAAAGCTGCCAAGTTTGGGAACCCCTGCTCTACCTGATTCAGTTGTGTCAAATTTTCACAGTTTCAGTCACAAATTGACTTCCGTGGACCTTGCTTCATACTTAAGTGGTCAGTTGGGGGAGGGGCGTGCATAAGTGCACTAAGGTGCCTAACATCCTTGTCATTCTATTTTTATTCTCTTATTCTTGTTCTCGTTTTTGTTTGACAAATTCTAATAAATAAATAAAATAATTACTTTACAATGTGGATAAGGTTGGGATGGAGAAGAAGAGAATAGCTAAATTAACAGCTTGGTTCTTTATCTAGTTTTGTTCAGGTATTCATGAAGATTGTTCAAAATATTCAACATTTTTGAACACAGATTCAGCCTTGTTCTAGAGTAGCCCTACTCCAGGTGTAGGCTGTTGGATACTGCTACGGTTGGTCCACATTTATCTATTTATTTGACATGTTTACTACCCATCTCACCTAGAGGTGACTCTCAGTGGCTTACAATAATTAAAAACCAATTAAACATTGAAGTAATAAATACTCATAATAGTGATAATTTACAATTAACAAAATGGGGAGGAAGGGAGCAGGACCAGGTGTCTGATTTCTCTGATGGCAAGTAAAATGAGGGAAGATGGATGTTTACTATAGGGGAAAAAGCAAGGTATGAAACAATAAAGTTAAAGGATAATTATTCTGCAAAAGAGTGCACAGAAATAAAAGGGAAAGTGTCTGCAGCACCCTATAATGGACAATGGGAGCTGTATATATATCAGTTCTGATTGCATTATCAATTATAACATCAAGGTATAAATTGTGTCCAGAAAAGAGGGCACTATTTCAAATTAGTTAAATGCAATTTTGATGACTAGGAGATGAAACAAAGATACATCATTTAAGAAAATTTGTTAGCAAGATGTGGGGATAAAACCCTAAGAAACAGTGAAGAATTTATTTTAATTATGTCTTTGGATAGATTCCAATTGTTAAGGGCAGAAAGGCAATAGATTTATCTTCTAGGATTGGTACCAAGACATTGAATATTGTGTGAAATAGGCCAAAAGCAGCAAAGGATTCTCAACCTTTCCTCCCAGGTTTCTTTTATATGTTCACAAAAAGAAATGGCTTGAGGGCAATAATCATCATCTTGTCACTGAAATCTGATGAGATGACAGGCTATTGTTATTCATGATTGCTTCACAATCACCCTTGCTTTTACAACTTTATCAAATTCCTAGTAGATTGCCTAAATCAAGATTGAAAACAGCTTCATGGCATCAAGTAAATATACTACTGTATTTTGTTAATAATATTTGTAATGTATTATATTTACACACAGTATAAGATATAAAACTTAAATAGGTCTTTCTTTTGAAAATATACAATTAAAATTTTATACTACCATATTTGTAATTTTTTCGGTGGGGCTGCCCTGGAAACAGCAAAGGACGGCCTGTGGTGCCTCTGCAAGTAAAAACGGAGCTCAGGAGGGCCATGCACAGCCCCCCTGAGCTCCATTTTCACTGACAGAGGGGTGCAGGAGACCATCCCAGCCAAAAATGGCGCTTGGGAGCCTGTTTTCGCTGGCAGAGTACTCGGGCCTCCACAGACACCCCTGACATGGATAACCTCAAGCTGGCCACATCCACCCTGGCCATGCCCACCCTGGCCCCTCGAGGTCAAACACAACCCTGAGGTGGCCCTCAATGAAATTGAGTTTGACACTCCTGATATACTGTATATTCTGCCACCTGAATATAACAGTGTAACTTGCTTAGATGCCTTATTTTCAGAAAAGACTTCTGAATTAGTGAAAAGTTCTTTTCTAGCTAATATTGATGCTTATTTTAATAATCACACCAGACTCTTTCTTAATCTTATTGCAATTACAAGTAACTTGAATCAAATTATGGCAACGAGATTAGTGACCATCAGGAGCCATAGTGCACGGGTGTCAAACTCACGGCTTGCAGGCCGGATGTGTCACGTGCTGGCCATGCCCACGCCCAGTGAAGGAGGAAAAGTCATGATACATCACATGACACCGCCATCACGTGAGGCAAGTTTGACACCCCTGTCATAGTGCAAAATTTTGTAATGTGTATTACAAGTCATAATTCATTCTCAATATGTCAATTATTCCACATCTCACTCTGAATCATGCAATAGTTCCAAAAATTGCTGCTCACTTTCTCAAGCATGCTAAAAATATGGTATGAAATTTTTTAAGAGTTATGCTATGTTTCAGATGTAATTCCAAAAGGATATGTCCAGTATAAAATGGCTTCCTACAACTCCTTAATGCAACTGGATCATTTTTTAGGAATAACATTTTTCTGTCCTCCACGAAGTTCTAATATAAATGTTACTGTAAAGACAAGCTCAGAGTAACAGTTTTAGTGATAGAACAAACAAAAGTAGGCTTTATCACAACTTACAGTGTTCTAGGCTGCGGTTCTCAACCTTAGAAAAAGTCCCACCAATCTCTTTATTAAAGAAACTTGATTTCATCATGACAACATAAATAAAAGCTTACTTTTTCTAAGAAGAAAATAAATACTGTAACATTATCCTATAAATATATTAATCACTTAAATAAAACTTACATGCATTCCACCTAAATCACTTCTGAATTCTACTGGTGGATGCCATTCCATTGGCGATTGATATTTTGATAAACAATCCTGAACTTTACAAAAAAAATCTGCCCTATTTATCTCAGTTATATTTTTCAAATTTGTTCTTTTGTTGTGCTAAATGTCTAATAATAAAACTTTGCTGAAGTGCTAAATATTATAGACAATAGCCCAACAACAGTATATTCAAGGCTTTTTGTGATATCTATGCTCGTGAATCCATATATACAGTTCAGTGACCATATATACATTCACACATTTATAAAAACGTTGATCTATAATGTTTTATTTGCTAAGATTTGAGAGAAATACTGTCACTATCATGTTTAGAAAGATTTCAAAACTTAATAGAAGCGCTCAAGTTTAATGTCCTCTTTATAGCAAGAGACAGGAAATGTAATATTCTTTTAAAAGGGAATAAATTTTGATTACTCCAAGTGATTAATCTATAAAATTTAAAATCTCTCATTTTTTAAAAACAATCTTGCATTATTGAGGATTAAGGGCAAAGCCAGTTTGACCTGTGGAAAAGTATTGGGTCATAAAAAGAGTTGATCAATATTTCTGTACTTTATTGGAGTTTTATGTAGGATGCCAAATGCAGTTCATAAATTTCACTTCTTATTTTGCATTTGTGTAAGATTATTAACAAATGTGGTATATTATTGACATAACTAAAAATCCTGCATTACTTGTTTCTTTATGACAACTGTAACTGTCATTATCTAAAAACCTTTTTGTTAATTTAAACTTAAAATAACACCCATAATTAGCTGTTTCTTCAAAGCAAGGATTTTTCTCAACTGTGAGTTCATTATCTACAACAAATAACTTCTTGAACTTACAGTTGAGAAGATTCCTTGTTTTGAAGAAAGCAGTAGTTTACAAAATTAAAGAAAGCAATCATTTACAAAAACCATTAAACTTAAATTAGTTAAAAAAATAATGAAGCAAAATTATAGCTGTCTCATGTGCTGGATATAATCCATACCAAATTCATTAAATACATTAATACTATTAATTAGAACTACTGAGAGTTCAAAGGTACAAGCATGTGCAAGAAAATCATTATTGCTTAGAGAATTTATGTTCTATTTCTTCTGTAATAGCTTTTAAATTGTGCTATAACTTTCTTGTTTATCAGTGGGATCTCTTGAAGTCTTATATAAAGGGACAGCTTGGCTAGCATTTTTTTATTGGATCCTGGCAGTAGTGAAATCCAATTTTTTTTACTACCAGTTCTGTGGGCGTGGCTTGGTGGACGTGGTGTGGCTTGGTGGGTGTGGCTTGGTGGGCGTGGCAGGGTAAGGATACTGCAAAATCTCCATTCCCACCCCACTCCAGGGGAAGGATACTGCAAAATCCCCATTCCCTTGCCACTCTGGGGCCCGCCAGAGGTGGTATTTGCTGGTTCTCTGAACTACTCAAAATTTCCACTACAGGTTCTCCGAACTGCTCACACTTTCCGCTACCGGTTCTCCAGAACCTGTCAGAACCTGCTGGATTTCACCCCTGGATCCTGGCTAGTGAAGTTCAAATAGACTCAGTAGCTCAATACTTATGAAGGACTTCAACATTTTTAATACCCACTGAAACAGGTTACCACAAATATGGGAAGATTGACTCAGCCTTCCATCCTTCCGAGGACGACTCAGGTTGTTGGGGGAAATATACAGACTCCGTAAACTGCTTAGAAGGGGCTGTAAGGCCCTATGAAGCGATATGTAAACCTAAGTGCTATTGCTATTATTCTTCAGTTTTTCCCGGGGTTTTCACATGGATTAGTGAAAGATTAGTGGTTCTTCATAGTTGGTTGTGTCTGTTCATCTGATATACGTTCATTTATAAATCTATCCCCTTTCTTTATTAGATTATATTTTTAGACAGCATAAATCTTCCTATAGCTAGCTTTCAACCTGCATTTTATAAATAATTTAAAATATACATTTCTAAATATCTATTATCTTAAATGTGATTAATTGATTATGTGCTATCAGGTCAATATCAATTCTGAACAACCACATGAATAGTTTTTCTTCAGCAGAATCTGTTCTCAGGTCTTCCAATGGTTCATCATTGCTGTTATTGAGTTCATCTATCTTGCTACTGATCATGCATCCTCTCGATTTCTTTCTTTCTCAGCATTAAATAAAAATAAATAAATTATAGACTACAGAATTTATAGAGTTCAGCCTTTGCATTGTGTGTCATAAGTATTGTAATTTGACCCTGTTCATTTGTGCCTTGAATGAGAACTCTAGATTGATTTGTTCAAGGGTATTTTTTTTTATGCATGATATTCTAAGGAGTCTTCTCCAATGCTAAAGGTACAGAAATGTCAATATTTCTATCATGCTGTTGCTTCCATAGAGTGTCAGGGGAAGAAAAATCTCTGCATGATCTGATTTTTGTAGATAATAAGGTATAAGGCATCTAAGTATATTGGTCAAAGCCCTCATTTCTATTCAGACAAATGCTAGTCTGCAATGCATCTTAGCTCTCTTGAAAAATCTTCAATGCTGGGAAAGATGAAAAGGAACAGAAAAAGAGAATAACCAGCTGCAAGATGGATAGATTTGACTACAATGGCAATAAGTGCATTGTTGGAAGACCTCAAAGGCCCAGGGTGGGAACAGATAATTCCAGAAAAAAAATCTACTCATGTGGTTACTAAGAGTTGATATCAACTTGATGGCTTATAATCAATCAATCAATCACAGAAAGAAAATATTTTGTTCGTCTAATGATGCCATTGCTTACTTCATTCAAAAAAAACATTAAAAGAAACTTTTAAAAATATTTTTAATTATGTGCCAATACAGATAAAATTTATGGTATTATAAAATCTCGCTAAGAAATAAAAAATGCAGAACTTACTAAATCGAAGATAAAAGCGCATGTCTTCATTTGTATTAAAAAAGAAATCTAGCAGTAAATCTTCTATGGATGCAAATATGTACCTGTACCTATATAAATTGTTCACTGATCAATGTGTTTCCAGCAGGGGTGGGTTCTATTTTTTTTTTTACTATCGGTTCTGTGGGTGTGGCTTATTTTGTGGGCGTGGCTTGATGGTCATGTGACAATTATTTAGGATTTAGCAGAGGTACTGGTCTACCAGGCTTTTAACTGCTTGCAGAGCTGTACCAATCTACCCATTTATTTTTGCAGGCACTGATCTATTCATGTATTTTTGCAGGCATCGGTCTACTCATTTGTTTTCTTTTAACACTGATCAGCTGTAGGGCAGCCTTTTGAAGCCCCATGGCAAGAGTTTAAACAGTTTTTTTTCCCTCTAGCCATCAGCTGGGACTCAGGAGGAAGCAATAGATTGGGGGTGGGGCCAAATAAAAGGTAAGAATAACGCGGGAGGGGTGTGGGGGAGCGGGGGGACAGAACCGGTTCCATGACATCATATCGTCACTGCTACCGGCTTGGGAGAACCGGGCCGAACCAGGAGGAACCCACCACTGATTTCCAGATATGATCCTGCTAAATACTATATTTTCCATTTTAACCAACCTGAAATCTCCAAGTGCCCATAAATAGATTTATCTAGTGACCTCCATTTGTATACTTTCTCTGAATATGGAGGTTCCACACTGGATCCATTCCTTTTTGCAAGTTTTTATATATTATGCGTGAAGCAAAATTTAATATAGCTTAAATGCATATTATCTTCCCAGAATTCCACAACCCTTGAAAATATATCTCTGTCCACCTTTGCACACGTTTGAATCATCTGCTTTTGTTTTCTTAAAAATATTCTGAATCTTTTGGTCTTTGTGTTATCATTTTTGTCCTAACTCACGTTCATCAGCCATGCAATAGCTGTGGATGCTCTGCAGGAGTCATAAGACAACATTATATATATTTCTGTATGTAATTCTTTAATAGTGAACATATTTCTCTTTGTCTGCATGCGTATTCTCAGTTGTCAAAGCTAGACTGCTAGTCTGTTGCTTAAGTAGAAAATCTCCAGAAACAAAGCTCACAATTTTGTATTCTGGTATCCAATAGGGAGAACCTGTCTGATTTAATTAGATACCTGCAGGCATGTCAGAAATAATTGAAACATTTATTACAGAGATTAACCTATTCAAAATTTTGGCAGAATAATATAACACTTGTATGGCTTGAGTGTATTTTATATTCAATTCTAAATTATTAGGTAATGAATTTTAATGCAAGTTACTTTTACTTGATCCACTATATTAATATTCATTATACTGTTATATTAATTTTTTACTTTATTTATATTATTCATATAGACTTGCACACACTTGCAACAACTCCTCAACAAATGTGGAGATAGTTTTGAATATTGCAGACAGATGTTAAGTTCATACTCATGCAAGCTCTGAAAACCCTTTCTGGAAATCAAATCCTTTGTATAGCCCTACTATACAAGTAGTCCTCAACTTGCTACCACAATTCAGCCCCAAATTTCCATTGCTAAGCGAGGCAGTTGTTAAGTCAGTTTTACCCCATTTTATAACCTTTCTTTCCATAGTTGTTAAGTTCATCACTGCAGTTGTTAAGTTCATAACACAGCTGATAAAGTGAATCTGTCTTCTCTCTTGGTCAGAAGGTCAAAATAGGTGATGACATAACCTCAGGACACTGCAACCGTCATAAAGACGAGCCAGTTGCCAAGGGTCCAAATTTTGATCATGGCCTTTGTGTTTATCATTTTGGTCCTCCTAATGACCATGGGGATGCTGCAATGGTCGTAAGTATGAAAAAATGATCCTAAGACACTTTTTTCAGTATCACTGTAACTTTGAATGATCACTAAATAAATGGTTATACGTCCAGGACTGTACATACATACACAGCAATATCTTTTCACTTTATTTATTTATTTGACTCTGGGTGGCTTAACAGCAAAATAACAAAACATCACAATATAAAAAATACCAAATGTCCATAACAACAAAAATAAAATATAAAAAACATAAAGGAGTAAAGGAATAAAACATGAAAGAGTCCCAAGATAGTGGGAGGACAACTATTATTTAGCTTCAGTCAACTACTTTGAAAACTTGTCATGGGATCTTCAGGGTTGATGGAAGAACCATTTTTCAAGGTTTTCCAGAAGACTAATAGGATGGGGGCAACCGCACCTCTGGAGCACCTCAGATACAAACTCAGGGAAGGCAGGTTGAAGTCCCCTAAAACAATAAAACTAAGGAATATACCGGCAACACCATGAAAGAATCAAGGAGCTCAGGCAGGAAGGTTGCCATGAAAATGAAGTAAAGCATAGCTACTCAAGATGGATGCTGAATAGTAAGAGACTATTTTCTCTCTTGCTGACAATCTGCTACTAAAGCTGGTTCTCTGACAGTGCTGTCCCCTGGATTTGAATGGGAACACTTAGGAATGACCCAAGATGACTTTTGGATGGCCATGGATCCATCTGGGAAAGAAAGTCTTGAAGATTTCAGGTCTCTTTGGGAACAGTCAAAAAATAACTGGGTGAATCCATTTTCCTCTCAGCAGCTCGTTTTTTAAGGAAGCTTGGTTTTTAACTTCACTTTTTGATTTTTCTGTTCCGCTTTGCTTTTTATCTTTAAAAGTTGACTGGCAGAAATTGAATGCTGATTTATTTTAACCCACTGCTGGACTCTAGCTGTTTTTTTTCCCTCTTTGATTTCTGTTGTTGTTTTGAATAACTTTCTCCCCTAAGGACACAAGGCATTTTTTTGGATGGTAAAGTGCTTTAATTTAATTTACATTAATATTGGACTCTTACCATAGGGTTTTTACATTTTTGTATTTGCAAAATATTTGGAGTTTTTTCCTTTTTAATTTTTCTTTTAATCTTGGATTGAAATATCCTGAAATATCTTCCTCCTTTCTGCTTTAGTGGTTTTTGTCTAATTAAGTTACACAGAACAACAATGTATCAGATTACAGACAAGCAATGGTGGCTGAAATCTGAAAAAAGACTTTTTGGTAACATGCCATTTTAGTTGAAAGTTTTTTTAAAAAAAAGTCTGATAAAGGCTCTGGAAACCATTCAGAGATATGTAACTTTGGATAAGTTAGATTCACAAAAGGAATCTGATTTGAAAGTTGCTCTTTCAAAAGAATATAGACTCTACAGAGAGAATTGAGTTGATTTCCTACATCTCTTGGAAGTTCAAGCCTGTATTCTTTTACACTAGAAAACTGCCTGAATGAAATTTGTCGAAGTGACAAACTGTTTTTTTTCCTAGGAGGACTGAGGTAGGTTGGAGAATGGATTTATTACATTTAACTGGTAGTCACTTCTATTTGGATTTTGTTGGGAAGAAAAACTGACTTGGAGACTGAATTTATTATATTTAATTAGGCAACATGATAAGATAGACAATTGATAATAGATGTTATTAAGAAACAAACATGGATATTTGATCCAGGATGAACTACTCTTAACTTTTGGGACAATTTGGGATAGATAACATTATTCTGCCCAAATTGTCACCTTCAATGGCAAGAAGATATTTATGCAATGTTACTCAGAATAAGGAAGTAAAAACCTATTAAAAGAATATTAATTAAAACAATGTTGTAAATGCAATTTGAATTAAAGGTAGGTTCTTTATGAACTAAAGAATGTCCATTGAGCAGCTGCTAATTTATTTTAATCAATTTGTTCATTTAATGTATGTCTTAGCTGTCTCTCCAGGCCATCTTCCCAAGGCAATTTATAATTAAAAACTGTAAAAATTTAGACTGAGTAGCACCTTAAATTTAAAGCACTTTAGAATCAGTGATCATTAAATTATTTTAGATAAATTAACATACATGTCAAAGAAGAAGCATCTCAGAATCACCAGGGATGTCAAATTGGGTTCATTAACCAGATGAACTTGGAACATTCAGGCTTCTTCTTCCTATCGGGATAAGTTTGCTGGGAGTCATGATTCTTGGCTTTTGAATTTACAGACAGAAATTCAATAGAGCCATTTATTCCTTTTAAAAAGAAGAGATGGCAATATTTTCCGTGCTAGACATCATAAGACTTTATCCATCACAGCCAGTTTTATTATTAAGCATGATAAAACACTATAATCCATCATATAATCCATTTTCCTCCCTCAACCATCTCCACAAATAATGGTAAATTGTTTCTTTATTTATTCTATTTATATAGCCTCATTTTCATGTGACTCTAAGCAGCTTACATTAAAATACATAAAATACACAAAGTTAGAGATCATACAAGCATCATGCCCCATTACCTAAGATATAAACAAAGGGCACTTAAATCACAGAATAGAAATTCAAACTCGGATAATAATTAATATTAATATTCCAATCAATAAAAAATTTGGACAGCTTTTTTAAAAAAGCAGCCACAGCTCTCTAAAACAGGGGTCCCCAAGCTGCAGGCCAGAAACTGGGCCAACCAAGCAAGCAAAGTGTGGGATGCAGGCAGTGTGTGAAACACATCCCTTCTAGTCCACAAAAACTTCTCTCTACAGAACCAATCCCTGGCACTCAAAAGGTTGGGGGGCAACTGCTCTAAAAGACATAATCTGGAATGTTTCATATTTTGTATAAGGAATTCTCCTTTGTGAATTCGTCCCATCTTAAAAGTAACTCATGGAATTTTGATTTATTTCTTCTCACTTGTTCTGTCCCCGTCCTCCACCCACACACAAACCCACACAGACAGACGAGGATTAAAGGAGTAGCACACACACGGAAGGTTCGTTATCACAGCTTGGCAGCCCTTTGTAAACCGGCTGCCAAGGTCTTTACTAAACAAGGGGGGGGGGGAAATACCTCCACCAGATAACAAAACACGTACACCCCAATTAAGGAAAATATAAGTCAAAAGTCCAAATCTTTCCGGCCGGCTGATGCTTAGCTCCAAGGACTAGCCAGGGTAAAACTTTGTCCGTCACAGAATTCCAACTGCTTCCCCACTCCTTAAATAACCTGTGAGGTGTGGCCTGTGACTCAGCTAATCCCTGGCACGCTTCCTCATTTGTTGAGCTCTCTTATCACGCCGGCGCTGGCGTGGGTCCAGCCACCTCTGGCCTTCCTCATTATCCTCCGACTGATCAGAGACACCTGGCTCCTGACTCATCTCCTCTCCTTCGGCCGGCAGCTGATGAATTACCAGGGAGGAGGGGCCGGGGGAGGGAGGCCTGGCTAACTCCTCTCCCTCCTGTTCGGAGCCTTCTTCCTCCGATGCGATGGCCTCAGGGGTCGGAGCCACAACATCACTGCACATCAGAGAGCTATTCAGAGAGAATTCAGGCTAGAAACCCGGAGACTGAATTTTAGTTCTGCTTTGGGAACAAACTCAGCTGGATGACTTTGAGCTAGTCATTTTCTCCCAGCTCCAGAAAGGAGGCAATGGTGAACCACTTCTGAAAAACCTGGGAAGAAAACTACAGGGACTTATCTTGGCAGTCTCCAAGATATGATTGAACATAAGGAGAAAAAATACCTTCTCACATTTAACAAAAATTCCTGTGAGTATTTTCAGGTCTTCTGACTTGTTAGTAACAAAGCTAAATGGATACACCATTATTAGTAGCCAAAATGTACATGATATATTTTCTTTCTTATAGGATTCTGCCTTATTTACCTTTTGTGTTTTAATTTGACTGCTATTCCTTTTCAGTCCAAAAGCAACTTGAATGCAGGCCAATAATTATGTTCACTGGAGAAGGACAATTTCATCATTTCCATGATACCAGATCGGCAGAAAAGAATTATCAAACTTATAAAGGTTGGCTGTCACTGTTCAGGACTGCATTTAACATTTTGATTCACAAGCAGTAGAGGCCAATTCTATTTTTTTCTTTCATATTTACATACTGAAAACAAAGCAGTGTAGCAACAGGCAGACACAATTCTACAAGCACACATTTTTGTTGCAGATTCATATTCCACAAGCACAAAGTATTTATTACCTAAATGTGAATTGGTTTTGCTACTCACATTTATGCTTCATTTTATTTTCTTTTTTCTATTTTTATTCAAAATTAAAATACAAAATTCCCAAAAATCTAAAAAAAATACACAACCCCCCCCAAAAAAAACAATCAAGACATTTAAAAAGAAATTGAAAAGAAAAATAACATAACATAGATCAGGGGTGTCAAACTCGATTTCATTGAGGACCACATCAGGGTTATGTTTAACGTCAGGGGGCCGGGGTGGGCATGGCCAGGGTGGGCGTGGCTAGCATGTCACTCATGTCGGGGGGGGTGCCTGTGGTGGCCCGAGCACTCTGCCAGCAAAAACAGTCCCCCACACTCCATTTTCGGCTGCGATGGACTCCTGCAACCTCTGGCAATGAAAACAGAGCTCAGGAGGCCTCATGAGTTCCATTTTCGCTGCCAGAGGCACAGCAGGCCAGTCCTTTGCTGTTTCCATGGCAGCCTTACAGGCCAGATCTAAGCACCCTATGGGCCGCATTCGGCCCCTGGGCCTTGAGTTTGACACCCCTGACATAGATGGTGTGACACATAATCCTCAATGGTTGTAAGCCGGTTGGATGGCTTTGGACCAGTCACTTTCCCTCAGCCTACCTACTTCACAGGATTGTTGTGGGAAAAATAGGAAGAGAAAAGTGTGTTGGATATGTTCACTCTTATGGCTATTTGTAAAAGTAATAAAGACAGGATTCAAATAAATAAATAAATAAAAATAAACTCCATCAATTGCTGTGTCTAGATAATTACCTGGATAATCACCTTTCTTCCCTCTCTTAAACACACATACACATATCCTAATTAGAATTGTTAAAAATGCATGAATTCACTCTATAACATATGAACAAAATGAGCCTAGTAAAATATAATAAAAATTAATGACTGTTACTATGAGAAATAATTTACTTGATAAAAACATTGCACACCATAAAAAAGAATTATACAAAATTATGATATCGTTAGTGGCAACATGAGAAGACGACCAGCAAAAGAACTGCAGTCATTCAAATAATTGAATTTGTTATTGAGCAAAGACCTAGCCTCATTAGAAGCCTCAGTGGTGTATTTTTTAATCACCATCTCTTACCCAAGTATGTCTCTACTATTCTTCCAAATACACAGTAATATTTTATCACAATTATGAAATTTTGTATTAAAAATATGAATCTAATATAAAGATAAATAAAGAAAATGAAAAATAGAAATCTGTAGCTAAGAATAATGCATTAGGATTTCTCAGAGAAAAATCACCAAGCATTATAAAAAGAACTAATAATTTTCGGTGTCATTTACAATAATGCTCAAAAATCAAGATTCTTCCTTACAGAAATGCTTCGAAGGTTTAAAGGATGAAATCCATTGTGTTAGGTTATCAAAGCTTCAATAAAGAAGAACACATTAATGAAACTGCTTTCCTGTTGTTAAGATTTGTTGAAGAAAAAAACATGTTATAGTATTTTCAGAGGTAATCCTGTGTAATATGAAAATTCTGATTGGCATTTTTCCTATATCAGTGGGTCCTGATATATACACCCTCTCTCTCTTTTTTTTTAAAAAAAAGAATCACTAGTACATTGCATAGTACAAACTTGTCATACACCTATAATTTTTGCTAATATATCTCACTTTGCTGCTATGCATTCAGTTTAACTAATGTAACCATGCCTATATATTGCCAGGAAGTGGAGAAAAAGGCATGAGACTGAAATAGGCATTAGAAAGATAAATATTTATACTGTAAGACATAAAGAACAACCTTGGTAGATTTGTTTCAAGAATTACTATTTGTGTCATTCACTTCAGTCTTTCAAAAGTAATAAATCTATTGAAATTTGCAGAAATAGCAACATTTACTTTAATCAATATATCAGATCATTAATATTTGAAATTAGATTACATATGAGGACTAACTTTAAATTTTAACAAATTATTTTATTTGAAAACTTGAATATATATATTATGAAATGTCAGTTATTATTATATTAATGTCATCTGATATAACTGCTATGCAGGCAACATTCTTGACAATGTGCCATGATGGTTCACAAAAGACAGCTGATTGAAAACATTAATTTGATTCTAATTATAAAACTACTGGTCCAAAACCACATGAGATGAACTGTTCCTGTACATTTAATATTAATTAATAATTTTCTTTATAATATGTAGGGGGAAAAATGTGAGATATGAGAAAAATGTGCTACTACCGGTAAAACGTTGACTGATGATTGCAACTCCATAGGAGTCAGGATTAGTTAGGACCAGCCAGCTGGAGAAGCAAGCTTGAGGAAAATTCTTCCAAAATAAAAACTGTAGGCCAGGATCTGTATTCAGGTGTGCTTTGTTTAATAAATTCTGATATTTGAAAAAGATCTGGTTACTGTTTCAAGGAATTTCCCTCTGATTTTCTATTGCAAGTATACTATTTTAAATTCTTGAAGCTGAGATCCCACATATAACAGAGCCTGTAGTACAGTGGTTTAAAGCACCCTGTTATTAACATCTATTAACATCCAGCTGCTTGCAATTACTGCAAGTTCGAATCTCACCAGGCTCAAGGTTGACTCAGCCTTCCATCCTTTCTAAGGTGGGTAAAATGAGGACCCAGATTGTGGGGGCAATAAGCTGACTTTGTATAAATATACAAAAGTATGAAGGCTATTGCTTAACGCACTGTAAGCTGCCCTGAGTCTCCGGAGAAGGGCGGCATATAAATCAAATAAAAATAAATAAAAATAAAATAAATAAATATAACATCAGTGTTCAGTCTCTGTATATGGGCATCCTCTGAGCAACTATGATGTCACCAATAATCCTTTCAATCTGGAAGCGTCTTGGTGCTTCCAACACGAAAGCGACAGAGTATACCTACAGCATTCTATGGGTGACTGATGTTTGAGACGCTGCTTTTATCTTCAGCAGTGTTAAATGCCTTACTTCATACAATTTTACCCAAACTAAAGCAGAGTTTTCTTTCTTCTTATTTTAAGTAAAACTCTTTCTTAGATATGATTGATGCTTTTATTTTCTTTCTTCAAAAAGCGACAGGGCTGCTGATCTCTGGCCTAGCATAGTAATAATAATATAATCGTATCTAGAACACGGCTGTCCAATCTTGGCAACTTTTTGGCAAATTCCTCTGGCTGGGGAATTCTGGGAGCTGAAGCTAGGTAAAATGTGCAGAATGAGGAGCCTCCCCCCCACTTTCTCTAGTGTTGGGGAAGAAGAGTTTGGTCAAAGCATTTTCTTTTTCCAGGGAGATAGGAGTTAGTAGCAGAAATATTTTCCACATAACCAGAAACTACACTTAGACAGGAAGGAGGAATGTCCATCCATTGCAAACATATAATGATCAGTGAATAGTCATAAGGATAATGATAACTGCATACTATGCTAATTTACTGAAACCAGTTGATACTACAGATATTATGCCGTCTTGCTAAAAAGGAAATAACCTTCTAAATTGTTATCTTTAAATCAGAAGTGAACTCACAGCTCTACCATTTTAAGCAGCATTTTTGTGTACAATAATTCTTTCGGTGGCCACCACCTAAGTCATGTATGATTCTTTCCATTAAATTTAATGCATTTTGTATCTCTTTATTAAAGGTAAATGAGGGAGGGGGTTTCTGTGAATCTCTGTGTTCTGACCTTTGAAACAATATTGACATCAATGTGCATTAATGTAATATTAATCAGTACAGGATGTATCTTTAGAATATAAATTATTAGAGTATGCAGGCATTTCACCTTGCTTTGTACTTTCAGCATATTTTGTAAGCTATAAGTTATCACACTGTAATCAATTTACACCTTATCTTGTTGGCAACCTTAATGACAAGATACAATAGGAAAACACTCTTGTAGATTAATTAGATTAATCAAGGCAATAAATGTTAACAAGCAAACCTTCTGAAAAGAAAATGGTTTAAATGTTAATGTTTTTCACAATATTAAAATGTGCTGAAATCTATAGTAATTATTTAACTGGTGCCAAAATGCCTGAGAAAAACAGGAGCTTTTGCAAGTATGTTTTTAGTTCTACATTTACACTATATTTTGCTTTAAGATCATTTTCAATGCCCAATAATACATCATCGAAATGAAATATTCAGCATATATAGAAATGCCTGACCTTATTTTATTTCTGGTCTGCCCCTTCACTTTTACTTTTGGGGCTCTTGAATTTGGTGTTTACCTCTAAGGCATGTGGCATTTCCTCAATATGGAAGTAATTATATTTTATTTTGAAATAAGGGTTCAAAAATGAAAATGAATACAAAGATATTTAATTTCAAATGTTTGCTGGGTATAATTTACTTGGTAATATATACATTAGAAAACACAATATTTAATATACAAAAATAATGCCTTATTTCTATTCACATGCTCTTGTAGGCAGAAAGACTCAACTTAGAGGAGAATCTAAGGGCTAATAAATACTAAGATATGTGACCAATCAAAAATTATCTCAGAATAGCTGTCAGAACAACAACTGAATAACACTTTCAGAGTCTGAGTAACTCTGTGATTGCCTACAGTTAATAATATCATCAATGGAAAGTGGAGTTAATTGAAATGGGGGAAAACTAAATCTCTTCAGCTCCTCCCTAGTAACACTAAGTATGGTATGTGAATATGATGAGTGTCATCTTATCTACAGATGATAAATATGCATATATGTTTGGTTCCAACCCAGAATAGTAGTATGCTTGGAATCAAAATAGTTGTTCAATCCTAGTATTGTCCACAAAACTCACCTGTCAGTTTCTAAACATGCTATATCAGTTTGTCTTCAAGAAGAAAAAGTTAATAACTATGCAATCTGACATATCGCTACATAGACGTAATTCCAGATTAGTATAATAGAGCTTTGGCCCATAGTACTGTGGAAGCACATCCAACGGAACTTATTTCTGAGAAAATAAACATTTTCTAGAGAGGTTTCCATAGTGTTATTCCTATACATGAATATATTATACATACAAGGGTTATATTAAAATCATATCATGGAACCTCCCTTCTTAGTCAAGCTGATGAAGAGCTTGTACTTCACCAGAATACTGAGCAAGCCTAAAATAGTTAGTCTAATTAATAATAATTAGAATTAAAGTGCTATCACTTTATAAGGACGTACAATATTTTTAGTTGGCTTTGAAAAATGATTTTCTAGTGGTATCTATCTGAGAATAATGATATCATACTTGTGCCTCTTCAATAAGGCATGGGAAATTTATAAGAACTGCTGCCTGAAATACTTACCGCAGCACTTAATAGCTAACTCATTTGTTGTGCTGCTTTATAGGCCTCTTGGATTAGGCAGAAAAAACAGCTTGCAATACCAGGGAAAGGAAAATTAAAACCTGCCATGCAGACTGAGACAATTTGCTCCCACCTTCCCAAAAACAAATTGAAGTCAGCCATAAAGCTTTCTGCCCTCACACTGGCAACCCTGACAGATGCAGATGAAAATGAGTAGATCAGGCAAGTTTTCAGAAGAAAGCAGGGGGGAAAATCCTTTCTGACAGCTGCTATTCATAATTAAGAACAGATTTTTATCATTAAACACATTTTAGTTACGTCTTCAACAAAGTAAATATACAGATGTGGTATATTTGTATATGGGAAAAACTATACTACATAGCTACATATTACATAATCAAATCAAATTAGCATTTTCAGCTCTTCAGGGGTTTTTTTTTTAGTGTAGCATAACATCTTGCATGCATTTCCCTAGTTGGGTTGTTAAAAACCATGCTTAAATACAAAACATAAAGAAAAAACAATCTTTTATGTATGGGGGCTTTTGTTTTGTTTTGTTTTTTGTACTTATAATGTATTTGTTTCCCATTTTTTGCATTGTTTTTCTTTTTTTCCTCTGTAAAACTTGCTTAGATGAAATATTTCAGTGTAAAATAAACAATAATACACAAAGCACCTTAAATTATACAAAATAATCAATCACCAGAATGTATTCTTCATCCTCAAATGCAATTTTTATTTTAGCATTACTTAATTTAATTATAAATCTCAAAAACTATGGCTATTTGGATTACACAAAACTAAGATCCTATTTATGTCTAATTAGATCTCTGTATAGACAATATTGTTTTAAAAACATGTACATAAAAACAATGTGGCACTAGAAAATAGTTTAAAAGAAAGTAATTAAACAGGAAAATTGGTATTAATTGCATCTTGTAAACAAATCTGAATTCATAAGGTTGTGAAATATTGTGTATTTCAAAATGTATTTGCTAATATAAATGTAAGTTAAGTATAATGATGATCATAGCTAGATATTCAAGCCTTTTAAAATTATGCATATTAGTTGACACATTTTCAGATTAACAAATTGTAAAACCACTTATATTTTTAAAGGAAAGAAGTTTCCTAGATCTGCTGTAAGTAATATTTATTTATTTATTTATTTATTTATTTAATTTGTATACCGCCCTTCTCCAGCTGGACTCAGGGCGGTGAACAGCCAAAATAAAATAGAGCATACAAAATTAAAAAACAATTTAAAATAATTAAATAGTTTTGGCCCACAATTTAAAACAACCAAGTTAAAACCAATTTATAATTTAAAACCAAAACAATAGGGTCAAGCCAGGCCGGCTAGATGAAATAAATGTGTTTTCAGGGCTCGTCGGAAAGCCCGGAGGTCAGGTATCATGCGTATCTCTGGGGGTAGGTCATTCCACAGGGCGGGTGCCGCTACAGAAAAGGCTCTCCCTCTGGGGGTCGCCAGCCGGCATTGTCTGGCGGACGGCACCCTAAGGAGGCCCTCTCTGTGTGAACGTACTGGCCAGTGGGAGGCTATTGGCGGCAGAAGGCGATCTCGTAAGTACCCTGGCCCTAAGCCATGAAGCGCTTTAAAGGTGGTCACCAACACCTTGAAGCGCACCCGGAAGACCACAGGAAGCCAGTGCAGCTCGCGCAGGAGAGGTGTCACATGGGAGCGTCCCGTTGCTCCCATAATCCCCCGCGCGGCCGCATTCTGGACCAACTGGAGCCTCCGGATGCACCTCAAGGGGAGCCCCATGTAGAGAGCGTTACAGTAGTCCAGGCGGGAAATGACGAGTGCCTGAGTGACTGTGCGTAGGGAGTCCCGATCCAGAAAGGGACGCAATTGGCGTATCAGGCGAACCTGATAGAAAGCCCCCCCGGCCACGGCCGTCATGTGCTCTTCTAAAGACAGCCGTGCATCCAGGAGGACGCCCAAATTGCGAGCCCTCTCCGTGGGGGCCAATGATTCACCCCCAATAACCAGCGATGGCACCAGCTGGTTATATCGGGACGCCGGAAGCCACAGCCACTCGGTCTTGGAAGGGTTGAGACGAAGCCTGTTCCTCCCCATCCAGGCCCGCACGGTCTCCAGGCACTGGGACATCACTTCAAGGGCATCGTTGGGGTGGCCTGGGGTGGAGATGTACAGCTGAATATCATCAGCGTACTGGTGGAATTCCACCCCAAAGCCACGGATGATCTCACCCAGCGGCTTTACATAAATGTTGAACAGGAGGGGCGAGAGGACCGATCCCTGCGGTACCCCGCAAGCGAGGCACCTCGGGGTCGACCGCTGCCCCCCTGCCAACACCGATTGCGACCGGTCGGAGAGGTAGGAGGAGAACCACCGCAAAACGATGCCCCCCACCCCCAACCCCTCTAACCGGCGCAACATGATACCATGGTCGATGGTATCAAAAGCCGCTGAGAGGTCTAATAGGACCAGGATAGAGGAGCAACCCCTATCCCGAGCCCTCCAGAGATCATCAACCAACACGACCAATGCCGTTTCCGTGCTGTGCCCAGGCCTGAAGCCGGACTGGAGCGGGTCTAGATAGACAGCTTCATCCAGGTAATGTGGAAGCTGCCACGCCACCACACTCTCAACAACCTTCGCAATGAAACGAAGGTTGGAGACTGGACGATAGTTGGCCAACACAGCCGGGTCCAGAGAGGGCTTCTTATATATAATAAATATAATAAATATATATATAAATAAA
>WNWU01013815.1:12742824-12934828 GCA_012654045.1 Ptyas mucosa | reverse complement strand
AATATAATAAATATTCATCCTCTACTTTATTCCCAATTAACCAATTAAGTTATTACTAGAGAGTGAATATGACTAATTTATCTTTATCTGTCGCCATATCATTATGCTCTTACAAGATATAACCAGTACATATCCTCAGTTACACCGCCCTTACTTATACCGAACATTCTCAGAATGAGCAATTTTACTTTTTCCTATAGATATTTCTTTTTCACAGATATAAATCATGGGTATTGGCACTTTAAGGAAGGAATATTAAATCCAGTTGATTTTCTCGGTATCAGTCTGCCAAGGCTACATTTTGAAAGTATGAAAGGCTTAAAAATCATCATCTAACTTTTAAAACGTACACTTGCATTTGAATGCTCCGTCTGTTACTGAATTGAAAATCAGGAGAGTCTAAACCACCAAACGTACAATGTAATTTACTGAACCTAATGCAGTGCAAGAAACATTTACTCTCTAGTTACAAGAAGAGTGGATTTTTTTGTGGAATTGGAAGGATTAGGTAATCAAGTATCTGAATAGGCTACAAAATCTATATACCTATCTAATGCCATCTTAAATGTATGGCCATCAAGTATGCTACATGGTAGATTTCAAGAGATTCCCATCTCTCAAAGATGTCCCTTTAATGACCTTGAAAAAGTGGATATATTTTATTGCAGTGTAAATTTGGCAGGAGTAAAACGGATCTATCTGGCCGATGCCACCCTATCTAGAACTAAAGATGGTATTGTCTCAGATCCAGGTGAACCTCTAAACCCAAAGCTACATAGTCTTGCCAATGTTGAATTGAAGCCTGATGTTCCTTATCCAACCTCCCAGAGCCTCCAGGCATCAAAACAGAATATTAAAATCATCATTTACTTCACCAGGGTTGAGGAATATCCATGATACCTTATCCCACGGCTACAAAGGACCTCACCCAGTAGTTTCATACGTATGATAAACAGGAGAGGAGAAAGCACCAAATCTTGTGGCACTCTACAATGTAAGGAGCCAAGGGCAGCATCTTTCATTCCAAATCAACACTGACTGGAACTGGTTACAAAGGAAGGAGGAGAACTAGCATTCTTGCAGCCAGTCCAGAAGGATACCATGGACATTGATATCAAAGGCTACAAGGAGATCAAGTAGAGTAAAGATGAATGCAGTCCCCACATTTTGCTTCCACCAGAGGTGGAAAAGCAAGAACAATGTTATTTCAGTTCCATACCCAAGCCTGAAATCTGACTGAAAGGTGTCCATACAATCTGTTTCATTCAGCTTACCCTGAAACTGCTGTGCCATCATCTTCTCTCAAAGGGATACTGAAAAAAAATTGTTTATCCATCACTTGAGAAGAGGTGAATGAGCATTTCTTTAGGTGGTGGAGAACCATGAAATCCCAACCACACATTGTCTCATAGGAAACCTTATCCAGCCAGGAGGGGGTATGGGTCTAATAAGAAGGTGGCCAAGCTTACAGTCATGAAGACTCTGTCCACTTCTTCAGATCCAACAGGTTCACACTTGACCCAGATACCAGGGCTGGTCTGCAAAGCACCTCCATTGGCTCTGCACTGGCATCTAACCTAAGCTGTTTTGTCCAACAGTTGCTCTACAAAATCTTCCATATGCCTCTTTGGGTTCACCTACAAGTCTCCCATACCCAAGAGGTCTCAGGTCATATTAAACAGGGATATCAGATGGCTATATCTATATCTCCATCTCCATCTATATCTATATATCTCCATCTACATCTATCCCGTACTGATAAACAAATTCAACCCTTAATGTTGAAACAAAATCATTTTACTTGGATGGCTTCAGCAAAATCTTTGGAGCACAAACTAAACAAATCTGCTATTAGGGAAATGAATTTCTTGTTACAGTTAAGAATGAGCTCTTCTTAAATCCTGAAAGTGAGTGGAGTTCTCCCCATTTGCTGAGTTGATTAAGGTAAAGAACATGCCCTATCAGCAAAGATCACCTCCTGCTTGCCTACAGTCCAAAAGGCAAGCAAGTTTTACTTTATCAGCAAGTAGAATACAAGGTTTAATACAAAACTGGTTATACATCCTTCACCTTTCGGACTGTTCTTCTGTTAGAAGAAATCTGTTCTTCTATTTCTAGGACATGATAACAACCCATATATCCACAAATGCAGTTTCTAGCCAGCTATAGTAGAAAAAAACCTATGCCAACAAGATAATGAAGTTTAATGAGGTTAATGAGGGCTTAAATTTGTCAGGCATCACAATATAGCTTGCAGTAAATCTTGACTTTTTAGACACACAAGCCCTTATTGAGAAATAGATTTACTTAGAAGAAATCTCTCAGATTCTCTCAGCTAGATTAGTCTCATTATTGCTGTCAAGAATGAAGCCAAGCATACAAAGATGATTTATTCTCTGTAGTGCAAGAAGTCAGAGCCTTTATCTTGTCTACGTTTCAGACTTTAAAGTCCAGCCTCTTTATCTCATATTTCCAAGATAATGGATGTTTGGTGGCCCTGGTGGATCAGAAAAGTTTAATAATAATGCTGCCTAGCTCAGGAACTGCTCTGATCCTAATAGGATGATTCCAAAATGATAAATCATGCATTATGATGTCATGACATAAGCTCTACCCATTGTAGAAGAATTGCGGCATTGAACACAACTAAATAAACAGTAGAGTTTTTGACATAATGTATGTTTTGTCACATTCCCCTGATGGTCAATTTGTGATCTGTTTATGTACTTCAGTTCTATAGTTCAGTGGCTTAGTTACTGGATGACAGTGCTTAATTAACAGCTCATATTATTCTGCTACATCGTGCACAGGGTGAAATTAAATCTGTCCTTTGAAACAGGTTTTTTCAACTTTCTACTCTGTCAGTTTGAGACTCATGGATCATTCAGAAAACACAAACATTCAAGTCTTTATATATTTAATGAATACCGGTACTTCATACACCCAAATCTGTTTCAGGTTTATTTCTGGTGCAAGAAAATAAAGATACCAAATATATGCAATTTACTAAAAACAAAATACTTTACTTGCATATGACAAAAAGTATATCAACAAAAGATGAGGAAAACAGTGACATTTTTTCTTAACAAGATATCGTGTTATTCAGATACTCCACCTTAAAGACAATTTATTAATTACCTTAAAGCCAGATATTGCATGATCATCCCAACATTCTCAAGAAGATGGAGATAAAGGAGGCTATCAAGTGGAGGGAAGATCATGAACAGTTCTGATAATGAATTCCACTACTGCAGGAGTGTCAAACTCACGACAACACATTGTCATCATGTGACATATCGCAACTTTTCCCCCTTGCTAAAACGGGGTGGGCGTGGCCAGCACATGACGCATCCAGCCCATTGGCCATGAATTTGACACCCCTGCATTGGTGATTCTGAATACTAGGCTTTCTTTCCTGCTTCAGGTCCACGCTCTGTCTTAAAATCTCTTTCTCTCTGATTAGTCCAGGCTCGCAAATTTCAAAGAGCATATTTGAACTTCAACTGTTCATGATAGGATCATATAACTGTCATATCCAGCTGTATATAGATGCAAAAATTATCTGTCCTTATTTGGTCTTCTCTTTTACTTAGCACTACAGCTTTGTTGCATCTTCATCCTTGAAAATCCCAGTCTGAATTTCTGATTGACTAAGGTAGTTTGGTTTTTGTTACACACAACTTCAATACCAAAATAGATATTCTATTATTTCTACCATCCCATATAACTACATGGGATATAGTTATATCATATCTACTACTATATCCTAATGGCTCCCCCACATACATTTTTGCCACTGACTTGCCAGATTAATCATACATGATATGGATTTCAAGAAAAATCTCATATCATCTAGATCCAACCGCAGTAGGAACAAGAAATCAAGACTCTGCTCTGCTATAGGTAGGCTACAGCTGCCAAGGTGCCATAAAGCTCAAAGCTGTATCATTCTAACATACAATTCAAGCTACTGATTTTAATCTTTATAGCTGGGACCTAGGAATCTTCTCCAATCAAAGTGGATCTATATGAGGGATTTCTCCTTTCAGAAACTGCTAATAATCTTCTGTTGCTATGCAGTAAAGGAATTAAAGCCAGGGAATGGTATTTTTCAATTGTGGTACCAATTCTTTGGAACAATTGCCCTCTTGAGACTACCTCCTTCTGTGAACATTTTCCAGAAGTTCATGAAAACGGAACTTTTCTAGAACGTTGTGTGGAATGGTATACATTAGCAATCACAATATGTGTTTTCTGCCATATTGTGACATTGCTCCATGTGTTTTGTGTTAGCCATGGAGAGTTTGGTTAGATTTGCCAGCATACCAATTTAATAAGTATTTTTATAAACAAGCCTTCTTCAGACGTTTCTTAAAGTACATATTATCTTGATATTCAGTTACCTGGTCTTAGATACATTTGAAGCAGAAATAGTTAAAAATAATTGTATGACATATATATTTTAGGCAGCTATGTCTGTGTAGATGGTACAATCACTAGTGATTAGAAAACCCCTCTATTTGTATGGAAAAATCTGCTTACCTCTAACTGAAGCTATAGTTATTTTTCTAACCCTGTGAGCCACCATACCAATAGTAGTAATTAAGTTACTGTTTCATTAGTGCCATCCTGTAAGACAAGCAATGTGGTAAAGCATAATTACCTGCAAATGGTTAATGTCAAGATTTTAATAAGCACTGGCTGGCAAAGAATTGTACTGTCTGTGCATATAATTATTGTTAGATGTATTTGTCCCTGGAGTTCTTCTAGAAAATCATTTGCAATATGGACTCATGATATTGATGTTGTAGTGATATTGTGGGGTATTTTGTAGGCCATAGAGAGAGCATAGAAATAAGTAATAATAATCTTGATATATGAGTAAAAGTTTAAAGGTTCATTACAATGTTAGGAATATATATCATGTCTCTATTTTTATTTTATTTTTTGCTAAATGTATCTCCTTAAAAAAGAGTCTGATTTCATATACTACAGTGGCAAACATTCCTATTCAAGTCTTATTATTGCACTGAAATATTGTTATTGCACTTTCAGGCAACAATTTTAAATGAGAAAATATATACACAAACAAATCAAAATAAATATATAATTTTAGCAATAGAACATCCTAAACTTACATAAATACATAAAAGATACCTTTTGACACTTTTAAGTTTATTAGATATCAGCAATGAACGAATCAAGAAATATAAAATTCTGTAGGAAAATTACTATTCCCTTAACTCAAGGGTGTCAAACTCAATTTCATTGAGGGCCACATTAGGATTGTGTTTGACCTGGGGGGGGCAGAGTGGGTGACACTGGGGTGGGCATGGCCAGCTCAACATCACTCGTGTTGGTGGCATTTGATGACCAAGCACTCTGCCAGAGAAAACAGGTTCCCGAGCTTTTCCTGCAACCCTCTGCCAGCGAAAACAGAGCTCGAGCTCTCCTGAGCTCCGTTTTCCCTGGCAGAGACAGTCCTTCATTCTTTTCAGGGCGGCCCCACAGGCCAAATCTAAGCACCCCGCTGACTGGATCCGGCTCACGGGCCTTGAATTTGACACTCCTGCCTTAACTGATGTGTCAGACAAAAATGAGGAAAATTGCTTTTCTCTTTTTCATGACCTGGAAAAAGACTATGTGATGTGTGTTTCACATGGTGTTAAAAATGTATTCTTACATATCCTGGTCTGTTGCCTTCAGTAAAGGTTTATTGCATTTTTTACAGAAAATCTTTCCCCTTCAAATCACAAAAATAAAGCAAGGGCTTTATTTTTAATGTCCTGAACCATATGAGTGTGGGAGCAGCCAAGTCTTCAATGACAAGCAAAAGGCTAGCAGGGTCAAAACTATCTGGATCTCTGGGGGATTGCTGTTCCCCAGGGTAGGTACAGTGACAGAGAAAGCATGACTCCTAGGTCTTACAAGATGGGACCCAAAGCATACTAACTCCACCCATTCTGGAGGGATGAGCAAAAACAAAACAGATAGACCAATGATGGTGAACCTTTTAGATACCGAGTGTCCAAATTGCACACGCATCAGTGGTAGGTTGCTCCCAGTTCGCACCAGTTCTATAGAACCGGTAGTAAAACTGGTGGGGGGTGAGCCTGTGGCCTGAGGGTGGCGGTGAGGCTCCTCTAGATTAGAGGACAAGGGTTTGGCACTCCCCCTGGTCTCACCTTCCTCCACTGGAGACAATGGATCCACCCCAGCCCCGCCTGGGCCACCACAGGTGCCCCTGAGTGATGTTGAGATGGCCATGCCCACCTCAGCCATGCTCTCCCTGGCCAAGTTGGGGTTTTTTTGGACTGCACTGCAGCTGCAAAGAACACTCATACAATCCTGGGAAAAGATGCAACTCCTTTAGGCTATCTGAGTATCTTCCATTATCCAAGTCATCTTTTGACATATCCTGTGACAATGCATTTTTTTTTGTCTAATTCTGATTTATTTTCTTACTCCAACCCTTGAATCTTGGCTTGTTATTGCATTTATAACACTGTATAAATAAGGTTGGAGATAAATGAGAATAAATGTGTTGATAGCAAATAATTTTAAAGAACAATACTAGATACTAGCAGATTTTCTCTGTGACCTATTTTTTTTCTATTCAGTACATCATTCTAATAATATATTTTATAAGCTGCTTACAGTAAAATTCTACATGAGAAATAGCAACACTTGAGTTGAGAGACTATAATTTATACTGAGAAGTAGGATAATTTTTGAAAGGTGGAGGATATTTGAGTATGCATTTTGATTAATACTGATGAAAATGACTCAAAAAATCACATCCTGAATGAACATTTCAAAAATTAATTTAATGAAATATACTTGTTATATTTAATGTATAAAGCTATTTCACTACATTAAACTTTAGAAATTGTTATGATTAATTTTATGTCAAGCTACCAAGAACCTTCTAAAGCTGATTAACAATATTAAATACAGAATAGATCTGTAGAGGAAATCAACCTTTCCTGCAAATTTAAAAGTAATGTCCTGTGATTTGTATTCAAATGCTATTTCCTGTGATTCATTGTACTGAAATCAACTTCATGAACTGAAGACATATCAGGTTCCTGAGATAAAAGATATAAGAACTTAAACACTGCAGAAATAAATTTATGTTTTACCGACAAAGAAATAAAGTGACTGCTTGCGAAGGGCCCTGAATTGGGGCTGAAAGATGAAAACGAAAGCAGTATGCTCTATCCCATAATTAGGTAGACGAGGTTGCCCTGATAGACCAGTCCCACTGGAGAAAAAACATTGCAGAAATAACTATATTTTAATAAGCCTACTATTTAAGATCAGATTTAAAACAATATTATGTAGACTCAACATGCTTAAACCTAGGAAATCAAAAACTACAGCTAATGCCTTAGCAGATAAACTTAGAATCAATAAAGGTGTTGAGTAATCACAGATTGTGTTTGCTATACTAAATTGTGTTTCCCCTGACGACAACAGAACTTTAACTACAGAAATAAAAAATAATCGATTGTAGGTTTGGAGAATACTGTTTGCAAATCCGTATATGCATACATATACACACATCTGAAAGGATATATATATATACCATGAGTGGAAAAGTCCTAGCTTAATACTATACTTACTATGTAAAGTTCCTTATGACAAACCTATCTGGATATCTGGCTTCTGAAAAGGACCAGCAAATAATTTTTAACTTGCTATTTTCATCATAGTTGCCTGGCAGAGTAACCTGACTTCGTGCCTCCTTGAAAATCCTTGAGTATTGTCATAACATTTGATGATGCATTTTGGCTGTGTGATTTCATTCAATTTAAAAGTATTCATTTGGAGAAATGGATTTTTAACCTAATTTTTCCTAGTTCCGTTCATATTTTTCTCTTTCCTATTGCTTCTTTCAGGAGTGAACTCTCAGAAATCTATTCCAAGGCCAAGTACTGTCCTCACATATGAAGATATTACCCATTTCTAATGTAAATCCTTGCTACCTCTGTATACAGTAGTTCCACTTTTTAAAAAATCAATTCACTAAGAGTCATTTACCAGAAACTCTTGAAAGGAATTGTCAAATCAGAGTCATCTTTCTACAGAAATATGAATAGTTGAACAACTGCAGAGTTTATAAAATACATAAACCATTAAGAACGCACATGTTGAATGAAGTCATCTCATTACTAAGCAATAAATTGAACTCTATTATATCAAAATATTGATTATAGTGTATGTTTGCCACTTACAATTTGAATCATAAAACACTGGAAATGCAATTCAAAACATTCTTCCTAAAATTAAAAAGCTACATGGGGTATCACCCTGAAAGTGATTCTTTATTCGTTTGTTATGAAAGGTGTGTCATAATTAAACTTACCTCTTCTTGCTTGGAAATAGCACACTTTGTCATTTTTGACTTGGTTCTAGCTGATTCATTTTTAACAGAAGACATCTCTCTGTATGAGGTGCAGAGCATGCTGGTTTCATCCGGCACCTTTAATCTTGGAGATTTATCAGGAGCCTGATCTTGACCATCCATTGGCCTCACATAAGCTGTTGGTTTCTGCTGAATTATATTTGGTTTTGAAACAAGTGCAGGATGAAAATTTTGTACACAGTGTCCATTGCTATGCATAGCTGGTCTTTCTTGAGCCTGGACTCCAGTCTCTGTGGCACAGGTCAATTTTGACTGCTGTTGTGTTTGAATGTTCTCTACAAGTAAGGATGCTATAGGACCTTGAATAGCACTGGATGAAGATGATGGAGAAGGACTGTGTACGTAATGCATAATCTTTTCCAAGCTGCTCTTTTGGTTAGCTATTTTGAAATCATTACTCTGTGAATCTGACAATCCATGCCTATGTTTGCCCATCCTCTGCTGATTCTCTAAGCAATACCCAGATTTCTGCCAACCTATTGTTGCATTCTTGCTTAGCTGTCCAGAAAGAGTCACTGGCAAAGAAGACTGAGGACTGCAAACAGAAGTCTGAGAATGGGTCATAGTTTCAGCAGAAAAGTGCTCCTCCATTTTGTTCATAGATGCCTGTGACATACAGACTTTTGGAACACCAACAAGCTGGCTTTGATTGGAGTGATCAGTCAACAATTCTTTCATTTCATCGTAGTTACCCAGTGTATTCTGGATACGACTAGACAGTTCATCCCCCTTATTCGTCTGTAAAGGAAATAATCAAAATAAATAAAAGGTCAAGAAATAAAATCACTGAAAATCATGAATGTGCAGTAATTTTGTAGTGTAGGATTGATGATTTAAAAAATACATGTTATTGTTTGAGACTATCTAATAAAAGAGCCGAGGTGGCACAGTGGTTAGAGTGCTGTACTGCAGCTACTTCAGCTGACTGCTAGTTCAGCAAAACAGCGGATCAAATCTCACCGGCTCAAGGTTGACTCAGCCTTCCATCCTTCCGAGGTGGGTAAAATGAGGACCCCGATTGTTGGGGGAAATACGCTATTTAGTATACTGTCTTTGGTGTAAGCCGCCCAGAGTCCTCGGAGAATGGGCAGCATAGAAATATGACTAATAAAATAAATAAAATAATAATAAAAATAATAATTCTATTTATTCGAATGTTGGTAAGCATTATACAGGGAACATACTATATAGCAGAGGTTAAGTAACTCACATAGATCTATTGTCTTACAAACTCATAGTATTTATGTATTTGTAAATAAATTCAAACTTTATAGAACAATATAACAGCAGTCATATTATATAGTATTCAGATTAGTTAAAGATGTAAAATCTGTATGTCTCTAATATGCTATGTGCTTTTTACTTTTTAGATGTTCTGAAAATACAGCTGTTTTGGTTAATTTATGTTTTAAGATATTGTACAACCCACAATACAGATTAATTACATATGTTGGGAAAACATAATGTAACTTTCCAGTTCAAAGGAATCCTAGCTCAGATAAATATGTTTCTTTGTAATTCTTCATTATTCAAGAAATTAATAAATAAATATATACCTTAAGTAAAGGTAGTCCTCAAGTTACAAATGTAACGGAGCCTGCCAATTCCATTTCTAACCTGAGGATTTGTTGGAATGAATCACGTAAAATGAACATGAAAACTCCCTTTCACCCATGCATTCGCTAATCGAATGTGCAGGTCGTTAAGTGAACATGGAGGGAATAGGCAGAGTAAATGTTGCAGTGCCTCTGTAGTCGTTCATAAGAGTACCATGGTGCTACAACATTCATAATTTCGGGACTGTGTGGTAAATACTTTGGGGGGGGGGGGTTATCGCATAACTTCATACAGTCACTAAATGAACTGTCGTAACTGAAAGATTACCTATATATAAGTGGTTAACTATTTATTACACAAATAGTAAAACAGCATCCTTACTGACTTGCCTATTTTATAGACTAAAACATTCTCTAGTTATAATTTAAATAACAAGAGGCCCTTTTTTTGGGTAAAGGTAAAGGCAAAGGTTTCCCCTGTCCAGTCATATCTGACTCTAGGGAGAGGTGCTCATCTCTGTTTCTTAGCTGAGGGATCCAGCATTGTCCGAAGACACTTCTGTGGTCATGTGGTCAGCATTTTATCCACCAAGGTACACGGAAAGCTGTTACCTTCCCACCAAAGTGGTATTTATTTATCAACTTGCATTTGCATGCTTTCAAACTGCTAGGTGGATAGGAGCTGAGGCAAATAACGGGAAGTCATCCCGTTGCGCAGCACTTGGGTCTCGAACCTGTGCTGTCAGCTATCCAGCTAACAAGCTCAGTGTCTTCAACTGCCTATTAGCTCTGTATAATACCTCTTAAGAAGTAGGTTCTGCTGCTGTGATATAGAAACCTATAGGGGAAAAGAAACAACAAGAAGTTGTGTTCGTAGCATAAAATAGCAATGTGGGATGAGGCCAAAGCATGGGAAGAAGGGCGGGATACAAATTAAATTATTATTATTATTATTATTATTATTATTATTATTATTAAAATACAGATTCAAAGAGGTGCAGGGACCAAGGTATGCTTGTCTTATTTGGTTAAGGAAAACATTTCATTATTCCATGCAAAAGTACATGAAAAAAAAACAGCCTATCCTTAATGGAAATTTCTGGTGGATGATAACATAATCCTGCAAAAAACAAGAATGATGTTGGATTCCTGAAAAACAGGTTAACATTTAAGTCTGTATTACCAGTTTGAAACTGCATAGTTTGTCAATTTATCTGAAGGGTTTACTTTAAAAAGGGATGGAAGATATTGACTAGGCCAGTGATGGCTAACCTTTTTGCCATAGCGTGGCAAAAGCAGGGGGAGCACAGGGGGTCGTGCGCGTGCATGCCCACACCCATAATTCAATGCGTCCCATCCCCCCGAACTCCTCCCACTTTTGGCACATGATGGCCCGGTAGGCCCGTTTTTCCCTCTCCCCAGGCTCTAGAGCCTTTCTAGGAGCCTGGGGAGGGCGAAAACGGCCATTCCTACCCCCTCTGGAGGCCAGAAACAGTCTGTTTCCGACTTCCGCTGGGCTTGGAAGGCCTGAAAATCAGCTGGCCAGTGCATGCATGCGTGCTGTACCTGAGCTAGAGCAACGCTCGCATGCCCACCAATATGGCTCCACGTGCCACAGGTTCGCCATCACGGGACTAGGCACTATACAAGCGTAATCTCATTTTAAAACAGCTTATTTTTTTCAATATACAGGTAGTTCTCAAATTATGACCACTCATTTAATGATGGTTTGAAGATACGATGGTCTCAGAAAAAGTGATTTACAATCTGTCCTCAAAATTTCAATTATAGCAATACCCCCATGAGCACATTATTACAATTTGAATGCTTAGTAAATAGCTCACATTTACAATGGTTGCAGTGTGGTATTGTGGTTTATGACCTTTCCAGTTAGTTTCTGACAAGCAAGGTCAATTGATGAAGATTTATTTGTTTAACAATCAACAATTTAATTTGTTTAAATTCTGGCCCCAAGTATAAATTGAGAAGTACCTGTGGCTGAATCTAATGCTGCCCTAATGTTCTTCTATTCCAAATAACAAGCACCTAAACCTAACTGATCATCAACTTAAATGCATGCTTTATAAAGTCGGTTCATTATGTGAAACTATACTTATCAATAATAACCTATTTCTACAGTTCAGTTAAAATAAGAACATAAATTACTGCAGTTGGCTTTACTGGATCAAATTATTTAATTTGGACTTGTATTGTTCAAAACAGTTAAGAAAGCAGTCATTCTCACAAGTAGCTTTGTGGGATAGATGGCAACGTAAAACAAATTAATTAGTAAGTAATTTTTAATTTTTTTAAAAAAAACCATGAGATCAGTGATGTACTGTCAATCTTAATCCATTCAAGTACTGATGCAGGGGGAAAGGAAGATGATCTGGATAGAAATATTTAGGAACTTTTACCTAGGCAAAAGGAGTTGAAATGATTTTAGATCGCAGAAAACTATGTAACATTTGGAACTGATGAGGAAATGAATCAATGTAACTTGGAAGCAGTGGTGAAATGTAAAATTTGTTACTACCAGTTCTGTGGGTGTGGCTTGGTGAGGGGGGAATAATATGACTGAGTGGGTGGCCAACTTTTTTTTAATTTACTTTTAAAACCATTTTTTCTACAACCTCTCCGGCTGAAGAGGTTGTAAAAAAAATGCTTTTAAAAGCCTCTGACGATCCCAGCTGAGTTGCCTGATCAGCAGAGGCTTTCTTTCTTTCTTTTTTTTTAAAGCCTCTGGCGATCCCAGCTGACTTGCTTGATCGGCAGAGGCTTTTTTTCCTTTCAAAACCATTTTTTCTATAACCTTTTCGGCCAAAGAGGTTGTAGAAAAAAATGCTTTTAAAAGCCTCTGGCGATCCCAGCTGACTTGCCTGATGGGCAGAGGCTTTCTTTTTTTTAAAAACCTCTGATGATCCCAGTTGACTTGCCTGATTGGCAGAGGCTTTTTTTCCTTTTAAAAACATTTTTTCTATAACTTCTTAGGCTGAAGAGGCTGTAGAAAAAATGCTTTTAAAAGCCTCTGATGATCCCAGCTGAGCCACGCGATCATCAGAGGCTTCTTTTTTTTTTTTACTTTTAAAAGCATTTTTTTTGGCCAGAGGTTGTAGAAAAAAATGCTTTTAAAAATAAAAAAAAAGCCTCTGATGATTGCATGGCTCAGCCGGGCAATTTGGGGGGGGGGGAGAGATTTTTGCTACCGGTTCTCCGAACCACTCGCCTCCATCGCTACCGGATTGGGCGATCCGGTCTGAACCAGGAGCATTTCACCCCTGCTTGGAAGGCACAATATACAAAAATCTGCAAATGTTAAACACCTTTGCCTTATAGAAGTTATACCTAATCTATTTCACTATTCCATAAACAAGTCAATCTAATGGATAGGATATAGATAAAGTATACAGTACATACCTTGTACGGTTCACTAAAGAGAGAATAACTGGTATTAAATATGCTGTCTTCATGCTGGGTCTCCTGATTTCTCCTTTCCCATTCTTTTCTTCGTAGCATATTTCTGTCAAGATCATAGACACTGCACCAAAAAAGAACAAAAACTAATCAAAACCAAGACCCCCAAAATGATAAAGTTGACAAGATGATACATCAAAAAAATGCCAGTTTGATCAAGGGATTTAATATATAATAAGGAAGGAAAGCTTATTATTGTCTTAAATTAGCTATACCTACATAAAATACTTCCAAAAAATTCCAAATAGGAATGCTACAATTGTCATATGCATTAGTTCTACCTCCCAAGGTTTACATAACGTGGCAAACTGTTGAAGCTAGAAAGCAGTACCTGATAATTGTATATCTCATCTTCAGGTTTTTGTCCTGAAGGACAAGGTGATAAATATAAAATCATGAAGGAGGTTGGGCATCTTTATTAGTAGGGCCTGCAATAGGCTCAACTGGAGATCACTATTAATTTACCTGTTAAAAACGTGTTTTCAACTGGCCCCACCTTCCCAAATTCACAAGGACATAACTTCTATATAGTTGCAGTATTCGTAAATCCTTCCTCTAGAACTGCTAAATGGAGAGTACTAAAACAAGCTCTGATAAAAGCTCAGCACAGTTTAAGACAAGTTGGTGAGTTTCACTAAACATTTCTCTATTTTTTATGCATCCTGGAATTTTGACTGTTCCTGTTGCAATCCTTCCTCTTCAACTTTACTAAATTTTCTTCTTGATTCCATCTAAATCAGAATTGTTCCAGAAACAATACATGTATTTGCAGCAATACTATTAGTCTATAATAGCAACAGCTCTACTACTATCATCAAAGAAACTCTGATCCACCACAATGCTATCTGTTATACAGATTATCTTCCCTCAATGACTCTGTTGTTTAGCAACCTTTTGAAGTTATAACAACACTGAAAAAGTAACTGGTCCTTGCACTTACAACTGTCTCAGTGTCCCTGCATTTAACTTTAACTATGTAAAAAACATTATTTTTATATAGTTTATAATAAAATACTTGTCCTTGTAGTATAACACAAAGACTTTCAGAACTCTCCTAAGGCTGACTTCCATTTGTGGAAAGACAGCTGCATAAGTCAGTTACATACCATTGTCAAAATCTTCACTCAAGTTCCTAGAAACATTTATACTGCCTTAATAATTTATGTCATATACATTCTTTTTCTCGCAGAGTTTATTTTAATTACTAAAACCTACAAACATGTATGACTTTGAGTGGCTTCTATGTATTCATTTTTAACTGTTTGTCCAGAGTTACATCTCTGAGATGGCTGGCTATATGCCTACCTACACATCTACCTACACATCTATCTACACGTCCATCCATCCATTCATCTAGCAATAGCAATAGCAATAGCAATAGCAATAGCAATAGCAATAGCAATAGCAAAAGCAAAAGCAAGAGCAAGAGCAAGAGCAAGAGCAAGAGCAAAGAGCAAAGAGCAAAGAGCAAAGAGCAATAGTGCTTAGACTTATATACTGATTCATAGTGCTTTACAGACGTCTCTAAGCAGTTTACAGAGTCAGCATATTTCTCTCAACAATCTGGGTCCTCATTTAACCAACCTTGGAAAGATGGAAGACTGAGTCTACTTTGAGCCAGTGAGATTCGATCTGCCAAAATGCTGACAGCTGGTGATCAGCAGAAGTAGCCTACAGTACTGCACTCTAACCACTGCGCCACCATGGCTCGCTCTATCTCTCTATCTCTCTATCTCTCTCTCTATCTCTCTATCTATTATCTATCTGATTAAAAACAGATTCAGCCTAACAAAATAACAACACAAGGTTCGTATCAAAGAGCAGTCAAGGACAAGGGTAACAGCATTGCAACAGAAAGGTCCAAACTCATACTAGCTACAGAAGTCAGGATTATTCTAACAGGACTGTAGATAATGTAAACACTAGGACTGGTTTTTAAACTTCACCATTTCAAGATGTGTGGACTTCAACTTCCAGAGTTCCCTTAAGAGCAGGCGTTTCATAATTTTCAGATATGCCTATCTCCTTTTATAGCTAATAGTTAAGTCAGTTTCTTTCTAACTAAAGAAAAACAACTTCGCCTTACAAACTTGCTGTTTTAATAGCTTATATGAATTTATATGGGAGATTTTCTACTCATTAATGTTAAAAAAATATTTTCAAATGAAAACATATACTGTAGTGCACATAAAAGGAACAGACCAGATTTTCAGAGTGGTGACATGATTAATAAAATGCTATATTGGGATGCATGTAATTTTTTAGACTTTTTACCTAGTTCAAATGAAAGTTAATTTGAAGGTTCTACGTCATTTTTTTCCTTCCTTTTACAAACAGAAATGCCACAGGGTAAAGCAATTATTCTGATTTACTGTTTTTCCTTTGATTGAAAATAAAGACATATAGCTTGGTATCAAAAAAGCAACAACGAAACAAAGTGTTCTTTCCCCTAGACAAAATACCTACTATGCTATTTCAAAGACTTTACCTCTAGGCAGCTGTGCAGGGAAAACATCAATCAGTGACATGTGCCTACGATGAGACTGATGTTTACTTTCACAGCTTTTCATCTTACATCCAATAAATTACTTCTCCTTCACCAAAATACCTGGTTAAAATTTCATTTTTCATTTTGCAATGAGTTTTAAAACTTTCGCTCTAAGCAATTTTAAAGCTAGATTAATTGATTCTTTACTCCTCGCTTTTTTTTCAAAGTTCTTTGTCCATTAAACCTAGAAGAAAAGTCTCTGGTTTAATTTGCATATTCATTCAAGAATCTTCTGTATCTGAACGTTGTTCTAAATTTTTATAGCAGCGAGAATGAAAATAGAGAGATATACTAATCCCCACAATGGAAGAATGGTTGGAAAAACTGATGGAACTAGTGGAGGTGACCAAATTAACTGCTTTAATCAAAAACACATCTAATTTGATCCTATCTGGAAAGTGCTTCAAGATTTTGCAAGGGGTCCTTGGTGTTCTTTGAGCTTGGTTGTTTTGTTGCCGACGTTTCATTATCCAAAACTAGTTTGGGTGATGAAACATCTGCAACAAAACAACCAACCTCAGAGAGCACCAAGAAGCCCTCATTTCAACCTTGAGCTACAAATATTTTCCTTTATTGAGATTTTGTGCTTGAGTTTTTTTATTATAGAAATGGCTAATGTATACTGAGTATGCAAAATAAAAAATTGAGGCTATAATGTTATTATGTTCATTCAACCGTGCTGAAAAGAGTCTGAAGTTAATGCTTTCCCACCCCCTTCATTCTACACTTATCTCTTTCCTTTTTCCCATTTTTCCACTATTCTCTTTTTCATTTGTATTTTATACTCTATTATTTAATATATAAATTAAATAATAAAATTATATTATAAGAAAAGATTCTTCGCTCTTCATCGGTTTTATGACTCACTATTTCAGTCATATAAATATCAATGCAATCACTGTCTTCCGAAAACAATAACATATGTACAGATGGAAGCAAAACTGGATGACAAGAAAATTGTTTCAGGAAAACTCTGGAATTTTACTAAATCATCTCTGACGTAGACTGATATACACAGAGACTGGATTCAAAAAGTTACCATTTATATATTATGACTTAACACTTATTTATTTATTTATTTATTTATTTATTTTATTTATTTATATACCGCTTTACACCTGGGGGACTCAGGGCGGTGTACAGACAAATGATAAAATACATATAATACAAATATTTTAAAGAATTGATTAAAATACAATTAAATTAGCTTCATTACTGCATTTTAAGCCATATTTTATTAAACACATTTTGTATAGCTTATAAATGATTTTTAAAAAGAGATATTTTATGGCTTAGCATGTTGTATAAACTCAGCTACCTGTAGCCTATTCACTAAATGGTACCTTAATGTAATACAAATTATACCTTAATGTAACACTTCAACTAGGTTAGTATTTGTAAATATATCTGATGTGTTAATTTTATAAAATAAATCTAGACAGTTCCTTTTCTCAGTTATAGTGCCTCTATATATTAACATATTTCTTTGCTGCCATGATCAAAATCACACTAAGTAATATAACATTGCCTTCTTTAACAAGTTTATAAGAAATTAACAGGTCTAACCTGATCATAAATGTTTTAATTTGGTTATTTAAACTGTTCAGAACTTTTTAAAAACATGCTCTAAAAAGTTTAAATTCAAAAATATAGACGCACTCTCCTGTTACCAGTGTGACTCAATTCATTTATTTCTCAAATAAACTTTCATAAAAGAAACAAATGCAGAACTAATTTTCCTATATAAAGCAAAGGAAACCTAAGTAGCAGGATGTTATATTTTATTTCCAAGGGACAGGAAAATATGGCATTTCATTATCAGTGTCAAGTACTAGCAGCCATAAATCCTATGACTCACGAAAGCTGTCTATTTGGGTTACATTAACCAAGTAGCATTTCCAATTTACTGGTAATGACTTGAAGTTCATCAAATTTAATCAGGAAATGATGTATGTGCTATGTCACGTTAGGTTTCACTTGGCTTAAATAGAATTGTGGCAGACATTCTGCATGATTTACTGTATTTTGGACTATGCATAAGTGCTTGAAAGCAAAACACATATTGAGTATGAGTTTGAAATGCCATTTCAATGTCATTTCCAATTAAGTGCACTTAAATTCAATAGCTACTTAGAAGTTTAATTTTTCACCAGTTATAGTCTTAGATGAAGATGTATAAAAAATTAGGGATTAGGTTTTTTCAAATTTGTTTTGTTTGCAGAACTGATTTAGAGAGAGTTCCGAAAAATAAAAAATCTAATTTTCCTTTTAAGAGAGAGAGAGGGAGGGAGGGAGAGAGAATGAGAATTTGTTATTGGGCACTTATAAATATTGCAAATGAATAAAATAAATATTAGGAAAGACATACATAAATATATTTCATTTTCATTGATTGCCTTCTTTAGATCAGCTCCTTATAGAAGTACTATAGGTAGTCCTTGACTTACAACCTTCCATTTAGTGACAGCACTGAAAAAAGTGACTTATGACCATTTCTCACACAACCGTTGCAGCATCCCAATGGTCATGTGATCAAAATCCAGACACTTGGCAACTAGCTCATTTTTATGATGGCTGCAGTGTCCTAGGGTCATATGAACACCTTTTGTAACGTTCTGACCAGCAAAGTCAATGGGGAAGCCAGATTCAATTTACAACCATTTTACTAACTTAAAAACTGCAGCGATTCACTTAACAACTGGCAAGGAAGGTTACAAAATGGAGCAAAACTTACTTAATTGTCTCAGTAACAAAAATATTAAATAAGTGGAGGACTACGTGTACTTAGATCACAGCAACCCCAGAATGTAGCCTACCCTCAAAAAACTATAACTGCCTTACAGCTTCAAGAAGATTTAGAAATCTACTTTGCAAGTGAACAAAAGTATGTACATTTCACAAGATAAGACAGAATTATGTTGGCAGCTCTAAAAGGTCTCAGCAAGATCTCCTGAGACACACTTTCTTGAGCAGGAATTGACAAAACAAAAATCTAGATTCTTAATATAACAGTAGAAGTGTTTGTATAGCTGGTGAATACAAAGGCTTAATATGGTCCTAGGGCCTCATGAGATTTAAGATTCTGTTTCAACCATGAAATCCATCATTCTTGTTTGTGAAGGCCAGATGGTTCCCACAACACACTGAACACTGGAATAACTGTCAACTGAATTCATGAAACATGGTAAAACAAAAGAAATCACATTATGTATTAGTACAATGTCTGAATTCAATCATTAAATCATCCCAAACGAAAATGATGCTTTTTCTACCTGTTTAGCTTGGCCTTCCTCATTGTATCCATATGAAAACTAATTAAGAGGTTCATCTAGAAAATATTCAAAGCTAAAACAAATTCTACCAAGGATCATTTCTTAACATTCAATTTGTTCATTAAATTAAACTAAACCTATCAGAGTGAAATACTGAACCATATTTTATTCCATCTCATCTCTTCTTTGCTATCTGTCTAGTTTGAATTTTAATACAACTATAATATGCAGCATTTAATATCCATGGTCACATAATAAACTTAGTAAGCTCTTTCTTGTTGCTTTAGTTATATTTTCATTGCTTTGGGACCTTTATTTTCAATCTCCCATTAAGTGCTCTTACAAAAAGAAAAAACACTTCAGCAATATTTATTTTCAAATGTAAATACCAATCCAAAGAATTTAGTGAAGCTAAGGATGTGTTGAAAGAAGGAACACTAGGGATTTCAATATTCTATTGCACTGCAGATATGATTATCTTTGTATCTGCTACACATAAAGCATTCTAATATTACCAAATCTTTTAACAATCATAGCATACTACTTGAAAAAGTAAATGGGTTTCCTCTTCATTAACACTGTTATGGAATAATAGGATCGAACAACATTCCTGGGTCAGCCAGATACAGTTTATTGCGCAGTTTCAGAATCAGATTGGTATCTGCAATTCTGAACCCAGAAGAGCTCTGATACAACTGCTTTTATACATTTCCAAGACAAAGGGTTTTGTGAACACAGCAGTTTTCCATATATGGTTAACATACATTTGTTACATGATAATGGACACTTCCTAATTACTAAATTCCTACATTATTTTCTAGTTCATAAGATTATCTTAGCTAAACAACCTTCCCCAGTTCTATGATTGCTGATGCGTAGATTTATGCCTTCCTTGGTTAATAAGTAACTTTTTGTTTCATATGGATGTCCTTGCATTCTTGACAAGTAGGCCCTTCAGAAGATATATATATATATATATTACCAAGGATGTACTTTTGCTGACTTACTGTAATTTCCAAACAAGCACATTTCTTTCTTATAATAATGTGAATAAAGAGGGCCCTTCAGTGTTCATATAGCTGACCCTGTACTATTCCTACATCATTCACATTAATACAGAGCATGTATACTATAGCATACCATAAAGGAATAAAGGAAAGCATGGCTCATTTAATGTTTATCAAAGAATATCTTGAACCATAAATAAAGCCACTAAAATTATATTATTGTAATTTGTCAGGAGCTGAACAAAAATTAATTATACAGCATTTAAACATTAGACTTGTTAATGTCATATTTAATTTAAATGTTACTCTGTAAATGTTTCCCCACCACATTAATTTACTTCTATTATTGCAATTTCCATTATTAGGTTAATAATGGCAAGAATACTGCCACTGAAAATTTGTTTAACAGAAAAACAATGATTAATTAGAAGGCATCTTTAATTATACAGTATTTTATGCACTTGTTTTTTAATCTGAAGTTGTACAGAAGCATGTTGTTTGATTCAGTTAGCAAGAAACATTTATCGCATGTAATACCAAGTGTGAATTGCTTTCAAAAAGGCACTGGATTGCTCTTGTACGCTTCTAGTGGTGTGCAAAGTGTTTAAATACTTCAACCTTGAAACAGAATATGGTTGAAGACAGAATATGTTTGAGTTTGGTACACTTCCAGAATATTTGGGACAACATCAGAACACTTCACATAAGGCCCAAACAACGTGCTTTAACTCCTGTCTATATTCTTGTCCAAAAAATTGAATTTTATTTTTACTTTCAATATGAATTTTGAGCAAATATTACAAAGAAATAAAAAGATTGCTACTAGCATTTTAAAATCTGTAGGGCCAGGAGAGGCACCCCTTGACGTGAGTAACATTGAGTTGGCCATGCCTACCCAGTAACGTGACCATCAAGCCATGCCCACTATCACATTACCATCAAGCCACGCCCACAAAATAAGCCACGCCCACAGAACCGGTAGTAAAAAAATTTAGAACCCACCCCTATCTCAATTAAGTCTGAATGGCTCACAACAATAAAACAAAGAAATTCAATAGCAATTAAAAAAGATAAAAGCATGCACAGGTGAGAAAAAATTGTCTTTTATCCTGGTTCTAATGCTAATTCTGACTGATATTAGCTGTCCACACCGTTCTGGCAGAAAGAAAGAAATAGTTAATCTACCTAGAGTAAATAACTCCACTTGATTTTGGAAAAATTAACTAGTTTTAAAAAGTCTGTTTCCATGAATTGTCTTTCTGCCAATATAACAAGAGAAACTATATTATCCCAAGTTTATTTTAAGATTTAATAAAGAGACATAACTGGGTCTGGCATAACTGAAATAAAAGGCAGTAAAGTTCCCTAATAGAGTTTAGAGAGCTAAGTAGAAGAAGGAAAAGGATGGGATTGGGAAGCTTGCAAACCATGCTGTTGACATCTTTGAAGTGGAAAAAAATTGTTCCTTGCTCTGAATGAACATCTGAATTACTGGTGTGCAATTACTGGCTGTTGTAGAATGGCAGGAATTCTATATGATTGTTTATTGTCAATTGCAATAAATGCCAACACCTGCTTTGCTGCAAAACACAACCAGCTTGTGGTGCTCGCCTGTCTATAGTTTCTACCAGCCTAGATTTTTCAAATAATTGTGGACAATTTCAACTGCTGTATTGTGATCTCATCTATGAAATTGCCTAGGGTGCTCACGTTTATAAAATAGGGTGATATTTCTAAACCTGAAGTTGAACAAAGATAATAGAATACATTTGCCTGTCATTGACTGCTGAAGCTCTTCTTGTCTGGAGGGGGCCCCTGTTAAGATTGTGGAGAAGAGCCTACAAAATTTCCCAAAGACAACATTTTAGAATAATTCAAAAACAAGTTGCCCATGTGGCCTGCAGTTCTATAAGTGAAGCCCTTTCCAGATGATTCACAATCTGGACTTCAGTATTGCAACTTTTGGCTAAATATCCTGGGGCTTTACAGTAGAGTCATAAATGGAGAGTCTTCTCTGTGGAAACAGAGGGCTGGTGTCTGAGGAGGCCATTAGAAGCAGGATAGGGACGAAGAAAGACTTTGAAAACTATCTCAGCCTTATTATTTCCTCTGTGCCTCAATTCTTCCAACAACTCAATACTTAACTCACAATATCAGAGCAGTTCTTCCAAATTCTCTGATGTGCCTTGTCTCAATAAGTCATCTTTCAGTTCATTGGTAGATCCTTTTCAAAGTTGATCAAAGCCATATTGTTCCATCCCAAATTGCTGGCAAATAATTGAAAAACTGGATATGAACTCTAGATTTACCTAGTTTCAGCTTGCAAATTTCTAACTTTACTATTTCTCTCCTAGTCAAATTTTCAAATGTAGTTAAAATCTTTGCATAAAGTATGGTAATTATCCAGTAATGATCATTGCTATTATTGAGAGACAAGGCTCATTTGTCTGCCATACCCTTCAGTAAATACAGAACAAAAGGCACCTTGGAAATTGTAAGAAATTCCACTGACTGGCCATTAAAAGTTCATTAAAAGTTCCTCCAATTTTGACCGGCAAAGCCCCTTGAAAGCAAAGAAATATTGGTTAGGCTGAAGGTTGCTGTACTGCTTCTAACCAAATCTTTTCCCAAATGTTATGCTAGTTGTATCATGGCATAGTACAGGATTGGTATTTATATATCCATTTGATTTGAATGCTCTAACAATACTTTTAACAATTTTTTTGTGGATAATGAGGTGCCTGGGATCTGAAGGCAAAGTTTGACTGCCTCTCTGAAAAGAGAATAGTGATACTTTCAAGAAGTTGCATTTTATGGAGACCAGGTCAAAACATAGGCCCCACGAGAGTATTTGGAACATATGTCTGTCTGTCTGTCCGTCCTTCTAGCCATCTTTGTATCTCTTATCTATCCATCCACCCATTTCTCTTTATCTCTGTCTGTCCATCCATCTCTCTCTCTCCCTTTCTCTCTCCATCTCTATATCTGTATGTCTGTCTATCTATCTATTCATCCATCCATCCATCCATCGCAATCATATTTATACGGCCACCCTAACAAGGCAGATTAAAAACAGAACAAAACAAAACTCACCAGCTACATAACAGATACTAATATAGCCTCATCAAAAAGACAGTTCCTTTTTCCTTTTTATTCTGTTACTGGTAGTTTAAATCTTGATACAATATGTTATTTTAGTATAATGATATTTATATAATTAAATTTTCAACGTTGTATTCATTAGGCACCTTAGAGCATTGAATATAGAGAGCAGGAAAGAAAAAGTAGATATTCTATCAATATTAATTGTAGTTTAGGAAATAGTGTTACAAGCATTATGATTACTTGGCTTTTTCATTCAGAATTAATTATAACATTGGAAATGAGATGAAGGTGAAGCATACATCAAGGTATTTGTATATAATACTTGTTATAGGTAATAGCAGAATCTTCTGACTGACTGACAGAATTTCTCCCATCCTTTACAAAAAGAGAATTAAAACAAAGAAATCTTGAATTTATTTTCATCCCTTTTTGTCTTTCAGGCCTAAAATTATGATACAAAATCACAATATCACTAAAATATTAAGATTATGAGAACTGCAGGGTAATAAAAAATTGGGTGATATAAATGTCAATATATAAACCCAAGAAGCAAAAGCTCAATTACTAATACAAAGATATAAAACCACTATATCACTAAAGTCTAGATGTAAAATTATAATTAACATTACAATTATATTAATTATAACACCTTGCAGTATCATAAGCACAGTATGGCATTGCTGTATAAAGAACAATAATTAAAACAATAAGGCTACATTGCTAGAAATAAATCAACAAATCTATAGACATTTTCATCTTATTTAATAGCCTTAACAGTTATCAGTGAATGAATTACTTTATTTGCAGTCTTAAATATAACATAACAAAATTACATCCAAATGGCTACTGGTAATTATTGACTTACGACCATAATGGAGCCTGCCCATCATGGTCATAAGTTGTGATGGTCATAAATCGGGTTACCTACATGACCGAACCAATTTTACAATGTTTTTTGCAGCGGACTTTAAGCAAATACCAAGGTTGTAAAGCAATGTTCTGCTTTTGTCAAACTGATATAACTAGTATCGCACCATTAGCTTAGCTCCTTTGGGATATGCCTAATGTAACAATACACATTCAAAAATGGAGGAATTTGTGAATCAGATCAGCTCTTTTACCTGGTTTGTGGATGTTGTGATAGTATTTGAGTCTGACCCGTTGTTATTTTTACTATGTCTCTTCAAAGCTTTAAACCAATGTCAGTATTTCTTTGGGGTGGGATGTTTAGTTTCTGAGCAGTTGAAATATACTCAGTTTTTCCTTGATAATATCTTTTATTTTTAATATTTTTAACACTTTTTCCTTCCTGAGTCATTCTATCAAGAGCTGCCTGGATATTTATTCATTCATTCATTCAATCAATCAATCAATCAAATTTGTTATATCATATAAATCCTACCAATTGAGATTATTCAACTGATACTTTCAAATTTACACAAGAGCCTAGGTTTTCCTTCTTTTATTTGTCTTCAAGTTACAAATTATATATTGTAGCACGGTGAAACTAGATTTGTTAAATATATTTTTTATATCATACAAATTCTGTGATAAATTATAATCAGTGGATCACTGATTATAATTATCTTTGCCTGTTAACAGCTAAGTTTGTTTTTGCATTCAACATTATTTGGCATTTCTGCTCCCTGAAATTCATTTATTTGTGAGCTTATTTGCCTATTTCAATAATACTTGTTACACTGCATATTTACCTTTCATAAATTCTAACACATTTTCTGATCTTCTACTTTGAATTTATAGTTTTTAAAACTGCAGATTATCAGAACAAATGGTCATGCTTTATATCCTGCAAATAGAAGAACATTATTGATTAGTCCCATACTGAAATATACTGGATATATATATACTGCTTTCATAGTCGAATATTTTTTTAATCCTAAATTTTATAAATCAATGCAGATTCTTCTTACTGCGTTCATTATCTAACTTAAGGCTTACATTTGAGCATAATGTTGTAGCCTTTTTAAGTCAGTCAATAAAAAGTGTATAGGAACATTCAATTTTTGTTACTTGCTTGGTTTTGTAAATCAATGAATTCAGTCTGGAATGCAACCAAAAATCCCTGTTCTTTTCTTCTTATACAAATAGGGTCAGTGGTGGGATTCAGCCAGTTCGGGCCGGTTTGGGAGAACCGGTTGTTAAATTGCTGACTGGCCCTGCCCCGCCCCTTCCAGGAGTCCCCATGTGCCCCATTTTGGCTCCCAGGTAAGTGCAGGGAGGCCTACTAGGCTCAAAACGGGCACAGGGGGTGCAGCACGGGCCCCCCATGGCCCATTTTTGCTACCACGGGGGTATAGGAGGCCATGTGGTGCCTGTCACACCCCTGGCCACACCCACCATGGCCACGCCTACCCATCCGATCATTAGGGCAGAGAACTAGTTGTTAAATTATTTTAATCCCACCCCTGAATAGGGTCCATGTCCAGTTCCAGTTCAGTAGTTTCACGAGATAAGCAAAATAAAAAAATGAAAATATAAAACAGGAAATACTGCCAAGCAGTGAATAAACTGCCACTGTTGGGGGAACAAATCTAAAATCACACATTATCCTTACCATCACCAATCAGCTAATGTAGTTAGTCCAAATACAGAGTTTGTATCACTTACCAGTACAACAGGAGTCTAAGAAACGAAACTGCTGATTTTATTAAGTCAGTGAGTATGAACTGTTATCGTTATTAGGAAAAAATAAGATATCCTTATGGCCCTGAGACAATTTTGAGATGAAGGTGAAGGAGTCAATTGTAGTTCAGTGGTAATGAAGACAACAACATTTGCCCTCTTTTAACTGGAGTAAGTCATTCAGACAGCTTGACTGTGACTATTTAATCAGTTCTATCTATTTATTTGATGTTCACAATATGGAACATGAACAAATGATTACATATTTGAAAGTAGCAGTAAAATAGATGCAATTGCACTGGAATAATATTTGCGGAATCATTAAAAGCCTATATTTTATCTTGAAGCTTCAACTATCATGGCACATTAAAACAGCTGCTGCATTCTGAAATGATTAATAAGGCAATAACTATCAAAATAAAGGACATGCCAAGTTCAAAGGAAGAAGGAGAAACATATGGGAGAATAATGAACTGATAAAGAAGAATTTTAACTGAAAAGTCCATTTTGGAGCTAGAACCATGAAAAGCCAGTAAGGGTGGGAGAGAGCTGGACACAACTGGCAGGATAAAAATTGACCACCTGTATATTTTCATCTTTGAAAGGAAACATGAATTCTATTGTAGAAAAGTAACTGCTGCCTAATTCTTTATCTCTCATAGAAATATTCAGTGGTTTATATTAAACCACAATAAAAAGGTTTACTGGAATAGGCTTTCCTGCCTCATTGTTCCAGGAGATGCAAGCGACAACAAACCTAGGTTTTTGAGACATAGAGGCCATCACTTTAGAGGCTGCATTGATAAGCAGAGAATCTGCTTAACAATTTGATTTTAAGAGTCAAAGAAACCCAGGATCCCGTTTAGAAACAATAGTTCAACAACAAGGAATAAACTTGGTATTTAAAGTAATCAAAATCCAGGAGCTTTAGACAGCAACCAGGTTTTCTTTATCCAACCTGGCTTATTCCATTGTTCCTGTTGAAATAGTGGTGCTGATCAGTGGTGGGATTCAGCCAGTTCGCACCACTTCGGGAGAACCGGTTGTTAACTTTCTGATCAGCTTGGTGAACTGGTTGTTGGAAGAAATCATTAGGGCAGAGAACCGGTTTTTAAATTATTTGAATCCCACCACTGGTGCTGATGCTGTCTTAGATGCCCACCCAATCACTTGTTTTTTTTAACAGTGCAGATCTATGTAATTTGTGTACTTGTCCTAGGATGTCCATTAAATATGCAAAACCCAAAACCTTGCATTTGGGATGATCATGTATGTTTCCAAACAAATATACAAATATCCAAGTTTTTTGTCTTTTTTAAAAAAAAATAAAGTTCAAATTATTGGACAAGTGCAGTGCAAAGTAGCATGCAACGTTTTTTCCTCTGTATAAGATAATATTCTCTTACAGTCAAGTTTTGAATCTTTTTTTACCATGCTGTGCTTATTACTTTCTTGTTTCTATCTCTTGAGAATATTTAATAATAATTCAGCCCAGCGAGGATAGCCAACCCACCCCCTCAAAGAAAAATACTATCTCCAATTGCCAAATTTCATATTATGCTAACTACTCAAGTATGCTCATTCTGATCTAATTGGATGAAAAAAATAATTGGCTGAATCTAAATATATTGTATGTGTACATGTGCGTTTAAAAATATTTTAAATTTCTTGACCAGAAAAATATACAATATTTTATTTATTACAAAGTTAAGGAAACAATTTCCAGAATGCATTATATTTCCATTATACCTGGAAAACATTTTTTTTTAAAAAAAATTAATTTATATGCCGCCCTTCTCCGGAGACTCAGGACGGCTTACAATGTGTTAAGCAATAGCCTTCATACTTTTGCATATTTATATAAAGTCAGCTTATTGCCCCCATAATCTGGATCCTCATTTTACCTACCTTAGAAAGGATGGAAGGCTGAGTCAACCTTGAGCCTGGTGGGATTTGAACTTGGGAATTTGAACTGGGATTTTGAAACATTCATGCATTGTTTTGAAAATTTCTATAGAATTTCTCCAAAACATGAAAGTGTCAGTTAAAAATGGGGGCTTCAGTTTCCGAAATTACACATGGATTGTATTTAGATTAGTTCAAAGTTTGGGCAACTTCACTTACTATAAATTCTCCTTCTGATCTCTTGGAATATTCATGTACCTTACCTTTAGATTAGGGTTCAAAATAGAGTAAATAAGGTATATTTCTTACCACCATAAATATCAGTTTGAAAATTGTTGTGCGCTATTTCTAGAAAATTACATTTTGATCCTTTTTCTTATGCCCAATTGATGTTATGGGGTAATCCAGACCCTAAAGTTGTCAAATGAAAGATCTGTATGGATGCTGGTATTTTTATTTCGATAAGCTATTGGACGACAATGATACATTTTTAGCATTTTCTATGTAAAAAGATAAATACTATTTGTTTACTGCTATCCCCTTACAGTATATGACCATGTTAGCGAACCTATGGCACGCATGCCAGAAGTGGCACACAGAGCCATTTTTCTGGGAACGCCAAGCTCACTTGAAACTGTGCATGTGCTTACGCCTCAGCTGCTGTTCAGGCCTCTGGTGCACATGCACACAATTCAGGGGACCCAGTTGGTCTTCGGAGCTCTCCTGCACATGTGTGCTTTTGTGCATGCATGCGAGATTGTGCGCACATGCGCAGTGTTTGCACGCATGCATTGCACATGCAAAATCTGTGCACATGTGCGTATGGTGAGATTGCACATGCAGCATATGCTAGTGCGCCTGTGCAAAAGCTGCGCACATGCGCAGATGACGCTGTTGCATGCGCAGCATGTGGGGAGGAGCCACACATTACCACGGATGGCATGCAAGCATGCACATGGTGCGAAGCGCGTTCCTGTTCAGCACTCGGTAAGTAAAAGGCTCGCCACCACTGGTATATGAGAACTATTTTATTTATTTATTTATTTATTTGAACTTTTATACCGCCCTTCTCCTTTCGGACTCAGAGCGGTGAACAGCCAGAATAAAAACATTTATACACAAAAGTTAAAATAATTTTAAAATAAATTAAATAGAATTTGGCCCACTAATTTAAAATATTTTGATTTAAAATCAATATCAAATTTTAAAACCAAGATAAAATCAGGCCAGCCCGGCTAACTGAAAAAGGTGAGTTTTTAGGGCTCGACGAAAAGTCCGGAGGTCTGGGATCACCCGTATCTCTGGGGGTAGATCGTTCCAGAGGGTGGGAGCCACCACAGAGAAGGCTCTCCCCCTGAAGGTCGCCAGCCGACATTGTCTGGCTGACGGCACCCTGAGGAGGCCTTCTCTGTGGGAGCAAACTGGCCGGTGGGAGGCAATTGGTGGCAGAAGGCGGTCCCGTAGATACCCCGGCCCTAAGCCATGGAGCGCTTTAAAGGTGATCACCTTGAAGCGCACCCGGAAGTCCACCAGGAGCCAATGCAGCTCGCACAGGAGAGGAGTCACATGGGAGCACCCCGTCGCTCCCATAATCCCCCGCGCAGCCACATACTGCACCAGTTGGAGCCTCCAGGTGCACCCCAAGGGGAGCCCCATGTAGAGAGCATTACAGTAGTCCAGATGGGAAGTGACGAGTGCTTGAGTGACTATGTGTAAGGAATCCCGATCTAGAAAGGGACGCAACTGGCGTATCAGGCAAATCTGATAGAAAGCCCCCCTGGCCAACTAAATTTTTTATTGACATTGTGATTTCAACCAATGACGTTTCAATTTCAGAAATACCAAATTTATTAGAAAAGATGACTAAATTCTATCAGACAAAGCTCATAATTATAATACAATAATAAACTGTTGAGAAATCAATTCATATGGAAGTTCTGAAAGGCTTTTTGTAACTAGTAATTTTGGAGAATTTGTCTAAACAATGACAAACTATCTTAACATCTGTGTTAGACTTTTCAAAATATCTTTAAATTTATTGACCTAATTACTCAATAGATTGAAGACCTAATATTGCTTGAGATTTAGAAAAAACTTTGTTGCAGACACAGATTTTGTAGTAATTATAACCATTTGTTTAGAGCCTGTTCAAAGGTATGAATAGCATTGAAAAAACAATGACTGGTCATTACACTTATGACTGTCTCGTGCAGTCAATGTGGTCATGTGATTGCAATTTGGGTACTTGACAACCAACATCTATTTACGATAGTCTCAGCATCCTGCAATCACACGATTACCATCTGCAACTTTCTCAGCTGGCTTCTGAAAAGCAAAGTCAAAGGGGAAGCCATCAGGAGATCATAAATCGTGGTCATGTGATGTCTTATTTAATGACTACAGATTATTCACTTAATGACAACAGAGACTGCTGTTACTAAGTGGGACAGTGGTGATGTTTCACTTAATGACTATTTTGCTTAGCAATGGAGTTGCCAGTCCCAATTAGGATAATTAAGCGAAGACTACCTAGAATGGATTATGTGGGTGACCTTGAGAGAACTAGGGAAAAGAGGTACTGCCTAGGAAACAATCAGATAAAAAGGAGGGAGATCCCAAGTAGCTTACCAGTCAGAAGAAGAAACTTAGGAAAGACCCACCCTAATTAATCAGATGATTAAAAATAATAGCAGGAAGATTTTACCCTCAGATTTACAAGATTGTTAATGTAGCCTTACAATTAATAGAATTAGCTCATTTAGTGATGTTTTCTATCTAATTTATCCAGGAAAGCTGACACTTCCTGTAACTATGAAAGGAATGAAGTTTCATACATTGAAACAGCTGTAAAAACCTATTTAATTGGTTGCTTTCTTTGTTCTCTTGTATTAAATAAACACTCACTTTTTCCACCCACCTCCATATTGCTTCTCAAGTTAATTTTCTGAAATTGGATTATTTTTATTGATTTTTTGTTTTATTTCATTTTTACTTATTTAAGTAACTACAAAATATACTGAGATTGTGACCAACTAGGTTGATTTTTTTTATACTCTGTTTCCTCAAAAATAAGACATCCCCTGATAATAAGCCCAATTGGGCTTTTGAGTGCATGCGCTAAAATAAGTCTCCCCCCTAAAATAAGCCCTCCATGAAAATATTTAAATGCAGAGCTGGGAATCAGGTAAGATGGCAAGAGGAGCCCCATCTTGCTCCATGTGCCCGGAAATTATAAGATCTCCCCAAAAATAAGGCCAAGCGCTTATTTTTGGGTTCAAAAAAATATAAGATAGGATCTTATTTTCGGGGAAACATGGGTAAGCAACTAGATTTTATTTTATTTTCTGGTCAGTGTTGTTAAGATCTTGTTGATTACATCAAATTTGCAAAGTATGAAAATTTTTTTTTTTAGATACCAGCATACATGTAAAGAAAATCATATCTAATCCTTGAAATCAATAGATTCTACACCCACAACACATGTGTCTATTTGTGTGTGTGTGTGTGTGTGTATGTGTGTGTGTGTGTGCTTCTGTGTGTGTGTGAGAAAGAGAGGTGGTGTGTATCCCCAAGTCAGCATATGTTTCTACATACTGTACCTCTAGATAAGCCAGAGATTTATTCTGTTAGTGTATAACATTATTAATTACCATCTGTTCTCTTGCAATCCCTAAATTTCTATAGCAAGATTATCATTAGGGTCTCTATTCCTGTTTGAATCAGGCGGTGGAAAAAAACAAGGTATTTAATAAGGAAGGAATTAGGAAGTATCTTCTTTCAGTATTATTTATAATAGACATGGACCATTTTGCATTTACTACAAAGCAGCCAATTAGGTCATAGACGAGTTAATCTTCTATCTCCCATTAAACATTATTCATGCTCGTTTTATACCACACAGCACTCTGATGCCCATTATCCATCATTTACAAGTGTTATTTGTCTATAAAAGTGACACCAAAAAGTTGAAAAATTATTCTATTCAGACTGAATGTGCTTTAATGAATTGTGTGAATGTGATAGGCTTTACATCCTAAGAAGTAATTAGTTGAAGCTGTAAATAAATTTTTAAAGGATGCAAATGATTGCCTGTCCAGATAGCAAAATGCTATGTAAGGCTGCAATATACTACAGCTACTACCTGCTACTAATATTTAAAACACGATACTCATAGAAATTTGCATTAGCATAAGTAGAATTAATCACAAATCACACAGGTAAGAGTTTGCCATATTTTTCTCTTAGAAGGGGTTTAACATAAAATAATACACTTGATAATTTATGGCTAATAAAGTTAATCAGATTCAGGTCTTCTTATTCATGCATGCATTTAAATGGGATCTTGAACACGATATGCATATTTATGAAACAAGAACTGAAAGATCACCGTCGGCAGACGGGAAAACCTAGCCAGGATAACTGTGAATAATAAAATAAGTATCTCATTCTTTTTACAACATAAATTTGCTTCACCTAAAATACAAATATTTATTTTAATTCATTTTAATATAATATTTATGTAATTGCATTTCAGCAGAGCTAAACAGAGTACTTAACACTATGGATTTTTCTCGACAAAATAAATAAATTAAGGAATTAATGAAAGGAAAAATGTAGACATTTTTATATTCTTATGGTAAAAAAATAAACATTTCATGAGAGGTATACAGTACATAACTGATTTCATCAGTATTAGCTACGTTTGTAACACAAAGACATTAGAGATTTCAATGATGAATAAATACAATAATCCAAATGGGTTAAGACATTCACAATACATTATATGTCACCCTAAATACATGGAGTTTTCTGTATGTCTGACTATAAATCAATAAAGTTAAAACTAAGCCTGCTCATTTTGGTGGGATATGCGTAATAGAATTACATTTTTCGAAGCTGCTATGAAAAGCCAGAGAGAAGTTACAGGGAGTTTTATGAATCTTACCCTAAAACTTTTAGCAGAACTCAGTAGTTAAGTTCCTAAATTCTACCCCCAAACAATTTTGGTAATAAAAAAAACCAAAGAAAGAAGGGTTAATAATCATGGCAGCTTCTGCTAAATTACAGGCGTTTTCGACATGAGCCTACAATGTAGTAGAATGTGAATTTTGGAATCATTAACTTTAAAACATGTTTCTAAATTGATAATGTCATTCCATTAGAAGTGGGGTCTGAGTTCAATGGGATAAATTTAAATGAATAAAAACTCTAAGTCAGTGATTTTGGCTTTTACTCCATTTACTTGCTCCTGTAATGGATAGCTTCTTCAGGTAAGAAAGAATTTGGCAATTTTATAATGCCTGACTCCAGGGCAACTTATTCTACCAGATGCCTTCCAGATGTTCTGGACTTCAACTCCTCTCACTTCTCTGCCAGCATGGCCAGTTGGCATGGCATGTTTGGAGTGCAAATATTGACAAAAACTCTTCTAGCACAATCATCTTCAGGACCTCAATTGCCCTTAAGTCCAAACTAGTATTGGTTGTATGGTATTTTGTTTGCAAATGACCTGGTCCTAATGTGAATGATGTAGGAATAGTACAGGGTCAGCTATATGAACACTGAAGGGCCCTCTTTATTCACATTATTATAAGAAAGAAATGTGCTAGTTTGGAGATTAGACTAAATCAGCTAAATTACATCCTTGGTAATATATCTATCTATCTATCTTCTGAGGGGCCTAGTTGTCAAGGTCATCCTTGGTAATATATATATCTTCTGGGGAGCCTAGTTGTCAAGAATGCAAGGACATCCATATAAAACAAAAAGTTACTTATTAACCAAGGAAGGCATAAATCTACGCATCAGCAATAACAGAACTGGGGAAGGTTGTTTAGCTAAGATAATCTTATGAACTAGAAAATAATATAGGAATTTAGTAATTAGGAAGTGTCAATTATCATGTAACAAATGTATGTTAACCATATATGGAAAACTGCTGTGCTCACAAAATCCTTTGTCTTGGAAATGTATAAAAGCAGTTGTATCAGAGCTCTTCTTTGTTCAGAATTGCAGATACAAATCTGATTCTGAAACTGCGCAATAAACTGCCTCTGGCTGACCAGGAATGTTGTTTGGTCCCATCATTCCATAACAGTCCTATGGTGATCCAATCTATTAATTAAAGCTTCATCTGCTAAGAAAATTTTGCTTTTGTTTTTTAATATAAAATCAAGTAGGAACTTAGTTTAGTAAGTTTCAGGACTTTCTCCTGAAAAGAAAAGAGCAGATTCTTTTTAAAATTATGCTTGATTTTAAAAATACATCAATGTAAATTCAAGGCAATGTAATTTTTAAGCCAGGAGTTCTGGTTTTTCTGCAGTGCAATACATATTTAATTGAACAAAATGTTATCAAACCAGGGGTGAAGTTCTCCTGATTCGGACCGGATCGGGCAATCCGGTAGTGATTGTGGCAGGTGGTTCCGAGAACGAGTAGCGATAGTGGTGCGAGAGTCCGCCCACCCGCCTGGATGTCATTACTTCCTGGTTTTAACCAGGAAGTAATGTGTTTTTTATCCTCTGCGCATGCACAGAAGGTTTTGCTCATGGCAGAGGGTCTGAGGGTGAATGTGATGCGTGCGCGCACTTCCAAACCGGTAAGGAAGGTAAGTAAATTTCATCCCTGTATCAAACATTACTAATGGCTAAACTTTACTTAGGTAATTTGTACAGCAAAAAGTAATAACAGTATTCAGATCTTAAATGAAGAGAAAGCCAAGTGCATAAAATGTATGAAATTGTTATTGTTTTAATTTGTTGGAAATTCTTAGGAATATTTAGTGGCAATATATGATTTTGCTGCATAGGTATGTTATGTATTAGATTACTTACTTGTTCATAGCTATGATAAAAAGCACTTCCTTTGTTGAAGAATTATATTTCAAGATTATCAAAACTGCTGAACTAATGTCAGCCCAAAATTTAAATTGTAACATAAAGTTTTACATAATTATTAAGGCAAGTTCAATATACCATAAATAGGCAAAATGTGTATATATATGTTACTTGACTTATAACATAGACTATCATTTGATTTGTGTAGAAGTTACAGGCTGGCAGTTAAACCTAAGTTTTATAGAAATTCAGTAAACTATATTATCTCTGTTGCCACTGTATCTGATCAGAAAATACCAGCTGTGCCTTACAGTAAAGTGGATGTGTGCTTTTGTGCCCATTCTAAATCTATTATTAAATCACTCTAGAGGAAAAGCAAATCTGAATTCTTTGAGAGATGGCTTTTAACACATTTAAATAAACAGAAAATATGTGGGGAAATGCAAATCCCAAAGGATGCTGAAACATGTAACATAAGCCTATGAGTTTACTTTTAATGGAAAGTAGGTCAATTTTTAAATTAACAAATATAATATTGAAAAATCACTTACATTACATTGTATCACATATTGAATTGATTCAACATTACTTTTTTCCTGAAACCATTTAGCTAACACAAAATAAAATCTAATTAAAATTTTTTAAAAAACCAAAAAAACACACTATTTTTAAAGATAGATTGTAAGACACATGGGAGGAACATCATGTATAACAATGACCTGAAAAAGAGTAATTAAAAAAGATGCTTAGCAGATATTCTATAATGGAACCCACACTGAATGCCCATTTCCCAGAGTAACACTCAGAGTAGGATACAGTTCGGCCAATGGTGAATTCACAAGTCCAAAACTGGGATTGTGAAGCTTTAATTATGGAAAGAATTCTATAAAAATCAAACACTAATATTAATTTCTAGTTGCTACAAGTTCCTGTTGCAGTAAAGATTAACTTCTTCAAATTAAGAAGGATTTAGCATAACAATCTCAAGAATAAACAAAGTGTTATGATGTGGCTCAGTGGCTAAGACGCTGAGCTTGTCGATTTAAAGGTCGGCAGTTCAGCGGTTCGAATCCCTAGTGCCGCGTAACGGGGTGAGCTCCCATTACTTGGCCCAGCTTCTGCCAACCTAGCAGTTCAAAAGCACATAAAAATGCAAGTAGAAAAATAGGGACCACCTTTGGTGGGAAGGTAACAGCATTCCGTGCGCCTTTGGCGTTTAGTCATGCCAGCCACATGACCACAGAGACGTCTTCAGACAGCGCTGGCTCATCGGCTTTGAAACAGAGATGAGCACTGCCCCCTAGAGTCGGGAACGACTAGCACACATGTGCGAAGGGAACCTTTACCTTTACCTATGATACATTAATTAATAGTGGTTGATAACAAAAGATCCAGTATTATTAACCACTGTGTGAATGTAACTACCTAATAAATTCAACAAATGAAAGAAAATATATTAAATTTAACTACTGAATTACATTTTAAATTTAACTACTAAAATTGACTGATTTCCAGTATCACTACAATTATACCAAAGTTAAACAATATAAACCTGGCTTAAATATAGTCTTTATTAAGCTACATAGCTTTAATTCTGCTGAAAAACCAGGAATTTTTTAAAATGATAACTCACCTCTTTGATACATTACAAATATAGTTAATCTTTAAGACTATGCACCATAATTTAGAGCTGATCAATAGCACTCTAGACCTCTCTATAATGAAGTATTTCAAATGTTAAACACTGCAACTTTATATCATAATACTAATAATTTTTATTGAACAATTTCTCTGAATTCTCACAATACAATCTATAATTTTACATACTTCATTTGTATTCCTTCCACTTATTTAAAATTAAAAAACTAAACATCCAACAATCTTCAATTGGATCAATTTTTTACAACTTAATACATAGTACTCCAAAGTAGGTGCACTGTAGATAATATAAAGGCTTTGTTATTTTGTGAACTTTGGTTTATTAAGACAGGAAGAATCTCAAGATCTCAGCTTAGACATCAGCTAATTAAATTACAAAAGCAATTTTTCAGTTTATTGAGCTTCTCCTCCTGCTTGAGCAATGACTCAACAATCTGTTTAATCATAGTGAGACTAACTTCTGAAGAACTATTATCTCAATGTGATGCGTGAATACTATAAGGTTGAGTAAGCTATGCCTTTCTTAGTTGCTATATATGGAGATTTTGTAGAAGTATCTAGTAGACCTTTACAAGTCATTCAATAGCTATTCCAACAGAAGTGTTTTCTTGATGTGAACACACATTCCCAGAAGATACTAGGAAGGCCCAGAAGTGGCTATGCCAAAATGTCAAATGGTGACTTCTTCTGCAATGCATCAAGAGAAACACAAATTATTAACACTGGCCTGCTAGCTGTAAATATAAAAGAGAATTGATGCTTTATATTATATAAATATATGATAATATATCACTTTGGTCCTGTAAAAGTACACACATACACGATTTCTTTTGTCAAAGTATAATCAGTAAAAGAAGTTGGATGAACAATCATATGGCATAACTGAGAGGTCTATTTGAGAAAATCTCACTATTGTGGCTGAATTCACCAACTTGCCTCACTTGTTATCTTTTAAATAAATGGCTGTAAAGAGTAACTTCTGTGAAAAGCATGGAAGAGAATATAGGAATAAAGAAGTATTTCCCCTTTCTTATGTTGCCCTGAGGTGACAATTTGTCATTGAACAAATTCACTGGGAGTCCCTACACACCAGAGCAAGGTAACAAATCAACAGACTTATCATTCTAAGAGAAAAGCAATTCATCCAAAACATTTGCATTTTCTGGTAGGTTGGATCTATTTGTTCTGTCTATGAGACAGCTACAGGAATGTTATTTCCATGTTGGATCTAGGCATTTTATTTATAAGACAAAGAAGAACATGTTGATTATACATATTGACTGTGGACATGGGACCATTATTCCCAAATGGCTGGAATACAATCTGCAATAATACAAATAAATTATAGCACGCATCAGATAAGAAAAGAGTTGATTTATTTCATTTTGATTCTGAATTGCTATTTAAATAGTAAGATTTACGGAACTTTGGAAGTTAAGGTTGAACTTAACAGAATTAATTACTACTAGAATTTTGAAGTCTTATTTTACCCATACATACAGAAATCATAAATGTACTCCATAAGATCATGTTCTTTAGGATGGGAAGACTAAAATTATGGGAAGATTTGTTTTACAAGTTATGATTTCACCTCGCGTCAGAGGTGGGCTTCAGCCAGTTCAGATGAACCAGTTGTTAAGATTTTGCGCTGTTCGGACAACTGGCTAATTACACCACTGGCTGGCCCCGCCCACCTCACCCACCTTGGCTGGTGGCTAGAGTCATGCCCATGCCCAGCTACTCTCTGGCTCCTTCACTCGCTCACCCAGACCACATGGCCCAGATGATCTCCATGTCTCGCCCGCTCTGCTCATCATGGCTGCCTGCAAAAGTAAGGCACTCAGCCAAAGGGCCATCTCGGGGTGGACACGTCGAGGCTTGGCCACCTTTCGGGCTTGGCTCTCAGCATCCTTCCGCCCACATACCGCCTACTCGCCCTTCGTCTCAGGTTGGGAGAGGCACCAGTCCATGGCTCTGTCCTTTCCTGGGGCTTCCGCCCGCATGGCACCTGCTTGCCCTTCATCTCAAGGGATGCACCAGTTCCTGACTTTCTAAAGGGACACATCCCCCCCACCACCCCGTTTGCTCCCACAAGTTTCCACCATAGTCTCACCCTTTGCCAAATCAGCTTGCTTATCTCTACCCTGTTTCCCCTCCTTCAGATGCCCTTTACTCATTCTCCCCACTTCTTCCCCCACAACTGCCTTTTTCTTCATCCCACGACCTTACCTTCCTCCCATGGCTGGTGGCAGAGGGGAAGGCGAGCCAGGGCTGAGCCATCACCGCTTGGCTCCCCGCCAGCCCGCATCTTGCCCCCCGTCCAGATTCTCTGCACCTGCTGGGCCTTGCCTGCCAGCAGGCAGAGGGTGACCAGGAAGCACAACATTAAGACCCCCACATTGCCCCTCTGACAGCCACTCCTCCCTCACCCACCCACCGACCCAAGCGCTTTGGCCGAGTGCGGGCCATCGCTGTGAGATCGGTGTGAGCCCCATGGGCTGAAAGGTAAGGCTGACTGCGGGGAAAGAAGATCCGCTCTGGGCTTGCTGTGCTCAGCCAAAGGGCCACCTCAGAGCGGGTGGGACATGGCAAAGCTTGGCTGCCTTTTGGGCCCAGCTTTGGCTTCCACGTGGCCTTCCAAGTGGGAGGCCTGAGAGAAAATGCCTTCCCCAAAGATCGCCCACTCACCCATCCACTGGCAAGGCTGCGTGCATGCACACCAGAGCTGAGCTGGCGTGCCCACTGATATGGCTACGCATGCCACCTGTGGCACGCGTGCCATAGGTTTGCCATCATGGGAATAGGTGGTGCCTTGCTCAACTGAAAGTAACTGTGAGACAGATCTGTGAGATGGAAGCTTATCAAACAGATCCAACCTAGAAATAAGAAGAAATTTCCTGACAATGAGAACAATTAATCAGAGGAATGGGATGCCTTCAGAAGTTCTGGGTATACCATCACCAGAGGTTTTTAAGAAGAAATTTGTCCATAATAGTATAGAGTCTCATGCTTGAGCAGGAGTTGGACTAGAAAACTCCAAAGTCCCTTCCAACTCTGTTACTTTTTATAAATCTATCCATTCAGTCTTACCAAGAGAATGGTGATAAACAATACTTGGAAATGTACATCAGGTCTTCTGATAGTAAAATGTCATCTTATTGGCTAGTATCAAGGGGAAGATGACTTTGAAAAAGCTTCCTCTCTCATCATAACAGATAAGAAGGGCTGGCAAGGACTGGCTGGGAGGGGAGAGGCGAGGCGAGGAGAAGCCAGGCGAGGCGCCCTCAATATGAGTGACATTGACTTGGCCATGCCAACCCAGCCACACTCACCCAGCAGTCATTAGGGCAGAGAACCAGTTGTTAAATTATTTGAATTCCACCACTGCCTCACATTCTTTCTGGTTGAAGGATAGGAGAAAAAAATAAGCAGAATGCAGAGATTTCATAGATAAAATAGACTCCCATTCAAGTTTTATGAAATCTGGAAAGCTTGTCATGCTTTCCTGCAGTTCTCTTGTATGGTTGGTTGTATATGCAAGCTTCTATCATTTGACATAATCTACTTCAGAACTTATTTCTTTCTTCTATAACCCAGTGTTTCTTCAGGGTAAAAGAAGAACACTAAGCTATTTGTCTAAATGCCTGAGGCACAACAGAGTAGGAATCTCTTTTAATTTTTATGGCAAATTGTTCAGAAATTCAAATGTTCAATTAATTTGTGTGAGTACTGATCTGTCATGCTATTGTATTATTTCAAATTGCCCATATGTGAAGTTTCTTGTTGTTATGCATTTTAGTGTCATTAAAAACTCCTAGTATAATTTTGTATGTTTTATGGGCTCTTTTAGTAAAGTTTAATGTCATCTGCAATGGGTTGTACCGTGTTTCCCCGAAAATAAGACATGTCCGGATAATAAGCCCAATCGGGCTTTTCAGCACATGCGATAAGCCACTGCCACAAAATAAGCCCCCCCACCAACTACTTACACGCATGCGCAGCCAATCCCACCATTTCCTCTGGTTGCTTGCCATGCAACCAAAATGAGTTCAGGAGGCGGGGCTGGAGGGGGGAACGAGGGGACATGCCTTCCCATGTTCTTTGTGCTGGCTGAGTGGCCCAACACATCCCACCCCACCCCAATGACAACAGCTGTTTCCCTTTCCCACCATCTCTTTATCGACGGGGGTGGCAAGTGGGGTGGGGGAGAAGCGAGACCCTACCTGCCACCCCCAAATTGCATCTCTAAAGGGGGCGGGTGGCTAAGCAAGGGCAGGAGCCCTGCCATGCCCGCAAGGGGAGCCACATCACGCTCCACACGTCTCGCTTCTCCCCCACCCCACCTGCCACCCCTCTCAATAAAGAGACGGTGGGGAAGGGAAGCAGCTGTTGCCATTGGGGTGGGGTGGGACATGTTGGGCCAATCGGCCAGCACAAAGAACAGGGAGGGGAGGGGATGGCAGCAACAGGCCATCCAGTCCCATGCTCTCCACCTCCTGCACCCCCAAAATAATAAGACCCCCGATAATAAGGCCAGGCCCTTATTTGGGGGGTCAAAAGAAAACAAGACCCTGTCTTATTTTCAAGGAAACACAGTAGTAAACCTAACAGTAAGCGTTGCATTGTTGCATGTAGCCTAAGAATTTGGTTTCAATGTGAAATCTGAAAAAATACTAATATTGTGCTGAAGCATTGTATAAAATATATTTAGAAGCATTCTCTATAATTGAGCATATATGTGTTCTTAGATATGTATTTAATTGATTTGACATTCAGTCAAGCTATATCTATTAAACTAAATGTGTCTCCTGAATTTATGCTGCCAGGTTTATATGACAAAATAATTTTGTATTATCAAACAAAGAAGACAGACACCTATATAGAGCTAATTGAGGAAGTGTTATCTCTCCCATTTCCATATTTCAAAATTAGCCATCTTGTTAAAGAAATTAAAAATATTAAGACATATTTTTATAGCCTGGTTTCTTGAAGTAAGTAATATAATGACTAATTTTTAACTTTGCTTCTTTTTTTTTTAACCTTCTTTTCACTCACATCAGATTCTCAGAGATTGCCTGGAGAGGACTCTGCAGTTTTCTTGGCAAAACTTTTCGTAAGTGGCTTACCATTGCCTCTTTCCTAGGTCTGAGAGAAAGTGACTGGTCCAAGGTCACCATGTCTGTCTTTTGCCTAATGTAGGACTAGAACTCAGTTTTCCCATTTCTAGTTGTTCTTTTACCCACTACTCTGAACTGTCTCTCTTTTCCATGTATACAAAGAAACGAAGAAGTTAATTTCCTAAACAATATTTATCTTAACTTTCTGTTTGTCCTTTTCCAAATTGTAGGAGAAAAGTAATTTCCTAAAGGAAATAACATTGTTGTGGCTTCATAAACAAGTTGTTCTGTTTAATCCACCAGACTCCATTTCCTCTATTACTGTTAAAGGACCATTATTTCAGGATCTTTTCCATATAGTAGAGGTCCCCAACCTTTTTGGCACCAGGGACCAATTTCGTGGAAGACAATTTTTCCATAGACTGGGAGGGGACGTGGGACCACACAACCTAGATCCCTTGCATGTGCAGTTTACAGCATTTCTACGAGAATCTAATGCTTGGTGATCTGAGGTGGAGCTGAGGCAGGGATATTAGTGCTGTGGAGCGGCTGCAAATGCAGATGAAGCTTCCCTCATTCACCCGCCACTCATCTCCAACAGGCCACAGACCACCACCGATCCATGGCTCAGGAGTTGGGCACCCCTGCCATATATTACAGAAAACAGTAACAGATTCAAATAAACATATTAATTCAGCAATAATTGCAGTTTCAACTAAATTTTAAACAAAATATGTGGGAAAAGAAGATTTCACACATTTTTTTTACTATGAAACATGCTTTAAAATTATTATGATACAACACTGCTCTACATATAATTAGAGCATCACTATATAAATTAATGATGAGTTCCCATTACTTGTACCAGCTTCTGCCAACCTAGCAATTCGAAAGCACATAAAAAATGCAAGTAGAAAAATAGGGGCCACCTTTGGTGGGAAGGTAATGGCGTTCCATGCACCTTTGGCATTTAGTCATGCTGACCACATGACCATGGAGACGTCTTCGGACAGCGCTGGCTCTTTGGCTTTGAAACGGAGATGAGCACCACCCCCTAGAGTCAGAAACGACTAGCACATATGTGCGAAGGGAACCTTTACCTTTTTTATCTTGAATTTTAAACATGACATGAAAGAACAACTTATTAATTGAGTAATGTGATTTTAAAAATATGACATTTTTATATATTAATAAAACAACTGACTATTGTGTTCCTTTCCCTGACCTTTTCTTCCTTCATTCAAACAGAAACTTCTACCACAGAACACATTTCTATGTTTTTAAGTCAATATTCTATTTCCCTCTCTGACATTTTCTTTTCCCTTATTCATTAGCTTACATCCTCCAGGCCCAGCAAGATGTCAAGGGAAAAGACACATCAGGATCCAATCAGACCAGAGGTTTTGTCTTCCGAGCTTTTGGAGTCATGCAGGAGCCCATCCTTAGGGATAATCTCTATGGCTTTGGGACACATCATGCCACACATACACTAGTGCTAGAAAGTATCATCAGTTCATTAAGAACAAAATTATTTAAAAACATGCTTTTGTATTAAAAATGTAAAATATGTCTTCCTCTCAATATAGAAAGTATGCATGGATCTGGAGATGTTTTATATATTTTTTAAAAAAGCCTGAACTGCATCTCCTTTTTTGCATTCCCTATTTCTGGATATATTATTATTATTATTATTATTATTATTATTATTATTATTATTTGGATTTATATGCTGCCCCCTCTCCAAAGGACTCAGGGCAGCTCATATCATATGAAACAATCCCAATAAATACAGATTAAACATACTAAAACAGACTAAAACCAATTTAAAACAGTAGAACCCATCAGTCCTGGCTAGGGCGTTTAAACAGCCAGGTCTTAAGCTCGCGGCGAAAGGTACGAAGGTTGAGGGCCAACCAAAGTCCCACGGGAAGTTGATTCCAAAGGGTGGGTGCAGCCACAAAGAAGGCTTTACCCCTGGGGGTCGCCAGCTGACATTGTCTAGCCAACGGCACCCTGAGTAGGCCCTCTCTGTGGCGATGGGAAGTCGATGCTGGTTGCAGGTGGTCAAACAGATATCATGGACCTAAGCATTACAGTATATACATATATATACTGTAATGCAAGACTATGCGTATTGAGTATGTATTTCAATATGATTTCCCTTCTTTTCTCGACGCCATCCTTTTTTAATCCAAATCTAGTATTATCCTGACTTGGATATTTTGTTCAATACTTTCTCAGCAAGGTGAAGTAGTTATGCGTGCATATACATGGAGACAGCTGGAAGCAGCTTCTGAATCAGCCAAGCCAGCCACCCCCACAAAGCTGCACTATTTTAACAATAAAAACCTGCTTTGTGTATGATCCTATATATTCAAATACACACTTTAATGGTTTTGCACAGCCCTATTCCATGCTCACTTTTCACTGCAAATTAAGCATATTGTAAAACTTGCTTTGTGTCAAGGAAAACCACTGTATGTTAAAATATTTAGCAAATATAATAATTGTTTTGAAGGTCTGGTTAATCGCCTGCTGGGAAAATTAAGAATATTGGGATGCATCAATATTATAACTGAAGTTAAATGTATATGCAAGCCTACAAAGAGCACTACCTTATTCTAGGACTGCAATCTCAGTTTCTTCTCTGTTCTGAAATGGTTTTAGAATTCATATTATTTATTTCGCTTTGTTTCTCTTGACTGTGACTATGAGAAACAGAAACATACCTTTTTCCCTTTCTTTTCCAGGGTCTGCAAGATATATGGCAGCTGTGGCTTTTTGTCAAAGGTCAACATACAGCATAGCTAACAAAGTGTCAATAAAATACATTCTGACAGCAGTAGTCTCTGTCTGCCAATGCTAAATTAAGAGCTGTCCAACAAATTGGAAACCTTCACAAAACCAAATCATGAATGTCCTTATTTGTACCATACTCTATTTCTGAAGAGAAATCTAAAGGTCATAAGACAACAGTAGCCTTAGCCTTATTATCAGCTAATAAATTTACATTTTTGACTGTTTCATAATGTTATAATAAAAGGAAATATATACTTATAATAATAATTAAATCAATCTGGTGTATCATTGTGTAATTTGGTATTTATGTGGCTAAGACACTGAACTTGTCGATCAGAAAGGTCGGCAGTTCAGTGGTTCGAATCCCTAGTGCCATGTAACGGGATGAGATCCCGTTACTTGTCTCAGCTTCTGCCAACCTAGCAGTTCGAAAGCATGTAAAAAATGCAAGTAGAAAAATAGGGACCACCTTTGGTGGGAAGGTAACAGCGTTCCGTGCGCCTTTAGCATTTAGTCATGCCAGCCACATGACCACGGAGACATCTTCGGACAGTGCTGGCTCTTCGGCTTTGAAACAGATGAGCACCATCCCCTAGAGTTGAGAACAACTAGCATATATGTGCAAGGGGAACCTTTACCTTTATGTTTAATCCTGCTAAAGGTTTCTGTTTTTGAAACACAACATTCCTGAATTCAAGAACTCATTGTGAATGAGAGGCTAGAGAATTATCGTGTGTGTGTGTGTGTGTGTGCATTACAGTAGTCCAGGCGGGAGGTGACAAGGGCATGAGTGACCGTGAGTAAGGAGTCCCGATCCAGAAAGGAGCGCAACTGGCGGATCAGGCGAACCTGATGAAAAATCCTCCCGGACACGGCCGTCAGATGGTCTTCTAAGGACAGCCGTGAATCCAGGAGGATGCCTAAATTGCGCGCCCTCTCTGTGGGGGCCAATGATTCGCCCCCAATAGTCAGCGATGGTACCAGCTGACTATATCGGGACGTCGGTAACCACAGCCACTCAGTCTTGGATGGATTGAGTCTGAGCCTGTTCTTCTGTTTGTCATCTTTTTTAATTTATATAAAAATACCACCATTTATTATGAAAGGTTTACACAATGTTTTACACAATGTTTACACAAAAGGTTTACACAATGTTTTACATAATTCAAGATAAAATAAACACTGGTTTTAAAACCTACATCCTGTATGTTCTTCTAGACCAACATTTCTCAAACCTGGCAACCCCAGTCCGCCATAGCAGTTGAAATCCACCCATTTTAAAGTTGCCAAAGGTGGGAAACTCTGGTTTAGACTATTATGTAATGAGGAACAATAAAGGAAAACATTGTGGGTTGATACTAAATATTGTTATGAATTCAGTAGCCTCGCCAGAATCACCGAGGTATTTGAATTACCATATATACTCACGTATAAGCCGACCCGCATATAAGCCGACCCCCCAATTTTACCCCCAAAAACTGGGAAAACTTGGTGACTCGCGTATAAGCCAGGGGTGGGAAATGCAGCAGCTACTGGTAAATTTCAAAATATGAAATTACCACCACCATAATCCTGGGAGGCACGCTTGCAGCTTGGCTAGCCGGCCGGCCAAGGGGCCGGGAAAAGAGGAGGGGGCTTCCCTGGAGGCGCGCGTGCTCCAGCTCGGCTCCATGCCACCCCGCCGAAGACCGGGCGGGAGTAGGAGCCACGGCAAGAGGGGGGTGGAGAGGGGGAGGAGGAGGAGGAGGGGGAGGGGGAGGGGAGGAAGAAGAAAAGGGTGTGCCGCCAGAGAGACCATGAGGGAATTTAACATCAGAAAGGTGTTGGACGGCCTGGCGGGCTTATCGTCCTCCTCTTCAGCTTCCTCCTCCTGCACATTTATATGCCACCCCAGCCTCCGCGCCGGGCTCTGGTGCCTGAGTGATCGCACGGGCTCAGCTGGGAAGGAGCCCCGTGACGCGCAGTGCCAGCCCTGCCCAGCCCAGCCCAGCCCAGCTCCACCAGGGATGGGCTGGAGGAGGGTATGCAGAGTGCTCTCCCTCCTCCCTCGCCGCCGCTTCAGTTCAGCCCCATCATGGTTGTGTGGTTGCTGTTGCGGCTGCCTCCCCTGTCGTGGTGCCTCCCCGATCCGGGCGAGCCTTCGGCGGGGTGGCACGGAGCCGAGCTGGAGCATGCACGCCTCCGGGGAAGCCCCCTCCTCTTTTCCCGGCCCCTTGGCCGGCCGGCTAGCCAAGCGAGCAGCCAGCCAGCCAGCCACAGGAGAAGCTGCCTCCCTGAAACCCCTAAAGCCAAAACTGGTTGTTGGAAGAAATCATTAGGGCAGAGAACCGGTTGTTAAATTACTTGAATCCCACCACTGGAACTTGGGAGGTATATAAATTTCATCTTCATTCTAGCCATTGTCTATCCACTGCAGAACGAAGGCCTCTTCCGCATGTTTCCAACCAATATGGTCTTGAGCTTTCCTTTGGCCTCGCAATACTTGCTGATATCGTCGCTCCATTTTGTTTAAGGTTTCTTTTACGGACACTTTTTATCAAGTGGAATCCATTCTGTGACTACCTAAGTCCACCTGCCATCAGTTCTTCTTGCTATGTAACCAGCCCATTTCCATTTCAATTCTTTTACTCTTTTGATGGCATCATATATTTTCATTTGTTCTTTAATCCACACGCAGGTCTTTCTGTCTTGTCTTGTAATGCCGAGCATGTATCTTTCCATGGCTCTTTGAACCACTCGTAGCTTTTGTATCGATTGTGAGTGTCCATATTTCACTGGCATATGTTAGAACAGGTAGCACACACTCATCATAAACTTTTTTCTTCAGGCATAGAGGCAGGCTGTTCTTGAAAATTACGTTTCACTTGCCAAATGTGGTTGCCAAATGCCTGCCAACCACATTTAACACACCATTCAATTTCTTTTTTTGTATCACCTTCCACTGAAATCCGTTGGCCAAGGTATACGTAGCGGTCTACTATGTCTAGTTCTTCTCCGGTTATAATTTTTTTTCTTTTTTTGGTGAATTTATTAAACATAACCTGGCTCTTTTTCAGGTTTATTTTAAGACAAATGGTTCTCCTGCTTTGTGTAGCTCCTGTATGTGTCTTTGTAGCTCTTCTGGGTCTTGTGAAGAAAACAACATCATCTGCAAATCTTAAGTGGTTTAAATAGGCACCGTTAGTTTTAATTCCATTTTTGCCCAATCTAGTTTGCAAAATACTTATTCAAGGCAGGCTGAGAAAAGGATAGGTGATTTTTTATCACCTTGTCGTACATCTCATTGTATAATATAAATTTAATAAATAAATAAACCACATTGAACTTTATTAGTTAGCTTTAATATGGCATTGTTATTTTTAGCATCCCTCCCAGTATGCTTTTTCTTACAGAGGGCTTCTGGGAAGATACATAATGGAAGAATATTCTAACACATGCTTAGAGTCTGAAATGATAACAACCAGCATTTCCTCCTTTCATGCACTTCGCTTTCTTGATTCTTCAAATATTATGGCAATCTGAGAATCTGCCTTAGTCCGAGTCAGATGACTGAATTGTCTAGCTCAGTACTGGACACACTGATTAGCAGCAACTTTCCAGATTTCACAGTGGAATTCCTTCAGTCTAATCTGAACTCATTCCCTCAATTTTCAACCAGTAGGACAAAAGATTCAAATCTCATTTATGTTCTTCATCTTCTCAGAAAGTCTTATTATGTCTTATCTTTTCCTTTAATTGGCTATGAATAAAGCATAAAGTACTTGCAGATTTAAATGGTAACAGTCTTCATTCCAAAATTTTATAAGCAGCCATAAAAGAATACTGAAAAAATAAATATCCAAATGGCACACATATACACACACAATACATTATGTGTGCATAATACATATGCATTTGTGAATTACCTTGCCTTTTTAAAAGGGCCCTAAGATAGTCTTCAAACAGAAATATTTTCATTAAATGTCTACAATCTGATTTACAGTAATTTTGCAAGATTCTCAGCTTGTTTTGTCTTGCATAAACACGATTGTAGATGCAGTAAAGTGCATTTAGAGTGCAGCCAAATAAAAAGCTGCTTCCTCACCAACATATTATTGCTATGTCAATGAAAAAATGTAGTGAATTGATTGCAAACTAACTGCACATTATACACTTTTTTTAATGGATACAGAAAATACACAAAGTGCATTATATTGCTCTAAGTGTTTCTTGGGATTAATTATACTACTGGTCATTGATGAAGTATTATTTACATTATCTCAAAGTATAAGCAACCTAAACAACAGGTTATACATGTACTACATTATATGCATTATGTGAATTCCAAAAAAACACAGCAATTTCAGCACAAATGTATTTACGAGCAATATCCTGCAGCTGGAATATTATTGAAGAAACAGGACATCAGTAAGAGGAATTATTTGCACTAACAACATCCTTACAAAATGTGTACATGCCTGTATTATGCATCAATAATAGTGATACAATCTTTATTATAAAGATATGTTACGTCTTTCTGGTATGCAACAATGAGATTTCTCATGTTGCCATTCATTTCCTCATCACATAAGAACATCGTTAGGTTAACCATTTTTATTTAATCATAAAAATTGTATAAATCGCTACCAAATCTTACATTTTTAAGTAAAGAAGTCATCAAGTACTCTGGTTCACACTACTAAATGAGCAACCAAATCATTGTAAATACAGTCCAAAATGCAATGATTTACTGTTGTTACCCAAGAATGTAGTTCCTTTTCATGCAATAATGTTGATCTGAATGTGCATTTTTCTTATTTGCAATAACAAATATTTTTTAGAAAGAAGAAAACAGTGTTATTATATCTAAAACATCATGGTCAAGTTTATTGGAAGGGTAGAGGTGATATAAATTCTGTAAATTTCAATAACCCAATTGTTCACTAAAAAAGGAAAGGATGGAGAGAGAAAAACAATGCACAATGTGGCATAACGCCTCCAATCGCAAGAAGCTTGCAGTTTTTTGTTCCATACAGGTCATCCTGTGGTGAAGATATGATGTTATCTATATTCATGCTTCAAAGTGTCCACTTTCTCCTATGTTTGTAAAATATAACTATTCTCTCAATTAATCTTAAAATGACTGACCAAAACAGCCTCTTTTTGCAATGAAATGCTTGGCAGTGAAAAAAAACCCCAAAGCTAATCAGTAAAATACAGAATCTTAATACTTGCCATGCAAATCCCATCTCAAACTAATTATGCCATTCTCAGGATATAACACACTGCTTACTGCTGAACACAATGAATCAGTGACAATATCTGCAACCATATAAATCTTATCTCCAAATATAAACAATAGATATTTTTTGTACAGTTCTCTTAAAGTTACTCTCTAGACAAATTCACAGGATTTATTTAAGGCTAACTTTTTAACATTAGTGTAAATAGGTAACACTGAAATTAATCATGATATTTAAGCTTAGGAAAAAATATTGAAAATTAAATGTACCAAATGCATCTAGTCTCCCAACATTTTTGCCAGATTTCTTTAAATACTATGCCAAAGAAATAGCTAATTTCCATAGTAAAGGAAATTAAGAGTTTTTTGGTCCTATTATATTAATCATTTTGTTTTTTTATGGAATATTCAAGACTGAATTGGCCTAAATACATTAAAAAGAAAGGAATACAATAGTTTAGTTCCAAAACAAGCATTGACCCTTGTAACATAATCTCAGTCACAGTCTACCAGTAAAGTTATAAAGACATTTATAGCGTAGTAGTAAATTATTGATTATATCTATTCATTAAAATCAAGAGTAATATGGATAGAATGTATGTATCCATTATGAGGGGCTATATTTCTAGAATCCAATACCTCTAACTCATAGTAATTGTAATGTACAACTCCATTTGAAATGTATTGCGTAGCCCATTTACATTTAAGATTTAAACTTTTCAGTAAGCCATTTCTCAATTTGCAGTATTCAGTATTAGCGGAGCTTATACAGCACAATCACAATATCTTTTTTCCCTAGAAAATTCACTGCCAGTCTTATCTGTCCTGCAAATTTTGACAGAATACATAATGTTCAGACAAAAAGCACATCACCTAAAGATGGATGGATGGATGGATGGACAGATAGATTTGAACATACTGTATGTATTGTCAATGAGATATTTCCACAATTCCTAAACCTGAGACAAAACTACAAACAATTTTTCAGCAAAACTCCATCATTATCCCAATGACACTAAACATAGAAATATATACGTATCAGAATAACTGTATCTTCTGAGCAGCTTCCTTGCAAAAAAAAAAATTAGACTGTTACACGGCAATCAATAGTGACTTAGGACATATGTAACAGGAATTTTAAACGAATGTGTATTGTGCTTCTTTAAACTCAGAACATAATCATTCATTTAACCATATGATGTACTTACTTCCTCCTAGAAGCACACACAAAAGGTTAAGCCATAAAGGCTATAATCAACAGGAAAGCTGGCACAGACTGAAGTGGCACCCAGCAGTTGCAAAAAGTACCTGAGATGCATAAACAACACCCACACACACAGATCAAGGCTAACTCACAGCAATGCATTACTGTAATTATAGGGCAAGAGGGAATGAGCTAAGGGTGCCCATATGCTAAATGCCATCAGTTGCAATTACTGTACTGGAGGCATTCGCTTGTGAAGGCTGGCCCTTTGAATGACAACGAGAGGGAAGAGATTTCCACCTGGAGTAGTTAATGGTATTTCTAGAAATGGTTTCTGACTGCTGCCAGATGTCGCTTGGAAATGCAGCAATTTCTATATTTATTGTCACCAGGAGAAATCCAGGTGAAGACGCGGGTCAGGCTGGGGAGCAGAGTCTAAGCCGCAAAAAAGGGGGACAATGACTCCAGAAGCAGAAGGCGGAACAGGCGGGGGGGGGGGGAATCGGGCACAGCAAAAGCAAGGTGTTTCCAAGGAAAGAAGAGAAAACGGGAAGACATAAACGCGCACTGGGGGAGGGGGGAGAGAGAAGGGGAGGGAGAGCCCTGGGGAACTTGCCCCGAAAGAAGACGGAGAAAGAGGTGAATAGTTTAGAGGGAGGCGGGAGAATAGCGGAACTGCAGAAGAGGAAAATTGCAAATGAAAAGAGTGGGAGCACAAGAGGCGGAGGGGTGCAGTTGCCCAACTCAGCTCCCAGAAAGGGAGTTTTGAAGGACAGCGTGAAGAATAGCACTGCAAACGAAAACACGGCATGCAATAAGGCTCCGTCATTTTACCCTTCTTAGTACCATTACCGCATCTTTAGCATTCGCAAGAAGGCTGGAATAACGCTACCCAAACCCATTCCCAACGCGGCGCGTTACAGGATTGGAGTAGCCCATGCCCCCTTACTCCCGCTATTCTTTTAAGAACTCCGGCACCCGAAGTGGAAGAACGGAACAAACGCGGCGCTCTCGACGCGGACCCCCAGCCTTACCACAGAGAATCCAGGTCCCATTCCTGCAGAAGCGCCAAATCGAAGCTGTCCATGGTGAAACCCAGGGAAGCTGGAAGATGTCAGCGGCGCTCAGCTGCAGCCGCGCGGCGGCCACGGTGCCTCTTCGCAGCGCCGCGGGTGGGCGCACAGCGGGGAGCCGGAGCTCGCGCGGCCCCTCCCCTCGCCGCCCGCCTCTTTCCCCGGCTAGAGAAAGACGCAGCGGCCGGAGGTGTCTCTCACCCTCCAGCCCGCGCCTTCCCTCTCTCGCCCCGCGGCCGGCGCTCTTCTTCGGCGCGCTTCTTCTCCCTCGGCCGGTCGGCCGCCGCCTCTCTCGCTTCCCTTTCCCCTCCTCCACCCCCCCACCCTCCTGCCCCCTCGCTCGCTCTCTCGGCCCAGCGTGGGGATGCGTGTATGCAGCGTGTGACTCGCTCAGGCTGGCGCGCTCGCTGAGGCTGCTGCAGGAGACGCTCGCGGCGGTTCCTCGGGGGTGGCTTGAAAAATAAACAAACCGAGCTGAGACGCCGCGAGTATCAGCCTCTGCCCGCTTTTGTTTCCATGCCTCGACTTCGGCCCTCGTGCTGGTCTTTTTTTTTTTGTTTAAAGCCACTGAAAATACGCATGTCTCAGCCGCCGACGGTGGCAAAGCCGTCTTCGTTGAGAAGGGGTTGTGTTGTGTTGAAGAGGAAGGAAAGGGAAAGGAGCGGGATTGATTAAAAAAAATTGATTAAGGTGACCTTTGCTTTTTCAGGCATCCTTCTCTATCCTGGCCCTCCTCAAATATTTCCTCAGAAGCCTCTTCTGGGACAAATGGAACATTTGACCTTTAATTTGGGAGACGGCAGGGCAAGCTAAGGAATCTTACCTTATCCACCTTTCCTAAGGGCCCCCATCAAGTTGCAAAGAAGCAAATCATAACCGAACGCATGTTTTGGAGGGAATCATAAACTAGGCAAATTAATAGTCCGGATAGTCCTCAGATGTGTGAATTGGTACTTTGGAGCAGTATTCAAGGAAGGAAGAAAACTCCAGGTTACTTGTTCAAGATCACACCCTACAGGCACCAATCAGACTGCAGCATCTGGAACATTGTGTCTGGTTTTGGTCACGGCGACACAAGAGTGGTGCTGAGGAATTGGAAAGAGTCCAGAGAAAAGCAACAAAAATGGAAGCTAAATCCTGTGAACAACTGAGTGTGTTTAGACTAAAAAAAGAGAAAGGGAAAAATAATAGTCTTCTAATATCTTACAGTCTTGTCACGTGGAACAGGTTTTGGGCAGGGGTGAAATTCACTTACCTTCCCTACCGGTTCTCAAATGTACGGGTGCCGCACGCACGCTGCATTTGCACGTGGCAGTGTCTGCACATGCACAAAGCCGCATGCGCAAAGTGCCTACATATGCGCAGAGGCTTAAAATTGTCACAAAAAAGCAATGTCATTATATCCGCCTGGTGGGCGGAGCCTCCTGCAGCCACCGCTACCAGTTCGCCCAAACTGGATAGAACCAGCTGAATTCCACCCCTGGTTTAGGGGGTTTTTTTGTTGTTGTTTTTGCTGAGGGTAGGACATGAATCAAGGGGTGGAAGCTTTACAAACAGAATCAAACTCAAAATAAGGACGAATTTCCTGATGAAGGTTATTAAACGGGGACAGCCTGACTCCTGAAGTCATAAGTTGTTCTGTCCCCATCCCACACACGCACATCAGCAGTCATCCAGAGTTAAAACACACCAACAGACAAGAATTTCCTTTGATAACGGAATTGGCAGCAACCTAGTGGCTGCCTGCCAAAAGTCTTTACTTACGAAGGAAGGTTTTCACTCCTCTTTTGTAACATCAAAATAAGTCCACAACAGTTACAGAGTAATCAAGTCCAGTCCAAGAATCAATTCCAGCAGAGCATATAGCAAGAGTCCGGCAATGCAGAATGGCATGGTAGCTTTCAGCTTTGTTCGTCACAAGGCTTGACTGGCCACCACACCCCCTTTTATATCCTGTGGGGTGTGGTCCAGTGACTCAGCTTAATCCCTGGGACGCCTCCTCCTTTGTTGCGTGCGCTTATCTCTGCGCTGCTGTTGGGGGTCCAGCCAAGACTCATCCCCGTCACTGTCCAGCTGTGGCTGCTCAGAAGTGCCTGGTTCCTGGCCTATCTCTTGGCCGTCGGAAGACACCGGAGGTATTGCCAGAGAGGAGGGTCCTGGAAAGGGAGACCTTGCCAACTCCTCCCTTTCCCTTTCGGAGTCTTCTCCCTCTGATAAGACAGGCTCGGGGGCCAGAGCCACAACATAAGTGCTCCATCATTGGACATTTTCAAAGAAAGACTGGACAGCTATTTCTTCAGGACAGTCTGAGAATTCCTAGCCTGGCCTGGGCAAAGGATTGAATTAGAACAGGGGTGTCAAACTCAAGTCTCGTAGGCCAGATCTGACCTCAGGGTGCTTAGATCTGGCCCATGGGACCACCCTGGAAACAGCAAAGGACTGTCCCGTGGTGCCTCTGCCAGAGCTTGGGAGGGCCACGTGCACCCCTCTCGAGGTACATTTCCACTGGCAGGGGGCTGCAGGAGGCCATCACACCCAAAAACAGAGCCCGGGAGGGCCATGCACGCCCCTCCCAAGCTCCATTTTTGCTGGCAGTGCTAGCAAAACTATTAGCAAAAGTGGCATTTGATCACACAAGTGACATCGAACTGGGCATGCCCCTCCGCCCCCCCCCCCAAAGTCAAACACAACCCTGATGCAGCCCTCAATGAAATTGAGTTTGACACCCCGGAATTAGAAGATCTCTGAGGGTCCTATTGTTCCTGTGACTCAAGCATCATGTGCACATAGATTTTGAGACAGCAATTTGGAAGTGTCTTCAAGGACAGTGATGGTTAACCTTTTCAGCACCGAGTGCCAAAACAGGAGTATGTGTGTGCGTGCACACTAGCACATGCACACACACACACCAAAGCACCAAAACCCAGAGGAGAGCATCTGGCCGGCGCGTATACGCGTGTGGCCAGCTACTCTTCCAGGTTCCATCACATGCATATACGCCAGCATGCCTGTGATGGAACCCAGAAGAGAACAGCTGGCCGCGTGCACATGAGCACCATCGCCAGCTGACCTTCCATATTCCATCACGTGCATGCATGAAGACCAGCTGGCCGGCGCACAACGGAACCCAAAAGAGAGTAGCTGGCCACGTGCACATGCACGCTGGACCAGCTGGCTGGCGTGCATGCACGTAATGGAACCTGGAAGTGCAGCTGGCGATGGTGCGCGTGCCCACAGAGAGGGCTCTGCATGCCACCTCTGGCACGCATGCCATAGGTTTTCCATCACGGTTCTAGGAGATATATATAGAGAGAGAAAGAGAAGCAGAGATAGAATACACACACACACACACAAATACAAACATACATACATATTCTATCTCTCTAGTTCTGTCTCTAGCTCTAGCTCTCTCTTAAGTCTAGCCTACAGTTCTGGGATTCCCTATCCTTGTTATAGTAGTTACCTCCAGCCCTCCTTGTCTTTTCAGGATTACTCAAGGAAGACCAACAGCTTTTTAAAAGAGTCCAATCCCAGCATATCCCTCAATTGCATAAGTTAAGATGATACTGCTCACACTTTCGAAGCTGAGGTTAGGCTATTTTCATCAGCAGGAAAGACCCTATCAATTTTCTGTTCTGCTAGATGGTTAACCATCTGATGCACCTAGTTGGCAACGACAAGGTGAGCAAGGTCCGGTAACTTTATATTTTGTGTTTGAGCATATACATGGGTGTCTGCCCTTGACTACCTGATCTCCAATTAGATGCTGGATCTTTAAAAAATTTTCATCTATCTTGATGCTAAAATTTGACTTCATGTATCAGTGAGCAGTCTCAGGTTAGGAAAATACCGTAATTATTCTAAAAATGATAGTTTCCTTAAACCAAAATCCTTTTTCTTCAAGAAAAAGTACAACATGAATATTAAAAACCTTACAAAATAAAGTTACAAGCTTATCTAGCTATCTGATTCCAAAATGGGACACCTCTACATTGCCTAAGTCCATTACCAATATAGACTGTAGTAAACAATTTATTATAAATGCAATCCCAGGAGAAGAAAAAATATGAACCTTTCTTCTTATTTAAATTACTTATATGTTGATTTTACAGGCATAAATTTATTTAAAAATCTGTAGTTCAGTAATATAAGCTACTATAGGCACTGTAGTATAAGAATAAACATAAGCAGTGCTTTAATTGTGAAAGAATTATCTTCAATGTATTGTAATAAAAGAAAAATAAACTTATATTGATATGTAGTGTTTCCATTTATTATAGTGTGAACCGGTATGTTACTATTTAGTGCTGTTAACAAGCATAAATGCAAAATAATTTATCAAGCACATCTCCTGATGCATATTTTTAAATAGATAGTACCTGTAACTGTCGAGCCATATCACAATGGAATCCATCAGTCATATATAAAATGAATGCACATATGAATTCTGTATTTGCTTTAACTTGTCATATTCTTGAGGGTGCTTTAGACTGCACATCCTTAATTTATTAGTCTCTAGTGTATTCTGCCTAATAATAATTCTGATCCTCTTCTTTCTCTCCTACCTTCCAGAAATATAAAGAATCTTCCAGAGGCCATGAACAGTCAGCCCACATCAAGATTTGATTGAAAGGAGAAGGATAACTAAGTGACACTTTCTTAGAAAGATGAGACTTGGCAAACAGCCTGCACTGTGCTATGCTATGAACCACTGATGCATGGTGCAAACCATTGAATGTGGAAAGGAAAACCAAAATGGATAGATGACAATAGGCTTAGATGCACCTTAATAAATAGAAAGCATATTGGTGCCTCTTAGGATTTCTGCTACCACTTTTCCCCTGCAATTAAATATATAGTAACTATATTTTTATAAAAGCCTGGATAGGGAAATGAAAACATGACTATATGAAATATATGAATTAAGGCTTTGCAGGGTGAGAAGTTAACAACATGAATTTTTTTTTTGTCATGCACTTTCCATCCTTTCAGCTGTCATTGAATATTTTAACTGATTTTTTCCCATCAAAATATTGTTTCTATCTATTTATCTATAGATAAACTGGTAATAATGTAATAAATACCTTTTGCTATATGGTGGCAGACTCAGAAGCATATTAACCAGCAAAAGAAAAGTTACACACTTTAGAGACAAATTCAGGATAAACGGTTTAGAAGTAATAGATTTTATAGCATAGCTTTGTTTTACAAAAACATAGTTCCTTCTTAATCCTCTAGCCAACCTCTAACAGAAGTTTTATAGAAGATGGGAAGATAATATTGTCTTCAGGACTTTCAAGGGCAGACAATATGTTTTCTTCTATATTCCTCCATTCACAATACTGACTTAGTCATGGCTAAAGTTCAGAATCCTCTTACCCAGAAAAAATCCTAATTGCTGTTAAAGGAGGCCCCAAATGACTATCCAGGGAGCAGCAGCATCTTGGAGTGAAGATGACTATATATTAAGTAAATTGGGGAAAAAATAGTATTACATCAAATTTACCTAGTCCAAAGAACAGATAAACCCAAATAACTTAAGATACAAATTGCAAGTAGTACTCAACTTTTGTTAATGGTAGCTTGAAAACTAGTACAGAAGACAATAGATATTACGATCTATGCTGGCTCATTTGCACTTCTTTTTGCAAATCATAATATATATAATTGTGTGGTTTTTTTTAAGTTTGCAAAAGTTTTTGCCACAACCAATTAAAATTGTTAAGCTGGAGTCAGAGGAGTTAATTGCCACAGGTGCTTTTCCACTGGATGTAATTAAAGGATTTGGTCACAGAGACACTTGTTCCATGGAGATTACTTTACTAGTTCTCAGTTTCTGAGGAAATAAGGGTCCCTACATGCCTTACAATTGTCAAAGAAGCTGCTTCTGGGGTTTTATCTAGGTGAATTGTTTTTCTATAGCTGAGCGCCAACATGGGACCTCAGCACAATTACTGTCAAAAATAAAAGTAGATTTTAGTATTATAGCTTATATTGCAGATATATTCTTTTCCTATTTGGCAATATGCTGGGCTTTGCCTCAAATTAAAGTATACAGTTTAATTATTTATGCATGTGAAGTGTGTGTCTTATCATTTATTTTTGCATAATTTGTTTTGCTTCTAAAATTAACATTCTAAATTTTCAATCATTTAGCATTCTAGTAAGGATTTTGTATGTGAAGAGCAGAGGATTTAAAGGAAGGTGGGGAATAGGGATGAAGTGGCTCTTTTGTAAAAACTGAAAATAATATTCATGGCAAAGGCAATTGTAATATTCAAACCTTGCATACCAAAGTAAAAAAAAAAAGCTTAATCTAATCAACATCTTCAGTATTTTAGCAAGTTCATGATCTTCCCTTCTAGAATAAAAAAGAATAGGGACATGCTTTTTAGCCCTGAATAGAGGTGTTTTCAGCAAATTAAATTCTGTGTCAATTTATGTTAATGAAAGGGAAAATCCTGAACAATAATATCCAGATATCGCTCCATTTATTTCATGTACTAAGGTCAATTCTACAATCTTTCACAATTTCTTATTCTGTGATTATAAATCCCAACAGGGTGTCCATACAGGACCTTAAAAAAAAAGTCAAAATGGCAGTAAAAAATGGCAGTGTGATCAAAGCCTTACACACAATATCCATGTATGCAAAATGTGCAGGGCGTTGATCACACTGATGTCACTGTCAACTTTATTTTTTACTTTTTTGAGCCCTACTCAGACAATGCTGAATCCCAAATCAGTTTGCATTCTATCTTTTATATCTGAATTAGAAGGTCAAAAATTAGTCATTGCAAATTTGGAAAAGAAAGGGGACAGCTAAAAACCCCAACAACCCACTGTTCTGACCTAGGCTTCCTTAGAAATTAAACAGCAGAAATTTAGTCCCGGCAAACCTCTTTAATTCATACGGCTGTAAATTACTTTCATTTACAGTCCGAAGAATTGATAAACAGTCTTTCAGTGGAAGGTTATCAACACCCACCTATCTCACATGGAACGCTTCCAAAGAGCTAATTTCCAGATGCAGGACAAGGCCAAACTTGGCACAGAGTCACAAACAGAATTTTCAAATCTTGAATCAGCCAGATGAACTAATTGCTTCCTGCAAAAGCTCATGTCCCATTTGCTTCTCTTTTATGTCTTATGGGAAGGGCCAATCATCTCCAGGCCTTACTCCCAAGTTGACCCTGTTTCCTTAATTGTTCCTGTCTCCTGGCAGCTCTATGCATGTGCACACTGGGAACAGGTTCATGCTATTCTTCTGCCTCGCTGATGTCAGACTCCGGAGGCAGCAAAGAACTAGCAGATGGCCTTGGCTCCCTCTCTGCCTCTGACTCAGAGTCATCATCCAAGCCTTCACCAGACTCCAGGACTGGCCTATGTTTCTCCCCAACCTCCTCACTGTCCAAATCTGCTGCCAGCTCTGCTGGCCGCTAGCAGGCAAAAAAACACCGTCATGTTTATATAAAATGCATAATGTCAATCTTGCAAGGCAGTCCAAACAATAAGGACACCAAAAAATATTATCTCTAAGTTTACTATAAGGATACATTAACACAGCAATGCTTAGATCTGCCCCGCAGAGCCATCCTGGAAACTGAAGGACTGGCCCACGGTGCCGGGTGCTGATTTACAAACTGGTGGTAGCTGGAAGCATGCTGGGGGCCATGGCACTTGAAAACAGAGCTCGGGAGGGGCCTGCGTGGCCCTCACAAGCTCTGTTTTCACAGGCAGAAAGCTGGAGTAGGCCATGGTAGTGAAAAATGGAGCTCAGGAGGTCTACGTGTCCGGCCCTCGAGGTCAAACACACCCAATGCGGCCCTCAATGAATTGAGTTTGACACGCCTGCATTAATAGAATCTTCATTTACTGTTATTTTAGTTCAGCTTTCCCAATCTACCAGTAATATGGGAAGCATAAATTCTCAAATTTCTTAATCATGACGAATTCTGGGAATTACAAATGAAAGAGATCTAGAACATACAGGTTGTGATCAGGTGCTCTAACTGAAGGTTGTATCAGTCATCACTCTATTCCAATGTTTTAAACTTTAGTAAATTTAAAATATGTAGATTTTAACTTGGAAGTCCACTGATCTTGAAGTTTCTAAGGTTCATAGATGGCCTTAACATGGGAGGAGGGATTCAGGATGGGTGAGTGGGTAGGTGGAGGTACTGAATAACAAAGTTGAAAGGGACCTTGGAAGTCTTCTAATCCAAGCAGGAGACCTATACAATTTTAGACATATGGTTGTCTAGTCTCTTCTTAAAAATCTCCAATGATGGAACACTCACAACTTCTGGAGGCAAGCTGTTCCTTGTTAATTGTTCTCACTGTCCAGAAATTTCTCCTTAGATCTAGGTTTGTTCTCTCCTGAATTAATTTCCACCCATTGCCATACTTGCTATCCTGCCTTCAGGTGCTTTGGAGAAAAGATGGATCCCCTCTTTGTGGCAGCCCCTCAAATATTGGAACACTGCTAGCATATAACCCCTAATCAGGGGTGAAATTCACTTACCTTCCCTATCGGTTCACAAATGTGTGTGCGCCGCACTTTTCACGCATGTGCGAAGCCTTCTGCGCATGCGCAGAGGCTGAAAATTTTGCAAGAAAAGGATGTCATGACATCCGCATGGGTGGGCAGGGCTTCGCACAGTCGGCCCTACTGTAACATGAGATCTGGATAGAACCGGCTGAATTTCACCCCTGCCCCTAATTCTTCTTTTCATGAACCAGACATATCCAATTCTTGCAACCTTTCCTCATGTTTTAACCTACAGACCCTTAATCATCTTTGCTGCTGTTCTCTGCACTCTTTCTAGAGCCTCAATATCTTTTTTATATCATTGTGACCAAAACTGAATGCAATATTCCAAGTGTGATCTTACCAAGGCATTATAAAGTAATATTAACATTTCATGTGATCTTGATTCTATCCCTCTGTTAATGCAGCCTAAGACCATGTTGGTTTTTTGGTGGTGTTGCACACTGCTGGCTCATATTTAAGTGATTATCCACTAAGATCCTAGATCCCTCTCACAGTTACTACTATTGAGCCAGGTACTAAAGGTATCTACAGTCATGTGAAAAAGAAAACTTTTTTTTTTGGTGATTTTAAAAATCATCTGGTTCTTAGCAGTTCTTAAAAGTAGATAAATACAACCTCAGATTTCTATCTTACCAAGAAGTAGGTTATGGTCTACTTTGTTTAATGTCTTACTGAAGTCAACGTATACTTATAGAAATAGAATAGAAATAGAATTTTTATTGGCCAATTGTGATTGGACACACAAGGAATTTGTCTCCAGTGCATAAGCTCTCAGTGTACATACAAGCAATATGTGATAAATCGTGATCATAGTCATCATAAAAGTACATTGATCATAAATCATAAGATACAACACTTGGTGATAGTCATAGGATACTAAATAAGCAATCAACATAAATCATACTAGGTTACTAAGTAAACAATATAAATCATAAGATATAAGTAACAAAAGTTATAGTCTAAAGAAGATAAAATGATAGGTAATAGGAAAAATGAGAAGAATAATAGAATACAGCCTGACTAGATAGTTTGGCAGTGTTGTAGGAATTAGCTGCTTAGCATAATGATGGCATGTGGGGGTGAGTGTCCTTGTGTCTATTTGTTCTGGCGTGCAATGCCCTATAGCATCGTTTTGAGGGTAGAAGTTCAAAGAGTTTATGTCCAGGATGTGAGGGGTCTGTAGATATTTTCACAGCCTTCTTTCTAGCTTGTGCAGTATCTGTTTTTGACAAACCATGTTGGTTTCTGATTATAATTTTGGGTACTGGATGCTCTTAGAACAAAAGCTCCCCCAGATTCCCTCACCCCCGCCCCCCCCCCCCCCGAGCTGGCTCATAAACATGTCTTCCTAAGGTTGAGAAACTTTGCTCTGTTCATTCAATTCTAATGGAATTGAGTTCCAAATTGGAAGATATCACCGTATAATCATTTCCTTCTCATTCCACCTTTTGTGACCCATTATTATAACAAAAGTTCAAAAATAAATGCCCACTTTTTGTAGAAGCAGATTCCTTTATTCTAGGAGTTCTTGTTTTGTAAAAACACTGCATACTTACCCACTTCCAGTACAAGTAAATTGCCAGTTTATCTCAAATCAAATATAATCATATTATATTGTTCACACACAAATAACTTAAACTTGCCATATGCATCAGCATACCTTCTTTCTTATGTGTGAAGTATCTAGCAATTTGTTCCATTGTTACAGCAATAATACTTGCCAGATGTACAGTAATCTGTAATCAGAGGGATATTAGTATTATAATAATGAAATTATTGTTTCTGTTGTATTTCAGTTTTCCTCTTGAAAGAAGCATTGAAGTTTATGACTGCAAAGAAAAATATCTGAAGTGTAAAGCCTCAAATGATTTTAAACTGTGGCAACTTGCCCAAATACAGCATTTTTAGATCATCAGACAATCTGGCATGAATAATACGTAAATGAAAATCACTTCAGTAGACAATGTCAGAAATGACAACAAAAAAATATTTTTGGTTCTGTAGTGTTAATGGTCCTGCACTTCATTTCTAAACAAAGGTTGGTGAACAGGTTGTAAAGTACCCACTAAATATTCAGTCACAAAATTACCCATGCAATAAAGACATCTGATAAAATTCACAGCAGGAAGTTCTACAAGAGACAAAATTTCCGGCAACATTTCCAGTTTGCTGTTTTTCAGCACTGTACTTAATCTTCCACATAAAATTAGCTCATCCTTTTTATTTGATCTTAGAGTTTAATTATCCTGTTTATCTCATTAGAAATTAATTGAGCTACAAGTTGCATCATGGAAGTATAGTTTCTCTATTAAGAAGTTGGAATAATCACAGTTGACAGCAAATTTATCAGCAACTATATTTATATTTATATCTATATCTATGGCCAGAACTATTTCATTTAAATTTGTATCCTCTATATTTATATCCTCTGTTCTTCAGTGGCAGCCACTCACTCACTCTTTCCCCAAGTATACGGTATATTACATGTTGTAAAGATTTGCTTTAAAAACAAAAGAAAAAGAAACTCAAAATACACAATTCAAGAAATATACATATTTCAACAATCGATAAAAAATAATCTCTGAGTGATTATTTGCATTTATTTTTCATTTTTGCATTTTGCATTTTTCATGAATCAATTTTAGAAATAATGCTAAGGCAGAATTCTGAAGAATTTTCACAACTGACCAAGGATGCTGTTGCATATCCACTTGGTTCTTCTTGCTCATAGACAAATAAACCAGAGAGCTTACATTCAGGGTTGTTGGTTTTTAGCATTACACTCAAATGTCATTACTCAACTTATATAAGGTGGAGCAAAATGATTTACAAAGTTTTCTTCCTCCAGAGCCTCTTTTGCTGTTCCATAGCATTTAACTATTCTTAGGACCGGATTTTCAATAAACATAAGAAGCTGAGTGGCCTCTGTGAATGAAGCCAATCAGAGCCTTTCCATCCTAAAAGAACACATTGTAATGATACAGAATACAAATAGCATACCTTTGACTTATTTGAATCAAAAGTTATTCATCAGACCAGTGGTGAAATTCAAAATTTTTTCCTACCGGTTTGGTCAGTGTGGTTTGGGCATGGTTTGGTGGGGGGCTCATGTGACTGGGTGGGCATGGCCAACTCAACATCACTCATGTCCAGAGATGCCTCACCCGGCCCACCCATTCCTTGTCGTTAATGACGGGGAAATGGGGAGGGGGATTTTCCTGCCTACCATCTTTCCCTTAGCCTGTGCTGAGTTTCAGGAATGGATGACAGGCAGGAAAATCCCCTTCCTCATTTTCCTGCCTTTCACGAAAACAGTTCCATTCCGAGCCTTCAGAGCTGCAATCCTGGGATACGCTGAAGGCTCGGAATGCCTCTGCTTCAGCGCAGAATGACTTTCGCCCATCTTTTTCTGGGCGCGGTGCTTCTGTCTATTTATTTGTTTGTTTGTTTGTTTGTTCAATTTATATGCCGCCCTTCTCCGGAGACTCAGGGCAGCTTACAATGTGTTAAGCAATAGCCTTCATACTTTTGTATATACCTGCTTAGTAGGGCTTTCGGCCCACCCTAAGCGGTGTTCTTTTTTATACAAAGTCAGCTTATTGCCCCCACAATCCGGGTCCTCATTTTACCTACCTAGGAAGGATGGAAAGCTGAGTCAACCTTGAGCCTGGTGAGATTTGAACTCGCAGTAATTGCAGGCAGCTGGCAACTAAGTGCTACTTAACAGCACTTTAGTCTGCTGCACCACCAAGGCTCTGTTGGGCCACTTCCTGAAGCTGGCAGCTCTGCAGACAGCTGCTTTGCTTTTTCCCTCTTTTTCCTCATGGGAGGCTTGTGTGGTAGCACCACCAGAAGGTGAGGCAGAGGCATGGGGGGGGGGGCAGAGGCAATCCCAAGCACCAGCCCCTTTGTCCCACTGTCTCATGGCTTGTCTCAGCTGCATCGAACAACCACCAGGATGGGGTGTCTGGATTGCCTGCCTACTTCATGCCGGTGTCACTGCGCAAGCCTCCCGTGAGCCTCCCAAAAAGAAGGAAAAAGCAAAGCAGCTAGCTGCGGAGCTGCAGGCTTTGGGGAAGCGGCCCAACAAGCAGAAGCACTGAGTCCAGAAAGAGAAGGGCAAAAGTGGTATTTGCCCAAGGGACCAGTAGGCTATAGAGGCGAAGGCGAGCTCTGGGGTGGCAGCGGCACTCTGGGAGGGAAGGCAGATGTCCCGGGGCTGCACATGCGCACCACATGTGCAGCCCCAGGACATCCACCCACCCTCCGGAGTGCTGCCGCCACTGCCCCTCTCGACCCCAGGGCAGCGGCTGTGTATCCCTCCAAGGGCCACCCGCCCACCCACTGGCCAGGCTGGACTGGGAGTGGCACATCTCCCATGATGGGCTGGATGTGGGACTGGACCTCGGAAGACAAGCAGACATGAGGGACTGCCAGAAAGGTCGCATGGAAGGCAGGCTAGCATGGCAGGGCTGCGGGAGAATAGGCTGCTAGCTCCCTTCCCTGCAGCCGGGCGGCCCTAACATGCTTGCTTGCCTGCCTTCCATGCAGCCTTCCTGCAGTCCCCTTGGCCAGTTTGCGAAGGCAGGCAAGTCCCCGGGTGAGCGGGCAGGAGGGGAGGGACCAACCAGGAGTGGTTTTTACTGGTTCGGCGAACCATTTAAAATTGCCACTACCAGTACGAGCGATCCAGTCTAATCCGGTCAAATTCCATCCCTGCATCAGACTCATTGACCCAGTTGTTTTATTACTGTATATCATTACCTCAAAACTGATATTTACAATTTCTCATACAAAAGGTATTAGTATTTTAATCAAGATTCCTGTTTTATAAACTAATCTTTAGAAATATGTCATGTTAAAACATCATGATTCAAACTCAAACCCTTTGTATCAGTCTTTACATCAGACAAGTGGTGTGACTTCAATAACAATGCTATGACTATCTTCTTGCCTGTTTTGACTCCTGCCCAGGGATGCTGCTGAGTTTTATCCAAAAGCTGGATGTCTTTGCCAATTCTAAGTTTTAAAGTATCCGTGATTATCCAAAAAAACAGATTCTTTGCAGTTACCTACTCTGAAACCATCTCAAGTTAACTGCAGTGGTTCTGTTCTGTCTACTTTTTCCTTCTCAGTCTTCTAAATCTGTCATTTCTACAACAATCCATCTTCCCTCTAGAATATTACTACCCAAACCTTACTTTCACATCTACATTTTGTTGTACATAATTTATTTTGTACACACACACAAAAAAATCATAGGTTCCCTTGAGTCAAACTTGGCTCCTGATGACTGTATTGACATATTCATTTAGTTCTCATGGCAACAATACAGAAATGGGTTCGCCTTTGCCATTTTCCAATTATATTCATTTGGAACTCAGAACTTGGAAACGGTTTGCCAATGATGTCTTCCAAAATATCTTTCCACCCCAGAAATATTTTGGTAATCTCTCATTCAACTACTATACTTACCAAGACTGACTTTGTTTTTTGTTTATATTAGGGAAATTGCTATATGCTGCCACCTATTGTAACATTCACATATTTACACCTTTGGAAAAGGTCCATTCATTTTTAGGTGTATTGCGATACACACACATATACAGGTAGTCCTCAACTTACAGCCATTTAGTGATCATTCAAAGTTATAACAGCACTGAAAAAAGTGAATAACTGTTATTCACACAACCGTTGCAGCATCCCCATGGTCACATGATCAAAATTCAAACACTTGGCAACTGAGTGGGGCAGTAGATTAAGGCACTGATTAACATTCAGCTGCCTGCAATTACTGCAAGTTCTAATCTCACCAGGCTCAAGGTTGACTCAGAAAGGGTCCATCCTTTCTAAGGTAGGTGAAATGAGGACCCAGATTGTGGGGGCAATAAGATGACTTTGTATAAATATACAAAAGTATGAAGGCTATTGCTTAACGCATTGTAAGCCGCCCTGAGTCTCCGGAGAAGGGCGGCATATATATCAAATTAAAAACAAAAACAAAAACAAGCAAAAGATCTCTGGGTGTTTTAAACTTTAAACTCTAATTAGTTGTAATCAGTAGAGCAAGGGATTATGACTGTACTCAAAATATTTTGAACGAATCCAAACCTAATCCTGTTGAATTTTGTAATTTAAAGTAAGATATTCTGAAAAAAAACGTGGCAGTAGGTTACATGTATTCTTGGAGGCAGTAAAAGACATAGACACAATGCATTCTCTTTCTTATTCCAAAGAGCCACTCTGGCCACATAAAATGATCAAATCCAGAATAAATATCCATGTCAAACCTGGATGGCATAATTAAGAGGCATATTGCTTTTTTCATAAAATGAGGATAGAATTCACATTGATTCGTTTATTGGTTTTTCTGCATAATAACAACTATCTTCCAGGTATCTGGCCATTTTCAAATATTTATTTATAAATATTCATATTGTTTCTCTTGCAAAAAGCAGACCTTAAGTTTCAAATGAGGACTTTGTCTATGGAAGGACTGAAGCGCATACCATGAAGAAAAGTTTGAGAGGCAGTCCTATACGTCTGCCGTCACATTCAGAATACTTTGTGTCTTCTCCCTATAATCCAGCAGTGACCCTTCTGAAACATTCTTAGATATTTATGCTCCTGGTGGAAATAATCTGCGTTAGAAGTTTGAATTGGAGTTAATTAACCAGTTGTCAAGTGGAAATATAAAGGTTTATTAGTAAGTTCCACTAAGGTGTACTTTCTCTGAACAAGACTTAATCTGAACAAAGACTTTATAATGAATAAATTATTAATTAATAATAAAATATTGAAACCTGGCAATTGTTTACAATTGGGACATTTTTAAAAAAACCCAAAGGCTTGATTTTTCTTGCTGAAAAGCAAGCTATTCATAGTGATACATTCCAGGCTAGAATTGAAAAATCATCAAATGATTCAAAGTGCAGATTGTGCAAAGAGATGGAAAAAAACAGTAAATCACTCAGCCCATGCAAGAAGATTTCAGAAACTGATTATAAACAATGACATAACACAGTTACCAAAATGATTCACTGGAACATCTGTAAAAATTATCATGCAAGAGTACTGAAAAATTGGTGACTGTACATAGCTGAAAAAGTAGTAAAATAATAGCAGGTTAAAATATTGTGGGATTTCTGAATACAAACTGGTAAGAGACTAGCTCATATCACATCAGATTTAACTGTGATTTAAAAAAAAAGCATAGTTAATTGATATGGCAATATCAGGAGACAGTAGAGTAGACAATAAAGAATTGGATTAAAATATGAAAATCAAAATTGAAAGATTATGCATAAACTGAATATGGTGCCCCAGTAGTTTTGGGAATATTACGTGCCATTCCAGAAAATCTTGGCAAATGGCACTTGGCAAATATACACATTGACAAAATTTCCATTTGTCAATTACATGCTGTCAATCTACACTATTGGATCCGCACATATACTACACCAATAATTATGTCATTTTAGGTTCTTGGGAAGAACTCAGTACGTATGAAGACCACACTAGCTACAGAATTAGCAGCTATGATTTCATATTCTTGTGTACATAATAAAAAATAATATGCTATAAAATAACCTGCATAAACTTTTAGTGAAGTGAGTGGTAGCATTTGCCAATGAATAAGTTGCATCCAAATGGATTTGGATACAAATTAGCTAATAGGACTTTGATAAGACTCTTTGCTGTGAAATTATTTCTGCATTACCATTTTCCTACTATCCTTTTTCATTTCTTGGGATCCAAGTTCATTGAAATCTAGAAAGCAGAAACTGCAGGAAATCTCCACGGATATTTCACAGAAATGAATAATTAACACCGATTCTCAAGCAAACAGTGAAACATAACTATGGTAATTTTTTGTTTTTGTTGCTGTTGTTTGAATTCAGGACATTTTATTTGTACTGAAATTACAGCTTGATTTAAACCATTCATTTCATCTTTAGGTAAGTGTGCAAACATTCCCAATCTGGGCCACTCTTCTGTGTGCCCTCCCTGAAACGAACCTGCCTGCTGACCTTAGACTGCCAACTTCCTGCCAGCTTAGCCATTTTTTCCCAAACTTCCTACAAGCAAAGTACTAGAGAGTGTAGGAGAAAGACTGGAAGAGGAGTAAAAGGGATCAGTTTAGAGTCATTAGTTAGTAGCCAACTAAGGAACTAAGTGAACCAAGTTCAGTCCCCCTTGATTGTTGTTGGAACTTATCTAACTCTAACCAGGTGCTGACCATTAGTCAAGAAGATTCCTGCCCATAGACTTTTAGCAATGAATCAGTTAATTTAAATTTTCATGAGTGGATCTGGTTTTACATGCCCTCAGGAAGGGAAGGGAAGGGAAGAGGAGGGGAGGGGAGGGGAAGGGAAGGGAAGGGAAGGGAAGGGAAGAAAGGGAAGGGAAGGGAAGGGAGGGGAGGGGAGGGGAGGGGAAGGGAAGGGAAGGGAAGGGAAGGGAAGGGAAGGGAAGGGAAGGGAAGGGAAGGGAAGGAAAGGAAAGGAAAGGAAAGGAAAGGAAAGGAAAGGAAAGGAAAGGAAAGGAAAGGAAAGGAAAGGAAAGGAAAAGATTCTTGATGCTTGCAAGCTTCTCATAAGAAAATGCAATGGAAGCAAGCCGAAAGTTGGAAATCTGTCCTGCTTCCACTGCTTTTTTGCCCTCTCATGGTCATTCTGTTTTTCTGTTTAGGTAAAGAAATATCTCTGAAATGATGACTCCATTCAGTGGGCCATGGGTTGTCTAACACCAGCCAAAGTTCATCAGATTCAACTATCCAAAATCAAGAACATAAGCTCACTGATTTTAGTGATTGTAATTGGAGAAGACTTTTCCAATGACATGGTTTTTAAATATGCTTGCATTATCTCATTACCAATTGTTTCTCTATGGTTTGAAAAATGTTCATATTTTATTAGTTCTTGGACTCAGTATGATATCAATATTTGTCATGACATAACATATATTCTTCTCTGGTCCACATTACTATTTTAAATTTATGTTCACCCAGAAATGTTTCCATAAGCAAGTTAGATAATGTGATATTAGCTAATATCCATTAATATTAACATTTGAAATTAATTAACCAGTTCATATACCATAGTACCAAGAATGATATACATGCACTCTGTTTTCAATCTGAAAAAAAAAACCTAAGGAGAAATGCTTTCACTTACATTAATTCTGTAAGTAAAAGTACTTTTCAGATTTTTTTTCTTGTATTTATTATTTAAAAGTAATTAAAATGGTTCAGTATTCTATAATAACAGAAATAACGTATTTATGATCATCAGTTCATAACTGATATTAAATTCTGCCTGAAAATATAATAAACTCATAATAAAACTTGATCATTAAATGGATTTTTGTGACAGTTTTATAATGCAGAGGCTTTATAAAATCATATCAAAGGCGTAACATAAATTCAGTCAAATGCTTTCAGTAGTCTGGAAAATAAATATTGTGTTCTGTTTTCATATTTAATATATTTATGCAATTTATTACTATAATCCTTTTTCTTTTGTGATCATATACGTACACATATGATTATGCTGCTCTGTTGGCAGAAGTGTATCTCTTTGATTTTGTGCATTTTGTTGTCTAGAAAGAGAATAACTTTTGGAATAGCTGCTTCATATACATTGCCCTCCAGCCAAACCCTAGTCTGTTACTCTAGCTGGAATAGGGTTAGCCTTAGTTCATATGTTCTATCTTCTTTTCCAACTATTGAATCAGCAAGATTTCACACAATTTTTCTGAAGTATCTTGACTACTTTACTTTCTTTGTTGGACTGGAGCCAAAATAATATAATTTAAGAGTTTAGAGATATAGTATCACTACTAGATTCAAATAAACACTAGTCTAATCTAATCTTAAGGCTTCTTACAGCATCTCATAAATTATCTGCCTCCCATAAAGAACCAGTCTGTAGTTAAGACTATACCATGGCACCATCATACCTTGATAACACGCATACTTCCTCCTTGATTGTCCTTTCCTGTCTCCAGCCCATGCATGAAACAACCTTAAATTATTGCTGAATCTTTGAAGTAAAAGTCGTTTTTACTGTTAAAATGACACGGACTGACCCAGCACAATCTCAGGGTATGTAAAATCTGTAACACATTATTAATGATTATTCTGGAGGTGAGAACTGATGAGCAACTGTAGTGTGACCAGAAATACTGTATGTTTGAGCAGTACTGATGACTCTTTCTCTTTATCACTAGCCAGTCTCCATTAGAGCCATTTCCTTCTATCATTTGCCTAGACCTCTAGCACCCTTTCATGAGTTCTTTTTTATAGAAGTTGATTTTCTATTTTTTAAACTCTCAAAGTCTGGACACCACCCCCTTTTATGTATTGGGAAGAAGGAGCATATTTATACAATTCTGAATTGAAATGCCATCAGTAGGCATTGATTACCTTTAGATTCTATAACTCTGTCTTTACCCATGCATGTACCTGGAATTGGGCTTTTGTTGCTTATTTTCCCATTTCTCTTTGTTTGTCCATTTCAATCAAGTAAGAAATATGATGGTCCAGCCAGTAATAAGTTTCTGTTCTCCCAGTCTACAGGACCTTTTCGTTGCACAGTCAAGATATGGTCTCCTCCTACTGCCGCAGTAAGGTTTTCCTAAAATCACCGTATATGCCCAAATGGGACATGGGAAGAGCTGCAGACAAAGGAATACAGGCAAATCCTGAGTCAGATAAATCCTTTTTATATTGTACTGTCCTTCCCCCTCCCATCTACATTGATTCCCCTGCTAGGTAGTGACACAGTAAAGAGGAATGGGAACAAAACCATCAAAGTAAACCCACAATCTTGTCTGTAACAAGTAGCACATTAAGAGCAAGACAACAACATTTATCAATTTCTCACAATAGCCAAAGCAAGAATGAGGATGGCAAGTTTTACCCCATTATTATTTTTTTTACATTGACTCAAATAGGGAAGTTAGTAGTTCTATTCAGTAATGGAGAAAAAAACAGTAATCTGGCATTTATGTGACAGTCACAATATAATTCAGAACAGCCTATGGTTTGTATTCCACACTTGATTTTCTTTGGAGGAAAAAACATTGGATAGTTAGTATAATTAACAAAAAGAGAAGAGAAGATTAGGAAACTGTAACAATTATATTTTAAAATGTTGGGGGAAAGATTTGAATTCCCTTGCCAGTGTGAAAAGAAAAATCACATGGCATTGTCATCTTTTGGTAATCAAGTAGTTACATAAACCTGTTGTGAACCCTGGATCATGCAAAATAAAACAAAACCCCAAAGAAGTAATATTAAATCAAACATAATGTAATCCAATCTTAATACAGTATCTGACATTTGTGTGTTTTCTTTCCCTTCAGTAATAGTAAAGGTTGCAATGTCAAAGCTGCTGTTCCTGCAGGAAAATTGATTAGTTCAATTTCGAAGTGTCAGACTTGTACACAGTTCAGTACACAGTAAAATTCAATTTTGGTGATTAACACTCACAGTGACTATTTTTGGTGCAACAGCCAAATCCTTATCTCTAAACCAGGCACTCATTATTCTAATATATTAGTTTCTTTTGTGATCGGCTAGTTATTAGTTCTATATAACTTCTTATAAAGAAATCCTAACGATCTATATCCAAATATTGTCTTTCACATTTATCATGACTGATAGGAAAAGTCACCAGGAAAGTAGGAGGAATCCCCCCTCCCCAAATGGTAATATAAAGAATGTAAATGTTAGGGATTATAATTGAAAATTGCACCTTTATTTAACATTTAAGCACCTCACTTTTCTTCTTTGATGAAACTATTGTACAGAAAACTTGTATCAACAGCAAAAATAATCTGAGATCCCAGCTATGCTACGTGGAAACATTGTTGCTTCCTTTATCTTGAGGTATGCATAATAGTTGAGAGAGAAAACATGTACTACCAAGAACAGAAACCTGGATGTATAGCATCTTGATTCAGATGCACAAGCTGATATCAGTGTGATTGTTTGGATTGCATTGAAAATTTGCATGGATGAATGCAATGAAATATACACCTAAACTTGCATCAAATCTATCTTCTGCCTTAAGCTGACAAAAAATATTACATTTTCAATCTATTTATTCAAGGGTGTCCCCCATTGAGACAAATCCATATAATGCCACTGAGTTCCAAATATTGCTGAATCATAACTCTTAAGCAACCTTCATCATTAAATGTATCATTAAATGCACTTACTTTTGGGTTGCAGGGTTAACAGCACAAAATCATTTTATTGGAGGGAAAAGCCTCTTGTTTTGACTAATGGCTAGTTTGGAATCTGATTTTGAACACTAAGCAACAATAATTTTTCACCTTATTACCTATTGCATGACAATTTAATTGTTTCATAGTAAGCTTTCTTATTTCATTCATGGCCAATGGAATTACTATACTAAAGGAAAATAATTTGACCTCTTAATCATCAGTTTAATAGATAGTCAATAAGGGTGGGTTAAGAAGAGATGTGAGTATTCATGGGACTAATTTGTGAAGTGTAATAAAACCCATTGGACTATGTTTCAATGTAAAAATAAAATAAGATCCAAAATTTTGATTATACAATTTCCTAATAAAATGTAAAAATGATAGTTCTTTTTATGTTGTTATATACTTTTAGTGTATATTTAAGCTCTTTGTCCCTACAGACAATATGTACAGTATATGGAAAGAGGGGGAGGGAGAAGGAGAGGGAGAGGCAGAGGCAGAGGGGGATGGGAACAGGAATAGGGAGAGGAGGGGAGGGGGAGAAGGAAAGTGGGGAGAGAAAGGAAAAGAGAGAAAGAGAAAGGAAGAGAGGGAGAAAGAAAGAAAGAGAGATAGGTTCTTTTTATGAAAATTACATTTGTGAAACCCCAAAACTATAAAAAAAATAGAATTTTCTTGCCATGAGAGTATTAGATAACTTTGATCCAGAAAATTAGAAATAGCAGATGCAAATTATTCTGCATTTGTTTACAAGTATACATACAGTATTATCATATTATCATGATTGTGCCCCTATTTTAGCTACCTTTTGTTTCCTAGTTCTTATTTTCATATTAAGTTTACAAAAAGATTTTCCTAAATCTGCTTATGAACTTAAATACTTTAGGAAACATCTAGTTTATTAAATGGATATTTGCCCCTTGCGATTTCCATACAGTTGACTTAGATTACATACGTATGACATTGATGTTAATGGGAATTAATGAAAAATAAATACAAAATGAGAAATAGATTCAACAAGAATGCCATTCTACTGTTTTCTACTATATTCACACAGAAATACTTTCATTAGGCTCATAACCATGACTATCTGTAACAGACAATTGCTATTCATACTTACATATAAGAGCAGGGGTATCAAACTGTATTTCTTTGAGAGCTGGACCAGCATTGTAGTTCTCCTCCACGGGCTGGCCAGCGGGCAGGGAGAGATACAGGATGGACAACACCTGCAGCATCCTGCTGGTGAAAACGGGGTGTGGGAGGCTGCACAGAGCCCCATTTTGGCTGGCAGAGCGCTGCAGGAGGCCATCCGGACTGAAAATGAGGTGTGGGGACTGCACGTGGCCCCCCCACACCCCATTTTGACTGCCAGAGGCACCACGGGCCAATCCTTTGCTATTTTTAGGCCAGAAAGATTCCAGGCCAGATTTAAGCACCCAGTGGGCCAAATCCTGCCCACGGGCCTTGACTTTGACACCCCTGCACAAGAGGATGAACAAAGCACAGCCATCTCAAAACTTAACAACCAAATGAATCTGATCACCATAGTCTTTACATTTCAGAATGAACCTGCATCCTCCACAATCAAGCACAAGAGGGTTCACAATAGTGCAGAAATCAAATCTCACCAAACTGATCAAAATAACCTGACACAGGTTGGTCAATTGTTCAACAAGTCTTAAAATTCCAAATCGCCAAAGCATAAGGGCATAAGCAAAGCAAAACTCAACAAAAAGACACTCAAAAATTTTACTCAAGGAATGAGTTGACTTCCCATCAAACTTAAGTATGGATTATAACATTTAAGGCCTTGAATGTTTTAATGTATTTTTAAACATTTAGATACATAGACAGAGGAATACTAATTAAGTTCCAGATGACATAAAATTGTACGGGAATGTTAATACTCTAGAACAGAGGTTCCCAATCTTTTTCGGTTCGCGGCTCCCATAGCAATCCGACTTGCAACTGCGCATGCGGACTAGCCGTTTCAGAAATGGCGCATCAGCGTTAGACCCAGCGGGCGGAATATTTCGCGGCGCCCTTATGACGATAGCGCGGCTCCCCAGGGAGCCGCGGCTCACACTTTGGGAACCACTGCTCTAGAAGACGTACCGGTAAATGAAATTCAAAATAAGCCTAACATGGTAGGGAAATGAAATAAAAGTAATAGAATGAAATTCAAAAGAGACAATTGAGAAGCTTTACTTTAAAGACATTTCTTTTTTTTTAAATCAAGTTTTTATTTTTTTTTTAATTTATACATATCATTGTGTGAATGGTGCAATGTTTGAGTATCATACATTTCAATACATATAAACATATTCCTAATTATTACATTCCATTTTCCTTATTCCATATTATTTGCTCCTACCTTTTACACAAAGATTTAATTTTCATAGAAATATTAATTAGTATGCAATAACATCTAAATCGATGTGCTTTAGCATCCATATTATCTTCCATTATAATTTCAATAGTATAACCCTCAAAAAAAAAAAGAAAGAAATTGCCGGTCTTTTTTCTTTTCTCCTGTACAATATATTTCACCCATTTTTACAACAATCCCTCTCCTTTCTCCTCCCTCTCTTCTCTACTCCCCTCTCCTTCTCTCTCCTTCCCTCTCTCCTTCTCCTGTCCACTCTCTATTTCGCCTCTCACTTCTTCTCTACTTCTATCTCCTTCCCTTTCTACTCTTTTCTTTTCCTCCACTCCCCCTCTTTCCATTCCCCTCTTTATCCTTACTCTTTCTCCCCATTGAATGTCTCAATTGAAGACATTTCATTACCCAAACTGGGTAACATCATTAGTGCTAGTAAGTAGCTCCTTACTAGTACTGATGATGTTACCCAGTTTGGGTAATGAAACGTCTGCAAGAAAAGAACCAATCTCAGAGAGCACCAAGGCACCTCATTTTAACCTTGACCTACAAATATTCTCCTTTATTGCTTTGCATTTAAGAAACTGAAATGAAATGAACAATATCAAGAAGTTTCATGAGAGTATCTATAAAACATCCTTAAAACCCTTAAAATATTAGTTGCAAACAAAATATGTTGCAAAGTAAATATGTAGGAAATATGCTGGGTAAAAAAGATAAATTTAGGCTGCAGAAATTGAAAAAATTATTTGAAAGCATGGAAAATATTAGGTTCACTTTATTACATTTTTGGACAACTCATTTTAAGAATTCAGATAAGCTAAAAGAGATTCAGGAAAAGATAGCAAAAATCATTCATTATAGGACTAAAAATTAAATCCTAGATAGATATTTAGCTTTCATAAGGGGACATTGTGGAAGATGGTAGTATAAGAGATAGGGAAGTCTATGTTTTACCTACTCTATGAACACTCTAATTACTCATACAAATTTGTATGGCTTATTTTGTATGCCTTACAGATTGATCTTTACTATATTTAATTTTTACTACTTTGTTTTACCACTTTTCTTTTGTTTTCTCTCAATGCTAACACATAATGCTTCATGTTAGCTAATTAAACAGGTGGTGGGAAGAAGTAATAAAAACATATTTTAAAAACTACTTTAGCCATTTTATTTGTTTTATTCAGCCTTATTCATTTAATCTAAGAAAATACAGTACAAACCTCAGCAATGTGGATCTAAGCTGTCAATTTTCAGAAACGTAATCTTTGCCATTCTATAATGCCCATGTTTTTTCTGCATTCTTCTTTCATCTTCCAATTAATTAGCTGCAAATGTGATAGTCTCACTGTCTGGACTTTCATTTTTCTCTCAACTTTTCATACCATGGGATATTCTGTGACTGCTGGTATATCATATCACTTCTAGAGTTCAGAGTTCAGTATACACTGTCCTTTGGCCATAGAGATACATTTATTCAGTTTTCTTTTCTTTTTTGAAACCTTAATAGGGCTAAGGAATGCAAGAATTAGTAGCAAATTTGTAGAAAGCTCCATATATTATTTAAACCAATAAGCCTGTTTAAAAATGCAGATTCAAGCTATAATTATACATCATTGGCAGTAGTCATTGTTAACATTTAACTTCTATTAAAATAAGGTGGAAGTTTTCATCGTGAGATACATTTGATGAAGGCTGGGTTACAAATAAATTTTGAAATGTTCTTCAGGACACTTGCTCTTAATCCATATCTCCTCTCCTGCTCCAGTGACTGCAGAGGACTGTTAATCCCACGTTTCAAAGACAGAAACTGAAAATATAAGTAGTGTGTTCATCTTTTCCCACCCACCCCCTTCTAATACCAGATTTTATTAACATGCATATCCCATTTTTACCCAGATGAATTCTTAATGCTGGAGAAGAAGAAAAGCATTGCTTAACATGAACTGGTATATATAATAAATAATGCACAGAGTTAGCAGCTTATCATCATAAGGAAACAGATGGCACATTTTCCTCCAGAGAATGCTGCATCTAGTATTAGAAAATGAGTTTCTGGACATGCCCGGGGTTAACAGTTCAAGCCTGAATTAATATGAGGTTTAGGGCATTTTTTGCTTGTTTTTTGTTTTAATATATCTTTTCCTTAGAAAATGCTGCCATTACACCATTTATCTGTCTCACTGAAGACATAAAAAGCCAAATGCAGTTGTTAGAAGATTCCAGAACAATCAAAAGGAAATCACACTCTGGGAATGTCTTGAGTTTAAAGGGACTAGCACTGCCACAATGCCATCCTATGATTAGGGAAGAGAACAGTGGCTGATTGTAAAATGAACCTAACGCACACAGACATAAGCAGACATAAAGGAACTTCATAAGTAGATCAGCCATAATTTAGCACTCTTGAACCTATTAAGCATATATTCCTTTTGGCATAAAATGATTTTTAAAAAAAAATATGGAATATGATTGATCCTATAAAGTCATTTGTAAATATGTAAATATGTATAGATAGCCGGTTTGGTGTAGCGGTTAAAGTATCAGGCTAGTAATCAGGATTCTGTGAGTTTTAGTTTCATGTTAGGCACAAAGTCAGTCTGTTGACCTTGGGCCAGCATACTGTCTCAGCCCTAGAAAGGAGGCAATGACAAACTACTCCTGCTAAGAGAACTGAAGGGTCATGTCCAGGCAATTGGCAGTAGTCTCTAAATTAGTCAAAGAAAGCAAAAAAGAAAAAAGAAAAAAGAAAGAAAGAAAGAATATAATGACTTTGCACCAGGTGGTAAAAATCCCTTTTCCATTCTTGAAGGCATTATTTAGCCTATGCCCAGTGTCTGCAACAACCTAAATTAGTCTAAGAAATATCTATCTATCTATCTATCTATCTATCTATCTATCTATCTATCTATCTATCTATCTATCTATTTATCCCTCCATGTTTCTCCAAAAATACAATCTACCTGTTGTGGCTCTGACCCCCGAGCCCATCGTATCGGAGGAAGAAGGCTCTGAACATGAAGGAGAGGAGCCGGCCAGGCCTCCCTCCCCCGGCCCCTCTCTCTGACAATTCCTCAGGTGTCGGCCGAAGGAGAGGAGTTGGCCAGGAGCCAAGCGTCTCCGATCGGTCGGAGAGTGATGAGGGAGACAAGTTGTGGCTGGACCCACGTCAGCGTCGGCGTGCTAAACGATCACAGCAGAGGAGGAGGCATGCCAGGGATTAAGCTGAGTCACTGGACCACACTGCACAGGCTATATAAAGGAGGGGGGTGGCCGTTTAGATTCTGTGACGGACAAAGTTAATTCTTGCAAGCTTCTTTGGTGCAAAGCCTCAGTCTGCTGAAGGATTGTGAATTGGACTGTTTTTTCCCAGCCGGTGTGTATTGCATTTGTTATCTGGTGGAGGAACACCCCCCTTCTTGTTATAGTAAAGAACTTGGCAGCCGGTTCCCATAGAGCTGTCAAGCCTCTGGTAACGGAACGCTTGTGTGTGCCAATTATTTAACCCTCGACTGTCTGTGTGGGTTTGTGCGTGTGGAGGACGGGGACAGAACACTACCCAGAAAACAAGCCCTAGCCTGATTTTCACGCCTGCTCCTAAAATAAGCCCCCCAAAAACCCTAGTTAAGCCCCGCCCACCATCTGGTTTTACGAGATGGGGTGAAGTGCAGGCTTAAAAAATCAAGCTAGGGCAGGGGGAGAGGGAGGAGCTGCCTCAGGCGCTCCGCACCCACTTACCTTAGAACCACCGCAGCTAGGCCCCCCATGCCCAACACCTGTCACGCCACTGCCTGAGTTCTTCTGCAGCCGTGGCAGGACATGAGCAGCCTCTTTTTCCTCCTTTAGCTTTTCCCTCAGTTGGGAGTAGGGTGGAAAGACTCCAGAAATAGGTCTTTGCAAGGCTTGTTGCTGCAGTGTAACTTGTTGTGCCATTGCGTGTGCGAGCAGTGGCACCGCCACAGCAAGCCTTGCGGCAGTGCTGCCATTCCTGCACACAAGGGCACAATGAGCCTCGCGGCGTCCTGCCACAAGCGGCTACACCACCGCGATGAGCCTCGCAAAGACCCATTTCTGGAGGAGTTTGGGGGAGAGAAACAAACCAGGTCTCTGCTGCTTCTGCTTTCTTGCATGCAGCCAAAAGTTCACAAAAGGCAGGAAGGTGAAATGCTAAGCTCGACTTTCTCAGCCTACTACCCAAGCGACCCTCCCCATGAAATATGAAATATTAATATCTTCTTCATTTGGATACAATGGAAGTTTTTTTAAAAGCTAGATTACTTTGACTCATTTAAAAAAACAAAACAAAGGGTGAACCTTCATAGGTTGAAACTCAAATTATTCTCAATTGTGATGTACATTGTCCTATGGCTTTTTAAAAATAACCATGTTCAGCATCCAGGATCTTTGAAAGTGATTTTCTATTAGCTTGTACCTGGCAGGCATACTAGGAATCAAGAAAAGAAGGCTGGCAGGCTCCTGGCCTATAGACTAAAGAAAATAAAAAATAGATCAAAAATGTCCAGTACCAGAAAGCGCACAGCTAAATTTGCAGAAACATGAAATTCATTAATGTCCTCTTCAAGCAATTTTATTAAAATGTTCACTAAGATAGAAGTACTTCTCAGTTGAGATAATTTTTTTTTTATTTGATTTATATGCCGCCCTTCTCCGGAGACTCAGGGCGGCTTACAATGTGCTAAGCAATAGCCTTCATACTTTTGTATATTTATACAAAGTCAGCTTATTGCCCCCACAAACTGGGTCCTCAATTTACCTACCTTAGAAAGGATGGAAGGCTGAGTCAACCTTGAGCCTTGGTGAGATTCGAACCTGCAATAATTGCAGGCAGCTGATGTTAATAACAGGGCTTTAGACCACTGTACTATCCAAGGCTCTTTTAAATTAAAAAAAAATCTGAGATTATTTTCTGAGAAAGGCAACAACAATTTTTGAGGCAATGCAACTGAAATGAAAGAAACAATAACTAATGAAAGTCGACAAAGTCTCTGTTTCTGACAGTTACGTTATGCAGTGGTGCAGGCCTGATCTGACATCTAGGGAATAATTCTTGTAATAATGGCAAAACATACACACAGTGTGTATGCATGACATCCTATAAATCTTAAATTGTATGGAAGGGATGTTGCTACTGCCTTCAGAATACCTGGATATTGATCATTAATATGAATACCTCAATTTCCTCATTACGAGTGGATTTATCTCAGAGGTGGGTTGCTGCTGGTTCGGATCAGTTCAGGTGAACCGGTATTTGCGAGCCGCGGGTGGGTCCATCCACCCGCCCCAGCGCTATCCCATCCTATATCACCGTGTTTTTAAAGCTGTGCACATTTTCGGTGCTGGGCGAACCGGTTGTTAAAACCAGCGGCAGCCCACCATCAATTTATCTAATTAAAGGGCATATTAGCTCTACTCACTAGTGTATTTACAGTGGGTGCTTTAAAAGGATATGCAAAACAGACACAACTTCTATATTCGAGCAGATGCATATCTGAACTTCGTATAGAAAATTGACATATCAACCAGCTATCACCCAACTGGGGACGGCACCTGTATGGGCTAGGGAGAAGAGCCTTTGATGTGGGCCATAATCTCATAGAATTGGGGAGGGTCCAGAGGGACAGAGCAATTTGTCTATTTAAAAGGTGGGAGGGTTTGGTTTACCCACCTGAATGTCTAATTCAATGCCCTCTGATTAAATTCTATCAAGGGCCTAAAGCAGGTAGGGCTGATATTGACAATCCATATTGTCTCAGATCTTGGTCTTTATTTATTTTTTTTTGAAAAGCTTCAACAATATCATTAATGTAAAGGTTAAACAATAGTAGTCTAACATATATCCTTGCTTAACCACTTTATGGGTGGGAATAGACTCTGTTAGATCACTGAACTAATTGCCTTTAGCCAGCATAGTGTTATCACAGTCTAATTGAATAATCAAATTAAGAAGACAGTGATCAATTGTTGAATTAGCCAATTTCCTCAAGTTTTTTTTATAGGGAATGGAGTCAAAGTCAATTAAGGCAGCAAAAAGAGTTTGATTCAAAGGTATCTAATATTTCTCTACCAAATAATGTAATATTGGACACTGAATTGTTGTAAATGCCCATCTCTAAATCCTGCCTGTTCTGGCACTATAATGTTCTCAGAATACATCTGGACATGCAATTTGTGACAGAGAAATTTAACATGAATTTTTTAAATTACAGACGAAAGACTAATTGGACTATAGCTATCAGGATCTCATCTGTCTCCTTTCTTATATATTGGGAAAGTGATGAGTAATTTTTTTAGCAACTATCATAAAGGAGTTTATAGTGATTGAAATTCTTCGATATGTGAATCTAATATACTACTGTATGTACAGTGCCATAATACAGCATATTAAGACTATGCCAAATTGAATTGCTATCCTATTCTTGTTGAAAAGCGGGAATAACATTTTTGTTTAACTGGTATGCCTTCTGAGATTTGTTACACAACTTTCCAGGTATATGTAAATTGCAGACCAATGTTAATAATTTAGACAAATGGCAAATGAATTAGTGATAACAACATTAGGGGAATACTTAATTTTTTTTTTAATATGGAATGCTCTTTTCTAACTAAGACAGAGGTTAACAAAATTCTTATCATGGAACGAATGAAACTCCAACATTTTAATTTGAATCTCTGGACTGGATTTCCATTTCCAATAAAAATGTGCGATAATGCCTCATTGCCACTAAAAAAATTAATGTCAAGCATATTTCACATAAATTTAGAGTTGGTAATATTAATCTTTGTTCTTTTTCGCCATTACATTATATTGTAATTGTATCATTATTTTTAAAATAAGGATTATTTTAAAGTTAACTTTTGAAGAATTACCATTTAGAGTTGCTATAGATTCTCAATAAGAACTTTGGGCAAGAAACAATGAAGTTATGCAAATGAATACTGGGGTGGCTACCATTTTTACTAAACTATCTTAGAACAATAATTATTTTTCTTCATAGGAAAATGGAAAAGGTAACAAAATATATACTGGCTTTATTTATTTATTTTATTTATTTATTAGATTTATATTGCTGCCTATTTGCCCATGGAAACTCAAGGCGGCTTTAAGAAGAAATAATATGAAGAATTATAAAGAACTTGGCAGCTTGCCATTTTTAGCCCAGTAAAAGTATTACTGAATGAATATATACATTTGAAAGCAGACTTTCCAGGATGCACATATTCAACAGTAATGTCATATACCATATGTTCATTTCATAGATCAGTGTTAAGTTAAACTGAACTTAACTTGGGAGGTGTGATTAAACAGCCATAAATCAATAGAAAGACTCCCCATAATCCTCAATATTGCAAAAACAAAGAAACATAAGCAGTTAGCATTACTCAGTGGAACAACTTGCCTCTAGAAGTTGTGAATGCTCCAACACTGGAAATTTTTAAGATGATGTTGGATAACCATTTGTCTGAAGTGGTGTAGGGTTTCCTGCCTAAGCAGGGGATTGGACTAGAAGACCTCCAAGGTCTCTTCCAACAATGGTATGATATGATACGATATTTACTATGGCTTCAAGTGAACTCTTGCAAAGCTGCAAAAATGTCAACTCCATCCAGTAAGTAAGCCAATGTCATAGAGACAGGTAGTCCCTGGGTTTTACTTTATGGCTCAAAAGCTGTTTCTGGAGGCCCTTGCTTTCTCACTGAAGTAATAAGAAATAAGTTGGTTTTGGATTCCAATCACTGCTATATTTGTCTTCAACTTCCTTTAGAATAATTTCTCTTTCAAGAACTATGTTGTATTATTTTAGTAGTCAAAAGTCCTTAAAGTAGTTGATTGTCGAATCTCTTGCATAATTTGCTACAGAGCATCTCTCTGCATAATCAATCCTGAATAGCCAGATTAGGGTCCAAAATGAAAACACATGTATTATAGACTGATTGAGCTTCTTAAGCTATGAGATTCTATTGCATTACTACTGTATCAAAATTGGATAATATGCTGTCTTCCAGATGCTATTAAACTCTGGCACAGCCAATGGTAAGACCTAATTAAAATTACAGGGTAATTCCAGGGTAACGGTACCTATGTCTGATTTATTTGGAAATAAATTTAGCACTGAATAATCAATGTCAATTGGATAGTGGTTTCTCCATCTCCAACCTTTAGTGAATAATGTTCTGCTAAAGTTGTAGAAGGTACTTTACATTTAACCAGAATCTAATTTAAGAGCATTATTCCAAGTTCTGCCCTGAGAAAACAAAGAACAAATTACCTTTTGTCTAACAGATACTTAGATGGTATTCTCCCCATCACCTCCCAACTCCCGCGATCGTGTTTTTTTTCTTTTAGGCAAACTATAGTCCAGTTCCTTGATTTATCCTCATACCCTCATCATTTTTCTTTGTATCTGTTCCAGTTTCTCTGTATTTTAAAGATGCCTGGACATTTTTCATTTCAAACCATGAAAAATACTATTAACTTCATTGGTTTGGAAACTATATTTCTTGAAATATGCTAACTCATATTCAGTACACATGGCGGAAGAATTAATTTAATTAATATAATTTTAAAAGTACATTTTATTTTTTAGAAACTTTGAAAGAGGTAATGAAGGATACAGTAGGATATTTAAGATGCTCCTATTATGATCTTAATGATTAAGAATTAAGGCTTTTAAGCTTTCCAAGAACATGAAATGAAAACTCTTACACATACATGTGGCTCCCATCTTAATGATGTGTATGTCTGGTTTTACAGTCTTTGTAGATTAGAGTAGTTGTGGATCCTAGTCAGTATTCTGCGATATGGGATATTATTATTCAGGTACTTTAGATACTTTTATCATTTTTCTATTTTAAATTGTAACTACCAAGAGCCATTCTGGAGATGGGCAACCTTTAAATCTAATAAATAAATGAATAATGCTTCCCTCTCAGCTACTCCTTCTTTCTGAGTTAAATATTTGGATGATAAGCTCTCTGTACTTTCAATTAATTTACAGTACTTTTCATTCTGTCCATATAATGTATCTATTGTTTTTTCCTATTTACCACAGCTTATCATCACATATCCAAAATATTTGAGTTTTTCCTTGCTAACTTTCAACAGACCAATTCAGCAATAGTTTGGTCGTTTTTTCATTGCCTTGTAATTACTGTCTTTAAATTTATATACCAATCTTTTCCTATCTCTAGGCCACACAGTTGTATTCCATATTTATTAAGTGCCCCATCTAGAATTTTAAATTTATCCGTGAATATTTCATCTAAACCTAGTTCTTGCGTGTCAAATAGCAATTCTATTACCTGTCATACCCTCTATAGTAGTCATTCCCAAACATATTTGTTTCCTACAAGTGTTTCTATAAATCTGTAATCCTATTTGTAAAAGATTTCAGTATAGTCTTTCTTCTTTTTTAGCCATATTGAAGTCTTGTAACTTCCTTTCATTCACAGACACACATACTCAGACATAGACTAGTGGTGGTATTCAGCCGGTTCTATCTGGTTCTGACAAACTGGTAGCGGCGGATACAGGAGGCTCCGCCCACCCACCCGGACGTCATCGCGTTCTGTTTTTGATGCTCTTTGCATGTGCGGAAGGTCCTGTGCATGCGCGCGCGCTCACATTTGCAAACCGGTAGCAAAGGTAAGTGAATACCATCCCTGACATAGACACACAAAGACACACACACACACACATTGCTTCATCCGTGCAGTCAAGCACCATCATCAAGCAGCAGCAATGTTAGAAATATATCTGTGAAACTGGAAATACAATAGTTTTCAAGCGTCACACTGGATTTTTGCTTTTCCCAGCAAATAATTAAAAATAATTAAGTTTGTCATATTTAGTGATTGCATAACCACATAATACTTATATTTTCCATAGGCCCAAACTACCTGCATAAGTGCTGTCATAGTACCTGCAGAGTTTGACCAAATCATATTCACAGATAATCACTGGAATATATAGCTGGTTAAACACAGCTTTGACAGCCATATCTAGATTTGTGATAGAATCCTCAGAATCTGCTCTGTGCTAAATGTTAGATGCAGAATCAGGCATGTGTCACTTTTTTTCTAACGACAGCACACGTAACAACTCTCCTTTCATTAAAATTACATGCTTTTAACTTTTCCATTTAAGGCACAGTTGGGAAAGTTATACCCTTCATTATTGATGCAGATCTGACATATCTCAAAATTGTCCACGCTGACAGAAACTGAACAGAAGACCAACATTGCTCCACTGGGAATAAATTGAAATAAAGATTTGTATCTGAAAAGAGAGAAGATAGAAATATAAAATATAAAATATAAATTATATAAATGTATATATTTATATTTTATAAAGTCTAAAATATTTTAGATCTCTCTTTCTCTCCTACATATATTTGATATCAGCAGCAAATGTGAATTAAAATGTGAATGTGAATTAAGAATATAGATCATTAATTTATTTTCCTTATTTTGAGAATGAAAGGAGGCAAAGAAAGGAGAAAGTAAATATCTGGGCTTCACTACCTTTATCATTTCTCTTTATACCATGAATATTCCCCAAAATAAATTTACCCCAAGGAAATATACATTCCTATGCTGTCAAATTGGCTTTGCTGTAAATAACCTTCTATATTATTTTGCTTATGGCTTCCTTCTAAGGTAGTTACTCACTGCAGATTAGTAACATGGCTAAAACTTTCCTTTCCAGCTAGATAACTTGCTAACTTGCCCTGTTTAATATGTTCTCTTTCCCTGTAACAAAAGCAATGGAATTTCAAAGGAGCTAAGAAGTGGAGATCTTTTTCCCTTCTCATATTCTTCAGAAAACAGAACAACAAAGCAGTGTTTAGGCTTGGAACCACATAGAAACAGGTAAGGTCATTTATTTATATACACCTCGATGGAGAAAATACATAAAAATTTGCCAGTACTGAATCCTATAAGAAATGAGAGAAATCAGTTCTAACAGCAACTCTGCATTAACCTGTTGAAGAAAAAAAACTTTACAGGATATGAAGAAGGAAATACCAAAGAGAAACAATTACTGGGGAGAAATAACTGAAGATGAGAAACAGAGAGAGGGGAAGGTAGCCAGAGAAAGAGAACAGAATTGCAACCAATGCATTTGTAGTGCTCTGAATTTGAAATGTGAATTAACTGAAATGTGCATTTTAAGGGACTGAGATATGAAACTAGCTTGTGTTCTCAACAGGGTGTTATATTTCTTTACAGTGCAATTAACCATGCTCATTGCAAAAACTTCATTCAGGTTGTCTTAAGTTTGACGTACGTGTTTCCAGCAAAAGGAAGTAATAACATTATACACTGCTTCACCATCTTTTTCTGTCAATCACATTACTGCCGCTTTAATGTTTTAAATGCCATTGTTTTTAAAATAAAAATCTGGCATTTCATCCTCTCCTAATCTTTTAGCATGCTTACACATTTTACTCACTTTGTTAAAATACAAAAAATTATAACACTTTGTGTTTTTCCTTCTTCTGTGATCAGGAAAACATAGTCCTTTCCTCTGAATCTCTCTTTCCAGATCTGGATGTTAAATTATATAAAGCTCTTTCTGGAATCAGCTATTTCTGAAATTCTTGATGAATTCTTATGAATCAGATTGTTTAAGATCTGTATGTCTTAATATATACAGTAGTTCCTAGTTATCATAGACACATTTATATTCTCATTCCTGCACTAAATCAGTACAGATGCAGCCTGATTGCTATTCAGATCACAACTGACTTTTAGTTTTGTCTGAGAACCAAGACATTTGTGGAAATATAAAGGACTCTTGCTGTGGGCTGAACAAGTTCCTATGGCCTCTGTTATGAAAAGATAATGGCACCTTCATTGTTATACCATAGAAACTGTGCCAAGAGCACTTTAGAAAGCACAAAACACTACCATGCAGGCGAATATATTTCCTTCACAGTTATCACTCCTAACTCCACTAGCTAGCCTTCATTTAGCATGGCATCTGTAAGAGAGGAGGAGGAGGAGGAGGAGATGGAGGAAGAGGAGAACCTTAGCCTAGAATACAGACAACTCAGAAGAGACATAATGAAGATTTTTAGACAGTTATAATTTTACAGAGGTAATGTTAGAATGTGGAAGAAAAGACAAGAGGATAATGAACAGCAAGGAAGATGGACTCAATTACAATGGTGATGGGAGGACCATTGGAAGATCTGAGGGACCAGATGGGGACAAACTATGCAGGATAAAATCTGTCTACCGGTAGATGGTCATAACAGTTGACACAATAATCAATCAATCAAAATAAACAAGTTTATTATGCAAAATGGCAAGTGGCATGTATTTAGTTTAAATAGCCAAATATACTAAAATATGTTATTAATGATATTCCTCTTTTTGCTGATTTACTTAATAGGATTATTACAGTACTCTCAAATTGTTAGTATTAGCTGAATTTCACATACATCTAGTGCATAAGCAAACAGACGGTATTTTTGGTCGTCTTAATTATGTTTTCTCTAAATTCCATATATTCACAATATTGAAATATATACATGAATGTTTGAGGTAATATAGCCTACCCTATTTTACATTTTCCTGGAAAAGCATAAATAGTATAAAATAGCATGAAATTCGTTACAATTCTGTAAATGTTATGTGTATCTGAAATAGCTATATTTTCACGTTTGTTTCCCTCCAGTGGCTTATTGTTTAAAATAAATTGCTTAATTGCACTGAATTTACCTTTTTAAAAAAACAGCATATTGTTAGAGAATTATATATAACTTTCCTGTTATATTAGATATTGCTTTCGGTTACAGAGCACAATATGGTTTGTTAGGACCCTTTATACATATGCATTTTCTCAGAGATAGCCAGCTGTGCCACTGCCATGCCTTGTAAATCCTTTTAATTAAAATGTCTTCTTTCACAAAGGTCATAATTTGGGGGCTGGGGGAGGCGCAAGAGGAGAAATGGCTTCCTTGGTCATGTTTTTACATGCAAGCTTTCTCCTGGCAAGTTTAAAACACCCTAAGAGCTTTTCTAGACAAATCATTAGAAAGCAGATGAGACTCCAAATAAAAGTAATTGGTTTTTTAAAAAGGATTCTTTCTTGATTGGTCTTCAATTAAAAGAGGGGGGGAAACTGATTCTGAGGTAGTTTAAATTCCAATTAAACTATTGCTAGTGATTACAGTGACCTCTTGTGGAAATTTTAAAACAGAGTTCTTTTCTCCTTTTGCTGGGAAGGGAGCTTCAAAATGAAAGGCAGTGTTTTTCAATTTGTTTTACACCTGGGCAATCTTTACTTTAGATCTTTACTTTATACAGGTTATTTTTCAATCCCTACAATTGAATTATGAATTAATATGCATTTTGCTTCTAAATACCCCTAAAGTGGGTTTATCTGGCCTCATACAAATTAGATTAAAATATAATATGTACATACAATTCAAAAGCATGACTGTAACAGATCTTGCAGCAAAACAGTAAAGTCCCATTACTACCAATATATCACGTTTTCTAAAATCCCTAAGAAAAATTTTAAAAAACTGTTCTTAGCATGTAATATAATATAACATTAGCCTCCTTGTTAGGCTATTATTAAAACTCATTGCTACTGAAAAAATTCTCTTCCATGTGACTGTAAAGGAATTTGGGGTTGAAAGAATCACAACCTTGATTTTGTTTAGTATAAGATGGGACAGGAAAAAACTTGGATAGGCTTTTAACTCTAAACTAGTAATGGTATCAGTTTTCTTTCTTTCTTTCTTTCTTTCTTTTTTTTTTCCTTCTCTCTCTCTCTCTCTCTCTCTCTCTCTCTCTCTCTCTCTCTCTCTTTCTTTCAGTGTAAAGGCCACCTGGTCAGCTTTCAGTTTAAAAAGTACGAGAAAAAACATAAAACAGAGAAAAAAGAATAATAAAATCCAGAAAAAACATACAATATGACAAAATACTGACATGGGCTCAGTCCCCACCTTAGCCCCAAGCTTGAGAAAACAACCAGGTCTTCAAAGACTTTGAGAATTTCATCAAGGTGGGAGCCATATGGATCTCAGGGAGGGGGGGGTTAACAGGTACTATATCAGAGAAAGCATGATTTCTAGATCCTGATAGCTGAGACTATTTAATCAAAGTGCACCGTACTCACTCTGCACAATCTTGCTGGATGATTAGAAGCTATTGAAGGTAAGCAGTCCCTCAAACACCTTGATATTATGCTATGAAGAGCTTTAAAAGTAATAACCATCATCTTGGAATGCACCCAGAAGCAAATTGGTAACAATGAAGCTTGTAGGGTGGCAGTGACACATGGGCATACCACAACATGCACATCACTATCTGCACTGACACATTGTGGACCAGCTATAGTTTCAGTAGTTCTCGAGGACAATCCCATGCAGAGTCCATTTGCGAGGTAACTAGGGCAAGAATGACTGTTTAGGCTCCCAATTGAGGAATAGGCACAACTGGTGCACCAGCTGAATCTGCAGGGACCCTCCTGGCCACAGCGGCTACCTCTTCTCGAACAGGAGCTGTGAATCCAGGATGATCCTCAGTGTACCTCATTCTCCAGTGCAGAACTAAGACTAATGACATCCAAAACTAAAGATGGAAAATAGAGGAGGCTAAATATCCACAGCCACTTGGTCTTGTCAAGATTGAGCATAAACTTATTCTTCCCCTTTAGATTGAAATATCCTCCAGTTAATGTGAAAGAACATTAACAACATCACCTTGGGGGTTGACATGTATGTCACTTTGGGGGTTGACATGTTGATGGCATCTGTATACTGATTATATCAGATTCCAAACCAATCAATGACCTCACCCAATGGTTTTATGTACCTATTGAACAGAAAATCAATGTGAATAACACCACCAGTTTCTCAGAAAGCTATAACCTATAATATCCAAAGTCTAAATTCTGAATATCAATTGAAGTGAAGCTCTGTGGTAATATCCCATTGACTGAAACTCATTTCTTGTTCATAATTATAAAATTATGTTTCATCATTATGTCACAATACTCAATACTGTGAAGAAATTCCTTACCTTCATTCTTGTAGCACGACAAGAATAGCCAGCAATTTCAACCCTTGAAGTTTTATATCTATTGTCATCAGTTGAAAAACCCATCTTGCACTAATCCCAACATTGAAGAGTATCAACAATGTCCTGCATATTCCTATAAAATGACAAACTTGACAGCAATTTCCCTTCAAAGTAAAATCATGTTCTGCAGCCTACAGCAATACTTGGGGTAGCCAAAACTTCTATAACTAATATTCAGTGGCCTTACGTTCCAATTTTTCAGCTTCTAGGTCATGTTACGGAAACCGAGCTGCCAGGTTTCAATAACATGGTATTTATTTCTTGTATTCATAAAAAATAAATCATGTTAACACACTTGAACCGTAGCCCCATATATTTAAAAAAAAAAAAAAGCTTGGCTGAAAATTCTAGCCCAGTTCCATCTGGTGACCTATTCATTACTTTATATTTAAGCGAACAATTTTAGCAGAGTTATCAACTTCCCCTTACACATTTAACCTACCTGTTGGCTTTAGATCCACCACAGATCTGGCATTAGCCATGATAGACCTATCCAAACACAGCGGAAAACTCAACAATCTATTTCAAATAAATACAAACCCATTTTCAAAGGTCCCAGAGACTGAGTGAGAGCATGGCCTCTCATATGGCTTCTGGAGGTCCAGAGGTGATGAGAGCAAACTCCAACCTCACACATATCTGCAGTCTCCATGATGGGATAGGCTACTGAGAATTAGGTGTTGATAAACTCTAGCATGTCACCCAAAATGTTGTGGCATATCACCTTTGACATGCATAGCATAATTCACTATCACTGTTCTTAGATCAACCTTCTTCAGACATGTGCCTTCCGACCTGCAAATTCTGTAATGCTCCATTAACAGCTGGATTAAAATAACAGGATTGTATCTAGTCAGATCTGGAGGAAACAGAAAGACTCACCTAGACTATAATTAAAGAAGAATTGTCTGACTGTCACCTATTGAAGTTTCTTATCCAAGAAAGAAATATTTGCAGATAGTCACTAATTGCTGTTATCCTTTGTACAAAGTGTCGTACTGTGTCCCTAAGACTTAGTCAGCTTAAAATTCTCGGTCACGAAGGGAAAGGTCAGAGAGAAATCTGGTTTGCTAAGAGGTAGATACCTAACATCCAGCTCAGAAGATAAATCATGACATGCTGTGCATTAAGTGGGAAGGAATGAATAAGAGCATGTGGAAACTTTTCTAACACAGTATGCCAAACCTAAGATATAAATGTGTCAATATTTAGATAAGATCCTTATTAGACAAACATTTATTGAAACACATACAAAATTTATTACGAAATATTTTATAGGCCTTGACAGAGCAGAAGAGAAATTGCCATTAAAGGCTGACAGGTAGTGTAAATCACATTTAAGTCTGATTTAATAAATATAAATCACAAAGATGGCAAGAAAAAGAGAGCAAGACAAGGCTAGTAATAGTTGAGAATGTAATTAGGATCTGAGCTTTTGTAATAGGAGCACAGAAACAAGGCTAGCGAAAGGAAGAAGAAAATAAAAGTAGTTCAGGAAATAAAATACTGAGAGAATATCATATAAAAAAGGAAGAAGTGAAGATAATTAATGGAAGAGAAGGAAGCTGTTCAAAGAGGAAGGAGTGGAGTCATGTAAAGGGTGCTTATATAGAAATTTGGGAAAGAGAAGATAATATGATATTAGTATGATGCAATTAGACAAGCAAACACGCTTTAAAGAAAGAGGAATTGAGTAACCCAAGTATACTATGAAGTAGACTTTTTTGCATAAGAATACATTTTTTGCATAAGAATATATGAAAAAACTGTTGGAGGACCTGAAAGGCCATGTTAGGGACAGACCTATATGGAGAAAATCTATCGGTGTGGTCACTAAAAGTTGATAGCATATAATTTTTTAAAAAGGGGGTAAAAAGGCTTTGGAGGATGGTGATGTGGCTATTTTGAGTCATTTGAGAGAGATGGGCAGCTCTATAAAACATAAATAAATAAAATATATTTGAAAGGAGATCCTAAATAAGCCTTTCTCCAAATTGGTGATGTATTGGGGACCACAAACCCCATTACATAACCCCAATGTAGGCTGAAGATACTTGAAGCCCAATATTACTAGATAGAATTACAAAATCCCGTAAGACACCAAATTTTGTAATTTTCTGCTGCCATCTAATGGTTCTTTGAGAGAATCAGTTTGGTGTAGTGGTTAGCCAGAAACGAGAAACTATGAAGTATAGTCCTGGGTTAGGTACAAATCCAGCTGGTAACCTTGGAGTAGTCATTTTGTCTCAGACTTAGAAAAGAGGCAATGTCAAGCCCCATCTGAAAAACCTTGCCAAGAGTACTGCAGGGATTTGTCCAGGCAGTCACTGAGAAACAGACATTATAGAACTGAAGAAAAGAAAAAGATTCTTCAGAGTTTTGCAGTTTATATCTGCAAAAGCGCGAACAATGATGCAAACCAATATGAAGAACGCCAAGCGCCATCTCATGTCTCCAAGGCAAAATTTGATATCTCTGCTTAAGATCCACTAATTTTACTACGTTCCCTCATGAACATATAAACACACATTGGGATAGGTCAGGGTTTCTCAATCTCAGCAACTTTAAGATGTGAGGAATTCCTCCCAGAATTTCCCACCCAGCAAGGCATTCTGGAATTGAACTTCACATTCCTTAAAGTTGCTGAGATTGGGAACACTGGCATAAATTCATACATGAATAGTAACCATCTTTTTCTTTATATTTAAAGATATCCTGCTTATTTACATGCCAATTTTTACAGCACTAAACCAAAAGAGCTGTAATTTATTTGCGCTCTCACCTCAAAAACCCTTCCTCGTATTTTTGAAAACTGGACAAGGGCAGACATTCACAAGTACGATTGTCCCAGCATATAGAAATTCTGCTGAACTCTTGAACTGCCAGATGTTGAATGTTTTAATTCCTCAACACTAGTGCTCCTTCAGTTTTATTCCCACTTATTTTTAAACAGATTACATATTTATGATATTTATTGGTTTGATTTATTTGTTGGTTCAATTTATATGCCGCCCTTCTCCGGAGACTCAGGGCGGCTTACAATGCGTTAAGCAATAGCCTTCATACTTTTGTATATACCTGCTTAGTAGGGTTTTTACCCCCTCCCCCCCAAAGCGGTGTTCTTTTTTTATACAAAGTCAGCTTATTGCCCCCACAACCCGGGTCCTCATTTTACCTACCTCGAAAGAATGGAAGGCTGAGTCAACCTTGAGCCTGGTGAGATTTGAACTTGCAGTAATTGCAGGCAGCTGGTGCTACTTAACAGCACTTTAGTCTGCTGCGCCACCAAGGCTCTTTTTATTTTATCCACAGCACATCCAAAAACTACAGCTATCCATCCACCTGTGGCTTCTAGCTCCCACTTTAATTAGCCTGCTCCTTTTCTTCTGCAAAATCTCCAACTGGATCTACTGCCTCTGTAACCTATCACCAGATGCTGAGCGCGCCCCAACTCCAGATTGTGAGGGTGGAATTTTAGTGGATACTAGGAAGGGTTGAAGAGAAGCATGGAGAAAGTAAATAATTAAAAAAAAAAAAACCCAGAACAAAACACAAGTCTCCCTTCCCGGGGCAAGAGCGAAGCAAAAGAGTGAGACGTCCTCAGCTAACCCCCAGAAGGAAGTCCGAGGCGCCTCCCTGCATTTTAGGGCTCCCAAGGTGTTTTTGTTGTTGCTCCTTAACGCGGGCGGCCTCGCTCGCTGCGCGTCAGACGTGAGCGGGGAGCTCGTGTTCCAGGAACCTCTCCAGCCTCCCTACGTGAGAGAAAACAGGCGGCCTCGCAAGCAGGGACAGATGACTCATGCTCCAAGTCAGCGAGGCCTCCTTAACTCTTTCCCCCCAGCAGGAACGACAGTGCCGCTCAGGCAGGAGACAAAGTGCGGAGGTCGAGGGAGGACGACGACGACGACGCAAGACGGGGGTGGGTGGGAATCTCTTTCTCTTGCGTCCTTCATGGCCTCTGAGTTTGGGTTGAAAAAAAAATTGCTCCGGGCGCGCTGCCAACGCGGCACCTGTCGCGGTAACAAGAGCGGCTAGATTAGAGCACAATAGCCCGCTCGCAGGTCCTGCTGTTAAGAGGCGGGAGATAACAAGGGCAACGCGTTGCTAGTTGTGATATGTGTGTGTGTCTACTGTAGGTGCCTTTGGGACAGTTTTTGAATCCTGGCGGAACTACATCCTGCCGATTTTTTTTGGCAAGTTTTTCGAAGTGCCTTACCATTGCCTCTTGCTAAGGCTGAGAGAGAGAGTGACTGGCCCAAAGTTACCCAGCTGGCTTTGATCCTAAGACAATCACAATGTCCCATTTCTAGCCTGATATCTTAATCTTCACACCAAATTGTCTCTCCTTGAGATATGTAGGAATATAAATTTCCACAATTTAATGCAATTGGAGGTCTTGACATTGGGAGAGGCTGCCATTAAAAAAATCATTGTTATTCCTTGCAACACATATTGGAAATAAATTCTGCGAATATCCACAGATGGGCAACACACATATAATTGCACTGATCAAACCTGTTACATACACACAGGTAATACATATGCACTATCCTGATCAGACCCTCATTATTACACATAAATACACGAACATGTACATAGACATCCTTTTCTCTGGGAAGAAAGTATAAATTCCAGAAATGGAGCATGTTTATTACACAGAAAAAAATACAGATCTCTCATCTACCCACTGCTAATAAAGAGGATGGGAAGAATTCCAGAAGGAATGTTTTGCATGCTTTCCTTTCCTTTATAGTACCTAGTTCTACATCTATTGTTTGATAACAATCTGGAGTTTATGGATTAAAATGTGTCCGTCTGCTGCAACATGCATATATTGAGCTGTTGTTAAAGGAATTGATTTATTTGTACATAAGACTTTGTGAACTTCAACTTGCAGAGACTGTCAATTCTCTTTCGGGTTCATGGTAACAAGTCAAACCTATTTCTACCTCCTGATCTTACAATACATGAGAACATTAAAAAAACCAAACCCAATTATTTAAAATTTGTGTTTAAATATAAAGGTTATTTTAGATACTTGGCTGTGCAAAATATGGATGTGAAACTAGTGATACCTTTTAGCAGGGGAAACTTTGTTCTCAGCTATATAAAGGTTGGCAGAACTTCGTAGCTAATGCAGTTTGACTACCCACTCTACCAGTGATAGCTAACCTTTTTTCCATTGCGTGCCAAAAGCAGGGGGAGCGTGGTGGGGTCACATGCACATGTGCCCATATCCATAATTCTATGAGCCCCCCCCCCTCCCCATGCTCTCCCCGCTTTTGGCACGTGATGGCCCGGTGGGCACAGTAGGCCCATTTTTTGCTCTCCCCAGGCTCCAGAGCCTTTCTAGGAGCCTGGGGAGGGCAAAAATGGCCTTCCCCACCCACCCAGAGGCCCTCCAGAGGCTGGAAACAGTGTGTTTCCTGACTTCTGGTGGGCCCAGAAGGCCCGAAAATCAGCTGGCCGGCGCATGCATGCGTGTCGGAGCTGAGCTCACGTGCCCACCGATATGGCTCCATGTGCCACCTGTGGCACCCGTGCCATGGGTTCGTCATCATGGCACTGTACTGATCTAATCTTGGTTACTTGCACTGAAAATATATAAATAGAGTATGTAGCCACACTTACTGAATTGAAAGTGATTTTGATTTTAAGAAGAGCTAGTGTTCTTTTAACTTTTCAGGCCAGAGAACAAGAGGAGAACCTTCTGATCAACATCCAACGTCGTAAATCCTTCTTTTAAATTAGCATAATTTTCTGATGCCTGTGAAGAGAGGGCTAATTACCATTCCCTGTCATCCCAAACCTACTTAATTCCATAACATTATTACAGAAGGTGGTTGTGCAATCATCCAGTGGCTATTTGAACATTAATTTATCTTTTGCAGATTAATGGTAGCCAAATAATTTTAATTTGATTGGAAGACAAACTTCATGATATGGTGCTGAAAAACACACCATCACTATTCTGATTAGTTGGGAACGACACCTACAGTAGTAATATTATTGCCTATGGATTTATTCCATCTTCTTGTAATGTGTTGAGATTTCGCTACTCCTCTATCATGGATGTCTTCAGGAAGAAAGTGGGGGAGGATGACGACAAATGACAAAATGTGCTTTGCAATTCAACACCCTATGACTTACATATGTCCTTATATACAACTTCAAGATAAAACATGAAAGGCTATGATTTGCATTAATAGGTCATGACTCATGTTTTTTCCCTTTTCATCACTGTGATTTGTATTAAATGCCTATAGATATATGTTCATCATGGATACATTTTGAGTTGTTATATTCTGATGGAACAAAACTCAAAAACATACGTGTGTTCCAAAACTAAAAATATTTTGTTCCCAACCTAGAAAACAATGCTATTGGAACAAGACTATGGTCTCTTTGTTTTCACCCCAAAGCCAAGGAGTAGTTGGATGGCAGTCCATGCTACTACTAGCCAGCTACATTGAAAAAAAAATAGGTCAAAGGATTTTAAAAATGTAATAACATTAAAACAGATTCAGATTGGAAATAATGAGAATGCAGCTCTACTCCAATTTCTGGAAAATCATTTTAATAAATAATGTTGTTAGTTCCTGTCTAATTTTAATAGAAAAGTATTTTCAGTTTTTTTCAGTAGAGTTGCTGATTCAATAGAATAACAGACAAAAGAATTACTCTTTGTAATAATGCTATGACTTAACATCACCACCCCTGTTCTAACCATTAAAAATTCAGGCTTGAAGATAAGCAAGCTTAGGAATGCAAACATATTTCTATGAAGTTTTCTTTATGGCTTTATATTTATTAAGAATTTCAGAAAAAGACAAATCTAAAGAAAAAGATAGACAAGAAAGAAAAGAGAAAAACTAAAGTTATAAAACATAATGACTTTTGACCTTCTTTTCTATACATAATTGCACTCTTATAATCTCCCTTGGGATGCATGGGGTATTCAGAGAGGGATATACCTCTGGTGGAAGGGTCTGTCATGGCCTTCATAGAGCTGATTATTCATCTTTGATCCCCAGTGGCACTCAGTCTCATCTGTGGCACCAAGTAACTGTAACATGCACGAAAACCACATCCTGGTAAACTGTCTCAGCAGATGGGTCAAACCAGGTGAGGGTAACTGACAGATCTTTAACTCTTGGTGAAATGAGAATTTGTGTATCCCACCGTGTGAAGTTCTGGCCCTGGCAGATTAAGTGGAACAGACTGATCAACAATCCAATAGTCAAGAAAAAATGCCCATCATGTGTTGTGGTGTGGCCTACAGCATCCTGGCCTACTGCAGCAGGAATGGTCACCTGTCATAATGATTTTTCATACCATTGGATTAAGTTCTCTTCTGCTGAGAGAATGGAACTGCACCTTTGTAATGAATGTTCCACCTAATGTTCCATCATGCACAGGTGCCTAAAGAGCCTGTAGTACAGTGGTTTAAAGCACCCTGTTATTAACATCTATTAACATCTGCTGCTTGCAATTACTGCAAGTTCGAATCCCACCAGGCTCAAGGTTGACTCAGCCTTCCATCCTTTCTAAGGTGGGTAAAATGAGGACCCAGATTGTGGGGGCAATAAGCTGACTTTGTATAAATATACAAAAGTATGAAGGCTATTGCTTAACGCACTGTAAGCCGCCCTGAGTCTCCGGAGAAGGGCGGCATATAAATCAAATAAAAATAAAATAAAATAAATAAATAAATGTCCAAATCCAATTTGTTGAGTCCTGCAGTGATGGACTAGTGGAAAAGCAATGGTCACTGGCAATTGTAGACACAAACCTGCACTTGGGTGGTCTTCGGACCAATAGTCATTTGTCTCAATACCCAAGGTGTCCTGCAGAATCCTGAATAACTGGGCAGCTCTTCTTGAGCTCCAAAATCAGAAAGACCAGTCAGGCACTGGGGAGGCTAAGTACTAGAGTACTCAATAAATATAACATCTGTATCTCCACAGTGAAGTGGGTTCTGGACTCTATCAAAGGCACATCAGACAACTGGAGAAAATTTACATGTGGGCTCTGCATTTCATACTCAGCATTCTGTGGCAAAACTATGTCTCCAACCTGTATTGTATAGAGTCCACCAGCATTACATCCTTGATTATCAGAGCTGAGCTGAGATGTGTAAGATAAGTAATCAAAATGGATGACTGTCATATGTCTTGTTGGAAGAAAAATACATCTGGTTCAGTTTCAAGTGAGGAGAAGGACACTGGAAAGATGGTTTATTGATGAACAGGACCACATGGGTTTGAAGTCTTGGGCAGCTGACCACACGGAGTGGAGAGTGCGGGTTATTTATACCCTCTCTTGTCCCTTGCCCTTGAGCTTCCTGTTGCTGTGGCAAGAGTATGTATTCTATTAGTTGCTGTCAGACTCCCATGGGGCTCTGCAGGGGTCATAGCTGAGGTTGTCTGAGCTTCCAGGTTTGGTTGAAACTTGGAGGGTGAGGATGTAATGAAGAGGCTTCTGTGGGCAATTCTTATTGTGTCTTAATGGCTTTGTTCTGGTTTGGATCTTGAATGAGAGCTAATCCCATCACCCTGAGGTTGAAGGTCTTTTGTCTTGTAGATAGGCTGGTCCAATCCTGCTGGGGCTATTAAGAAAGGTGGGGACTGCTTTCCAAGAGCATGTTTCTCCTTTACGGAAATATAATATTCTACCTTTTCAATATTTCTCAACATATTTCATTCCTCTAGGAGAGAAGTGGGTGCTAATTTTCTACAGCCTCAAAATTTACTCCATGTACTGTAGTCTGGGTAGAGATCTTGAAGTCAACCATGCAAGTGCAACTAAGGGGCTGAGAAGGAAATCCAATGCCACTGTGACATCCAGCCAAGGCAACTAGAAGCTGCAGCTGCTGACAGAACCCACTGGTGAGCCCTGTGCTATGAGGCCTCCCCCAGCTTTGAAGAGGGATGCTCCAAAAATTGATAGAAAACCATGAACTGTGTCACAGAATAACACTACAGTTACTACAACAATGGATTTTCAGTGCTTCCATTGAGCTAGACTTTGTGCTTCCAGATTGGAACTGCAGAGCCACTACAAATCTGCAGATGAACTACATCACAGTGTGTCTTCTTCATACCCAAAGGAGTACTATAGATAATTCTCCCTCCTCCTTAGATGTTATACAAATCCCTTCAGCCCTTAATTTAGTCCACATTTCTTATCCTCAGATCCATCTTATCTATTTTTTTTCTTCTTTCAGCAAAAAGGTCCATATAAAGTTTCTAGTCTTAGAGAAAAGTTTTTGTGGGTTTTTTTCTCTGATCAAATGGTGAGTCATGTCAGCAAATTCTAACATTTTCATAATTCATTCCTCCAATGTGGGAATTTCATGAGTCTTCCTTCATTGAGCATACAATAGCCATGCTGCAGTTACAATATAGAAAATAAATCTGTCATAAGTCTTTTCTAGTTCATTGCTCATAAGACCCAATAAACAAAGTTCTGGTTTCTTCATAGTATCTATCTTTAAATTCTAAAGGTGCCTATGAGGTTTCCTTGATGTTTTCAAAAATCCTGCCATTCTGCTTACTCAACAAAATTAAGCAACTATTCTGTTTTTTTCTGTGTTGATTTTGGTTGTAGGGTTTTTTTTGTTTATTCAGAGAGATGGCTGCTGCCTGCAAAAAAGGAAAGTGTTACCCATACACAAAAGCTCAATAAACCAGTCAAACTATCATACTTGTCTGCATTCTTAAATGAGCCTTCTAAAGCTTATCAACAACAGGAAAGAAGACTATGCATTGAATGCAAATACATATCAGAACTGAAACTCAAACAACATTGTACAAATATATTTGCATTTGTACTACTTCAACACCATTGACAATACTAATGTGCAAAACATAGGTTAGGAACACAGCTATTTGCTTTCAGAATAAAATGCACTCGTCAACCTACATGAACTGATCTTGAACTGTAACCTACTTAACCATAGCAATTCAGATTAATATTGGATCCTTGACTGTATGTATATTAGATGCACACATACTGAACAACTTTTAATGATTGAGTAGTAATTAAATTTTTGATATTTACACATCCCCAAAGAGATATACTCTGATGTTATTTTGTGTTGCAATCCATGTACTGTCCTCTGTCAAAAACCTGCATGAGAGCCTTTTCTGAATGTTCAAACTCATATTTGAACCTTGATATATTAGCCATATCACTGAAGCCTTCCAAATACATTATCCATTTTAATTGTTATTTTAATGTTTTACCAATAAATATACCTTTGACAAAGGAAGTAACCTAAAGCCAATTAAATAATTTCAGGTTCTCTGTGTTGAGAATCCTGCTGGTTAAGGAACCTTGTGCGATGTAGAATCAATGATTTGGACTAGGACAGGTGTGAAATCCAGCAGGTTCTGACAAGTTCTGGAGAACCGGTAGCGGAAATTTTGAGCAGTTCGGAGAACCAGCAGCTGAAATTTTGAATAGTTCAGAGAACCGGCAAATACCACCTCTGGCTGGCCCCAGAGTGGGGTGGGAATGGAGATTTTGCAGTATCCTTCCCTTGCCACGCCCACCAAGCCACATCATGGTCACCAAGCTACACCCACAGAACCAGTAGTAAAAAAATTTGGATTTCACCACTGGACTAGGATACAAGGTTGGAGAAGACTACGCTGCTTTTAACTTCTCTATATTTCATAAAACACATGTACATATTCCCTCTTGCTTCTACAGTTATGTACTGTATACATGTATTTGTTTATTAATTAAATTTATATAACCATCCATCTAACCAAAAAGCAAACATACAAGAAACAAAAGTAAAACAAATACACAAAGGCATATTAAACCTATTTATGTCTATGCATGTGTCTTTGTTGTGTACATATACATACACATATAAGGTCCTTTTTTAGACACAGTATTAAACTTTTTGTATAATTAAAGTCCTTTGTAACACGACTATACTTTTTCTTCAATTTTGCATCAGACTTTTTCCCTAGTTACTTTTTAAAAAAATCAAATGTATGCTTAGTTGATTGGACAGATAAATGGTTAAATTGGTGGAGTCATTGAAATATGTTCTAGTAACACTATCAATTATAGAAAAAAGTCATCCTGCTTTTTCAGCATTATATTTTAATGCATTATAAATGGACAAAACAAGACTAGAGAGATTGAACATACAATGCACAAACCTAGTTTGTGTTTGGAAATATTTATGCATTCATGTTTGTATTATTACATATACTTCATGTAAAAGTAGTAAAACATCGAAATAACAAATTTCAAAAATAATGTTGAATATATATGGAGAAACTATCTGATTCAAAAGAGTTGATACCATATAATAATAAAACAATACTTATGTAGGATAATTGTATGTGAATTATATAACACTTTTTATATTTCCAAATTGGGTCTTAGTTCCTTTTATGCATCTGATATGTAGTAATTAATTGAATCGTGAAAAACAAAAATCCTGAGACTGAGAGGAATGACTTGAAAAACATTGGTCTTTTGATTAAAGAAGTGACAAAGGAATATTCTTTCTATTTCTAAGGATAGTCAGGACACAGTCCATAATGTCTCTAATTTAAAACCAGAATTTTAAAAAAATTGTACTCATTTTTATAATACTGTCAAATTATACTGAAAGAAGAAAGTAATCATTTAAAATATAATATAGCTCTTAGAATGATTATACATGAGCAGTCTTCAGCTTTATCTCTTCAGAAAAAAAATAGATACTATTAAATATGAAAGCAGGTAAAGCTGGTTCGGATGGTTATCCTATTGAATGGCATGAGTCACACACTGACTTTTTAAAAACTCCTGTGTTGTTTATCATTTATAATAATGTTTTTGAAAATGTCTGGCTTTATGAAAAGCCTCAAATATTGATTATTAATATTTTTATATAAAGTTAGAGAAACGAACAGTAGCAGCTTCATTAAATATGGGAAAGGTATTTGATACAGTGCAGTTGATATTTTTAGAGAAAAATAATGATTTTTGTTCCTTTTGTATAATTGGATTATACTAACATTTATTATTATTCTAACATTTGTTTATATTGTAATTCATATTTATTTATAGGTTGACCCAATGTGTTACAATTCTGGGCAGCTTACAAAAATAGAAATATAGTTAATAGGTATTGTGAAAGTAGTGCCCAATAAATATAAACACAATTAAAAAGTAAAACACCACACAAAAGGTCCATCATCCTTTCAAATTCAATGCCTAGAGGATCAGCCAAGTCTTCACAAATCACTTAAATAAGGCCACAGTGAGGCCATACAAATCTCAGGGGAAATGTTGTTCCAGAGTGCAGGTGCCATGATAGCAAAGGTCTGCTTGCATGTGTCATTATTTAATCAATGGGACCTGGAGCATGACAACTTTGTCAGAATTTATGGGACAATCAAAAACTACAGGAGGCAGCAGTTCTTCAAATGATCAGGTCATACACGGATGAAGGGCTTTATAGATGATACCGAGAATCTTCAAGTGCTCCCAAAAGCCTATGAGTAGCCAGTACAAGTCATGAATCAGAGGTGTTACATGAGACATCACAACTTGGTCATAATTACCTATGCTACATTCAGAGCCAGCAGTGTCTTCTAAAGTAACTGTGTACAAAGAATTGCAATAATCAAGATTGTCTATCTCCAGGATTATTACAAATTATTTCTTATTAAAATCCTATCAAAATATCTTGTGGAACTTCAGAAGATGTCCTTTTATCTCTTTAATATTGAAATTATCAGACAATTACAACATTCCAGCATAAACCCCACTGGAATTTGACACAATTTAACAAATAATTATTTGACATGTCAATGATCTGTTTATACCTGAAATGAAGATTATGAATGCTCTCTACCAACTCTGATATAGTTCAGCAGTTTGGTAAATTACAGGTAGTCCCTGACTTACAGGAGTTTGTTTATGGATTGTTCGAAGTTAGAACGGAACTGAGAAAAATGACTTATGATTGTTTTTCACAGAACTGTAAAATAACTGTGTTATTAATATCTGCAGTGATTCATTTAACAATTGTGGCAAGAAAGCTCATAAAATGGGTCAAAACTCACTTAACAACTGTCTTGCTTATCAACAGAAATTTTGGGCTCAGTTGTGATCATAACTCAAGAACTACCTGTATCCACTTACTCAATTAATTGCATATATAGTCTTACTGCAATGAAAATAAGAGTATGTACAAATTGGAACTTTACTTTAAAAAACCCTTAAAAATAACATACTAGAATTATTTTTTCAGGAACATTCTTCGTTTGTAGTGATAAATATTTCAACACCTGGCCGGTGGTGATATCTTATCCTGAAACCCGGTCAAGATGACCACCAGGCAGTGGGAATCACTGGAAATTACATTTTGATTGCATAATTTGTTCCAAACCCATTACCAACATCTAAAACTCCTAAATGACCATCAGCATTTAAATTCAGTTTGGATTCAGCATTCTGTGATATATTGTATGAAAGTATACTATGGTAAAAAAGAATTCCACTAATGAAAATGAAAGTGCTTTAAAACTGCAGTGCTTTACATAAAAATTTAGAAAATATATGCATATTTGCAGCTTAAAAATTACGTTCCACTTAAGAACAATAATAATACCAATAGATTGTGCTCTGAAATGCTGCCTGATAAATTCCCCCAACAATGTTAAAATTATAGGTAGTCCTTGACTTATGACCAGAAGTTATGACAGACCTCCCCAAAAGTTACTTTTAGCCCAGTTCTGTAGTTCCAATGGACATTCGATCACATTTCAGGCAATTGGTAGGTGGCCGGCATTTATGGCCATTCACAGCATTCTGTGATCATGAGACTATGGTTAACAATGTGTTTGCTGAAAACTGGCATTTACTTCCAGTTTCTGGCAAAAGTACTCCATCGTGAACAATGTGTTCACTAATACCATGTTGTTTACTTAACGAATGTTGCAAATAAAGGTCATAAAATTCTGTCAATCATGTGATGACCCACTTTATGACTGCCACAACTTATGATTGTAATTGTCAAGCTCAATTACAGTCACAAATCGAGGACCACCTGTAATTTTGATTAGACTATTGAGATAAAATGTGACAGGCCATTAAAATGTGTGTAACTAGTAGCAAGTAAATTCTTTAGAGATTAGACAGCAGGAAGTATTTTAAGCTGAAAATACTTCTACTTCTTTTTTTAATGTGAAACAGGAAAAAATAGGGAAGGGCTTGTTAACATTTTCTTCTCCTCCTGTAAGGCAAGAAAACAGTTGGGAAGAGGTAGTGCAATTCTGAAGAGAAAATGCCTGGAAATCAGATACATAAGAAGCTATTCCTGTTGTTCTTAATCTCAGATAATGCCTTGCACATTAATATACATGTGCAAACAGCATCCAACCAATGAAGAAAATAACAGACTAATATTGGATGTAGCTAAATTTCAACGTTTTGAAAAAAAGTAAGATTACAGTTTCTTTCAAAAGAGAATGTATACAACATTTGACTTTTGATAAAACTGCTCATGCTTTATAGTTAGAAAAATTAAATACGACAATGGCAAACAGAAATTATTTATTTGAAATGTCACTTAAATACATTTTCCCATGGATATTCCAAATATACACAAAAAGAACATTGCAGCAATTTTTTTTTAAAAAAAAGGTTTGGTTTTATGCAACGGAGTGCCAAACATAGCTGTAACACATACCTGACTTTTGTTTTACTAAGTATAAAAAGTAAGGAATAATTTATATTTACACATATGTACAACGATCTACACTTATCCACATACACACGTCAACTAGTTTCAAAACATGAGTATATTTGTTTCAAGTTTTATCTACATTAAATATTTTTTAAAAACTGGTCATTGAGTGCCAGATTTTGTTTTTATGGTGCTTTGTTGATACAATCATTCTAGTGCTGCAAAATTAAGGCGCTACCCAACACCAGACCTTCAGTTATGCAAGGCGCTGTATGACTAATGCATACAGTTTTCTGAACAAATCTTATTCCTTTTCATTGAAAATGAACTGCAGCATGAATCAAAGAGCAGAAATCTGCTGATTATCAGCTTATCAAAATCTCAAAGCACCCTTAGCAACTGAAAGGAAAAAGGATATTTGAAAACAGTAGATAAAGGCCACTGTAGCAAATATTTCATGAGTGGTGAAATTTAAAATGGCCTAAGCTTCACCTATTATTTGGAAGCAGATCTAATATGGATTTCAGGTTTTTGTGTGTTTGTTTTTTACAGGAGTGGCTGGGATGCCTTTGCAGCCCTATTATACTCAATAAAAATTATGTTCTGAATATTATTTCTGCAAAGCATTTTAGACAATGAGGACACTGCAATCCTCAGTTCTCTGTAAATTGCCAGATTGATCAGCCTAAGAGAAAGAACATAAAAATTTTGGCTTTCATCATTTACTTATGTTAATATTCCTGCTGAGGTGACCAAGTTCTGATGGCTGAAAAGCTCATCAGCCTGGCTTTTGATTTTAAAGCGCAAAAGTACCATGCTGAAGACTCTCATAAAATTCCTCATCCAAAAGATTAGAAGGGAATCTCAGGGGTAGTATATAGGATTCTGCCTCAAAAATGGGAAGTGCCAAAACAGTAACTTAGGAACAAAAAATAGAAAAGGGAAAGAGAAAACCAAGAGGTGAGCCCAAATCCTGCCAGAACAGTCCAAGCAATCACAGCTAAAACTACTGTGAAAAATAATGAAGGTAGTCCAAGTTCCCTGCAAAAAACCACCGAGATTCATTTTGAAAAACCTCTTTCTTGATAAAACTTGGAAGCTTTTAGAGTCCAGTGAATGAACAGGAAGACAGCTGTGTTGAAGGAAAGTGTGATAGCACCCAGGGAATGGATAGAAAGGAGAACAGAGTGAGAACCTCCTTCTCTCTGGCTTTAATGTTGAAACAGGTAATATCACACTTGACTTCTGGTGACTACCTGGAGAAATTCATGCAATGTTCTTCATGATACTGAAGTGGCTTGCCATGGCCTCCTTTTTTTAAAATTTTCTGGTCTCACATACAGCTTTAGAGATGCCAGATGATTTCCCATCCAAATAGTAATGAGAACTGACTTTGTTTAGTATTCAAGATCAACCAAGGTCAGCCAGGACCAGGTGCAAACTTATAAAAAATACTTGAAAGAGAATCTACAAACTCTAGTAAAGAAATTAGAACTTGCAGGAAGGCTATGGCAGAAATTATTAGAGCTTCATTTGCAAGTTGCACAGTTAACAATTGAAAGAGCAGTCACAGGTCAATACTTAACTACAAAAGGTGAATTCCAAGAAGAAGCAATTACAGTACATTCAGGCTGTGTTGATCAGTCTTAGGCAACTGCTATCTGGTCAAGATTTTTTAGACAATCTTCTAATACCACACAATTATAGCACTTACTAAAATCAGTCTTTTTGATGATTAGACTTCCTGTATATGAAATTTCTATGCCTTTGTCCAAAGAGCACATGCTGTTTCTAATTCATAAAGGAGGCACTTTTGAAATATTTTGGTATTGTTATTATTTTCTTGCCAGATTAATTTTTTTTTACAACCGGTATCTTTTACCTTGCTGTGTCTTTGCACTATGTTCTAAAACCAGAACTAATATTATTTTCATGTCCTGTTCGTTTGTTTCTGGAAATTCAGAGATCCCAGCAGTTTGAATTAGCAATACTGATTTGCTGTTTCATGTTTACAACTAAACTACTAAACTATTTCCAATAATTCGACCATTTTTAAAAAGTTAACCACATATACGAAGACATCAAAATACAGATATATTTACATCTAATTTAAACTTGCATTGAAATTTGCAGTACAGGATTCCATTTGTGTCTCCTTTCATGTCAGCAAGAACTTCAAGCACGAACAGTATTCGGTACATAACAAGTAATATTAAGGTTTTGGTTTTCAAAAGTATATGTAACTAAGTTTTCTTAGAAGAACCTATTAGGCTGGTTATGGCAGTTGTGAGTAAAGATGGTTTTTACTTAAGTGTTGCTTCCAGACAAAACTAGAAGGATAAAATTGAAATGGTGATTCGATTTTTCAACAGCCTTTAGTAAGATAATCGCTGAAGAGCTTGAAATTAACAGTGTAGATATACACTAAATATGCTGGCCACGATCCAGCCACAGAGCTTCGCAATCTCAAGTATTTAATGGCAGAGAGAAGCTTTCCCTAAGACACAATTATGTCCACTATGAGAGGCTATTAGTTCCATGTCCCAACTACAAAGCTCTCCATAGGTAACTCCTTACTGTCGGTTCCTGATGTCATTCTGAAGGGAGGGGGGCTTGGGAAGGAAGAATGACTCAATCTTCTTAGTTATATTATGAAACAGTTTTCTCAATACATACAGCATGCAAATTACAAACACAAGGAATTGGCTTATAACCAGCCACAAAGCTGTTCATCAGATACTCTTTTGGACAGTGTTCTTTGGAAGTGGAACATTTTATCCTGGCAATCCCATTTACTTCCGATATTTCTGTCCACATGTTGCAGATAAAAAGTTGCTCTTGGTGCTTTCTTCCAGAGGAACATTTGAGAATTCTTTTTCAATTGGCTACCACAAGGACAATTCTGACAATGCATATTCTCAGTTTCTAATCCACTACTCCAAGTCTGTTTAAACAAAGAAATAAAAATGTCAACTGGGGATTTGTAGACATTTTAGTACTTCTGACTCAGTTGTCTCATTATGATGAGTAGATGGCGATTATGTACTCAGTTGATGCCTGCAACTACTGTACACTCTGTTGTGGCATAACTTCCAAGAGGCTCAGATTATTCCAGGACAAGAGGCACAGAATACTTGATTAACTATTGGGTCCAACGAGTGCAAAGAAGAATGAATGCTTAAATGAGCAGAGGGAAGAACTGTTCAGTTGCCAACTGTTTTCTTATTAGCATTAGAAACCAGCTGTTTTCAGTGTATCTTCACAAATAGAACTGTGTCATCTAGGTCTTTTGCGGGTCACAAATATTAATACACGGCGAATGGCAATGAGACGATCTTTAAGTGAAGTCATGGCAAGTATGGCCAATTGGGCTCTGTTCTCTAGTGGTAATACTGCCAACAACCACCAGTACCAAGCTGGACCACTGGGATTACTCTGTAAAGAAAATATTAATAAATTAACTGTTTTTAGTAACATAATTCAAGCAGATAGAACACCATCTGATAGCTGTAAGAAAATCTACGAAGACAACATTCTGTGCCGTTCACAGAATGCAGGAACTGAAAATAGTTCTTGGTCACCCACAAAGTATTTCTGTAGTGAACCTACAGAATGCAGAAAATTGCAGTTCAGCAAGATCTAGAGAGTCACAGGTTTCCTGCCTATTTTATGCAGTAAGACTGTCCCCCAACATTATTGTCATTATCTTGATATTTTGCAATTATAGAAAAATATCAACCTAAAACAATAGCACAAAGACAGATGACAACCAAACTCTAAACTGCTTTTTCTGGCTCCCACATAGTCCAGTGGGTAATGTGCCAAAATTCAATAGCAAACCATCAAGCATTATGAATATAATTTCCTGCAGATTTACTGTATGAAAACTTGAGGCTTCAGAAACATTAAACACCCTTGAAGTGACTAAATCCCCCATGGAATTAAAAACCTTGAAACACAATCACCCTGTTTATCTGAAAGAACATAATTGTTCTCATTGAACTCTTGGCCAACAAAAATAGGCAGCCCCTACCTCAAAAGCGAATTCTTACCCATGATTTTGGACATGACTTCATTTCAAAAGGGATTTTAAAGGCCACAGAAATACAACAAATTTACAGAAACAAATAAGGAAGAAACACGACATTAAAGTACGTTCTATATTACTATTTTTGCAGAACTGCCTTATTGGTTTTAAGGGAGTAATTTCATTATGCACTGTAACATAAATGTATGACTCATAGTCTAAGAAAAGGTAAATGCAACCAAGGAAACAAAACTCAAGTCTAAAATGTTAATACACGATTTGTCCAAATGCTGCTGTAAAAACAAATATTAGTCTATGTGAGCAAAATGAAATGGAACTATGGTTTCAATAGGGAATACAGTGCATCTTACAGTAGCCCAAAATACAATCTCAAAAACAAAAATATAATTGGATTAATGCAACTGGGATACATCTTTTTAAATTTAAAAGTAAATGAGAACAGGGCACATTTTAAATAGCCACCAATATATTTTCAGGAGTTGTGTGTGTTTGAAAACCAAATTATGGATTCCTACCAACAGAGTTTTACAATAATCACTTTTTTAATTATCATACTGTGAAAGATACCTCTCATTATTGGATTTTGACCTGTAAAGGGGTTAAACACTTGAGATTTATTCATGGTGCCCTCTTCAGGGTAACACAGCAAACTGCTTGCCAGTGGCTGTGTATAATTACTTATATAATTTTATTAATAGTTTGAAAAACAAAGGTTAAATTAATACAGAAAGAAATAAATCACAGCTAAAAGTGTTAGAAAAAAAGTAAATGAAAAATGAAAGCTGTAAAATGACCTTAGATGGTATGTATTGTTTGTTATGTTATGTTTTGTTTTTATGTATTTGTGGTTGTTTTTTATGTTGTTTTTAAAGACAAAACTGTTTAATAAAATCTATTTTAAAAAAATAGAGAAAGAAAATCTTCTTTATAGCAGTTAAAAGTACAATTATAAACATATCTCTGCTTTCTCTCCCACTCTCCCACCCCAAAATCAGAGCAGAGCGGAGCAGAGAGGAAAGAAGGGAAGGCAAGGCATTGGGAGAATGGAGGTAAATGAACAGGATGATAGAATAAGGCTTATTGGGATGTCAGGCAAGAGACAAGGGGCCTGAGAGGCGCAGTGGACTAAGTGCTGTTAAAGTAGCACTTAAGTTGCCAGCTGCCTGCAATTACTGCAAGTTCAAATCTCACCAGGCTCAAGGTTGACTCAGCCTTCCATCCTTTCTAAGGTAGGTAAAATGAGGACCCAGATTATGGGGGCAATAAGCTGAATGTGTGTGTGTGTGTGTGTGTGTGTGTGTGTGTGTGTGTGTATGTATATGTATATATATATATATATATGTATATGTATATGTATATGTATATGTATATGTATATATAAATATACAAAAGTATGAAGGCTATTGCTTAACGCATTGTAAGCCGCCCTGAGTCTCCGGAGAATGGCGGCATATAAGTCAAATTAAAAAAAAAATAAAATAATATACAGGTGGGAGCAGGCGTACAGGTGAACTACTAGCTTATGCCACAATGAAATATTAACAGAACTAGAAGTGGACAAATGGTAGGGAAGGATCTGGAAGACGGGGACAAATCAGATATTTTGCACTGGGAGCTACTGAGGGAAGAAGGGGCCAATGAATTCTTCCTTTTCTCCTCTCATTTGCCACTGCCAACGTCATTTGATTTTTAAAAAACTAGCCATAAGTGGATATACACCATATATAAAAAAGAGTTGTAAGAGTTGCAGTTTTCAACTTCATATCCTCGGAATTTTCACACAATTTATGAACATTTTAGCTTTACAGATTTTAAATTAAGCACTTACTTTATGTGAAGCGTTTGCATATATTATTCCCTGTGGTTATTTATTGTTGTACCCTGTTCATTTTTAGCATTGATATACCATTGCATATTTACCTGCGGCTCACGTTCTTTCCCTGGCATTGGTCCAAAATGGTTTAGAATTTGTGCTTTCATATTGTCTTTCAGAGACGTAAACCAGGACACAGCTTGATCGTAAACGGAATCGTGAATGCGGACCAGCTCTTCATACTCTGCCCCTTCAACCTAATTTGAGTTATGAAAATTTAAATAAATGCATGTTGTGTACAGCATAACAAAAGCAAATACCATTCTAAAAAGAGTTTAGTTGCGTTTAAATATCCTAAACAGGGAACTTTTTAAAAATCACTTCCCTTTTGAATCAGCCCAAAATTCCAAGAAAGCAGCACACGTAGGTGTTCAGTATTCAATAGGATAATAGTGAAAATTCGGTTACTAGCTTATTACTAGGGCTGTTTGCCAATTTATCACTTAGTAGAGGGGTGTCAAACTCAAGGCCCAAGGGCTGCGGGGTGCTTAAATCTGGCCCAAGGGGCCGGCCTGGAAATAGCAAAGGACTGGCCTGCAGTGCTTCTGGCAGCCAAAATGGGGTGCTGGGGGGCACGTGCGGGGCCCCTGCAGTCCGTTTTGGCTGGCAGGGTGCTGCAGGAAGCATCCGTCCTGTCTCTCTCCCCAACTGGAGAAGGAGAACTACAATGCTGATCCGGCCCTCGAAGAAATCCAGTCTGACACCCCTGACTTAGTGGATTGTTTTCTATTCACAATCCATGATGAAGACTGATGTGGAAAAAGTACAGAACATGGGAACTAGCAGTTTTCAGTACAGATATAAAAACTGTTTGCAGATTTTAATACATGTGAATTATTTGAAAATTTGAATTACATTTGTGAAATGACAGTAAACTCTGGATTACACACCATTGTTTATCTAGAATGCCAGTCCATTTAATTTTAACTGGGGAGAGCCTATTCTTTGTGTATTTCTCTTTAGAGCTGCTTTACATTACACTCTTAGAGAAACCAATCATATAAATTAATAGGATTAAAAGCCACTGACCAAAGCATGCTTAAGGAACATGTGATCTGATAGAGCTTGGTAATACCTTTGCATCAGTTTAAAGAACAGAATTGGTGCTACACATTCGAAGAGCTGATATAATTTGCAAGCAGATTAGAAAATGGCATTCCTAACATTTTCTGCTCAAAATCTCCTGTCTATGTAAAAATATATATAAACAGAAAGTAATTTGGATGGAATACCTGTTTTTCATATTCCTATTTTCCTTTAGACCAAGCTTCTGTAACACCATTTTCTTATTTAAAACACTACCCTAGAAAAGAGGGTGACTGAACAACTGCACAGTAATGCCTTAAATCTCCTCAGGAATATATTTTTAATATGGTAGGATTTAGTATTGAATTGAGGGTTTAAAACTTCAGAATATGGCATTTTGATTTTGAAAAGATGGTTTGTTAAAGGAATTTGGTGCTGATCACTTTAGTAAGGGAATGGAAACAAAAGGGGAGAAATAACTTCAGCTTTGGTTTTAAAAAATTACCATGTTTCCCCTATCTTATATTTTTTTGAACCCTGAAATAAGTGCTTATTGAACCCTTATTGCCATGCGCTCAAAAGCCCGATTGGGCTTATTATCAGGGGATGTCTTATTTTGGGAATAACAGGGTAATTCGTGCAACAGCTAAAGAAAAAAACTACAACAAAGGCAGCCAAAAGTTAGATTATGGGCTGACCTGTAATTTAGAAGACAAAGGACAGCTCACAAAACTTTTTTTCCAATAGATGAGGTAACAATAAACTACTGCACTACAAAGTTACCTTTTCGTCTTCCAAATATTCAATGTTTGCAGTATTATATCCATCTCGCTGACCATGGCTTAAGACCCTAAAACGTCGAACACCAACTGTATCAACAACTGAACGCCCATCAGGGAAAAACTTCACATCCCTGATCTCCAACATGCAGCCGTAATCTGCAAATCTGAAGGGACAAAGCCATGTTAAGACGGTGATTCTAAATATATTTTAGGAAGGAGCCTTATGGATTCCCTGTAGCCTGCCTAAATATATTTGGAATGAAGTTGTAAAAGGCATTATTAGGCCTAACGTAACAGGAGGTACAAAGGCTTGCAGGAATATTGCTTGTTCCAGTTCTGTAAAAAGCTATGAAATTACTATTTGAGTTCTTTTGATTCTGCATCTAGATTATCTGTCCAAATCTAATAACCCTCAAATAAAGTGGATTGCAATTCCCATTAAATCCCCACCAGAAGAATATGGGAAGCAAAGATCTACATAAATTGGGAATCCTGTCTAGACGGTCAGATTTTTCCCTAAACACTATGCATTTCTCCCAAGTAGAAAGTTTACACTAAGATTGTTACTGATCAGCCAACTGCTAGATCTTGGTATATTCCCCAACACTGGACAAGAAACAACAGCCCTCATTTTCCTGATGAGACCACTTTCCCATATCTGATAAGACATAAGCCCTTCTATCATTTTTGCACCCAGAAATGCAGTATTTTATAAAGGAATTCTAAATCCTTAGCTTACCCTTTCAGTTCATCAGTTAAACACATGCCGAATTGTTTAGTGCCTGTTTCCATGCATCTTCTTATCATTAATCGATAACGGGGCTCAAAGACATGAAGAGGACAAGGAATGGTAGGGAAAGCCATGGTACATACAAAAATGGGAACATCTTTATTTAGACTGCAAGAGAAGGAAGATTTACTTTTATGTTTATGCAGGTCAATATCTGTTAAAACAAATAATTGAAATCCATCTTTAAAACTACTTATGACATAAGCTTCATTGTATTCGTGTTTTCACTCAGCTTCCCTGAATCTCTCTTCTGTTACTAACAAATACAAGAGAAGACTATCTAAACATAGCAAAGACCATGCTCAGTTGAAATATTTCAAGCTGTACAGTACATGCTTAAGACAAAAGGCCATCATATATATATGAGAAGTTGGCAAAATTTTGTGGATAGTGGGCAAATTGGAAATTTGGAACATTTTACAGTTCTCATAGAAAATGGATGTTTCATTCTGTAGTATGCTTGCTTGTTACATAATTATTATTTCAAACAACTACACAATTAAAATCAGATGTAGCAAGAAACACATCTGATTGTATACATACAGGGACAATATGGGATTTAGAATAAAATGAACAACAGTCTGGTCCTATAAGAACTCTGTTCTATCAATTTTATTCTTTTACAGAGGCTCTCTCTGTACAAGATAACCAGCAGTTTCATATATAATCTTGCATATTTATCCTCCAAACCAGGAGTCCCCAATCTCCGGTTCGAAACCGGGCCATGCCAGTGATGGGCAAGCGTGCACGCGAAGCTCCACTTGCATGAGAGGAGGGCACTTGAGTGGAGGGCATTTGTGCTTGAACAAGGAGCTCTACTCATGTGAATGGAGGCCGCATACGCGCGAAGCTTCATTCATGCAAATGGAACTTCACGCACGAGCACTCTCTGCTGGTGCAAGTGGAGCTTTGCATGCAAGCATGGACGCTCTCCACTTAAGCACCGTCTGCTCATGTGAGTGGAGCTTCAGCATGGTCACGCAAGCGCTCTCTCTCGCAGGCAAAGTTCCATTTGCGCGAACAGAGGGCGTGCGTACCTGCTGCTCACACCAGAACTGTGCATGCTCCCATGGGTTGCCGCTCACACACCCCACCTGTACCAGCTTAGCCACCAAGGTGAAAAGGTTGGGGACTGCTTTTCCAAACAATAACTTTATCTGTAACAGAAACTTACTATGTGGTCGTCCAGTTTTTGGAGCAAATGTCAGAATATACTTATGGCATTTCTGTAAAAGTCTCATTCAGAGGCTTTTGCTTCAACTTAATTAGTGTTCCAACTCATTTGTAGGGATGCATATCCCTGACCCACACATGTATATTGATTGTATAAAGGGGATTGAGACTGCTTCCAATGGTTTTTCCCACTACCTTTTCATAAAGGTTGAGCAAAGTTTGTGCGAAACAAGAACTTGGTTTCCAAATGTTAATAAGGTGGTTTTCTAATCAAACTTTCTATGAAAAATCAAGAGAAAGGAAGAACTGACACATTAATGCCAAAATGTCTTCTTTCACATATACCATACCAGCATGCTAAAATACAATAATTTTTGTCTGAAGATCGGAGAATTATAAATATTATGAATATATAAACAAGTTATTTAATCAACCCACTTAATTTTACTAATATTCTCTTTATAAATGAAGATCGCTTACTTTGATAATTCCTTCATTTCTTCTTCATAAACCTTTTTCCTTTCAGATAATTCTTCTGGAAAGTAGCGAACTATTAATTCTTCAGTAAGGATGGTCTTCTTATAAGTTCGACTTGCCAAAAACTATTAAGGGAATTTAAGAATCCACGTTACTCAGTTCTAGCTATTCTACTAATCAGTAATTAAACTGGCCTGGAGAATAGAATGGTAAAGTAAATATTTTTATGTTTTAACACCTTAAAATGGAATCAGGAATTTGCACTGAATACTACAGTCAAGCACTTAAAATCACAACAAGCAAATCACTACTGTATTTAGTAATTTACTGTTATGGTTTTAAGTGGCTATAATAAGCACATAAGAGTTGCCATTTAATTATTCTGCACTGCTTCTTCAGAAAATAACTCTGAAATATATAGCAGTGTTTCCCATCCTTGGGCACTTGAGGATACGTAGACTTCAACTCCTGGAATTCTCCAGTCAGCTAGGGAATTCTGGGAATTGAAGTTCACACATCAAGTGCCCAAGGTGGAAAAATACAATATTGAGAAATATTGAAGTGATGCAAAAGAAAGCTATCTTTTTTCTTCTTGTTTGGCAAGACAAGTCAAACATCACATATATTTAAATATTACCTATCTGTATTAGGGCTAGTCACATTTGGCCTTCCCTCTTCATTTTCAGGGCACCAGAATGAGCAGGGTTGCAATTTTCACATGGAACTTTGATTTTCAAGCATTAAATTGGCTTATTGAGCGTTTGTATTGTACCCTTAAAAAAAAACATCCTGAAGCCCTTTCCAAAAATCAGATCAATTCTCCCGTTTTTTGAAGGTGGTTTAAGGGGTAAATGGGCCCTTAAAGGTACAAGAAACACAAGCCTTTTATTTAAGCAGCTTTTGAAATGGGATGGGGAAGACTTACATCTGAGAGTTTTTCTTTACAAAGCGGACAGTGAGGATTATGATCCAGACAACGTTCAAGGCATTTGAGGCAGAAGGTATGTCCACAAGGAGTAGTGACAGGCTCGTAGAATAACCTGAAAAAGACATGGAAATAGCAATTTCATATATCCATTCATCTGCATATCTTGAATGAGTGTGTAGAATATTTTACACTGAAACTATCTTGAATTCTAAATGTAGTTTTTTTTAAATTATTATTATTACAGGCTTCTTCTACCTTGCAACAGAAGCATTTGTAACAATTTTTGGAATTTGGAACTCTAAGATCAACTTGATTTAAAAGCATTTTGCACACCACCACAGATTTTGTATAATATCACATGTACGTAATCTGCTCTTGAAATATACAGTATGGGGTATTATCATGCATCCACCACACAATTAGCCCATTCTTACTAAAGAAAAGCTTATTTCTGAAGTTATGACATAGAACTCTTTCATTTATTTTCAAAAACTGTTTCTCAGCACAATTATGTAAGAGGAATGTTGAATTCTTACTATAAAATTAAGATTAATGAGCTGAAAATATATTAATGTATTATTTTATTTAATAAATTAGCATACTGTATCTCTTCAGAACTCAGAGCAGCTTTCATTACAACAGAATTATAAAATGTTCATCAAGCAAAAAATTCTAACATAATGCATCAAGAAATAATCAACAAAATCAAATATCAATAACATCAAAAGCAACATAAAATATGAACAGCATAGAAGCTTATTTTATACACACACACACACACACACACACACACTTTCCTAGCAAGAGAATGGACATTTGCTTTTTCTGGAATGGAATTGTTTGGTTGTTTTCCATCTATTAACGTAGAAAATTATAATATTAAAATTGTATGACTGTAATGTGTCATCACATGGATACTGTGACTTACATACTTATGTCATGATGTCTGACATAAGAACATAAATCACAGCATTTGTGTGATGATAAATCCGGCTTCAGTCTACTTATGCTTCTAAGTCCAGAGAAGTAAGATACACACAACTGCTGCTGAAATTTAAATCCTAAAGAATAAGATATTTTATGCAGCTTGTTAATACCTCATACAAAGGGAACACTCAAAGTCAGATGCATCCATGAGATTTGTAGGAATCTCTTTTATGGGAAGGGAAGCTGAGTTTCCATAAGTAGCATCTCCATCTTAAAATAAAATTTAAAAAAAAGAACATTTGAAATAAATATGACTCCTTTTCTGAACAACCTCATTAGATAATTCAAAATATCAAAAAAGGAGGAGGAGGAGGATGTACCAGGCCTTTCAAAAACTAATAATTTCCAGTGAGTTCTAAAATTATCAGATAGGAGGAACACAGGACTAAACACTGTGCATTTATGAAGAATTAAAATGAGTACAAATAATCAATTCAACTTTTGTTCTGAAAAATTAAAGAAAGATTCCAGACATGCAACTGGAAAGCTTCATCTTAGTCTATGGTGACAAAATACCACAATTATTCCCTTGTATAAGAAATCTGCTATTTAGAGCAAAGACGACCTAGACCGCAGCTTGTGTATTTTGTTCAATTTGATTAATATTCTTTACGTTGCAAATTCCAGTTTTTTATATTCTAGTCCACGGTGGCAAACTCATTGCGTCACATTGCCGCCACATGATGTTTCATGACGTTTTTCCCCTTCACAGAGCTGGGGTGGGCATGGCCTGCATGTGGCACATCTGGCCCGCAGGCCGCCAGTTTGACAGCCCTCTCCTAGTCTATCCTAATCATTATAACTTGTTTTATTCTTTACAACTGCAAGAATAACGAATGTCACATTATATTCATTTTCATTTAATGTGAAGTTATAACATTGTTATTACTGATCGTTGAAATGATTTATGTTTTTTCTTACACAAAATACTGAGCAATTTAACTTATTCAGTTTAAAATAGAAATTGCTAGATTGACTTTGTCAAAATATTCCATAACTAGCAAAAAGATTCAAGATTGTAGGTTTTTTCCCTCTAGAATAAAAACAGCAAGCAATAAGGAAAAAAAATTGAGAGTATGTAAGCAGCTGCAACCGACCTTTTCTATGAATTTTGCTGGGAACATCCAGATTCTGTAAGTCTCTCCCATCAGTAGAAAATTTTCTTTTCAAGTTTGCACTGGGTAGGCTGGAGAGGACTTTCCCTAATGTTTTCTTGTTCTCTTCAGAGTAGAAATCATGATGGGAAATTGAAGAATCAATACAGCGATAGACATCATTCTCTTGGGAAGGATTTCTTGCTAACCTCAACATGGCCTCCTGCAATAAAAACATTTGTTTATATATAAATACATAAAGACAAAAATGTGTCTTCTATAGACATACCTTTGTTGATCATAGCACAGCTAATGTCTGCTTTTAAAAAGAACTCTCCAAATATGCAAATTTTAACTTATATTGAATCATAATCATTTTTATATAATACATCAATTTTGGTCATTTTAATAACCAATCACTACTTTTGGTTTCCATTCCATTCTATTCCATTATTAATCAGTTTTCTTTGGGAAGCTATCTCCTTCCCAAATTAAACTAAAGCTAAAGCTAAAATTAAACTAGAAAACGGTACACTTCTGAATATAATGCTGAATATAATAAAATGCCTTGAAATAAAGAGCCGACTTGTGTGTTAAGTACCTTTGAGCTCTCTGCTGTTGGCCCATCTTCACTCGAAGACTGTGTATTTATGCTACTTAGAAATGCAGGTTTCAATCTTGTATAAGAGGTCCGATTACAAAAAGGTGTTGTTAAACTATCAGGAACATTTTCAAATGCTGGAAAAAACATCTCACACATTATCTAAATTTAAAAAAAAAAAGAAATATAATAAAATTCATCTTATACATAAAGGATTCTACATTCATATGCAATCATGTGCCAAACTGTTATCCTGTCCACTATCCCACTAAGAAAAATGAAAACAAGACCACTAAATGTAAAATCATTTCAAATGTCATACTTCCTAGTTGGAAGTTTATTTATGGTTGAATGATGCTTGAAGGCCAACAGATGTAGATTAATAATTATATGAGTATCTAATTCACTGGCTACTTTATTTCTTTATTTTACTTTATTTTATTCGGTTTTTTGAATATCTGTATCACATGTATTTACCGTTTAACTGTTCATCGCCCTGAGTCCTTCGGGAGTAGGGCGGTATATAAATTAATTAATTAATTAATTAATTAAATAAATAAATAAATTTACTTATTTATTTTTTTATCATGCCTTTATTATTTTTATGAATAACTCAAGGTGGTGAGCATACTTTTTCCTTCCTCCTATTTTCCCATGAAAATAGGTGAGTTGAGAAAAAGCGACTGACTCTAAAATAGACTAAATTATATTAATTAGAATTTTCATGTTACTGTGTTAAATATTAATATTTGTTTTGATATTTTAAAAAATCACCCTAATATTTAGTTTACCCAATAGCTTTGATTTTCATTTAGCTAATCACTGGCTTTCCATGAGCAAAAAGCAGAATAATGATATTGAATAATTAAACAATTAATGCTTCACTTACAACTTCTATTTTATATGGGTCAGATTACATAGCTGTAGAGGCTAAAGACTAAGTACATAAAAGTGCCATACTTTGATTATGGATGAAAACTATAATATTCTACCTTTTGGGCTTCCATCTTCATTGAGTTCCACTCAGGGTTTAAGGCAACACAATAAAGAAATTCCTTCAATGCTTCTTCAATCCTTCCTAATCCAGAAAGAGCTTGTGCTTTGACATAATGACCCTGCATGCAGAGAAGGAAAGAAGGAGATAAGGAGTTAAAGCTTTGTGATTTCAAGAAATATTGGCTAGAGTGCCTTTACCTCTTACGGGCATGATGGTATTTCAAAACAGAACAGAAAATGAAGATAAGAAACAAAGGTGCAAAGGAAAATAATGATGGGTGCAAATTTTAATCCCACATGATAATTTAAGTGTGGGAAATGCATCTAAGTCAAACAACTAGGCCGTGCACACTTTGAAAAATTACAAAAGGGAATAACAAGTAATGCTGCAATTATTTTGAATATCATTTAATGTCTCTTACATATTTTTAGAGACGGTACGTATACCCAAAGAATTGAGGACAGCTAGTGAAAAACCAGTTTTGTGTAATGGTTAAGGCACCAAGCTAGAAACCCTCACTGAAGAGATTTAAATTATACATGATAAATAATTCCTGTTTCTTATATGCAAAGAGATATTTTGTTTTTTTTTCTTAACTGCCAACTTGCAAACACATACTGTACCTTAGGCCAATGGGGTTTATTCTGACACAGTATTTCTGCATCATGAAGGGCTTTTTGATAATTCTTCATAGCTGTACAAAGTTCTGCCCGTTGTGCAATTAACCAACATTTACAAGAAACTGGAATACAAGAAGAAAATGTGTAAATGACAAATGATGACTTTCTGAAACAGTAATTAACTAAATATTAGCTACTCATTCTTTTGTAACAAAAATGTCTACAAATGAAGTAATATGAACAAATGTGTGTGTTACTAAAATTGTACTCAATTGAGGAAAAACAGCCTGCAAAATTAAAACCCATAGCATGTGTATGATAATATAAATAAATATAAATATAACCACTGCAATACAACCTGGTTATGTGGTGCTTTCGGTTTAAGGCCAAAAAGGAATGTTGAAGCACAGAACATGAATACATACTGACCTGCAATTTCTTAAACCAAACAACTTTTTTGTCGGGGTGCCATGGCGATGGTAGGAAATAGCCACATAATCTGGGAAAAGATTATATGGCTATTTTATAAGTTGCACACAAATGCCACATTCAAATCCTTGTAGCCCCAAAGAGCTTTTTTTTCCTTTCAACTATAAAGCAGTTTATCTTGTAATATGCTACATTTAAAAAAACTGATTCAAATGTGTCAGTTCATTCTTCCCAACACATTCAGGGATTACAGCGGTTTCCAACATTATTCATAAGAGGTGCTTCAAAACTTGCAGGAAACAGCCTTTCCTTTTTTCAGGCTTTAATGTGAACATTTAATATACAACTGATCTAAAATGTTTTAAAAATAACGATCAATGAAGCTTGGAAAACAAATTTTTAGCATGGATGCTGTTACTGGGAATGCTGAAATAATGTCCTATCCAGGAATATTAATATGTTGTTCAACATTAGTATGAAATGCAAGGAAAGCATGATCTATATCTAGAAAAGGGTTTTGTATCAGACTTCCTTGCTCTCAGCCTCTCCATTTCAGCTATGTTTTACCATCTTCCAATTCAGTAATGCCCTCATTTAGGAAGGATCCACTGGGATCTTACCTAACCTACAAAACAACAATGCAAATGATGGCCTATATATTATGATCAATGACATCACAAGCCATTTAGAAATCTAAAGGAATCGGAACATCTTAAGTTGTTAGTAATACATCCATGATAGAAGTGTTAAAAGCCTTCCCCAATTAAAAATCATTTCCATTTCATTTAGTACAGAAAGTTAAGTCCAGAGTATGACAGATTTCATAAGACAATGAGTCAGGTTCTTGTATAACAAGGAGATTCTGGATTTTCCAATATAAATGTTGCTATCTTTTATCAAAAGGCAAATAAATGGGTCTATGCACTGTATGAATGATAGTTTTCAAACTTAACAGCTGATACCATTTCTGCCTGGTTGTGCACCAAGCAAACTCATGCCTGTTCATGTATCATGTATCCACGCTTATTCATATATCTTTACTCATTAGGTCTCCTGTTGTAGTAGCATTCCATCAATTCTAGGTTCTCTTGTATCATTCGTATATGGTCTGTTCCAGTAGCCCAATTGTTGTTAGATTGTCTTGCTTCCCCAAAATCTGACATGAACCTGTTAATTTAAGTGATGTCCAAGTTGGCACAACTCTGCTAGTTCATGTCATTCTTATATTTGACATAGGAAAGTGAAACATTAGGGGAGCTTTATCCAAGGACTTTTATTGGTTAGATAGGTACCAGCCAGAATTTCAACCCTTGGTTTTCCATGTCAAAGGCTGTGCTCTAATCACTACAATATATATACCACACATACACACAAAATCAATCAATCTGGAACTCCTTCACATGTAATATGTTCTTGTGGTTAAGCTACATTGGGAATTTATTTATCAGACTGGACACACACACACACACACATTTGCAACTTGAGAAAGCTCATCTACCAACCAATAGTTATGCTATGCTGCTTTCGAAGTGTATTCATTCATTCATTCATTTTAAACATTAACTTAAATGCTTGATATTTAAACAAATATGATGAGATCATGCTCTGGCAGAGTGGTTACAATCTAAATTATGCAACACAAAATCAGCAGCATAGAGAAAAAACAAACTGTCACATACAGGCAGTCCTTGAGATACAACCACAATTGAGACTAGAGGTTTGGTTGCTAAGCAAGATAGAGTCATACCCAAGTGAGTCACACCCAATTTTACAACCTATTTGTCGTGGTTGTTAAGTGAATCACTGCAGTTAAGTGAATCATGTGGTTGTTAAGTTATTATGGCTTCCCCCACTGATTTGGCTTGTTGGAAGTCAGCTGGGAAGATTGCAAATGGTGATCACATGACTCCAGGAGGCTGCAACCATTACATATTGAATGCCAGGAACCCAAATTTTGATCATGGGGATGCTGTGAAGGTTGTAAGTGAGAGGAACAGTTATAAGTCACTTTTTGAGAGTTTAACTTCAAATGGTCACTAAACAAATGGTTATAAATCAAGGCCTACCTGCAATTGTAATATTTTGTCCCACCAAATACCCCAATATGGACCTTTCCTAAGATGTGACTACTTCCTGTTATACCATCTGGGCAATTCATATTAAACTAATCTTGAGTAGGGGACCACCAGGAACCCCAGATGTATGTATACCATCTGGACATACAAAGAATAATAACAATATAGAAATTATTGTGGATGAAAGCAACAGCAAACAACAACTTCAAGAAAACTACTAGTCTCTTGCCTGAACTGACCAGGAGCTGAGGATGACAAAAAGATCATGTTATCTTTACTTTCAGTCTTTAATAGTTGAGGTCAATTTAAATTAGTCTTCCTCAACTTGCTAGCCTCTGGTTGGCCAGATTGAAGATGATGGTAATTGAACAGCATCAAATTGGGGAAAGTTGATTTAAAGCCTATGCCTAAAAAGTTTGTTTAATAATACATACTGTTAATGCTATGGAAATCAATAAAATATGTGTAGGGAGCATTAATATTAAAATGTGTCAATAATGCAACCTCAGCTCAAGCAATATGGTTAGAAATATTTATATCCTGGATTTCTATTAATGATGATAATGCCTCAAATTTTTTTTAAAAAGTCTAACTGACGTAGAAGCAAAGCCATCAACCTTTCTTGCTAAATATTGAAAATATGAGCTGCATACTGTTAGTTAATTGTCTAAACTCTACATGTCTCAGAAACATTTTCGAGTCAGAGTTAAGAGATCATAAGTTTGATTCAGTAAAGAAATCATCAAGAAAGAAGGAACTCTGAGGTAAAACAACTGTGAAGGCACAGTTCCTATGCATATTTTTTTTAGTCTATATGAAGAACAGGACTGAGTTGTACTGAGAAAATGAAATAGTTAGTAATACAGACAAAGTGAAGCTTGTTTTTGGTGAAAGGGGTGTCCATTCTTCCTGAATGTCTATTAAATAAATTACAGTATACCATCCCCAGTGATTTATGTAATTCATGTAATGATGTTTATGTAATTCATGTACTGTAATGATGTTTATGTAATTCATGCAATGATGTTATGTAATCCATGTAGTAATGATGAAAATGTAGACAATTTTTTTTGTACAAAAATGAAATTTACACAAAAGTTGCCTTCAGGTCAGTCACAAAACAATGTCTTGCAAATGACAGAAATTGACACAAATAAAGTACATTTAGTGTGATTATTAAACTGATTTTGAGATTTCAGATTTTAAATCTAGATTACTTTGGATCTAAAGAACATGTTCACTTTTTTGGAGGATGGATGCCCAGAGAGTAATTTGTCTGTTGCAACTGAAGCCCAATGGATAGTTTTGCTATGTTTCTATTAACATAATAATCTTCACTAGCATTCTCCATTGACCTAATTTGAGATTCAGATGGTTGGGTTTAGTTTTCCTCTTCACTTGGATGTCCTCACAGCCTTGATTATTGTAAAATAATTACTTTTTGTACCTGGTTATTGGGAATACAAATGCTGGACAGCACTTCACAATTTAAGAAGGCAATCTTATGAGGTTCTATTCAGAGGCACCACAGAATCGAATATGACTTGGAGCCATCCATCTTTCTCTGAAGTCCATACATAAGACTTTTTGTTCCTGCTTTTTTGGAGACTGGCTAGTCTATGGAATCAGGAAATTATAATCTGAGAGAATTATGATAGTGGTGGTAATGGAAGTAGAATCCTTGTAATATTGCTGCCTTCCTTCCCACTGCTTCGTTCTTTCCAGTAATGCCAATAGTAAATATTCCAATTACAGTGCACTAAAAAGGTGAATAAAGAGTTAGTGGCTCCTTTTTCCTAAAGGTCTGTTGTCAGAATACTGCATCCCTGGGCATATAGAATTTGGGGGAGACAAGTAGGGAAAGGGAATAGAAATATAGCTGTTCCCCACCCCCCACCCCCAATATTTCAGCACGTCCCCGTTAGCAATAATTCACAATGTAAGACCCTAATTAGTTACCAAGGGTATATTAAGATGATTGGAAAAGGAGTCATCATAACAAAAAATCAAATTGCTTCATAGAAATTTGAGCTACTGACAGTCTCTAGGTAACTAGACACCCACTGTATGATACTTTCTTCTGCATGTCTTCTAACTATAAAAACCAATTTCAGAAAAAACAAATGTGATGCTTTTGGAAAGGAAAAGGATAATTGCTTCCTTTCTAAATGATACACCATTTCATTTCAAATATATTTCTTATGCCCCTGGTCATGGTCAGCTGGTTTAATTTTTAAACTCTGTTTGAAAAGAAGAACCAATACATTCTAAACTGGCTGCTGTAGTTAATAAAACTGACTTTCTATCAAACGGGTAAGATTTATTTAAAGTGAATTATTTGTACTACGTGGACAAACAACACAGTCTTCCACAAATTAGCACCATCCAGAAGTGTTAGGATGTGAGGCAAGTTGGCTAAGAGCTGTGCACTGAATTTGCATATCTAGAAGGTACCAGGAACAGGAAGGCTGAAACAGCTTATTAAATCTAAACCTAAAGTAACATAAGACATATTTACTAGGCCAAAGGGTGTGACCTGGAGTAAGGTAAGACATATTACTAGGTCAAAGGATGCAAGAGTCCTATGTGAGGCACCTTGTCAATGCCTCACTGAACACTGTTTATATAGAGTCTGTAAGAGCAAACAAAGAAAGAAAAACAAAATAATAATAATAATAATTGTTATTATTATATTATATTATTATTATTATTATTTATTTGATTTTTATACCGCCCTTCTCCTTTCGGACTCAGGGCGGTGAACAGCCAAATAAAACATTGTACACAAAAGTTAAAATGGTTTAAAAGTAATTAAATGAAATTTGGCCCACAATTTAAAACATTTCAATTTAAAATCAGTATCAACTTTAAAACCGACATGGAGTCAGGCCAGCCCGGCTAACTGAAAAAAATAAGTTTTAAGGGCCCGACGGAAAGTCCAGAGATCTGGGATCACTCGTATCTCTGGGGGTAGATCGTTCCAGAGGGTGGGTGCCACCACAGAGAAGGCTCTCCCCCTGGGGGTCGCCAGCCGACATTGTCTGGCTGATGGCACCCTGAGGAGGCCCTCTCTGTGGAAGCGAACTGGCTGGTGGGAGGCTATTGGTGGCAGAAGGCAGTCCCATAAGTACCCGGCCCTAAGCCATGGAGCGCTTTAAAGCTGGTCACCAACACCTTGAAGCGCACCTGTAAGTCCACCGGAAGCCAATGCAGCTCGCGCAGGAGAGGTGTCACATGGGAGCGCCCTGTCGCTCCCATAATCCCCCATGCAAAATTATGTAAGTATAAACTTCCATGTTGCATTTTAAGTCAAGTCTTTAGATTAAAAAGAAGCAAAAAAGAAGATGGAGCTGGCTTGGTCACAATTATGGAATTCAAACCACTCACTCTCTGTCACGATCTTTTTGTCCCTCTCCCAACAAAAAATATTGTTCAAACCATTCCACGGGGAAAGAGGGATTGTGGGGCTGCATTGCAAATCAATTGCCCTCCTACTGTGCTCATGACTGTGAGGCAGAAACTGAGTCCCGGTTTGCAAGAATGAACAGAGCGAGATAAACAGATATAACACAACCCCCTCCATGAAAAGGAGCAAAAGCTATTCTCTTTCTCATGGATACTTTTTCAGCTCTGGTGTTTCAATCATGCTATTTTTAAAAAAAATCTGAGAAGACACCAACGGTATGGGCAATGAGCACACAGAGGAAAAAGAAAAAGACTTGGACTCATCCTCTATGGGATCTGACAATTCAGTGCCTGAGCATCTGCCCTGCTCTGGTGATCTTTGTAAAAAGTTCAGCCACAATTTATTGGTGAAACTACTTTCTAGAAAAACAAGGAATCTTGTTGCTGGTATGATTTGAGATGGAGCAAGATGAAAAGATTTACTAGTTGTTTTGTTGTTACTGTTGTTTCCTGGGTTTATTATGTCACTCTGCTTTGGGGCCAAAATGCTGTCTTCTCTCTCTCTCTTTTTTAAGGGAATGGTTGTGCTTGTGTATTTACAGTTTATAGAAGACAACTACTGTGTCTGCATTATCTGCTTTTTTTAAAAAAGGGAAAGAATAATTTTTTTAAAAAAAATGTGGTTTTATATGTTGTACAATAACAAACAAACAAATACATTTTATTGGTCGCCCATCTTATCATAAGGTAACCCTGGGTGGCTTATAGTCACATATACAATTAAAACATAAAAATTTAAAATCAGACTTTAAAACGAAGGACACATGGGGAGGGCAGGGGCAGAGTGGGGAGGGGCTGGTGGGATTTGTTATTACTTTTTAAAAATTTTTTATTTTATTTATATGCCACCCTTCTTCGGAAACTCAGGGCGGCTTACAATGCGTTAAGCAATAGCCTTCATACTTTTATATATTTTATACAAAGTCAGCTTATTGCCCCCACAAACTGGGTCCTCATTTTACCCACCTTAGAAAGGATGGAAGGCTGAGTCAACTTTGAGCCTGGTGAGAATTGAACTCGCAGTAATTGCAGGCAGCTGGATGTTAAATACTGCCTTAGTAGGAGGCATTAGCCTCCTATGCCACTCAGGCTCCACTCAGAAGGCTACTTAATCAACCACCTGCATTTTGTAGTTGCACTGAGTTTGTTTAGGAGAAGCATACTGTGCATTCTTGAGAGTATAGTTTACTTGTCTGCTTTCTTATAGATCCGTGATGGCAAATATATGGCACGCAGAGCCCTTTCTGCGGGCACGCGAGCCGCCGCCCAGCTCAGCTCCACCCCACATGTGTGCGCGCCTCCCGCCAGCCAGCTGATTTTTGAGTCTCTGCCGCACATGCATGGGGGTTGCTTGCACATGGGCGGGGGGAGCACAGAGGAGTGAGGTACGCCCTCTAGCAGGCCTCCCTGCAGCCTCCTGGGACCAAAAATGGGTGGCAGCCCCCCCGCATGGCCCATTTTTGGTCCCAGGAGGCTGCAGGGAGGCCTCCTAGGCCCAAAACGGGGCAGGGGGTTGGCGTGCATGGGTGGGCGGAGGATCGTGGGGGTCGCACACACATTCCATTATGAGTGCAGGCACACGTGCACGCTGTCGACACACGATGACAAAAAGGTTAGCCATCACAGTTATAGATTTTAGAGGACACAGTTTTACTTTTGGAGATTCTTTTTCCCAAATCATCCCAAATTCTCTTTGTGAAATTGGCATGTTGAAGCTACATTGAAGAAAATAAGCTATTTGGATTTTGAATTCAAACTCTACTTCAGCCTTCAATAGTTTTCTTGGAAGTTACTCAGGAAGGACACATTCTTGAGAAGGCAATTTCAGGTGTTGTTCAGAATAGTTTCTCAGAATGTGTGTAATTCAGAAAAACAAATATTTGTAAACAGAGGAAACTGTATTTCTTCAATCAGCATCTTTGTCCATCCAATTTAGTTATACTAAGTCTATCAGCAACTCTATAAAGTCTGCTCTTATACTGACTCTAAAAGTCCTAAAACCTTTAGGAATTCATTTTGGAATCATTAGTTTATCCCTCACCTATGAGTACTTTTACCAATGATTGCTAATGGATAATTTAAATTTACAGCTGATGGCGGGGGAAAATACCACCAACACTGTACAAGGAATTATGATGGAGTTATTTTACTTTGCTTCTTAAAAATAGTTTGCTGAAGGATAGAAAAGTGTTTGTGTCTATGATAATGTTCTTAAATTGTAGCAAAGTATTATCTCAAGAAGCAACAGGTAAAAGAGAACAAACAGTATCATGTTCCAAGGCAAACAACACAACATTATGATATTTACAAATAAGTATCTACAGCAATGTCAGGCTCAGTTGACAAGCCGGTCAGTCAATTCCTTTCACAACCAATGGATCAATTCTGGTTGATCTGGTGGGAAAAAAGTAAGTATTTACAGTGTGATTAATATTTGTCCACTTACTTGGGCAACAAAAGTCTAGGACTAGGTTATTTGTCTCTTTTTCTATAACTAAAGAAAAAAATTCTCTATATTACATAATAGGTCTAGATGTCTGGTATCTTTTCTGATGTTGAATAAATGTCTGGAGTATTATTATTGGTGAGATCTGTATTAATCAAATACAATCAAACATTACAACCCATAAACATCTCAGTTTTCTACAATTAAGATCAATGTCACAATTAATTACAATACAAGATCAATTAAAACATCAAGATAATAATTTGCCTACCATCACTGCAAGTTCATAGACGATGACAGAGATGGAGGAAAAAAATCCTTGCCATAATCTTATCAATAAATTTAATGGACACAAATAATTATTTCACATTTGACAACAGATCTTATTCAAAAGATTATTACTTAATGGATTGAAACATTCTCTTCCAAATGGCCTCACATCAAGCTTGTTCTGAACCTATGTTAATAATAATAGCAATAAATAATATTTTAACTGCACATGGTGTACAGGAACAGGCAAACAGCAGGGAACACTCAAGAAGTTTATAGGTTATTTAGAGTATCAAAAGCCACAATGAAAGCTTATATTTTATTGACTCGGCAATCTTACACATGCTCCCTAAAAATATTTCTAATAAATACAATGAGAAATATTCTCAGGGAAGTATGTATTTTCTCTTTTCTCCACTTTGGTGTGTTTCAACTGTAACAGGAATACAATTCACATAATTATTTCATTATACTGACTGAGAAAGGGTAGGTTATAAATTTCAGCATTAATGCTCTTTTCAGATTTATAAGCTATCATATAGACAACAAAGTAGTTACCACAAAAAATTGGACACTACTAAAAGATTCTTCAGAGACTTGTCTTGAGAGAAAAGGGTAAAGCAAGGTGATTTATGCTTAAGCTAATTTAATTAAGTAACAGAAGTAGGCAGAGATATCCCACTACTAAATCTCTGTGCTTTGGAGAGAAGAAAAAGCAAAAGTTAATGTAGCCTTCTCAAAAGTGCCCCATTTAGCAGCTTTTATGTCCAGTAAGTCTAGACAGGTCTGACTCAGCTGATTTCAGCAGCTTTGGCAAAAATAAAAAGGGCAACACCAAAAGAAACTGTCTCCTTAGAGCAGAGGTCTTCCAATTTGGCAGCTTTAAGCAGCTGAAGTCCACAAATCTTAAAGCTGCCGAATTTGAAGACCTCTGCCTTAGAGCCATGGAAGAATCTGGCCACTGAAATGGTAAAGCCTTTCTGGATTCAGGAAAGCCAAAGGAAACATGTTAGCTTCAAAAGGAAATGGTACTGATACTATTGAAACAACATGGGATAAATATCTGGCTTATATCAGGAAATGCTAGGCTCTGGAGTAGTCAAAAATTTCCTGGAAGAAGACAGTGGCAAGCCATTTCTCTACCAAAAAATAAAAATCTAGAAGCAAAGATACTGATTGGATTCAGAATTGAGACTTCTTTATGCTATTAGTATGCTAACAGAACACAGCCATATACTTATTGTCCTGTCAGGACTGAATTAGAGAGCCATTTTATGTATGGTATTGTCTGCTATACTGTACATTGTTAATTGACTTTTATTGTTGTGTTTACCACTACAGGTAGTCCTCGGCTTACAAAGTTCATTTAGTGACCAAAGTTAAAACGGCACTGAAAAAGATGACTCATGACCATTTTTCACACTTACGACCTTTGTAGGTCCCCGTGATCATGTTATTTTTTAAAAAAATTTATATTTATATGCCGCCCTTCTCCGGAGACTCAGGGCGGCTTACAATGTGTTAAGCAATAGCCTTCATACTTTTTGTATATTTATACAAAGTCAGCTTATTGCCCCCACAAACCGGGTCCTCATTTTACCCACCTTAGAAAGGATGGAAGGCTGAGTCAACCTTGAGCCTGGTGAGATTAGAACTCGCAGTAATTGCAGGCAGCTGGATGTTAAATGCTGCCTTAATAGGAGGCATTAGCCTGCTACGCCACTCAGGCTCCTGTGATCAAAATTTAGATGCTTGGCAAACTGATTCATACTTATGACTGTTGCTGTGTCCCAAGGTCATGTGATCTCCTTTTCACAAGCAAAATCAATGAAACCAGATTCACTTATCAACTGCAGTGATTCACTTAACTTGTGGCAAAAAAGGTTGTAAAATGGGGCAAAGTTCACTTAACAAATGTATGACTTAACAACAGAAATTATGGGCTCAATTGTCGTCATAAGTTGAGGACTACCTGTATATCACTAGCAAAATTATTTCTGAGTAACGTCCTATGAGACAATAGCTACATACGAAGACTGCCCTGCCCCTGTTAACCGAGTTGAAAAGCATTATCAGAAAGTTATAAATGTGAAAATCTATGATCTATTTTTACCACTTATCATTTTTACCATAATTTTAAAATAATGTTATGTACCACTTGGATTGACCCTGGAAGAAAACTTATTATCTTTTAAATGATGAAATCAAAACTCATTAGCAATGCAGTTCCTAGCCAGAGTTTATATACTGTATTTTATTTCAAATATTCCTCAAATATTAATTTCATAATCCTGACATATTAGCCTGACAGATGTATTACCTATACAGAAGAGGATGAAAAATGTGGTTTCTCTCGTAGTAAATATATTAGAGAAATAAAATCTGAATCAAGCACTTTCAATTCTACATGCTTAACAACTATTTTGCCACAACTCTTGCACACAACTCTTGCAAACAATCTCAAAAATATGAATTCTTATTCAGAAAAAAAAAGAGAAACTAGTTTTGCTAACTACTTTTTAAACTATTTGACTACATGGCCTATGTATGAACCTATTTTTAAATGTTTAAATATAGTAGTTCTCATATGGGAACTATACTTGATTTATTGAGTGTGGATTTCTCACATAGCAACCAATAAAATGTCATCCAAAATGGAAAAGTATCTATATGCACAACAGCAGACAAAACCAAGCAAGATTTAGTTCAGTTTTCAAAATGGCGGAGAGTGGGATGAATTGAAATTAATACTGAAAATTATCTAATCTTATTTTTAATGATCAACACAGATATTCAGACAATAAATAAAGTATAACTCATTCGAATACCTTCCCTGAAAGAATTCAAGATGAAAAGAATGTAATGTTCGTTGTCCTTTACCCATTTTGATACTCTAGTATTGTTTTTAGTTCAATGCAAGTAACATAAAGGAAAGCTGTAGTAAATGTCAATTCCCAAGTAGCTCAGACATCGAGTTTCTTAAAGCAAACTGGTTGAAGAGGAGAAAACCTGTGAGAAGAGGATACCGGTATTTGCAACAGGAATGCCTGCTGGGAGACACAATCAAGGTCCAAATTACACAAAGCTGTCTAGGAATTCAATAGCTAGCAGGGGTCCTATTTATAGAAATGTGGGTAGAAAAACATCCTTAAAAAGTACCCAGCAACTTCTTTAGTACTATCAGACAATCCCATCCATTCACACAATTTCTGAAAAGCATGCCAGTTACAATAGCAGGAATATCCTAGTGGAACTGGGGTTCTCTTACTGTACAGATAACTTATAACCATTCATTAAACAACTATTTGAAATTACAACCGTGCTGTAGGGACTTACAACCCCTGCCTAAAGTTTTAATCATTGCAGCACCCCTGCTGTCATGTGATCAAAGTTTGGGTGATTAGCAATGTGCCCACTCTTACAACCACAGGAGTGTTGCAATTCCCCGTCCCCCACTTGGGCCAAGAGGACTTTGCTGACAAGTTTTACTGGTATATGGAAACGTAGGCCAAAAAGCGTCGGTTGGCTAGGCCCAACAGCATGTGGGCTTCCCACCTCCATTTCCAAGACCCTTCTCCTCCCCACTGCAGATGGAAGACCTCAACTGACTAGGCCAGTGATGGTTAACCTTTTTGCCATCGCGTGCCAGGAAGGGGGGCGAGGGGTCACGCGTGCGCATGCCCATAACCATAATTCTATGCGATCCACCCACCCCCCACTCATGGCACGCAATGGTCCGGAAGGCCTGTTTTTCTTTCTCACCTGGCTGCAGGACCTCTCTAGGCGTCTGGGGAGGCCGAAAACAGCCTTCCCCACCCCTCCGGAGGCCAAAAATGGCTTGTTTGACAACTTCCAGTCCCACCGGAAGCTGAGCTCGTGTGCCCACTGATATGGTTACGTGTGCCACCTGTGCCATAGGTTCGCCATCACGGGACTAGGCCCACTGGCATGCAGACCTTTTCCGTTCCCCCATCCCCTTCGCATATTACCAAGAGGCGTGGCCTTCTTTTTGCCCCATCTTGCCAAGTCCATTTGCCTTTCCCTTTTCCTGCTACTGCTGACAGGTGTGACCAACCGATGCAAAGGTCAGTTAGAAACAATCTTCCTCAAGGCTAGAGAGTCAATCTTTCTCAAGGCTGTACAGGAAAGTCAATCAGTGAAGTGGCTTTGAATGTTGGGTCTTCTGGTATCAATGTTTTTTCACCTCTGGTCCTGCTTGGTGCACAATCTGAGGGTCCTCTTAGATTCACGGCTCCTGCTGGAAGAGCCCATTCTAGGACCAGCAAACTCTGCTCACTGTACTTGTTATCTCCCACTTGGACTATTGCAATATGCGCCACATGGGCTGCCCTTGAGCGTTTGGAAGCTTCTGCTGGTAGAAAATGCAGCTGCCTGGCTTGTAAATGGTATTGGCTATATAGCACTCTTCAGGGGCTGCATTGGTTGCCAATGTGTTTCTGGGAGCAATTCGATAGACTCTTTATCACTTTTTAAAGTCTTTCATGCCTTGAGCCAGGTTACTCTTTTTCAATTATTTCTACTTGTCTAATCTGATCTGGCAAGATGGGCATTGTTCAGGTCCCATTGGCCAGGGAATATTGGCTGACAGGGACCAGGATACATGCCTTCTGTCATAGCCCTTGCCTTCTGGAACAATCTTCCTCCAGAGATTAGGATGGTCCCAAACCAATGGCCTTTTGGAAGGACTTCAAAACTTGGTTATGTACCCAGGCCTGAGGTCCCAAGTGTAAAGGGCCCCATTTCCTGATATCTCTTGGCTGCTAATTGGATTTAATTACTCTTTTCTATTGTCTAAATTGTCTTTATGATTGTATGCTGCCCAGTGTTACTGGTTTAAGATGGATGGCTATACAAATTGAATGAATGAATGAATGAATGAATGAATGCTTTTCTCCTGTAACAGCAAAGGCTGATCTTCAAAGGCATCCAACTTTATTTGCAGTCATCTGACCTCCATATCCTTCTTTGGTAAATACAGTACATATATAGCTATAATAATACAGCTATGCCAACATTCAGGAATCATTACTTACCTTAGGATATTGTTTAACTATAAAGCTCTGCTAACCCTATACTCAGAAGTAATCCTAGCTTTGCTTCTGCAGATTGCATACGAAACCGTACTCCTTACACAGAGTCTGGACAAAAGGTTTTTTTAACCTTCTGAATAAAGAAAAATTTCAAGTGTAATTGTTATCTGACTTTAGCTGGCTCTTGCTTACTCTGTATATTTGTTACATAAGCCTGCAAAGGTTAGCAACTTTGGATAAAATCATTAATAAATAAATCACTCTGGATGTTTCATCAGCAGAGGTCAAAGGTAATGGTCCTGCAATGAATCTATTTTGTCTCAAAGCAGCAGTACCAACACATTTTACATATGGCTGTTTTCATCATAAACCGGAAAAAGCTTTTCTAGAAATGCTGCAGGATGAGTCATAAACTGCAAGGCAGTAAAGCATTTCACTGTTGATAACTTGATACAGAGTGATTAATTCAGGCTTTGTTTTCCATTGGATCCCATTTACTAGACCGAATGCCTTCCAATGTTAAAAGTACAGACTCCTCTAGAATGTAGATAAAACCTGTCATAAATTATGTGCATTTCCACATATCCTTATGTACACAAGGTAGCTCTAATCACATTTAAATAAAAGTTAGGTAATGTTGTGTGGCAAGATTTATTGACTTTCTCTGACACATTCTTATGTATTGTTTTTAATAAAACTCAGATCTGTGGCATGTTTAACATCAAAAATTATAAATACGGTAGGTCAAATACATTATCAGCTGAATGGCCTAAATTTTTGAGTGAGGCAGTTAGGTTTGCTCTTTAAACTTAAGTTTAAATCACTTAGACATGTAACTAAAACTATATACTTTCAACCCTGAGTAATCAAATGAGAAACTGCTCTGCAAGATCTCTCTTCTGTGCAAACGTTTATTTCTAGCTTATTTAGTATTTTAAAAGAAATCCTTGCCACTGACAACTCCATTTGTAATTCTGAGATAAGTCTACTTTTGTTCATCTAATAAGCAGCCGCTTTTATCAAAGAAGATTTTAAGTTTATAGCAGATACCTGGTAGCCTAAAATTGAGACAGGGAGAATCTACAAGACACTGCTTCACTATGAAGCAGGCAGCTGCATCTGTGCTTTTCTTTAATTCAAAATGAAGTATGGGGGTCCAACTTGAAACTTTCTCTGTCCCACATATATAAGTAAAAAGAAAATTCCCACTGAAAGATCTGAACAGTCTTCACAGACTAGAGACAGAGTTCTCTATCTTGGAAACACATCCTCACAAATCTAAGCATAAGGACAACTATAAGAAGGGGAAAATACAACCAACACATTATAATCCTAACTAAGAAAAGATGCTATGGATATATCCGAAGTAACAACAGAAACATATATCTTGGCAGCAGCAACCATGTCAGAAAGATCTGGTAAAGAAGCAACTGGAGGGGATCAGTGGCCAGCATGACATGATTGCAAGACAGGAGATTATCTGAAATATAAATTGCACTGAAAGGCAATGACAAAGATAAATTCCTATCACCCAGTTCTACAGTACTGTGGGATTGTAGACTGGGGTATCTGCAAAGTATGGTTAAAAAAAAGTCAGATGGCAGCTACCCCAATACAATCAGTGACCAAACTGCAGCACTCTCCTGGCATAGGAAGCATGCGTATTTTCTAGAAGAATTTACGAACTTTCTGGGATGGCCATGTTTGGTATAAATTCTATAATCCTGTCTAGCCATTTCTGGTAATATATATTAGGAATATTGGGATCAGAAAAACAAAGCAAAGAATGAGGACGGGCTTAACATCTGGCTGAGTACAACTGCAACTTGGCTCTAACATTTTGGAAACAACTTTTAGCAACTTTTTCTTGTATCACAAGCATCTAATCACTAAAAATTGTTCAAAATCCATATTTTTTGCAAGTAAGATATAAAACCACTGAAATCAAGTGTCTTTCAGAATTATATTTTTGTTTACCTAAATTTCACTTTTAAAAGTGTTCATTGGTAATTGTATGCTTATCAGAGTTTTGCCAAAACAGTTTTTAAGTTTAAGAGTGACCTATTAGTCACAAAATCACCCTAGCTTGAGTTTATGGTTTTCAAGATGAATATAAGAATCATTCATCAAAAGGGGGCACTCTCAGTGTGTATTTGGAAAAAAGGAAGGAGATAATTTCATAGGTTGTAGCATTTTAACTGTTTCCCCCCCAAACTTTATCCATATATTTATCAAATTACAAAACTGAAAAAAATCTGACATTGTTCTAAATGTTTTCCAATGTGACTTCCAAAGCTTTTTATTAGCAATGACAGAGGGAAAAAATAAAACAATTATACCATGTTGCCTATTAAATTTACAAAGATAATTTTGATGTTCATGTTACAGAGATCTAAACTCTTCAAGGGGTGGACAGTGCAAGTCATGAAACACCTTGTTTTCCAAAATGCACACGTGTTCTAGAATGGCACTGTTTGGAAACTAATGGAAAGTAACAATTCAATTAAAGTAGCTAATACATTAACATTTTTGTCTACTGGGAAGAACAAAATCAGTAGATAGAAAAAAATGAGCCTCTTTCCATATAAGACTCTTCTCTAGTCTATTAAGTTAGCCAGGAAGAGCTCAGTTAGAAGAACATGTTAGGAAACTAATAGTGTTTTTCTCTGCTTGCACTTCAATTTTACATGTAGACCGACATGTAAAATTTAGAGTAGTGACTGGATGATTGTATAAGAAGCATACATAAAATCTTATAAGCAGCATTTAAGACCAAAACATTAAAAATGTTTGTATTTTGCAGTATAGACTATATTATACTTCTTCTCTTTCCTATTGTGTTGCAATGATGATGGTGCAAATTATTTTATTTTTGTCACCTGCAATTCGGTGCTTATTGTTTCAATTCTTATCTGAACTGAATTTGTAATTAAATATACTGGCCTGTTCCATATAATAAAAATGTTGACAAATATTACAACCAAGTTGTAAGAAATGTTGAGGAAATTTGTAGATGTTTTGGTCTGAATTAAGAGGACTGGCAATGAAGTTATGTCTTAACAAACGGGGAAACACACTTAAAATCAGGTATTTCCGATCTGCTGGTCCCCAGATATTTTTGACTGTAATTCCCATGATCTTCACTAACATGATCGTTCATCTAGGGATGAAAGTGGTTGTGTATAATGTATCTGGAGGATATCTGTTGACAGAATTCTGTTCTAGGAATTCTGCCCCAAAGGAAGGGGACCGATCACCATCTGCAGCAAACTGCAATGGTAGTAAAATAATTAACCCAGCACACTATAATGATATCATAAAGCATATGCCATTCTTACATCCTTGCACTCAATATCTAATGCATGTAAGTTGTGGCACTTATGTGATGATGTCATTGTACATGTTTCATAATTCCCCCCCCCTCCCTGATACCCATACTTGTGGCATTCATTTCCAGCTATTTCTATGACTAGCGGAAACACAGATAATGAAAATCAGATTGGCTATTATTAATTGGCAGGAAAAAGATGTTAGGTAAAAAGCTGTCCTGAGTAATATGAATACTGTTTCAGGTGTACTAAATCAGTCCCAAGTTTCCAATATACTAACTTTTCCACAGTGCTGTTTCACTAAGATTCTCACAACAGTACTAAAATTATGTTTTATATAATAGACAAATATATAAATAGAATTCTTTCTTACTAACTCAAATTTAACACATCAGACCCAGAATATCTTGCTGCCACTTAAACCAAGAAATGTAACAACTCACACAAGATTTAAGATTTCAGCTTAAATATCACACAAGTTCATCATATCTGTTTTGGAGCAGTACATTCCTTACACTATATTTAACAAGGAACCATTATACAATTGCAATCGTCAGACTAAAGAGAGTTGTTTGCATAACTAGGAAAATCTTTGGCTGTTTCTATGATGTAGTATGTGGAAGAATGCAAATCAGTTTATGCTGGCTCCTATGATATTCAGCAAATGTAATTAAAAAGATCACATTTACCCCTCCCCCACTTCAAATTTTTAAAACCACTACTAATGTCATTGAATTGTGAAATGTGATGGAATGAATCAACTTCTCATGTTACATTTTCAGATCTGTGTCACAGTTATAAGCAGGATTGCACTAGAAACGTATTTATCTGATGCTTTCTCTTTCCTAATACAATTAATCATACAAGCCTGTGTTGCAGGAAAAGTGATCTAAACTAAGTTTGGGTTTTCTTTTAAGTTACAGCAGCTAACACTGAGAGAGGTGCACAGAGTAGTCAACAGTGCACAGAGAGAGGCGCACAGAACAGTACAGAACAGTTCTAAGAAATGGGTTATATCTGAAACACAACACCAAAATGCAGACCCCCTTGAAGCAGAGTAACAGAACAACTTTGTTAACACTCTGCAAGTCTGCTTTTTGCCTACCCAAGGTATGGTTATTGCCGTAGGAAGATATACTACCTCACTCTGGGAGACTGATTACAGTACACACAGTTTCCTCCCCCACTAACCTGTTTCCATACAAGTCGGCCTATTTTTTTCACCACCCCCCTCTTCCCTTCTTTGTGAGCCAAAAAAGTCGGCTTATGACTGTTACAGCACTGAGGTTTAAATGTCACGCTAGTCTTTTCTAAAATTGGCTTGATACCGGCGACCGAGGGAAATCAGCAAGGCGAGTACGATGCAAATGGGGGCGAGTCGAAAACGGGCACTCACCGAGTTCAAGGGCCTGGTTGTACTTCTCCAAAGCGGCCGCCAGATCCTGTTTCTCCCGCAAGGCATCCCCTTCGGCGCACAGCCGGCGCGCTCTATTCTCGGCCGGGAACCATTTTTCCAGCAAGCTGCCCAGCACCACATTGACGCGGAGGTCTGCGGGGGCTTGGCCGGCCGGGCTGGGGGCCGCAGAAGAGGCACAGGCGGAGACGGAACGCCGGACGGCGCAGCGGACACACTGCCCGCCGCCGCTCCGGGCGCAGCGCTTGCAGTGGGTGTGCCCGCAGTGCAGAGTCACCGGCTCGTGGAGGAGACGCAGGCACGAAGGGCAGCAGAGCGGCTCCGGAGGGCGGCAGCAAGCGGGGTCCCCCAGCGGGTCAGCCGCCTCCAGGGCGCCCCCGCCGTTCCCAGGGCCCTGCCAGGGAGGCAACCGCAGCTCCTTGTCGCGGACGAGGAGGGCGAAACTCTCGGTCAGCTCGCGTAACTCCTCGGGACGCAAGCGGGCCAGTCTAGCGGCGACGCTGTACGAGTCCAACGCTTCGGCCATGCGCCCCGCGCGGGCCAGCGCGTCCCCTTGGCGGAGGCACAGGCCCCGCTCGGGCTGCGGCAGCTCGGCCAGCTGCGAGCTCAGGATTTCGGCCGCCAGCGCGAACTGCCCGCCGCGGAAAGCCTCCTCGGCCACTTGCAGCATCTCCGGGCAGGGACCTCCGCCCGACAGGGCCTGGGGATGGTGGGGATACTGTTGCGCCGGCTGCCCGGCGGCCGGCCCCAGCTCCATTGTCGCCGCCAAGAAGCCAAGTGGGTGTGGCGGCGGCGGCAGCGGCGGCGGGGGGCTGCGGCTGCTATGGCTCCATGGTCGAAGTCAGGCTCCGCGAAAACAGGCGGCGCGGGGAATCGTCCCAGCGTAGCCTTCCATCGCCTCCGCCCACGGCCCAGCCCGGCCTCGGACCCTCGCGCTAGAGGGCCGGGCCACTCAGGAGCGCCGCCAGCCCTGCTTCGGGCGGTCCCCGGCGTTGGAGACGGCAGCGGGGTCAGGGGGAGGAGAATCGGGACGGCGCGCTCCCTCTCTGGAGCCACTCGAGCAGGCGACCGCGACTATTTCTGGGCTCGGGCGCTTATGCAACTCCGAGCCGTTGTATAACTCATCCTCCCCGGCGGAGGGCAGCACCGCCCTACTGAGCCCGCCCAGTCTCCAGCCTGGTGAGCAGGGCGCACACGCCCTCCGCCAGCCGCAGCGCACGTGCGCGGCCGGAGAGAGGTCGGGCCGCTGTTCGGAGGCTTCCTGGAAGGGAAGCGCAGGTAACCGAACGGCTCCCTTCTGGCCGGGCTTCCTCTTCCTTCCTCCCTCCCTCCGTAGGGAGGCTCCGTGTGATCTTTCGCCGAGTTGTGTAGGTGACATCGATTTAGAAAGAGCTCCACGGGGCGGTCTCAGTTACCCAGCGCTTTTAGGACTTCCTTTTCATCCATTGGGTGTAAATCTGGCGTATTTTGATAGACACGTTTTACGTAGCTTGCTTTTTTTCCCTTTTTTTCTTTTTGGGAGAAAACACAGAGGTATTAGGCGAACTTGTTCCGCCTTCCTTTGCAACGTCCGAGGGAAGCGAAAGCAACTTTCGTAGCAACGTTGTCAGGCACAGCGGAGTTCTTGCTATCCAGTTTATCGGAGCGGGGCCCATTCAGTTTTCATAAAAAATGGAACCTAATGAAAGATGAGATCCTCGACGAATAATTCAACATGTTGGATTACTTCTAATCTGGTCTAGTTTACTTTCTAGCAGGAAATGAACAGAAGATGGCAATTTACAAGAGCTTACACAATGTGTTAAGTACACGACTGTGGCCTGGATTGCTGAATCATAAATCATAGCATGCAAAATACACTTGAGTTCAAAAATTGCACTAAAGTCAGGATAAATAGCTTACTCAAATTTATTAACCTATACCTAATATATATATTTTTTGGCTTTTTCATAAGAATGGCTTACATTATATTCACAGAGAAAGACTACATGGGTATTCTATCATTCTTTCCTTATGCAAGAAGCTATTCTCCCCCCTCAGTATCAAAACGATTATATTTGATTTATTATAAACATTAGTGTTGAATAGTAGCTTCCAAAATTAGGCAAGACATTTGCATTGATCAAGATAGAAGGTTATCAGTGTAAACCTCCCACTTTTTTCATGTATTTTCTTACAATTTTAATTGATTGATTAGGCTGGGATAACCAAACTTGATGCATTTGACAAGCATGGTTAATAACCTGGGATAATGAACGTGGTAGTGTAAAATAGCCAGAGGACCTAGCATGCTTACCTCTAAGCCAGACAGAAAACTTCATCAGCTTCAGGGAAATGTTTTTATGATTATACATATCAATTCAAGTTCTTCCTTAGTACTGACAGAATTTGAGCGTTGTAAGCGTCTGCTTATAGTTTGCCTGAATCTGTTACAATTGTCAGAAATTGTGATCCTATTGAGAAATACATTTTAACTAGGTTAGAATTCCTGGGAAACTGGAAGAGGTTTTTTTGGCTGTCCATTTGCATGCTTTTTAAATGTTGTAATGTGGGGTTTTCCAATCTTGGAAACTTTTTAAGATACCTGAAGTTCAATTTAGAAAATTCCCCAGCCAGTATGGGAATTCTGGAAGTTAAAGTCCCCAAGTTTTAAAGTTGCCAGGTCTGGGGAACCTTGCTGTAATGGAACCACCAGAAAAGATTAAATAGTTAGGCTGAGAAATTGAAAAAAAAATCCTGGTAAAAGACAAATTGCTTCTGTAATATTGGCAAAATTTCCTGCATAGATGCAATAACAATTTCAGCCACCTTTGTTTTAAATACAGAGCACTTTCTTATCCAGAATGTGAATTTGCATTGAAAAGTGATCTTCAGATTTTTTATAAATAGACAGTATATTTTATAAATAGACAGTATATTTTATCATTTATCCACTCAAACATTTTCACCGTCACATAAAGAATTTCATTGTGAAACTAATAAAATTGAGCTTTAGATACATTTAGCAGTACAGTCCTCATGACGTGATGAAAAAATTCTTCAGACTTTCTAAGATAGACAAAAAATATATTCATATGTTTCACATTAACAGTTAATCAATTGAAATATGCAGTCATTTCCAGCCATTTAATCACAACCTTGGACCATGAAGATACCTGGCAAAACATATCTGGGACCAGGAGTTTTCATATATTATCACTAATACAAAATCATCCTGTATGGCTTTAATTTTGTATAATAATTAGTTTAATAGACAACTGCCAAATTGGTTAGAACAGGGGTTCCCAAACTTGGCAGCTTTAAGACTTGTGGACTTCGACTCCCAGAATTCTCCAGCCAGCTATGCTGTCGAAGTCCACAAGTCTTAAAGCTGCCAAGTTTGGGAACCCCTGGGTTAGAAGATACTGAAAATTCTGTTTTAATAAGAATTGTTTGTTGGGGACATCTAGTGGTGAATCCAAATAATAAATACTGTAGTTTTTAGACTAAAAGGTAGAAGCATAGATTTAATCTGGTAAACTGAGTTGGAATAAAAAGAGCATAAAATGGAATAATGAAGGTAAAGGTTCCCCTCACACATATGTGCTAGTCGTTCCCAACTCTAGGGGATGGTGCTCATCTCCGTTTCAAAGCCGAAGAGCCAGCGATGTCCAAAGACGTCTCCGTGGCCATGTGACTAAACGCCAAAGACACATGGAACGCTGTTTCCTTCCCACCAAAGGTGGTCCCTATTTTTCTACTTGCATTTTTTATGTGCTTTCGAACTGCTAGGTTGGCAGAAGCTGGGACAATTGTGTGGTGCTAGGGATTTGAACCGCTGAACTGCGGACCTTTCGATCGACAAGCTCAGCATCTTAGCCACATAAATACCAAATTACACAATGATACACCAGATTGATTTAATTATTATTATAAGTGTATATTTCCTTTTATTATAACATCATGAAACAGTCAAAAATGTAAATTTATTAGTTGATAATAAGGCTAAGGCTACTAGTGAATGCGAGGGGGCTGCAGAGGGCCATATGATGGACTAGATTTGATAATCATATGAGTGACATATAATGGACAATTTGACAACACTGATAAAGAGGCCTGTGAAGAGATAGATATTTATGACGATTGGTGTTTCCCAAGATCATGTAATTACCTTTTGCGACATTCTGACAAGCAAAGTCAGTGGGGAAGCTAGATTCACTTAACAACTGGGTTACTAATTTATCAACTGCAGTGATTCACTTAACAACTTTGGCAACAAAGGTCATAAAATGTCTCACTTAACAACATAAATTTTGGGCTCAATTGTGATCGTAAATCAAGGGCAACCTATATTTTACTTTGTTGTGAGAATGGTTTCCACTGCACCCAAGGTAACAGAATTGCACTGGCCATGATATACTGAGATTTCGTTTCTTCCTGATTCTACCTTCCACCATCTGTTATTGGAGTGGTTGCACATTCTCTTTATTGAAAAGGCAACTTTTCAATAAAGTCCTAGGTGTACAAAGAGTGCTGGTCTGGTTACTTCAACAACTTTTTATTTTTTCAAAACACCTCATCAAATAGTCTTCTGAGCCCTATATAACCCCCACTGGCATTTAAAAAAAACCCAAAAGGCTCTATTTCTTTCAGTGGACAGCTGTAGAAAACAACAAAGTAAGATATTTTGATAGAGGTAGATATTTCCCAGGAGACTAAGAAGAACAAGATGTATCTTCCTCACTAACCATTACTACATGTGTATTTTTTGATTTGAGATTTCCATTACATCAATACTTTTGAAGTAGTCCATTCATTCCCCTTATAACACATTTATCAAGTCTGATAGGTATCCCTAAGCCAAAAAAAGAACCATTTAACAGTGAACACATGGCATTTTGAATTCAGGTCAGTAGACAGATAGTGGACTGTTGGAGTTGGGCAGGCAGTTTTGTTTCTTTGCTTGGAACTGAATTTCAATCACCCGTCATGTTTCTGCATCATGAATGCAAAACAGTGGCAACATGCATTGTTGATTTGCCTTTCCAAATGGCTTAGGCAACACCTGTCTTCCTGAAGAGAATAGCTGTGTGGGCATCTAGTTGGAGGAAGCTGCACTTATGACTACATTGCTTGTTTGTCTCTTAAGTGACTTGTTTATCTGCTCTGCAAAGATAAACACTTTGTAATTAGTCAGCAAATAATGCAGTCCCAGGACACTCCTACATGTAGCAAATCACCATGAATCCAAAATGTTCTTGGTTTTTAAATCAATGGAATGAAGTACTTTTACATTTTTTCATTAAATTTTGGGTTGCAACAGTAATTTTTTTATTTAATATATTTTGGATCAAACTATGAACCATGAAGTAATGACCCTTAATATTCAGCATAATTTGAAGACAAGTATCATAGCAGTATAAGTTTCATTTACCTCAAGAGAAGACATTTTTTTAAAAAAATCAACTAAGAGTTACTGGTATTTGAAATGGAGAGTTGGTGGTAAAAAAACCCACAAGGATCAAGGGTCAGTAAAGAGATATTCAATGTTCAGCCCACTATTTGTTAAATTTTGAGTTATTTTTAGCCTTAAGTGTGTTCAAGACTTAACACACTTGTTATATTTAGTTTTTTGTACATAATTAATGAGCCATCATGGCTATTTGATGTACTTTTTGGATAACCAAGAAGTGGTATGCAACCATGAGCTGCCCATCTTTGATTTACCAGGTGATGATAGAGATGATAGCAGAGACCACTTTTAGTTGACCGTGACTAGAATACATACTGCGCAGAAATTATTAAGAAACGTGTCTAGTTATGGGGAGCTATGAAGTAAATGCTTGTAAATTATAGTCAAACCTGTTTGCCTTCTGAGAGCATACATAGATCTGATATCAATGATTTTTATTGGAGAGGCCTTAACAAGGCCTGAGGGGCCACTGAGAAAGCAAATATTTCATTTCACTTGGAGCTTCTCTTCCCTCACAAAAATATGTGAAGGGTAGATTTGTAAAGAGAGCAGGAGTTCCTTAGATTCCGATGTAGTTGTCTTGTGAAAACAGAAAATATTTCAATATAAGCAGAGAATTAGCTTGGTTTTGTTGTTCATAGCTGCATACTAGAAATCGCTTCAAATAATTGAGAGCTGTCCATTTATAATGGAATCTACCCTAATCGCCCTCTGGTTATCACTGTGGCCAAAACAACAGTATTGCCACTGTGTTGCATCCTTTTCTGAAAACAAAGAAGATACTCCCTGTAAATTACAATATACTTAAGGATGTCTGGACCAACTACAGAATTGCTACAATTCTGAAGCTAACAATAATTATAATGGATTAATGTTGTATGCCTTAAGGCTAGTCTACTTCTTGTTAAAATATAGGGTAGCTTGCCATAGGGCAAGGCTGGGCTGGTGTAACAAGATAGGCAAACAGGTTGGGGAAATAGGGCAGAAGGCAGAATAACAAAACAAGAAGTTGTCGGGCTTTTGCTATTATGAAATCAATAATTCCATTTTGGGAAACCAAAGTCATGAACTAGATTCCACACTGTATTCCGTAAGGTAAAGATAGTACCCAAAGCCTACAATTCTATGTTTAGCTGTCTAGTCTGTATGCCATACCACTAGAAAGAGGTAATGAAAGAGGCAGCTTTGCAGAGTAAGAAAAACTCAACAACAAGCAGTCTTGGGAAATTGGATTCATTTAAATGTGACAGAAAAAGTCATGAAATCAAGTGTTAACATTTAAAATCGAGTGTTAAGTTTACTTAATCACCACCTTGATTAGCAACAAAAAGTTTGGTCCTGATTATGATCGTAAATTGAGGATTATCTGTAATGAGGTCCAACAGTTCTTACCAAATGCGCAGTTCAGCATGGAACCGTATTCCCTGCTAGAATTTATCTTTGTTATGTTGCAATCAACTTTGCAAGGACCTCAAAAATACTTGGGTCCTAGGGTGTACTGTATGTAATTTGCTGATCCCACTTTTGATTACCCATGGCAGCAGGATTGGCGTAATTAAATGACATAAGAAGTGCCATCAAAGGCAATAGGACCAGAACTCTATTGGGATGATATTACTTGTGCTCCAGTTCCACCAATATCTGTCACAATTTAACTATCTATAAAAGGATTGACTTTTAAATATTCAGTTTACCTTGGGGTGGTCACTTCGTTTTGCTTAGATCACTTTAACCTTCTGTGAGAACTAGCATAGCTTCCATTTGTGTTTACTCTCTAGAAGCATGACTCATATACTGAAGAATTTTTTTCTTCTTAATGTGATGCTGTCATTTAGAATTTCTTTTCACTTCCTTAAAGCCAAAACGTGATCTCTGGCTCACACGGTGCTGTTCAGTTTGGAAGGCTAATTTGGATTCGACTCATAGAGTGGAAAATAAGCAGCAATTTCACTTGTCGAAGGAATCCGTCAGATGCAGCAGTTAATTTTGGTGATTCGTCAACATATATAGCATCGGGCAATTGTCCAATGATGCATTCTAGCTGGCAGTGTGCTACAGGCAAAAACAGATTGATTTTTCCTATCCCTGCCGATTTGAAGGAACACTTTTTCAGCTGCTAACTGCCTTATATCTCAATCTAAGAGAAATAAACAGAAAAAGGAGGCTAACTAAAGTATTTTTGGCTATACTCATTATTTTGCAATTCTTCAGAAATGTCAAGAATATTGTTTCTTCTTTGCCCACTAGAGTTAGATTTGATTAACATCCATATAATGTAGTGATTTTCAGTATATTGAATACTGTTTCAAAATGCTTTATTGTAGTTAATTAAGAATTCAAACAATATTTTGCATGATGAACACTAGACTTTTTTTTTACTTGTACACCATTCTTGTATACCCTCTGTATCTAAATCTGATACAGATTTAAATCTGATAAGTAAACACTCTATTTTTGTAGCTTTCTAAAAATATATTAAAAATAAAATAACTTACCATTAGCAGGGATTAATTTTGCTACTCCCTTCAATTTATTACAGAGATGTGTTTAAAGAAATATTAAATGGGTTTAAAACATATAGTTTCCTTGGGCCAGCAAACTATGGATCTCCCTTCCTGAATTTTGCCTCGGTTGATCAGCTGTTCAAAAGAATCCCTTTACCTTTAGTGAAACTTTTAAGGAAGATCATGTATATGTTATAGACAAGGATCTCTGAGTACCTAGTTCGGTAATATTCAGTTCTAACTGGTGGTATATCTCCTGTTTTTTTACTTTTGGGATTTTGGGATCTAAATTTTGTGCTATTACACATTATTCTCATTCCTACTTCGGGCTCTTGAGATTAGTAGTTATAATCCACATGCCATAAACTTGCAATTGGAATTTCAGAACATTCTAGGCAAAAATATTGCCATGAGGATTGGGCCTGGTATTGTCAAGGGGTATGAGTTCTACTTCTATCAAGGGACTGAAAAAATATTTCTTTCATACAACAGTATGAAGTGACATTATTGATGCAAAAAGATGGTTAAGGGGAGAAAAACAATTGGAAAAGAGTCTTGAGATTGGAATCTGGTATAGGTTTCTGCTAAATGTTGTGTATTCAGGGTAAACAGATATTCTATGTTTTCTTTTGAAAAAAAAACACATATAAGACTAGTGGAATAATCCTAATTCTTTTAGGTTCAGCTTATGCCTCATTTAGGAAATATGTATCTAAATGTTGCTGCTCCCTCATATCTAGGAAAACAATACTTGGGCAAAATAATTGTTTTTAAATTATAATTGTTCTTTAAAGTTCTCATCAGCATTTGTATATCTTCAGATTTCTCCCACTCTTTTCTCATGTTTAGTGGACTTTCTATCAATAGCTTTCTCTTGTTTTCCATTTCTGCAGCAATCCTCTTATAGGCAACCTTACCCATAGCTTCTTTCACTTCAACATTCCACCATTTTTTCTTACTTTCCAATAGCATAATTCTGGAAACTTCTGTTGCATTCCAAAGCACCATTGTGTTTCCAGCAGTTTCCACATCATCTTTAACATTCTTTTTTTCGTTCATTCGCTTAGGAGTATCTTGTACTTTTTCACACAAGACATACTTTCTCTTGTAGTCTACTTTTTTTCACTTTTCCTTTTCCCTGAAGTTCTACTTTTGACACTACTCAGTCTTTCTCACATTAAGAACTTACTCATCCTTGAATTGATCAGTGCTTTCCTGTTTCCTCATAACAGATCAACAAGCTTTTAGTTTTATATTAATTTCGTTAAATAAATGGATATGCTTTAAGTTCATATTTGGAACAGACCTTCAACAAACGTGATATTGTACAAAGTCATTATTTATTCTTGAGTTGCTAAATCAGGGGTGTCAAACTCGTGGCGTCATGGCAGCATCACGTGATATATCAGTACTTTTTCCCCCTTCGCTAAACTGGGTATGAGTGTGGCCAGCACGTAATGCATCCGGCCTGTGGGCCATGGTGACAGCCCTGCTCTAAATGATCAAGACTTTTTAAAAAATTCTACCATTAATTCTCATCCAACCATTCATATCATTTAACAGAATACCTCTGTTGAATGTTTTTCCTCATTCAGAATATGGACAGTGTTTCTCCAAATCCATCCCTAATCCTTCCATTATCACTATTCACTATTCAACATGCAGAAGATAGATTCCTACTTTGGTATATGACAAGCAACTGAGATGACAAATTGTTCTTTCTGACGTAAATGTTAGCCTTTTCACTTACAATTAATTTTACAATTTCAGTTCCTAGCATTTACTCATTAAATCCACAAGATCAGATCACCTTGATGCAGCTATTTATTTGATGCTTTCACTTTAGTAATACAATTCATCACACAAGCCTGTGTTTAAGGTCCCATAAATACTGTCTTCCTTTGCCCAACATGACGAGTTTGAGACTTTCGCATAATATTTGTGTCAGTATAATAAAGTTGTAAATTGAATTATCAGCTTTAGCGGTGTCTGTTCCACATACAGTATTGCTTGCCAACAGGAAAAAATCGGTCAATCATTTTGAGCAGTATCCCATAAGCACAACTAAAGCCCCATTTAACCTCAGCTAGCACGCTAGCACATGCTAATTAGAATCTCTAACGTAACGTCAGTCGAACAACAAAATGTCAAATCCACCTGCAAAATGTATTTTTAAAAATGTGGCATCCTTAGATTGTTAAAATAACTTAGTAAGCAAATCCATAAAATCTAACAACTCACAATGGGTTTATATTTTATGAGCTGACATGCAGACTGTAGTCCTCGAGTTATGATCGTAATGAAGCCTGCCCATTATGGTTGCAAGTGGTGATGACCATTAAGCAAGATGACTTCACTTAATGACCTCCACCCTCCTGTTTTCCCTGACGCAGCCATTAAATGAACGCATGAGTTTTTAAACAACATGGGGTACTTCAGGAGTGCCTGCCCCAGGCCTCCCGAGGCTTTATCTATCCCCTAAGGCATCCCATGCTCCACTTTTCGCTCCTTGGGGTCCCTGCAGTCCCTCTCAGCCAGTGAACTAGGGGAGATCAGGTTGGCTGGCATTTAAACCATCCAGTGACCAAGAAGAGATCAGGCCATCTGATCTCTGATCTGCTTGTTTCCTTCCCACCCAGAGACTTACAGATCTTGGCCTGCTTCAGGTCCCAGTAGCATCCAACTTACATTTCTGTTTTTTGCAGCTTCTCAGAGAAGCGCCCTGCCCAATACAAAATCAGCTTTTTTACATCCTTAAGGCACATCACATATTATTCTCATGAACCTGTAGGGGACTCCCTTTTTGAAGAGGCTCCACAAACTTCACAAACTAATGGAGTCTCCTTAAAAAATTGAGCCATGTCTAGGATTCTGAGAATAGCACTTGTTTTAGAATAGCCTGAGTTGCAAACTCCAGCTGGCGTGATCTCCTCTTAGTCACTGGGAGGGAAGGAAGCCAGAAGCTTTCAAGATCCAGCTGATTCACATGAAGTATAGTCTGCCTGATCTTTGGATGGATGAGAGGATGCGGGAACCCGGAGTGGGGGGCTGCAGCGTCCTTGAAATCAGTTGTAAGGGCAGGTGACTGAGGTTGCTGCAGTGGCCATAACTGAAACTGGGTCGTAAGTAGCTTTTGGGGGAATGTGTCATAATTTGAAATGATTGCTAAATAATAAGCCAAGGGCAACCTATATAGCATAATCCCATATAGTATTCATTCAGTTAGTTTTAATAGGACTCAAGAAAATCTGATCTGAAATTGTAATCTTAGTTGTTCATCAAAGTTAGAAAGCAAGAAGTATCTTATCCAATTTACAAAAGCTTTGAAAGGTAGGTGATTTTCTTTCTTGGAATAGCCAACCATGTTTTTGATCATTACAAAGGCATGGAAAAGGAGAAACAGACTCAACAGAACATAATGGGACCTATCCATAGAAACACATAAAGCGCACTTCACATAGTTGCATTATTGTGTGCAATTTAGGCATTACCAAACCCACAAAATGCTTGAAAGGGTTGAACACAGATTACATTATTATGCTAAATAGATCTATCAAGTCTTACTGATCCCAATTGATCTACTCTAGGTATAATTAAAACTGATTCTATCCTACAGTTCCCTGACGTGTTGAAGCTCATCAGAAGAGTTTCTCTTGCTAATTTTTCTTTTGAGGATTTTTTGTGGTTTCGTTCACTAACAAGAAATTAATTGGCCATTACTAGTAATAAAACTCAGGCAGCATCATTGGTTTAAAAAAGTAGAGAAAGCACTTGATAGTATTGTAGCCTTAAGCAAATCAGCTCTTTTAAGTGCCTGCTTTGGAAAGACCGCCTCTTCACCACAAGGCAAACTGCTACTATGATGAGCATGGTTATAATTCTGGTTCTAGTGACAATAGGCAGAGTGCCTTAAGCAGTTACAACAGATGACAATTGGGTGAGGTAATTATACCAGCACATGTGATGGTAATTAAATTACCTAATATGGCATAAGACTGGATGAAAGCATTAAGGAAAAGGCACATCAAAAATAGATATATTCTGGTTTCATCAATACTTGGAATAGTTCCATTGTGGACATTGATACAAAAACCTTTAGTTATAACAAAGGAGATCAAACTCAGCATGTGAGATTGATAATTGCCTTTATCCTTCACATTTGATTTTCCTTTGCTGATCAACTAGCCCTGATGGCGCAGCAGACTAAAGCACTGTTATTAACATCAGCTGCCTGCAATTACTGCAAGTTCAAATCTCACCAGGCTCAAGGTTCACTCAGCCTTCCATCCTTTCAAAGGTAGGTAAAATGAGGATCCAGATTGTGGGGGCAATAAGCTGACTTTGTATAAATATATACAAAAGTATAAAGGCTATTGCTTAATGCATTGTAAGCCGCCCTGAGTCTCCGGAGAAGGGCGGCATATAAATCAAATAAAAACAAAACAAAAAACTATGAACCTATATGATGAACAAGGTTTAGTCTTCTGAAATTTATTGAATTTAAGTTCCAGCAACCTCAAAAACTTGGCATACAGTATGGGGGATTTGTTGGTGATCTACATTTGAAGTGTCGTGTATTCTCCATTGGGATAGTAATATATAGATTGTGAAGAAATTCACTTCCTGGGTGGTTTTGACTAGAACGTTATTTAGGATATGACACCTGTTCCAACCCTAACTGTTCCAACTTATTAGATCATCTAGAAAAAAACCTACTCCTCCACACTGAGAACTAAAGAGAGTTGAAACGAGGTGCTGCTTTTCAGTAGTTGCAGTAATCTTCTAAAACAGTTTCCCTGTAGATATCAGATAGGTGCTATCCCAGAGTCCCTTCTTTTAAGATAGATGGAGCTACTCCAGATAACTTTTTAACCTGTTTGGAACCATACCTTTCTTTTTTAAAATTTTGCTTAATGTTTTGCTTTTAAATTTAGTTTCTGTGTAAGCCATTGATGGATGAATTCATTGTAACAGGATACAAATATAAAAATAAGATAGAACATAAATATGAAACTGGTTAAGTTCTTTAAGGCTGTTCTGAGTCTTAACAGCTGAACATTTAGGAATATATAAAATTAGTTAAATGTAATTCAGTGAAGGTATAAATTATATATATATATATATATATATATATATATATATATATATATATATATATAATATTATTTATATATTTAAGAGACATATGCTGATTTTTTAGGAAAAAGTGGGGAAAACAAAACCAATCATTGACTGAGTATGAAGTGATGTCATGGAGTGACAAGGGATGCCATCCATAAACTGACTGTGATCTGCATCCATCTCATTCTTGAAGCAGAGAAAATATGTTATTTTGAAAGTTGCCTGCATCTTTTATGAGGTAAAAAAAACCACCACAAAAAATAGATTTGCAGCATAAATAACAATCACCTGTATTTTATTTCATATTTATTTTGAGAACAGAGACATGGCTCAATGTATTCTAGGCAATTGGAAGGAAGGGAGATTTCACTTTTTTATTAGAACTAGTTTTTAAGGCCTTAATTTACTACACATTTCTCATTCCATTTTAATTCAGCAGAGAAATAACTTGATCAACTCATTAATCCTGAAATAAACATATTTTCTCCTACCATTTCATATAAAAATAACTTTAATCTTACCAGATCAGAGATCTTTAGAAGCACAAGATTTAAGTTTTGTTGTTTTTTTCTTGCTAATAGTAAGGTGAGCTTCATATAGAATAATTTTTATAGAGATTACTTTTGTAAAGGAAAGCTGTAAGTGCGTACATAGGTGGCAGTATGGACACACAAGCTTTCCACTCATGCACACAACAATTTAATATGTAATTTTCCTACACAGAACAGGTATCTGCCAGGAAAAAGTCTACATTAAAAATATCCCATAATTCACAATACATAAATTTAAACCATTCTACACATTACAAAATAAAAATAGCAGCAATCTATATGTGGGTTATTTTATATGCTTTTTCTAAACACAGAGGAAGAGCTAATTTGTTCTGATTAAAGGCACCAGTCTAGAACCAGGAGATTGAGTTCTAATCCTGCCTTCTGCATGAAAGCAACTCTAAGCCCTAGGAAGAAAGAAAAGGCAAATCACTCCTGAAAAATGTTGCCAAAGACTTCTCCATCTAATCACCAGGAGTCCAGACTAAAAAAAAAAAAATCCTGAAAAAGTTCTGATGTTTTCTCCAGATTTGCTACAGTTCAGATGGAAAAATTGTAAAATAGAACTATGTGTTAACAAATATAATACTGTCTGCAGGCCCAGATATTCCACCTCACCAAATTTGCTGTGTAGAATTTGGGAGAGTACTTATTTACTGTATGCCTTATTTACATGCAGGGAAGTAGAAAGGACCAAGCAGTTGTACAAACCCACCCCTGCTCATTAAGAAGTCCACTACCTTTGTTTCTATTGTGTAGAATGGCTCAGTTTTTAGGAATCTTTCTGAAATTAGGCCTCACTAACACAGTCTTTATTTCACAGAAAGGAACAATTTTGGCACTGATTTTTTTAAATAGTTTACAAATACAAAAGTTCTTAAGAATTATAGTCAGTTTAATAGATTTTTCTCTTCATTTCCACCATTCTAGCCAAGGTCATTAAGACCTTATTACAGCATGTAAAGTATTGCTCCAAATTTATTTTTGATGTACTGCTAACTAAAATTTAACTGGTTTGTTCCTCCTGAAAACCCAAGGGAACAAAGGCATCAACTTTAAGATTTTATTGCTGGTGAACTTAAAAGTTTTCTTCATCCAACAGAAATAACACACACATATTATGCTTTTACAATCCTGGGCATTTACATTTTATATTAATATTTCCATTGTTATTCACACAGACATCAATATTTTGGATTAAGCTGGCTGTTTAGTCATTGATAATTTTATATGGCAAGTTCTGCTGTGAAAGTATGAAAAGAAACTCATTTGGAAAAATTGACTCTTTTGGTAGGAAGGGTACCGGTAATTTATTAATTTTATGAACTTGAAATAAACAAATCCAGTGGCCAGTTGTGAAAACGCCACATAAACTATTGGGCATAGGGATGGAATTATGCCTCATTATGAGTGATGATGCAACATGGTGTATGTTTATACCAATAGGCACCTGCTTCTCAATTTTGTAATCTGTTTTATAATATCAAGATTTGATAGATCAAAAATGACTCACATGACATATTACACATGAAATAAATATACCTTATGGCAGCTTGCTGCCTCATCTATATGTATGGTTTCTTAAACTAAGAAACCCCAAAAATAAGATGCTAGGCTTCAATGGAACATTGATCCCATTCATTATGACCATTTTATAATAGCACCACTGGGGAGTAGGATTAGCAGATCATAGCAAAATGCATAGACTTAATGATCCCGGTAAATTACACAGTCAATACTGTACTGGTATTTATTTAAGGTTACAAAGCAAATGAAGAATCATTTTTTAGTGTTCTTTAAAATTTGTTCAGTGGAATCCATAGCTTATCTTGCAAAAGATTTTTCACCTCATAATAACTCAGAGTTTACAAATTAAAATTTGTGCAACTGTTATTTCCTGAATGAATAACAGTAAGCAACCATCATAAGACTACAGCAAAAGGACTTTCAGATTGATTCCATGGTAGGATCTGGAGTCTTTTCCTTAAATTATACAATACTTACCAATCGGCTTGCCTCCATAGATTTTTAAGACCATTGACATGTTATTTCCTGCCCTTTCTATATGTTTTGTTTTGTAGTCCTATCAAGTTTCTTTACAGATTATTGGTCCATTCATTCTCCATTGGCTAAAAAAAAAGGAATGTCTGACATTTACTATTTTAGTAATTTTTGCTCTGCTTTATCGCAGTGTCATATAGTAATACTTTTTTAGTGACTAATTGGCAGTCCTTTGTGGCTCCTATTGCAAATATTCAACAAATGCAAAGAACATTTGGAAAAATCTGGAAACATTGCAATAATATGAGCCTCAGTTACACAGTTTACAGTTAAGATTTAGATTCATTTACCCAGAATTTCTAGATACTAGTTTAGTAGAAAATCTGGTTCTTGATAGCCAAAAAGGTTAAAATCTCCTTCAAAGCGGGCATAAAGGCGCTTTATGTCTCTCTTGCTTATGCCTGAAAAATAGTGTTCCACTTTTGTTTTGTTATATATCGTTATGCCTGGAGGAATTGTAGGATAAGATACGAGATGATCAATTCCTGCTTCCTTTAAGATGTACGGTGCATCTTCCTCCAAGGTTTCATGATGTCCAATCACGCTATATGTTATTTCACAGGGGGCACATAGTTCAACATAGGTTACCCAATGAATTATATGATCTCCAAATTGTATATCTAACCATCGATGATTTGGATCACCTAGGTAGCGGACAAAGTCCTCAAACTGCAGTCCTTTAGTCTCAGTGCGATTCTTTCTATACTTTCGAATAATTCCAGGAGCAATTTCATGTCTATACCAAGGTTCAAATCTAGGGTTGTGGACAAATTTATCCTTAAATGCAGAAATAAGCCTCTCAAAAGGATCTCTTACGATGAAGAACTTGAAATACAGTTTCAATCTAAATGGAAAACATAAACAAAAATAATTGTGGATAGTATTTTAAAATTTACTAAAAATTCAGTTTACAACAGTATTGATTTGCCCGTATTCCTCTCTTAATGACCGTAGGAGCAGCTTGCATTGGTTACCGGTTGCCCTCCGGGTGTGATTCAAGATGCTGGTGATAACTTATAAAGCCCTACATGGCTTAGGTCCAGGATATTTGGCGGACCACCTACAGCCAGCAACGATATCCCATCGCCCGGTTCATGCCCATAGAGAGGGCCTGCTCAGGGTGCTGTTGACTAGATAGTGGCGGCTGGCGGCCCCCAGGGGAAGAGCCTTCTCGGTGAGGGCGCCCACCCTCTGGAATCAACTTCCCTTGGAGCTCCGATTAGTGCCTGACCTTCGCACCTTCCACCGTGAATTAAAAACTTGGCTTTTCAAATCCCTCGACCTGGACTGATGAGGGTTTTAAGGGTTAAATTTTAAATTTTTTAGATTTTAGATTTTATTTTGTATTGTGGCTTGTGTTTTTATTATTGTGAGCCGCCCTGAGTCCACTGGGAGATAGGGCGGCATATAAGCCGAATAAAATAAATAAATGAATGAATTAATGAATTAATTAATGAATGATGTACAATTGAGGCATCACATAGTTAGAGACTTTACAAACAGCTTAAATGTACTTGTTAGGGAAATTTTAAAGGAATATTTTTATTTTGCCGTTAAGCATTTTTGCACACTATTCAACTGAGAAATCTGCAAAAATTAAGATCTTTTATTGCTTCCAGTTATGTTCATTTAATGACAGAATAGTATTATAGAACAGATGGTCCTCCCTTAATGATGTAATTGGGACTGGCAACTCATGACCATGTTGACTTAATAAGCACAGTTCCAGCAGTTCCAATTGCTTTCATTAGATAACTCCCACGTGGTTGCAGCATCCCACGGCCATTTGCGGCTTCCTGCCACTTTTCCATTGACTTTCCTTGGTGGAAGTTAGCAATGAAAGTTACAAATGCTGTGATCATTGGAATTGCAAGCTGGTTGCCCAGTATTCCAATCATGATCACATGACCGTGGGACACTGTGATGACCATGAGTATGACGCACAATTGTAAATCCCTTTATTCATCATTACCATAACTTTGAATGGTCACTGAAAAAAGACTATTGTAATTGGTTCCCAGACTGATAAAAACTGCTAGCTTTTCCATTTTAAGTAAAAGATCTACCTCCTTGCAGGATTACAGGAAGGATCTTAGAAAGAAAATCGAGGAGTTTGTGTCTATGCTGCAGGTATCTATTGGTACTAAATGCAGAATGTTGAAATTCTTACAACACTATCCTTTTCTTCTCAATAAATCTTGTTAAAGAGAGCTCCTTGAGAATATTGTTTTGAAAGAATCAAGGCACTGTTTGGCCACTGTTAGTTAGGCAGTGGCCAAAGAATCTGACAGGAATCTGTCAGCAGGATTTACTCAATGTTGTATGTCTTGTAAATCTGTTCCAAGAAGTGCACAATCAACTTCTATCGTTGAACAGAAATCTGTTCACTTAATGTGGAATATACCTGCTAAAATAGCTGGCTATTTCAAAAAAATAGCAAAAAATAAAGATAGAGGTGAAATGAAATGAAATGAAATGAAATCAAATTACACAAATAAAGTCCTTAAAAGTCTATTTAAAGAGATGACAATGTCAACATATATTTTTTCTTCTAGTCCTGCTCCTAGGACTATGCGGGTAATCCTTGCTTAGTCGCCTCATTTAGCGACTATTTACAATTATGACAGTGATAAAGAAGTCACTTTATGATCAATCCTCACATTTATGATCTTACTAGTCCCATTGGTAGCAACTAAACAAAGATTTCCTGTACTCAAATTATTTTTTCAGAGTTATAACTTATTTTTAAAGATGCAAATGCTATCAAGGCCACTTATGAATACCATTTATTATCAAGATTAAGAATTATTATTTTTTAAAAATGAAGTAGTAACTGTAACTCGGATTGTTTTCACAGAACTATTGCTTGTAAAGGTGTCTTTTTTTCTGTGTAGTCAAGTCCGTCCTTGCTTCCACATGATTTCTTAGAAATCCCAAAGCAGTACTTTACAGCTATACTCTCTCTTCTAAAGTCAAGATGCGACATGCAAAAATAACAAATGGGATTTTATAGAAAACTGGTTTTTAGTACAATTTTAATGCTTTTTATATAACTGTGAGTCCGTTCAGGGACAACACAGATCATCATCCAAAGCTATAATACAGTCTAGGTAGTCCTAGATTTACAACAGCACTGAAAAAAGTGACTCATGACAATTATGACAATGTTTCACACTTATGTTCCAAGAAGTGCACAATCAACTTCTATCACTAACAGAAATTATGACCCTTGCAGCATTCCCATAGTCACGTGATTTACATTCAGATGCTCAACAACTGGCATCATATTTATGACGGTTGCGGTGTCCCATTTGCAACCTTCTGACAAGCAACGTTAATGGGGATTCGCTTAATAACTGTGTTACTAACTTAACAACTATAATGATTTGCTTAACAACTGTGGCAACAAAAATTGTAAAATGGGATAAAACTCACTTAACAAATTTCTCACTTAGCAACATAAATTCTGGGCTCAAATTGTGATTGTAAGTCAAGGACTACCTGTAAAACCTTTTCTGATTATTGCCTCTATTTAAGAGTATGAGAGTGGACAGCTATAATACATTTAAATAAATAATCATAAACTGCACAAATGATCAAAAATGAGATTTTTATAATGGAAAGAGTTTTCAAAGACTCATTAAAATACTACTTACCTTTTTTTAATTTCAGAATCACTGAAGGAAGATAAGCGTGGAAGACCATTCTTCTCGTGGTCATGCACAATGTTTTCAGGGATCTCGTCGATGGAAGGAAAAGCTCCTGAGGAAATAAGTTAGAACTTGCTCTTACAATGGCACCTTTCAGTCCATTCCCATTATGATCTACACTAGTGGCTGTCATGATTATTTATTTGTTACTAGGTAAAAAGGTAAAGACAAATCAGGCTTTGGTGACTTCATGAAAATGTAGTCATCAAGTACTTATGAAATACTTTTCTACTTTACGGTCCAGTCTCCATGTCCTGATATTATTATTAAGTTCTCCTCTTCCTACAATCCAGGCCTGAACCCCAAATTGCTCTTTAAAAAATGGAAAGCTCAATGAATTGTTTTCATCACAAGTCTCCATGTAACAGTATGTTGCGACAATCTAGGGTTTCTATTCAAAGACTCCTGGAGTCTGCATATTGGAGTAATTAATCCCTTTCAGCTGTCAGCATGCCAGATTATAACATTCTATGGGTGGAAGTATTTTATCCCAAAGTCTGACCACTTGCTGAATCTGGAACTGCAACAGCTGGATCCAAAAATACCCAGGTCAGTTGTACTAGTTTTTTTAGATGTGGGCAGAAAGCCAGATTCCTAATTCTGACATGTGATTAGCCAATTCCCTGATTTCATACTACCCACAGAGTTATGTGTAACTTTCCATTACAGCCTTATACCTGAAAAATATATAAGCCAGAGTACAAGCATGCAGATAGTTTAGCAAGTTTGGCCTGTCCTTAAGCCAAAATCTAATATTGTAGAAATCTGTTTGTACACTAGGACTTTCTTTTCCTTTACCTGTAATAACAGATCTCTTGTCATCCTATCTGCTGCAAAGGGTCTCCAACTTTTAAGACAGACTCTGAGTGGACCTATTTAGGTCCATTGTCAGAAAGAATTCCATCAACAGAAGACCTTAATTACAATATTTTAATTATAGCCCCCGAAGTCAAATTATTCAAAGCAATATTGTCTTTCACATAATATCCACATGGAATGGAGCTGATTTTATAATGTAATAGAGTTGAATCTGTCTCACTGCCTACTTTGTTTTATATTAAAATCAAAGGTGCTACTAAAATAAATTAAAATTTTATTACTCTGTTTCATAGTGGTTTCTTGGTGTTTGTTATTTTTACAAACTATTTTATCTTTTTATTATAATTTGTCCTGAACTAAATGCTACTATGCTAAATGCTAATAATTCAAAATGGATTCAATGAAAATGTGATAACAGATAAAGCAGACACCCATCTATATCTATATCTCTGTCTGTCTGAGGTAGATGTGCTACTGCTCATGTGATTTAAAATAAAATTGAACAAACATTCTACAAAAAAAGGTGTATATATTCCCTAAAGATGGTGTTAGGTTCAAGTAATAAACTTAATTGCTCAATTCTAAAAAAATGGATATACACATTTAAACTATTGATTTGTATTAATTTCAGCCATGGAGACCATCATTTCCCAGTAGAGATCAAAATATGGAAATACATTGCAAACATTTTTGCAATCATCCTTTTCTTCCTCCCTTATCTCAAAGCTGCATTTTGATCAAATTTTATGTTGGGAAGAATTCTGGGATCCTGAGAGCTTTAAATTAAACCTTTAAATTTAAGGTACTTGTGATACCTTAGTTGTCTAACTTTAAAAGGTTAGCATAATTTCTCCTTTATTAATCCCAGCACACAATCATTTCACAAAACAACCAGGATAGGGAGTTTATTATATATGTAAAGTTCTTTGGGTGAGCAATAACACATCTAAGCAGAACAGCTAGAACTGGGCTAGGATATTTGAAGCAGCATTCAAGCAAAATATAAATGCCAAAAATAAAAATGTATTCCACTGAATCATATTATTTTTATATTTTGCTGTTAGAAATTTTTGAATTTTTTTTTTGTCTAAGCAAACACACATTTGAGACTTTAAAAGTTAACTAAATACCATTTAAAACAATCAAGACTTTCTTCCACTGAGTATTGCCAACTTTTGGAGTTTGACAGAAGAGGATCTTGTGCTTGTCACATACAAAAATTCGGTCCAAAACAAATTTGGAAACAGTAGTATGGGTGAGGTTTTTCAGAGATGCATCTTGGCAGACATTCCTGAGTAGTTCAAGCCTCTCTATATGGACCAGGCCTTCATGTACAAGGTCTTCAGATAGACCTTTTCCTATTGTCTTGATATGAAAATGGATTGGGATGGCAGAAGAGAAGAACAAAAATTATTTTGCATTTCAATGTTCAACTCATACAAGAAAATCTAGCATTTCAAATGTATTCAGGTAGTCCTTGACTTACATCCATTTGTTTACTGACCTTTCAAAAGTACAACGGCACTGAAAAAAGCGACTTAGGTCCATTTTCACACAACCTTTGTAGCATCCTCATGGTCACATGATTTAAAATTCAGATGCTTGGCAACTGGCATGTATTTATGACAGCTGCAGTGCCCCAGGGTCATGTGATCACATTTTGCAACCATCTGACAAGCAAAGTCAATTAGTAAGTCAGATTAATTTAACAACTGTTACTAATTTAACCATAGCAGTAATTCACTTAACTGTAGCAAGAAAGGTTGAAAAATGGGACAAAACTTAACAATTGTCTTGCTTAGAAATTTTGGGCTCAATTGTGATCGTAAGTTGAGGACTACCTGTACAAGGTTTCTAAAGGTCAGTATCGCAGTATTACTGTCTTTTGAAATAGCCGTTTCGGTCAAGCTGATGCAAAGTAATTTGATTTCAGCAGTAAGGAAACAAAATAAAATTTTAGAAATTGAATTTACAAATAAATGGGGAACACAAACAAAACAATATTCTAACTGTGGACTAAAATGAATGAATATTTTTTTCTGGCCATAGAAAGAAAAAGGAAGATGGTGTTCACTTTACTGATTAAAAATAAAAAGTATGCAAAAATGTTGCACAGTGGTAGTGTTTAAATTTTTAAATTTAAACGAAAAACTGAAGTAGAATTTAGAAACTTACAGAACTTCTAAATGTGTTCTAAAAGCTGGTACAGAAAGTGGTACTCCAGATTATTGTTATTATAATCTGTTATTATGTTCAACAGATTTCCAGATAAATATACTTAGGAATGTATCCGCAATTATATACAAAAATATAAAATATTGTTGTTTTAAAATATGAATATAACCCAATAATGTAATAAAATTTTAATTCATCAAACAATACCAAAATAGTTTTTAAAAATAAAACTCCTCAATCCCTGGACAATAAAGCAAGAGAAAATTGCTTTTGAACAGAAGGCACTACAGATGGCTACAGTGATGCTTTGCTCATAAATCTCTATACTATTTGGCTGACTGATTCGAAGAACCAGTTACAATCTAACACAATGAAATATGACATAGAGAACTCTGCAACCATACCATTTATTTAGCCTTTCAACCTGTCCCTTTTATATACCTGAAACTGTCCCGGCAGCCTCTTCTCTTTTGTTATGTGACCTTTTCCTACTTCAGTTATAGTTGTTGGTATTACAGGCTCTTGCTTGGCACCATGAACTAGATGAAGAAAACAGAACAACTGAACAACTGAACAACTGAACAAAAGCAAACTTTTTTTCCTTCGTACTGCATAAACAATTTGATTGGTCACAACTATATAATTATAATTAAATCACACTTCAAATCAGGCTGTAATTCAAGATTTTAAATAGAATACAGATTATTTAAAAAAAACAAGTTACATGATTTGGGAAACCTTAGTGTAATGACCTCTGTAAACCAGATTCTCCAAACTTGTCACCTACATGCATTGAGACAATACAGTACTCCCCATCTTCTCAGACAGTTATGTTCATGCTGTTTCTTAAACCAAGTCTGAAAAGATGTCGTTTTTACCTCAAGGATTGAATTTTAGACTAGGGAGGAGCATATACAAGACTGCCTTCTGCCATCAACAACCTCCCACCGGCCAATACGCTCCCACAGAGAGGGGCTCCTCAGGGTGCCATCGGTCAAACAATGTGGACTGGTGAAACCCAGAGGGAGAGCCTTCTCTGTGGGGGCACCAGCCCTTTGGAATGAGCTGCCCCTAGAGCTTCATCTTAGCCCCGACCTGCGTACTTTTTGCCGCGCCCTTAAGACCCTTCTGTTCCAACAAGCCGGACTGGCCTAATATGAATTTTAAATGGGTGTATGTGTGTTTTAATTTGAGGGCCAAATTTTATATATTCAATTTTAATTGGTTTTAAATTTTATAAATCTATGTGTTTTAATATGGCTGTACACCGCCCTGAGTCCTCCGGGAGAAGGGCGGTATAGAAATCTAATAAACTTTCAAACTTTCAAAAAAGGGAAATCTCACAAAATCATGTAAGTGTTGCAAAGTTGATTGGAAGATTGGTATAGTGTTTCTAATGAATTAAGACCATTCTCTTAGTCTGTGAAAGGGAACAGGGATAGAAGTATTTACGGTAATAGAATTAAGCAAAAACCTTCCCTACAGGACAGGACATAAGTAATTTTAACGTCTATGCTCAAGTATTATAGGTTAAATTGAAAAGGAACAATACACAAAATACTCAGATATGTCAAAAACAGTATCTGTACCTTTCCATATAAAATTAAAATTCTATCAAATCTTTGTTTCACTTTCATTTTCCTAGATAGCATTCCATGTTGAAAGAAATAAGGAATAATTGTAACATTCAACATTTAGTCATTTGCCAAAAACAAAGACAGAAAAAGCCAAGAAAAAGTGGGAATCACTTGCATTAAGTATTTCACTGTTGCAACTCACAGGCAAGCTGCATAATCATTTAGATTTATTTTGAAGTCAACATAATGAAAATATGAATGGGTAAGAAAAAACAAAACTAGAAGATCTGTTTAATTTCTCTCACACTGTTTTGGACACAAAAATTGTTCAGCGATTACTTGCATTAATAAGAATAAAGTTGGATCAACTTACCATCAGGATCTTTGAAGGTCAATGTGATGAACTTGCTAGCAACCATGAACATGAATATTACCCAAAAGCATGCAGCTAACAGCAGCCACCGGTGGTGCATGATGTCAGATATGAGCCATGTAACTTCTGTTAGTTTCTGCTTTTTAAAAGCCACAAAAATAAATTAATGTGTACCTTTTTGTTTATTTTGTGAGCAGTCTCTACAAGTAACAAAACATCTGAAATACAGAATACACTAGTAAGGGGTCTAACAGCACAGCCTTTAAACTACCTATGGTGTTTGTCTTCCTGTTGTACTATTATTTTTGCTGAAAAGAGAAATCCATTTAGTTGCCTAAATTTCAGTATGTTCTCATCTACATTGAGAATTAAAGAAATGTTCCTATATAACAAAGCAAAGTTTCAATGCAAAAAAAAAAAAAGCAGGTTAGAGATTTTAATGTATTTTTGCATGGATAGAAGAAAAATGAGGTTCCCCTTCATTGTTATTAAGTTTACTGCATAACCATTCAGATTTAGCAATATTATTTGTCATCCTGAACATATTTGAATAGGTTGGTTTTAAAAATGAAAATGTATTTATAACTATGCTGGAGAAAGAGAGGCTTTAGCAATAATATCAAAGGTTATAGAATTAGACTTCAAGTGCTACTGAGCTCAGTAAGCAAGGATAGTTGATGAGGTATCTTGATATAAAAAAAATAATTCCCTGAACTTATTTTTCTAGTTTTCTCAAAATTAAAGGGTAATTTTGCAGTTGATTTCAAAAACTTTTCCCCCATTATCAGGTAATTTTGTAAATACATACAGATGTGCTGTGTTTCTAGGAAAGAATCAATCTTCTTATGAATAAATCCGTTTTTAATGAGCCCTATCAACACTGCTGTTTACACCATGCTCACTCACAACAGATTTGTAAAAGACAATAGCACATAATTTACTTGCTAGAATTAAGAAGCCCAATTACCATGCAATCATATATTACTCAGAATAAGCTCAATGGGACTCTGCTCAATGACGTGTATATAGAACAGCATACTCCCTCTTTGTAGCTGCATTGTAACATAATGTCACAATGCAGCTGTGGACTCTCATATATTATTATATGTGATTTATAACAGAATACATTTTACTATAGGTCCGTGATGGCGAACCTATGGCACGGGTGCCACAGGTGGCACGCGGAGCCATATCAGTGGGCACGCGAGCTCAGCTCCGGCACACATGCATGCGCCACCCAGCTGATTTTCAGGCCTTCTGGGCCCACCAGAAGTCAGAAAACACACTGTTTCCGGCCTCCAGAGGGCCTCTGGGGGATGGGGAAGGCCGTTTTGCCCTCCCCAGGCTCCTAGAAAGGCTCTGGAGCCCGAGGAGAGCAAAAATGGGCCTACCGGACCGACCGTGCCATCTCATGCCAAAAGCGGGGGGAGCATGGGGGGGCAGGGCACATAGAATTATGGATGTGGGCACGCATGCGTGTGACCCCACCGCGCTCCCACCGCTTTTGGCACACGATGGCAAAAAGGTTAGCCATCACTGCTATAGGTGGATGGACATGTTGCTTTTGTTTTTTCACATAAAACCTCTAAAACTTGATGTATTAAACACTTGATGTATTTGGTAGAAGCTACAGAAATTCTTTAAGGAAATTGTGTACATTTCTTTGCAGTGACTGTGTAGTACCCACTGCTTTTGTCCTCAAGTATCAATCCTTAGCTCTTTCAAACCTATCAGGTGATAGAAGATGGCTTGTATGGGTTGATTATTCTTCACAAAGACTCCAACATATGGGAAAAGACCCCTGGGAAGGAATTAGTTCAGGATGCCTCCAGACCGCCAAGATCAAGCGCAGTGGTGAAATTCAAATTTTTTTACTAGCGGTTCTGTGGGCGTGGCTTGGTGGGCGTGACAGGGGAAGGATACTGCAAAATCTGCATTCCCTCCCCACTCCAGGGGAAGAATACTGCAAAATCCCTATTCCTTTCCCACTCCTGGCGGGAAGGATATTGCAAAATCTCCATTCCCACCCCACTCGGGGGCCAGCCAGAGGTGGTATTTGCCGGTTCTCCGAACTACTCCAAATTTCTGCTACTGGTTCTCCAGAACTTGTCAGAACCTGCTGGATTTAACCCCTGGTCAAGCACCAAGTAGGAGGTGTTCAAACCTGGCCAGAACTGCTCAGCTGTGCCAGGGTAGTTGCCTCAGAAAATGCAGCAGGCCTGAAATAAAGCAGGGAGGAAGGTGGGGACTAAGGGGATTGGAGTGAAGCCAACACAAAGCAGATAGTGACCCCTGAGGTAGACAGTTCATTTAATTTATTTATTTGATTATTTGTTTCTTTCTTTGTTTAATTAAATTATTAATTTATTTGCGACTCTGGGTGGCTTACAGTATTAACAGTATTAAAATAAAAAAAGACAAAGTACTTCTAAAACAATAAAAATGGAAATTACAATCAAAAATAGAATTATAGTTAAAAGATAGGGACGGAGGGAGCAGGATGCATAGGGGGAGTTGGGGTTCACAACCTGTTGTGCTTCCTGTTGGTTCCCCCAGGTCATCTAGAAGTACCAGGTCTTCAGGCTCTTATAGAAGTTCCAAAGGGTGGGGCCTTTCTCACTGCAGGAGATCAGAGGTTCGAAAAGGCAGGCGCCACGGCAGAGACCCATCTCCTGGACCCCGCCAGCCAGAATTCCTTGTCTGACAGGGCCTGTAGCATGCCTCCTCTGATGACAGGTGTGGTGGGGTGCATATATTACATTGACCTCAGCATAAGACAAAATTGAGTACTAGTATTTTATTAACAATTTGGCTTAATTATGTATATGAATTTTATAAAATAATTACCATTATTTTACTATCCACTGATATTAATTAATCCAATATGGGCAAGGAAAAGACCATTGAAATTAATGTACAGGTAGTTCTCGACTTACGACCACAATTGAGTCTAAAATTTCTGCTGTTAAGAGAGACATTTAAGTGAGTTTTATCCCACTTTATGACCTTTCTTGCCACAGTTGTTAAGTGAATCACTGCAGTTGATAAGTTAGTAACCCAGTTGTTAACTAATTTGGCTTCCTCATTGACTTTGCTTGTCAGAAGGTCGCAAAAGGTGATCACATGACCTTGGGATACAGCAATGGTCATAAGTCGGAGTCAGTTGCCAAGCATCTGAATTTTGATCACATAATCATAGAGGTGCTACAAAAGTTGTTAAGTGTGACAACTTTTTGTCACTTTTTTTCAGTGCTGTTGTAACTTTGAACAGTTACTAAATAAACTGTTGTAAATCAAGGACTAACTTGACTTATAACTAGTGGCTTAGCAACTGCTGGAAGACACAACAGCCCCCCCCCCCAAAAAAGGGTACTTATGATCCCATTCCAAATTTCTGTCAGCTGATCACATGATCATATTTTGGGGGACTATCAACTGAACAATATTTACAGCAATTTCAAGCACCCTGTGGTCACATGATTATGATTTACAATGTTTTTGCTGAAAATCATCATTTGCTTCCTGTTTTCAGCAAAAATGCCTCATAACAAACAATAGGCTTGTGCAATGACTGCAGCGTTTGCTTAATGTCTGCTGCAAAAAAAATTATAAAATTGGGTTGGTCATATGACTCACACTATAACCTTCATGGTTTATGACTGTTAATTGGCAGGCTTCATTACAGTTGTAAGTCAAGGACTACCTGTAAAAAGATTCTTGGCTTTGGCCTAAAGACCAAATTGTATTTTCATATGGAGGGAAGTATTTTGATGCAAAGGAAGAGGTTCTCCTTCACTGCAGAACTTCCAGCTCCTTTCCTGTTCTAGGGACTGATTAAACAAAAATTAATATGCTCTCTACTCCTGCTTTACAGCATCAGGAAACTCCCATATGGCTCACAGCTCAGCAGTCTCAATACCAGATTTTGACAAATGCCTAAATCTATGGGTCTAGACCCGTGATGGCGAACCTATGGCACACGTGCCACAGGTGGCATGCAGAGCCATATTAGTGGGCACGCCAGCTCAGCTCTGGGACGCATGCATGCACCGGCCAGCTGATTTTCGGGCCTTCTGGGCCTACCAGAAGTAGGGAAACAGGCTGTTTCCTGCCTCTGGAGGGCTGGGGGGGAGGCCTGTTTTTCTTTCTTACCTGGCTCCAGATCCTTTCTATTTATCTGGGAATGGCGAAAACAGCCATTTTTCGACTTCTGGTGGGACAGGAAGTGACTTTTTTGCTGTCCCCATCCTCCAGAGACTCCTAGAGAGGCTCCTAGAGACTCCTAGAGAGGCTCTGGAGACTGGGAACAGCAAAAATGTCACTTCCTGTCCCACTGGGAGTTAGGAAATGGGCTGTTTCAGGCCTTTGGAGGGCCTCCGAGAGAGCGAGAAAGGCTGTTTTCGCCCTTCCCAGATAAATAGAGAGGATCTGGAACCAGGTAAGAAAGAAAAATGGGCCTACCAGGCCATCATGTGCAAGGAGTGCGGGGGGGTTGCACACAAATGCGCGTGGGCACGTGCCCGCGTGACCCTCCCCCGCCCCCCCCCTCCTGGCACACGATGGCAAAAAGGTTAACCATCACTGGTCTAGACATCAATCAAAATTTTCCTAGCCCACATTTGGGAGCAGAACGGGTGGACATTTTTTCCAGGACATTTATTCCACTTCCGAATAGTGAAGTTTTCAGGTGATGTGGAAAATAAAATAAAGCAAATCTATCAGTCACTTTTCCTAACTTCCCCTACAATAAATCCCCATTAATTTGAAATAAGCAGCTGTATAAATTTGATTAATTTATTAATAAATAACTATAACAGTACTCATGAGGGCTATGTAACATATATAGGCCCCAAGGAAAATGCTTGTTACACACTCATGAGAAAGAACCTAATCAGTGAGGATTTGGGATTAGACCAATTATTAGATAGTCTGTTCTTACAGCACTACAGTATTGTTCTTGTGTTTTTATTTTTGTATAGAATTTATTTTATATTTTTCATGTGAGTCACCAATTCATTTTTAATTTTCCCAGAATGCAAAGTATATTTAATAAATATGGATATTCAACGTATTTGGTGCCATTTTGGTAAATACTTTTTCATTGCAATTAGTACAGGCAAGTGTAATTTTTAAGAACAAATGATAAAAGTTCTATTTCTGGTAGATTTTGGATGCAAAATACATTTTAAAAAATCAATGAAAAAAACATACCACTAATGTGGCTTTGACTGTGGTTCAGGGAACAATTAGCCTTTGGAACATGCAATGTCTATCACAAAAAGTTTTTCCAATTTTTTTTTATCAACCAATTTTTGGACAAAACTGCCAAAACTGTCATTTAATTTATTTCATAGATTCTTGGATTGTGCAAGCAAAATACATGAAACACTAACATTAATAGAAATACTAATATTGTACTCTTACTTCAATCACAACTAACAAAGCTCTGAATTTCCTAGCAAATAAGCAAACAAAAATTGGTAGACTATTAATTTTTTCCAAGTTATTTTCACTCAGAATCAAGTGATGTTCTTAGTTTTGTGACTGTGTCAAGGTCAAGTTGATTGTGTTAGAAAGCTAGATTAACATTACATCTTGAGCAAAAGAACAAGGGATTGTGGCATTTCAAAACAACAACTTTACTACAGTATATCCACATATACACCAGTGATTTGGGACAAACTTTCAGAGATTTGATAATGTCATAATTATTAGATAATCTCATCATCTAGTGGAGAGAAAACCCCACAGAAAAATGAGAAATATATGACAATAAATATGCTGTCAATTGCCTATTTTTATCATTGGAAAGAACTTATTTACTGATCTACTCTGCCAACTCCAAGCAGAGTATAACTCCCTAATGTAATCGATAAAAAATAACTAAAAATATTCCTATGAAACTATGAGTTCCAAGTAAAACTTTAACAGAATTCCAATCTCTTCACCAAAGGCAAGCTTCATAAAAAACAGTAGTGAAGTGTCTTATCCAACATTGGGGTGGGGATATAGTATTCCAGAGGAGAGAGCAGTGTCTGAAAAGGAACATTTCTGTGGTTCCTGATGGTGATAATCTCTACTCATGGGGACGTGTAACTAGTTTCTCCTACTGAATCTTATGGGGTGGGCAGACTTTACAAGGGAGAAAGCAGCTTAAATCAGGAATGTCTTTAAATTTGAAAATCAGCACTCTGAATTGTACCCAGCAGCTTACTGTTAATTTCTGCATTCCATTTCCTCAGAATTGTTATGTGGTTGGCTTGAGGTATACCATCAACATCTGAGCTGCTGCAATCTGGACCAGCTGTAGCTTTTAATGTTCCTCGAGGCAGATCCATGTACAGTGCATTGAACCAGTCCAACTGAGAGGTGACCAAGGCACAAGTGACACAGAATTAATGCCTGCTTTCCCAGACAATTGCTGCTTAAGATGGAGTTACTACATATAAAGGCCCTCTTTCCCACAACTGCCATCTGCTCTATGAGATCTTCAACTTGTGAACATCTGGGAAGCACAATCCTCTTCAGACTAATTTCATGTTGAATAGGAATAAGGACCACATCAAGTCCTACAGTAATCATCAATGGAAGTCTCCACTGCTCAACTTTACCCTCACAACTGCCTCTATCCCTTCAGGAATGAGAACTATGTAATATAACACTCCCCATTCCTGATGCTTGGAGAATGACAGAATGATAAGAAGAAGGTATTGAAAGCTGCTGAAATCAAGCAAAATCAGAATGATCACTTTCCTGTCCCACTAGAAATCACTGATAAGGAAAACAATGCCTTTTCTGTGCTGAGCCAAAAGTGAAATGGGTCCAGATAATCTGCTTCTCCAGGGATCTCAAATTCAGGGCAAAAACCTGCTGTGTAACTTGCCCCAAAAGAAACTGGAGATTAGATAATAATTATCCAGTATATTGGAGTTGAGTGATGGCTTCTGGAGGAGGCATGCTACCCCTTTTTCAAAGAAAATGTTTAATTCCTTCTCTGAAGGATAAATTTACTACCATTCTGATTCAGCTTTCAGTCATCTACCTGGAGGCCTTTATTAACTAGGAGTGTTGTAGACTATAGGGAGCTGATACAGGTAAACAGGCAGTCCTTGCTTACTGATTGCCTCATTTAGAGACCATTCAAAATTACAATGGTGTAAAAAAAGCCCCTGCAACTTTGTGACCAATTCTCACATTTATAATTGTCACTGTGTCCCACAGTCACATGATTACTATTTGTGTGCTTCCTAAGTGCATTCCGACAAGCAAAATTAATGGAGAATGTGGAAGTAAAATTACAAGTTGTGGGTTGCAATTGTGTCTCTAAGCAAGATTTACTTGTACTACAGAGGACCCTCTACACAAGATTCACAGTATCAAACTCATAACTTTGCAAGATGAGACTTCATCTTCTCGGGACCCACCTAGCTGATCAATTTGAGCACTTTACAGCAACTGTATTTAATTAACAAATTGTTTAACCTGTAATTTCCCAATATTGAATATGCCCTTTTTCGCAATTATAGCACACTGAGTGTGGGAGACTGAAGATTCCTTTCCTGAGCAATTCAGCCAGTTTTGGGCTTCAGGACATATGTAAAGCATTTGTAGAAAAGGACAAATCTGATTGTTAACTATCAGACTCTACCTATTTGGTTAGTTTATGATTCAATGGCACATCCAGAAAATGGGTCAATTCAATCAGGTAAAAACACGATTTGTCAATAGTTAATTAAGTGTTCCAAAATAATAAACCACTTTACATTTGGACTGCATATTTAGGCTATGACACTTATGTAAGAAATGGACATAGTTTCTTTAACGTGCTTTAAATTCAAGAATCAGTTGCGTTCTCTCTGAACCACAAAGGTTTTCATCTTGCTTAAACCCAGACCATTGGTGGTTCACTGTATTATGGGAACTCGGAAAACTAGGTTGAGAAAGCAATGATTGAGTCCACAGTAGGTAAGCCGGTGACGCAAAGACACCGATGTTGGTGTTAACTGCCCGCTCCCAGGCGACTTAACAACCTCTCATTATGCCCGCCACCAGTTCCCCCCTGCTGCATACGGAGAAGCCAATACTTACTCCCGAGGACGTGTCAAACGAGCCAATCCCTGTGCTGTTCAGATGGTGAATGATAGCGAATTAGTTACCTTAAGAATTAAGAGCTGTCTCCTTAAGAGATTGCATTGTGGGAGATGTAGAGAGAGATTGCATTATGGGAAATGTAGTCCATGACATGTGACCACATCTGTGTGTCTGATTGGCCACTGAAGCTCTCTGCCTGGGGTGTAGAACAAAGCCCGGCATTATGAATTGCCACGGAAGAGAGAAGCATGCTTTCTGAATAGGGGGACAGATCTACAGTCATTTTACACTAGGAATGGGACAGATTATGAAATAATCTCACTATGATTGTAAGTCTATGATTTTGAGAATACCCAAATAAACTTTATCTGTATGAAAACCTGTTTGCTAGAGTTTAACTGCCTGTTCCCAGTGGAGCCAGATGCTTTGGGAACAGAACAGTAAAATGACGTAGACTGCCAGACTCCCTCCTTTCTTTCTCTTGGAACAATGAGACACATTCTGTTTGAGTGAAGGGGGGAAAAGTGCATCTCTTCTCTACACACAACTTTAAAAAAAAAAGACTTTGTTTGCACCTAATTGAGACGTTTGCTTAGCCACGGAAGTGACACAACCTGCTTTCTTTCTCTTTGCATCCCAAACTCCGTTTCGATTTAACTGAGTAAAATATTCTGCCTGGCAGTAAAAGGACAGAATGGATAGCCATCCTGCCCCCCCTCTTCTTGGAAAAAAGAGGAAAGACCTTTCTTGTGTTAACTAAGAAGATTGCCCTGCTACAAAGGGGCCCAGGGCTGCATGTTTGAATCACCTTTGCAAAGTTTTTGTGCCTATGTTGCTTTAGAAGCTTACCTCCGCAGTAAAAGGGGAAAAAAGGCTTATTTTAGTACAAAACAAACCGAGCCACATGGTCTCCATGGAGATAGAATTTGCATGATACACTCTGCTTCTCCCAGCCTAGCCAGCTTAATCTGCATTTAAAGAGCAAGTTGCAAAGGCATTTTTGTAAGGGAAAGATCTGATGCAGAGCAACAATACAGCTACAGTGCAGGTTGTTGCTTTGAATCTTGCTTGAAGAAAATACTGGAAAGCTAAATCCCCTTTATAGGGCAAGCAATTAAAGTCCAAAGGAACCCAAGTTCAAGGAAAGCCTCTTAGGGTCCCCAAATCGGGACAGTTGCTTTGCAGCTCTATACAAAGGAACACGCTAAAACCAGTTTAACCCAAGCATTAGTTAGGTTACAGCACCCTAGTGGTTAAAAGGTGTACTCCGCCAACTGGTACACCTTTTAGCAGGAGGAAGGAAATGTCTTCAAGGGCTGAGCTGACTCAGCCGCAAAGGGCGGGCGAAGCAAGGAGGAAAGGCGGGCACCCTGTTCAGTGGAAGATCATAAGGGGGGGAGCTTCTTCAAATGCTGTTCCACCATCTGGATGGAGGCAGGCTGGAGACACATCTCGCTTAAACCGCAGCTTCGTTTGGTAGTGAAGCAAAGGCTGACCAATAACAGCTTTCCTCATAAATGGCGCTTATATGGGCCTCAAGAGTGATTCCCATAGGCTTCTAGTATTGGAAGCCTGGAATTGTGTTGGGTTTAGTTAACCACAATCTTCTTCCAGCTTCTGCATCGGGCCTGTAGTTTGATACCCGTTTCATTTTGGACCTAAACTATGTTTTGAAAGCTGAGCTGGAAAGTTGTTATCCCCTCCCATCTCGGTTATCTGAGATGTACAGCACCTATTTATCCAGCATTAACAGATGCTAGACCAGTGATGGCTAACCTTTTTGCCGTCACGTTCCAAAAGCGGGGGGAGCGTGGGGAGGTCGCTCACGTGCGTGCCCACACCCATAATTCAATGTGCCCCGCCTATGTGCATGCATGTGCACCCCCGTACCCCTCCAGTTTTAGCACATAATGGCCCGGTGGGCCCATTTTTCACCTTTCCCAGGCTCTAGAGGCTTTGTAGGAGCCCGTGGAGGGCAAAAACAGTCTTCCCCACCGCCTCAGAGGCCCTCCAGAGGCCAGAAACAGCCCATTTCCCAACTTCCGGTGGGATCAGAAGGCCCCAAAATCAGCCGGCCGGTGCACGCATGCGTGCTGGAGCTGTGCTACAGCAATGCTCACGTGCCCACTGATATGTCTCCGAGTGCCACCTGTGGCACCCATGCCATAGGTTCGCCATCACGGTGCTAGACACAAAAAAGATTTGGGGGGAAAGTTTAAATTTGTTTCCCATTCACGTATAAAACTGATGGTTTGGGATAAGTCCAGTTTAAAGATTGCAGGTGATTTCCTATTTTTTTGGAGAACCTTAATGGAAAAAGATTTTGATGGCTAAAAGTAACTTATTGTTACTACTTCTTTAATGCCAAACGGGCAACAACTAAGTACATCTTCACAATTTGGAGCTGTATGTTAGCAGTTTAGGAAACCTCTAAATTATTGTGTTATTGGAAAATGTTTTAAGATTCTAAACATCAGATTGTTTTTTATAAACATCTCTTTTTTAAATAAATAATTAGCAATTGTTAGCAATTTCCAAGAGCTTTGCAATAAAGAACACGGATATCTTAATAAAAGAAGATAGAAAAAAGTAAAACATGTATGTATGTGTGTGTGTGTATGTATACACACACATTCATTCATTGTTCTTGGCAGTTACACATACAATTCTAATCAAACTTCTCTCTCCAAGATTTCATCACAATTCCTCGATTGAGGATCATGACGTATCACTACATTTTTTGCCTTTGCAGAGCCAGGGTGGGCGTGGCCTGCATGTGACATCTGGCCCGTAGGCCGCCAGTTTGACAGGTCTGGGCTAAGATAAGATTCCACCTCCTCCCCATGGACATGTCACTCTCTTCCAAACTTGTTAATTTTAAAACTATTATAGTGTCAATATTAATTTAAAATTTTAATGGTTTAGCTTGTTCTTATGATTGTAAGTAACTTAGTCAATGCTAGGCAATATGGGTGGCATATAAATTTAATAAATAAATAAATCCTGTAACCCCACCACAGTAAGCATATATTAAAATCACCGGACCACCTAGGAATGTCTTATTGAAGCAGTGCAGAAAAAGAGATAGAATAATAGAATAACAGAGTTAGAAGGGACTTTGTAGGTCATCTAATCCAACCCCCTGCTCAAGTAAGGAGACCCATATACCATTTCTGACAGATGGCTGTTCAGTCTTTTCTTGAAAGCTTCCAGTGATGAAGCACTTACAATTTCTGAAGGCAAGCTGTTCCATTGGATGATTGTTCTCACTGTCTCCTTATTTATAGGTTGAATCTCTCCTTGACCAGTTTCCATCCATTATTCCTTGTGTGGCCTTCAGGTGCTTTGGAAAATAGGTTGACCCCCTCCTCTCTGTGACAGCCCCTCAAATATTGAAACATTGCTATCATGTCATCCCTGGTCCTTTTCTTCACTAGACTAGCCATGCCCAGTTCCTGCAACTGTTCTTCATATGTTTTAGCCTCCAATCCCCTAATCATCTTTGTTGCTCTTCTCTTCCTTCTTTCTAGAGTCTCAACATCTTTTTTATAGTGTGGTGACCAAACCTGGATGCAGTATTCTAGGTGTCATCTTACTAAGGCTTTATAGAGAGGTATTAGTACCTCATGTGATCTTGATTGAACAACTCTGTTAAAGCAATTTAGGATTAGATTGGCTTTTTTCACTGCTGTTGCACACTGCCAGCTCATATTTAACTGATTGATCACTGAGACTCCAAGATCCCTCTCACACTGTTATTAAGCCTGGTTTCACCCAATCTATATGTGTACTTTTGGTTTCTCTTGCTTAAGTGTAAGAGTTTACTTTTTTCTACATTGAATTTCGTTTTGCTAGATATTGTTTGTTAGATAGTGTTCAAGTGTGTCAAGATCCATCTGGACCTTGAACCTGTCATCTAGGGTGTTGGCTATTCCTGCCAGCTTAGTATCATCTGCAAATTTGATGAGGTCCCCTTCTATTCCCTCATCTAAGTTGTTTATGAAGATAGTAGCTGGATACCCATGCTTTGCTATGAAACTATGTGTTTGGGCTTGATAAATTGATACATATCTGGAGAAATGAAGGCTACTACTGAGGCCCGCAATGATACTCCCTGTCCTGTGGTAGACCTACCCCTGCACTTTGAATGTTGGCATAACATTTCTCTCCTTCACCTCTCTGACCCCAAAAGACGTCATTTGGAAGCGTCTGTTGTACATCCAGGCAGCAGAAAGAAAGTGCTCTGCCATTGGATGCTGGTGGGTGAGAAGGCTGTGTAAGGGTTCAGGGTAGGGCTCCAGGGGAGGGAGCTGGACTTTACCGCCACTGCAGCATGTTCTGGGAGTTTCATCCTGCCACTCCAGGGCATGGCATCAGGCACAGAGTAGCTGAGGTCCAAGATCAATAACCTTGTCCCTGGATTAATCATTCTGAGGTTGTCTCCCTCCACCTTGAGTTCAGAAGCAGTTCCATAGGTGGAAGACGTAGACATTTTGGTGAAGTAGTTACGTTTAGTACTGTAAGGAGCCCTAGACTGCTCTTGAGTGAAGGAGTGGAATGTCTGCCAGTTTGAACAGAGGTAATGGAATGTAAGGCAACTGGCAGTTGGAACAGAGTTCTTTTCAGGTGGGGAGGGGAGTAGAATGTCTAACTCCTTAGCATCAGAGCATGTTAATATAATACTATATATGAAATACTAATGATCTGATGATCATTTCAAAAAATCCTTTCTTAGCAAGCACCTAGAAGCCAAGAGGAACATACGTGCCAAATTTCAAGTTTGTAGGCTTTACAGTTCTAGAGATTTGATAATGAGTGAGTGATATTTGCCTTTTATATACAGTATATAGATTGAAGAGTACTGGGCCTAAGTCGGAACCTTGTGGTACCCCACTGCTTACCTTCCTCCATGCAGACGTTGTACCATTAAGGACTACTTGTTGAGTAGAGTTTGGCAGCCAGTTACAAATCCATCTGGTTAGATGCTATCTAACCTACTTTTTTCTAGCTTACCAAGAAGTAGGTTGTGGTCTACTTTGTTGACTGCTTTGCTGAAGTCCAAATATACTATGTCCACAGCATTTCACTAGTCTACTAATTTAGTCACTTTGTGAAAGAATGAAATGAGATTAGTTTGACATGATCTGTTTTTACAATCCCATGCTGACTTCTAGTTATTACTTTACTCGTTTCTAGATGTTCATAGATCTGTTTTTTGATTATCTTTTCCAGTATCTTCCTGGGTATTGATGTTTAATTTAATTTAATTTTAATGTTAATATTGATCTGAACTTACCAGGTTTCAGAACTTCTACCCATTACATTTTCATTTCATTACCCTCTGAAATTGGAAGATTACATTTTCAAAATTTACCAAGATATCTCGAGTAAGACCTCTGTTTTTGCCAGCAGGTACTACAGGAGGCCGTCCAGGCTGAAAATGGAATGTGGGGGGGGGGGCACGGAGGTATCCATCCCATCTCCCCCCACCTGGCCCATGGAAGCTGATGATCCGGCCATCAAAGAAATCAGTTTGACATCCCTGCATTAGAGCAACTCTCCAAATACCTTGCTGTGTCTCAAATGCAAATATATGCCTGAAGAGAGATATTATAAAAGTCAAGCCAAGAGTGTGACTAACCTATCCTAAAGGCTCAGCACCATTAATTCTTCAGGATAATTTTCAATCCCACATGGATCAAGGCTGCTGAATCTAATCCTTTAAATATAGGCTACCCTTCTTCCTCTGTTCTTAAAATTGAATACAATTGGGCAAAACAAATCCTGAAGCAAAGGATAAAGGATGCAGGGGGGCAAGCAGATCTAGGAAAGGACCCAGACTTCCTGTCACCAGCATACAACAGATATATTTTCACTGCTACCAGTTACCTTACACAGCTAGAAACATCCAGCCATCAGAAAGCTTTCCCTTGCCTGATGCTATGCTGTCTTCTCTGCAATATTGGATTGTAAATATAAAAATGTATCTGAAAGGCTCTGCCCTGTAATTCCAGAATGGGGGAAACTACATTTTCTATTATGTTGCTCCTTTTATGGAGACTGCCATCCATCCATCCATTCACAGAACACTCTGCTTGTACTGGTCTATAACCACAATAAATTGAATTGAACTGAATCAAAATAATCTTCCATGGCTCTTTTCTAACTATTTATCCATCAATCCTAAAAGTAAAAGTTCTGTCTTCCACTGAATAATAGTCTTTTAATTATTAATGTATGCATTTGAATACAAAATTTCTAGTTTTTTTACATGTCCACCAAGCATGATAAAATGTTCCTTCATGTTGTTCATATTTCCAACATATATTTGAAATGGGTTCATACATTTTAGATATTTTCTCTGGTGTCAACTTTCTCTTCCTGCTTATTGGATGCTTCACTGTTTAATTCAGATGAATCAGGTATCAATTTTTCTTGCCTAGAGATGGTATATTTGAGGGAATTTGCTTTTTAATATACCCATTTTGGGTTGGTAAATCATTATTAATATGATTAAAACTATATTGTGTTTTAAAGAATTTTGGATTTAATTAACTTGGAGGGTAGCCAAATATATTAATTTTGGGTGGCGGGGGAGGACTGGAAAGAGAGCTGGCATAGTGTTGGATTAGGAATAGGACGATCCTGGTTTAAGTCTCAACCATGGAAGTTCATGCTTCCTTAGCCCTGTCATCCAGTTACACTCTTCCCTGGATCAAGCAGCTCTCCAGACAGTCATTCGTGCCCTTGTTACCTCACATCTTGATTACTGCAACGTACTCTACTTGGATCTGCCAATCAGAACAAGCCTACCCCACATGTCCATGTATCTCTCTTGCTTTGCATGCTTCCCTGGTTGCTGGTGTGCCATTCAAGATCCTAGTTGTGACCTATAAGGCCACATTTGGCTTTCAGCTTGGTTATTTGAGGGCCTGCCTGTTTCTCACACTTGCTGTCTGGCTAGTATGATCTGGCAGAATTGGCATGTCTCATTCTTCTCAATTAACCAGTGTCATCTTTTGGGAAGTATGCCCTATGTATAGGAGTACTTGCCCTCAACAATGAGATCTCCCCTTACCCCAAGATCCATATATCTCCAACCTGAGGGCATTTTGGAAGAGCTTGAAAACGTTTTATTTCTATGTCTCGGGATAGGAAGGTTGAGACTCCTGTTGTGCTCTTTTTATATCTTATAATAGTTGTATGGCTTGCCTTCATATAATTATTTTGTAATTTCCATTTGTTCTGTAACTTAACTATATTTCATTGATTTTACTTATGTTCTTTATTCTTTGAGAAATCCAGAATCAGTTGGAGTGCCTAGAATCAAAACTGAATAAATAAATAAAATCTACATGACAAGGTTGTTATGGGGGGGGATAGAAAGAGGGAATGCTAGATTATGTTATCTTGAGCTTCTGAAAGAAATATGAAGCCAAAAATAATGAATAAGCTATGATTTGGGACTTAAAATCCTGGATTGAAGTTTATGCTGACTTTCAGCCTTTGAATTGACTCTATTGACAATGGAAAGGTGATCAATATGATTCTGTTTGAACAACCCTTAATGTGTTGTTTAAAATACCACATATTTTATGTTTATGATTTCTTGCCCTATAAAAAGTGCAGACTGGATCTTTCCAGTGCAATTCTGAAATTGGAAAAAGGGCTGTTCATGATAAAGAGAGGATCTGGCAATCAATTCTGTTTACCTGGCTAAAGATTAACCTAGCCACCACTGGGATGATTTCTCTAATTACAAAGGATAATTACATGACAAGAAAATTATGTCTAATCACTCTATCTCCCAAGTTCCTATTGATTTTGGTTTCAATAAGGCTTTTCTGTACTAAAACTATTGACTGCCAGCCAGCAAGATAGAAAGTCCAGTAATATGTTGAGGTTGAGGTAAGGAATCTACTAGACAAGTGACAAATCCAAAAAACAAGACAAAACACAAGGTGAGGTGGAAGCTAGAGTTTTAAGCATGGCATGGCAAGGTAAACATGTTAGAACTGCAGTTTGGGGGGGGGGGGGAACCCTTCAGTATCTGCTCCCAGGGAGTGAGGTCAATAAATCAGGCGTGCTGAGACCTCCATCCAATATATAGCTGTGAGCGTTTACTTTTCAGCATTGGTTCTTCTGCAGGCTAGTTTCTTGGCAAGTCTGTCAGATGTGTTGAGTTCTGTCCTCTGTTGTTGAATCTTTATCATAGCACCTTTGTTTGGGACTGGATGCCTGGAATTCTGAGAGGCTGCCAGTGGACGCAAGAATGGTGTCCTAGGGATTTTCTAGAATTCTGTTGGCTTTATAATGAGTGGAAATACACACACCAAGACACTTGTCCCTAGAAGGCCCTGCCCCCCGCTTCCTCCTCATCATAGGACATGTCCAGGAGAGCTGTAACAAAGGCCAAGGAAATAATTAGGAGATGAATTGGAGAAACAGATATTAAATGAGCAAAGCCACGTGTTGAAGATCTCCCAATCATTGAAAAAAATACAGAGGGTGCAAAATACTGTAGTTGTATTCTCACACACCTATTATAGATAGATCTTTTTTCAGGACTTGTTTTAATATTCTCCCTTTAGCCATCCTGGAGGACAGATTCTAAAATATTCCAGTGTCACAGAGACTGCAGCCATGTGGATAAGGTAGAAATGAAACCATGGAGCGTATTTTTAAAAAATGTGTGTTTTATTCTGATTTGCAAGCATAACTACCAGCTATTTTCTTTTAATCTTCCTGGTCATACTGAATAATTTTATGTAAGGAATCCCAAGGTTGCCAATTTTGCCAAGGTTTCTTCTCGTCATAGCCAGAGGTCTCGGACCTCGACGGCGTGGAGTCTAGCTGCTGAAGCTGCCAAAGCTGTGGCGGCCAAGGCAACCTTGAGTGTGGCAAAGGAAGAGCAATTGTAGAAAGAAGTAATGGCCAGAGTTCAGGCCAGACAAAAGGAGGAAATGGCCAAAGTTCAGGCCAGACTTGACTATTTGAAGTACAAAAGGGAGACACAAGGAAAAGTAGCAGTGGCTGAAGTTTTACAGGCAAAGGCTAACCACGCTTCACTCAACTTCAATCCTGGACAGTTAGAGAAGGAGAACTTATATGAGCGCGTCAAGGCCTATGTGGAGGACCAGAACTCCCCGCAGCAGGGACAAGGAGGAGAACCTCAACCACTGGCTCTACGAACTACTCAGACGGCTGATATCGTAAGATCCAAATCACGAGACTCCTCCTTTGGAAGTGGACAACCTACCCTGACAAACCAAGACATATGGGGCAACCAGAGTACTCCATCAGAAGAGCAGGCAGGTACACAAGCAGCTGCGATACACAACCTCAACGTGGAGGCTAAGGAATTCCTGCCAAACCTTCCAGGCATTCCGAGCGCAGATGTCCGGCCCAATGGAGGTATTCTATTGCCAATTTTGCTATTTAGCAAAACAGATACACCGTGAGAAAGTCATCATCGTGGGACAGATTAATTTTCTGCAAAGATTTAGTAACCTTGCTTACAAATAATTTGTTAAATATTTTATTAAGTTTTATTAGTTATATTTCTGATCAACAATTGTTGTAAAGTTTTGATTTGATTCTAAAAAGAAACAATGAAAGCAATATATATTTTATTCTGAATGCACTTTTCAAAACTCAATAACTACTTATTCAGTGGATATTATAATTGTTATAGCTACTTTATCACTACTAACAATTGTCAATCTATCTCTTTCCTGTTATTCTAAGCACCTACTTTCACTTTTAACTTTACTATAGTTTAGTATAGAAAATATTTTTACTTCTTTATGCTGTTTTCTAGTTTCTATTTGCATATGCATCAATGTGCATTTCCCCAACATATTGTTGTGCTTAGCTAGTAAGCCAATGACAAGAATGATGTATTTACAATTCAATTGATATCACTAAATTGTTAGTAATTTAATAAGAATAACTAAAACTAGCCCAAGAAAATGAGATTTTACATTTCATACCTACCTTGCCCTCTCAAGGGAGGGGTATCTACAAATCTATTATCATTGAAGTGGCAGGAGAACCTAGTAGTTATATGCTACTAAAACTTTACTGTCTGCTTGTCTGTTTGTAACCTTCAGTTAGCATCATAACACAAAAATATTTGAATCAAAGTACCTCAAATCTGCTAACATAAAGAATGGGTACAAAATATGGGATTCCTTACTCATGTGTAATTGAAATTTCAAGGATCTTTACACAGTTATATTCACAAAGTTCTGGCTGTTGCAGCAATGTCACTGTTAGCCATGGTAACGTAATTGTTATTTCTGACATTCCCTGAAAGCTTCCTACAAAGTCAGTGGGAAGCTGGTAGAAGTCAGAAGTCACCTCCATCTTCCACTGCTTTTTTGCCCACCCATGGTCATTCTGTTTCTTTGTTTAAGTAAGGAATATCTCTGAAGGGATCATCCAACAGATCATGGGTTTTCTAGTTTCATCTAAAGATCAAACTATTAAAAAATAGAGTTGTCAAGTTTAATGTAATTTTTAATTTATTTATTAAATTTATATGCCGCCCATTTCACTACTAGGACTCCACATATCCAATTCCATACCAATGGAGTATACCTGTGGAATTGCAAATAATAATAGCTTGCTTCCTTTTTGCTTTCTTAACTTATGAGCCATGATGGCACAGGTGTTAGAACGCAGTACTGCAGGCTACTTCTGCTGACTGCCGGCTGCCTGTAGTTCGGCAGTTTGATTCTTACCAGCTCAAGGCTGACGTAGCCTTCCATCCTTCCAAAGTCGGTAAAATGTGGACCCAGATTGTTGGGGGCAATATGCTGACTGTGTAAACTGCTTAGAGAGGGCTATAAAGCACTGTGAAACGGTATATAAGTCTAAGTCTACTAATATAGAAACTGATTTCAGTGTCTGTTGGAAGCATGATTAAGTCTGTATCCAATTGTCCTACTGGGACTGCTTATTTGAGCCACACTATTTCACCAGAAAATTTTAGAGGCACTTCCCTTTCCCACCTGGCTATGTCCTAGTCCCCCTCGCCTCTCTGTCCTTTTAAAGGACTTTCATTCTGTGTATAGAGATCTAACTAATTGGTAGACTTGCTGAGAGTTGATGGGGGAAACTTTGCTTCTTAAATAAAGACACAGCATGAAGCTTAATGAGAAAACGAGGATACTGTGAAGCACTGATTGGTTCTTTCTTCAGTGTTGCAAATAAAGATGCCTCTCAAGTTTAGACTAGGCATAGAAAGGTTAGTAGCAACCTGGCTGCTTCATGAACTTGAATTGGTGATACAGAAAAAATTGGGTTTGATTTGGTGGATGAAAATGAAACAGTCATTTCCTCCTTTCCCTTTGGTCTTTGTAATCTGCTTTTGCACAGGACAATTCACTTCAGGTAAGAATCATTCTTACTCCATATCTATTAAAGATGTTTGTGTATTGCCCCAACTCTGAGTGATTTACTGTACAAATTAAAACCACTTTGTAGATATCCTGTCTGTGTATAGTGCACTTCTTGTTTCTATAAGCTTTATAGAAGTCAAAGCTTATAGAAATCAAAGCATTTTAGTCAAAGACCTAAAATGGAATTCTTGTTTTAAGAACTTTACCATAAAAGACATAACTCTTGTGCTGAATAAATAAAATACTGATTTTCCTTGACTCATATTTAATACTTTTAGTGTTTGATTAACAGGCTTTGCATTTCCTTCTTTTCTTTGCACAAATTCAGCGCAAGTGAACTTTCAATCTCTGAGCTATCCAAGGTCCTGAATAGAACATGGCAGCCATATCCTTTTCTATGGATAAATTTTTAGATAAAAGTTTTGGTTGAAACAATTCATGAAAATTAATTAATTAAAACCAGATCACAAGTCTTTAAAGTCAGTATGCATTCATATGTGAGGATGTATTGCCTTTCTCTTCTTCCTTTTCAGTTACATAATATTGGCTTATTTTTGTATCCCAATTTAAAGATTTTTGTTCTTTTATAAGTGAGGGTGGGAGTTAATTACAGAATGAACTTTTTAAATGCTAAATTCAAAGTTAAAGTTCTAGGAAAGGAAGTGATATGATTCTCTGATCAGAGGATTTTGTTTGATCTATAATATACAAGTTTTTTCAGGAGTGTATGCATTTTCTTTATGTTAATTCAGATTAAATCAGTCATGTTTTACTACATCAAATGCTTACCTATTATTTCACTTTAACAGGATTTCCTCAGACTTTTGCCAGCTATCTGGATGAATCAAACGTTCCTAAAAATGAGGTACATAATATTTAATATATTTTCCATGTCTCTGCCAGAAAAATAGAAATAATAGTACATCCCTAGAAAATACAAAATCTACTGCAGTTAGAGAAGAAAGGCCAAATACAGTAGTGCTTGCTGCATGCAAATGCATGTAAATAAATGAATTGTTATAGGAGCAAAAAATACAAATATGGACTGCATATGAACTAATGGTAGAACTTGTAAATATCATAATCTTTTGCACAAGTTTTTAATTAGATTAGAAGTTTCTCTTTCTCCTTCTTTTGCTCTAGAGGCTGGCACTATGTTTCAGTCAGTGGACAGAACTCTTTGAACAATCTCAGGTAAAATGTGTAATTAGTTTAGAACTATAGAGTAAGCATCAATGTAAATGCATTCAAAAATGTGTACATATTCACCCATATACTATTAATTTTATTTTTCTAAAAACCTCCTTCAAGCAAATAATTCATGTAAATTATTTGTCCTTTTCTAATACTGAAACTTAAGCACTTGTTTTTTCTTAAGCAATTTTCAGTATAATTGCTGTATTTCACAATCTATCCATACACATATTAGTTCCTATTAACTAACTACACATTCCAGCCTATCTACCATTTGGATATGGGTATATCTAATCAACTAACATTGTTGGAACCACAACTCCACATAAAAGAAACAGTGTGAAAATAACACAACATAAGGAATAATCTAACATTTAGTCTTAGTGTCTGATTTTGTGAGTATAAAAAGTAATTTTATATTTTAAAATATTTATTAAAAGTTGTTGATTTACTTTCAACTCTTCTTTGACTGTCTTTGGCTACTTTATAGATCATACATCTGTAAAGTGATCTATTGTAAACCTTTATATTCTGCTAGTATATGTTTTAACATTCCAGTCTATTTTTATAGTGATCATGCCACAGGTAAAAGACGAATAATTAATGTGTTTCACATTTTAAACTGTTGCTTCATAAAACGTTTTTATAATGTTATATTCATGAATGATGCAATAAAGTATAGAAAATGGCAAATATTTACTAATAAGCAGTTGTTGGAATTATCAAAAATTATGTAAATGTTTTGTATTTTACTATGCTTATTAATATATTAATTTAACACTGATGTCACTAAAATTAGTTTAAAAGTTCTTGTATTTTTTTTAAAAAGCTTACATCTATAATAATATATCATGGTCATCCTGAAGAACTCTCCCTTTGATCAGTTTGGACAATAATTCTCAAAATTTCTAACTCTCATGGATGGATGGTAATATTTCAGGGGAAATTGAGGTCAAATAATATCATCAACAGCAGAATTATTTTTGAAATACATTTTCCCTCCAGATTTCCAGGGCATTTTTGGATTTTTGTAACTCCATCTTTGACAGCCTGCAGATAGATGAGGTAAGGTGATTGTTCTCCTTGCAAATGGTACCATAATATTTTGTTGTAATAGTTATTATTAATCTAATATGATCATCATTGTCCTTCTTAGGAAAATAATCAGGAATTGTATAAAAGAGTGAGTATTAATTTTTTAAAATAGAATTGATATGCATAATATTTTAATTGAAACACTATAAGATACTAAAATAATTCTTTTTATTCAGTTTTTATTTCACTACTCTAGAGCTCAAGACCCAACATATCCACTTAAAACTGGGGTTAGTACTTTAAAATATTCATTTGTTATACATTTTTAACATACAAAAGAGTAGACAAAGGTATGTAAAATAACACATATCTCTTCAGTGTATTTATAACTTCTTTAAGCAGCATGTCAGTAAAGTGAAAAGGATCTTCCACGGATATTTTCAAAGAGGGGCCAAATAATGCATTTTTCGTTATTTTGATGAACTCTTGGTATGCTGCCGATGCTTGATGTCTTCTGTAATTTATAGTCTAATTTCAAGATTTTAAAAAAGTCAAAGGATTAGTTTCATGAGCCACATGGACTACAAACAATGACGTGAATTTCTGTTTATCAAAAGCTTTCTGTAATGTAATATGCAAAATAAAGCCCCTTGCACCCTGTTCAAAAAGTTCTTTAGACTCTCCTTCCTGATGATTCATAATTGTATCTACATACATTCAATATTATCATGTCAATAATAAAAAGAATAATTTGGCTAGTACAGTGATTACTGTGCTGGTGACAAAACAAGGAATAGACACTGACCTTACGTAAGTTTTCAAGTGGTTCAGCTAAAGGCAGAGAGCAAATGTGGGTGATATAGATAGAAAGATAGAACAAACAAGACATCCAGAGTTGAAGTACCGTAATATGCAGCTTCATCCTCAGGTGGGCTCAGATTTATCTGCATGCAACTCTTGTCCCCGGTCAGTATGTCTGTTTCAGACCTCTAAAAGGCTCCAATTTATGGATGGTTATATTAGAAACATTGATGCGTCAAACCAGTTAGCTGGTATCTAGATTTTAGATATTACTTATTCTAATATTCTAACATCTAAAGTTAGAACAAGTTATTTTGTTTGAATGGTTTGTTTGCTTTGTTTTAATTGTTGTGAGCCACCCTCCATTGGAGATAGGGCGGCATACAAGTTCCATTAATAAATAAATAATAAATAAATAAATAAAGTAGCATTCACAATATCTTTTCCTTATAGTCATTCCCTCTACATCCTTTAATGAGCCTTGCTCCAAAGCTCTCGGACAGAAGAAAGAAAAGATTCCTTAATCCGGTATGCATTCAGTTATTCCATATTGCTTTGCGTCTTTTAATTGACATTTTAACCTTTTTAAAGTCATTGTGTCAAGTGATCAGCTTGTGAGCAATTACTAAAGAAAAATACTATTCCCCTTCCCTTATTTCTCCAATATTTTTCTTTCTTTCTATATTCCATCCTTTCTATCTTACCCAGTCTTTCTCACTTTGCTGTTTATTTAAACTCAGTCACAACAATAAACGTTATGCCTGTTATGAATAGTGGCCAACTCTTGATATTCTTCACGCTTAAGGCTTCAAATACAAATATTGTCCATATTCTATTCTGTTTGTTGGCACAGGAGCATAATATCCTGTATTATCGTGATATGATGGTGTACGTGTCTAGTTTATAATTGTAATAATTATAAACTGGCAACCAGTTCAATAAATAAAAATGATTAATTATAACTTGTGACTGGATTAAAATTCAGTAAATAATAAAACGAGGGAGAGAGGGCAAAAGTCCTAGCACAAATAAAAAAATATAAGATATGACTGCTATTGAGGTTTCTATTATGTTCAAAGCAAAGGGATGTGGTGGCTCAGTGGCTAAGATGCTGAGCTTGTTGATAGAAAGGTTGGCAGTTCAATGGTTTGAATCTCTAGTGCCGCATAATGGGGTGAGCTACCATTACTTGTCCCAGCTTCTGCCAACCTAGCAATTCGAAAGCATGTAAAAAATGCAAGTAGAAAAATAGGGACCACCTTTGGTGGGAAGGTAACAGCGTTCCATGCACCTTTGGTGTTTAGTCATGCCTCCATGACCACGGAGACGTGTTTGGACAGCGCTGGCTCTTCGGCTTTGAAATGGAGATGAACACCGTCCCCTAGATTCAGGAACGACTAGCACATATGTGCGAGGAGAACCTTTACCTTTTACTATGTTCAGGAGCATGTCTGTGCTATTTTGGTTTAAGTGGCCAAAACATGTTTTCTGTCTGTAACATGGACAAAAAATTATTTACAATAAATTAAAGATGTTTATTATTCTCACTCTGTTTCAAACATTGCCTTTTTTTGGCTTTTTGAATGCTCTTTGTTTAATATAGTACAATGGATCAATATACAAACAACTATTAACAGGATACAAATTGAAGGCATTTAGCTAATGAAATTCACATGTGTTCTTTCCTGCAGGAATTGCAGATTGCTGCAGCAGAATTCATGAAAAAGGTAATGTTAAAATGCAGATCTTATTGTTATATATGAATATTATTGCCAATTCCCACACCTTTTGATGGGGATTTGGATTGATTGATCACAATCAGCAAATTAAAGATACAGATGCCAGGAACCATGTTTTGTATTGCATGTGAGACCTCTGAATCTTATACCATCTATTATATCTCACAACCCATTGTTGTGTCTGCATATACTATGGCCTTGGGCTATTGGATGAAGACTTGCAGCTCCAAAATGTTTGTTACCACCTCCATCTCCTCTGACATATTTGTTATTTTTAATGTCAGAGGGAAAATATTAGCTAAATAGGGACTAATTATATAAAATATTAATTTAGTTTTTGTTCTCATTCTATGTATAGAATGTATACCTGTGGGTATACATTTATATTATTTATTAATCAAATCAATATAGCCAACAACCTCACCAAAAATGACTCTGGATGGCACACAACAGATAAAAACCACAAATATAAAAATAACAGATATAAAAAAATAAAATCTACATTAAGAAATAAATAGTATAAAAACAAATATTTAAAACCCCAAGCCAAGAGAAGTTAAAGCAAAATATATAGCTGCAAATGTCCCATTCTTAACATAACTAGGCCTAACACCACCAGGTCTTGAGGGCCTTCTCGCAAAATCAAAAGAGAGCTAATCTAATTTCGGAGGGAAGAATATTCCATTAATGTGAACACCATGGCACATCTCCTGGGACCCACAAAATGTAAATCCCTAGCTGATGGTAGCTGCATCATGCTTTCTCTGACCGTTCTAATAAGAGAAGCTGAAGTAACTGAGGAGAGGCAAGTCTATCAGATAGCCCAGTCCATGCCATGAAGGGCTTTAAAGGTTAAAACAAGGACCCTGAATAGGGCCTGGAACCAAACTGGCAACCAATGCAATGTGGTATGCACTGTTCTATGAGCACACATAACTGTGACTACTGTGAAGCTATGAATTCCTGAGCCACCTCATAGTCCATTCCTTGGGAACGTAGATTAAAGTCCCCCAGAATCATAAGTCTGAGGAATTCCACTGCCAATCCAGAAATAGAGTCAAAGAGCTCAGACAGGGAAGTTGCTATGCAGCTGGGAGGTTGGTACAACAGCAACAATGCCTACTGATTCCCAGAGCCCAGCTTAAAGGATGGGAGCTCACAATGAGGGACCTGTGGGGCAGGACCTCTGAAAGCCATAAGAGAATCCCTAATGGCAATCACTGCAGCCATCTTGGCAGATTGCAGAAAGGGCATCTCATTCTGGAAAGAGAGGGGGAGGGGGAGGGGAGGAGGGAGGGAGAAAGAGAGAGAGAGAGAGAGAGAGAGAGAGAGAGAGAGAGAGAGAGAGAGGGAGAGAGAGAGAGGACTTACAACTTCATGCTTACGTTACACAGTAGAACTATTTGAGAACTGTTCGCTTATATTGAGTTTTGAAGTATTTTATTAAATCTCTCTTATTTATTTTACAGGATGGTTTGGATGATTTAGGACGATCCTTTTTTCTTTTCAGGGTATTAATTTTTCTGTTTCCTTGTAAGAAGAAACTTCATTTTCATTTACAGCCATTTTGTTATAAAATAAAAATGGAGTCCATATTTATAGGTTATAACAAATTATATAAACCCTACACAAATGAATTTCTGTTCCCCAAAATTAAAAAGCTAAGATATTATACTAATTAAAAGCTTGATGAGGAATAAAATAGCCTAGTCAAGAAAACCAATTAAATATTTCTGCGCATAACAGCAAAATATAATTATGCTTAGTAGTCTCTCCTTTGAAATTGATTGAGGAAGAAGCCAAAACAAGCTATTACATTGTACAAGTTGAATCGTAATATGGCACTCTCATTATTTCAGTGGAATAAATGATGTTGAAGTGGGCAGGAAGTATGCAATAGGATGGTGAAGGAGGGATTAATTGAAACATTGGCCCATCTTTCTTACTAATTTGGCAGTTTAATTCTCATTGGCTCAAGGTTGACTCAGCCTTCCATCGTTCCGAGGTTGGTAAAATGAGGACCGAAACTGTTGGGGGCAATATGCTGACTCTAAACTGCTTAGAGAGGCTGTAAAGCAACTGTGAAGTGATATATAAGTCTAAGTGTTATGATATTGCTAATTACCTAGTGCCTAATTTATTGCAATCTTAGTACAAAGGTTTTTTTTCACTGGTATCTCATAAGGAATACTATGAAGCACCATCTTATTATTCATTTTCAGCCTCGAAATGGAAGAACTGTTGATACAGATGACAAATAGGCTACTAGAAGGTGATTTTTATTTATGTATAAGAATAGTATTTCTTTATTCATATAGTAACATACTTTCTGTCTTTGGAAATGTTGTCATAAGATGCAGTTTGGAACAAATTGTTATGTGTTTATTTCGTCCTTGTAGCATTTTCATGGGCCGTTGTATCATGTCCTGCATGAATCATTTTTAACAGCATCATCTGTAGGATCTATATGTTCATACATATTAAGGCCATTCCTTAATTCATGTTGCTTATGTCTGTCTTATTCATCAGGAAGAGCGGTAGGCACTGCTATGCTTCTCTTTGCTTTAGCTAACAATACAACATGCTGCCTCTGTTACACTTCACAACATTCATTCATTCATTCATTCATTCATTCATTCATTCATTCATTCCTCAACAGATAATTCTATATCCATAATCATTTATGTGAGTTGACATTTTGCAATGCGTACTTACTACTAAGTAGCTTTAGTCTGTAGAAAGCAAGGTTTCTAAAACCTCCTATGCCATATTGTAGCTACGAATGCTTCACGGAGATGTTATCAAGTCATCAGAAGTTGAGCTCCATTTGAAGGAAGCCCTATTTAATTTATTGGTGTTAATTATTTTTTTTCTTCCTAAAACTAATTGTTGGAAATATGGACCATTTTCAAAAGCAACATAGGTTGAATCCGGCCCAAAGTGGATATAATTTAGGAGTTCTCAATCCATCCTTTATTAGAGATTACTTGTTTGAGCTATAAATTACTTCACATAAAGTATTTATGCCTGGTATATATTAATCCTTATTTTTGTAGTAATGTGTCTACTAGAACTGTCATAAAATTAAAGGACTGAACCACTGGTCTCAATCCAAAATAACATTAAGAAATAATTTGGTTTGATTTCAGCTTAGCTTTATGACTCCCAGGCTGATCTCTCCTTCATATGCATGACACAATTTTGGTATACAAATTAATATTTCATCAGAGATTTCCATAGTAAATAATGGTACTTTTGGATATGAAAGTGTGTTTGCATATTTTAAGTGCTGATAGTCCTTAAAGACTGAACATATTTTAAAATGTAATTTTTTTCAGATTTCTACAGAAGATATATCCAAGTTTGGCTGACTTGCTCCATTACTTTCTACTATGAAAACAGATGTATGTCTATGAATATTAAGAGAAATTGTTCTGTATCATGTGAAGTCACATACAATAAAATTGCAGCTATTTATTTTGTTTGAAAACTGTGTGTGAGTGCTCAAAGACAATCTTTTCAGCTTCTCTTCATTTCCAAATTAATTATAAAGATTTGCATATGACCTATTCAACAAATTACTCAGAACTAAAAAATCAAGTTTACAGTTGGTTAACCCGAATAATATGAAATTTAGAAGATAAAAGTGGATATTCGCTGTGTTACAATCCAATTTATCATGCTTGTTCCATTTTAAGTTCTAATTCAATGGCAAAAGCTATCACATTAAAGTAATGAGATTGCTTTAAAGGAAATTTGCATTCTTCTTCAAAGACATTAATTTAGATTGCACAAAAATGCTATGGAATACAAAATAATTACATAGTTTCTCTTTAATGTAGTGTGGAGATACATACAAGGTGCTTCAAAGCAGATGGGCATGCAAACCTCCTAAATATATGTTAGAATTGTTTGGCTAGAGGTTTAGCTCTTTCTCTCCTCCTGAGGAAATAAGATTACTTGAAAATAAAGAAAACCAACCATTTAGGGACATACAGGTAGATAAATCAGGGAAAGATAAAAGCCTGAAAACTTACAAACATATGCTGCTTAGGCTTTAGCTGGAAGGGACCTTGGAGTTCTTCTAGTCCAGCCTCCGGCTCAAGCAGGAGAACCTATACCTGTGATGGCGAACCTATGGCACGAGTGCCACAGGTGGCACGCAGAGCCATATTGGTGGGCACTCAAACTGAGCTCCGGTGCACATGTGTGTGCCAGCCAGCTGATTTTCAGGCCTTCTGGGCCCACAGAAGTCAGGAAACATGCTGTTTCTGGCCTCCGGAGGGTCTCAGGAGAGTGTGTGTGAGGAAGGCCTGTTTTTCACTCCCCCAGGCTCCAGAGCCTTTCTAGGAGCCTGGGGAGGGGAAAAACGGCCTTCCCCAGCCCCCTAGAAGCCCTCTGGGGGCCGGAAATGGACCGTTTCCCAACTTCTGGTTCCACCGGAAGTCCGGTGGCCCACCATGCCATCGCATGCCAAAAGCAGGGGGAGCGTGGGGGTCACGCACGCATGTGGGGGTCACGCACGCATGTGCGGGGGGCACATAGAATTATGGGTGTGGACACTCGTGCGCATGACCCCCCCCTCGCGCGACCCCTGCTTTTGCACTCGATGGCAAAAAGGTTAGCCATCCCTGACCTATACCATTTCAGCTAAGTGACTATCTAGACCAGGG
>WNWU01013815.1:12448881-12737824 GCA_012654045.1 Ptyas mucosa | reverse complement strand
TTCTCCAGCCAGCAAAGCTGGCTGGAGAATTCTGGGAGTTGAAGTCCACACGTCTTAAAGCTGTCAAGTTTGAAGACCTCTGATTTAGTGCCTCATAAAAGCAGCTCCTCCGACTGCAAGGCCACCCCCACCCACCCCTTGTGCATAGCAGCACAAACGCTGCCCGATTACTTCGCCGTCCAGGCCAAGGGGGGGAAAAATGCCCGGATCAAGCCTAATAAGGAGAGACGTCAGGACGGACAGTGGGCGGGTTAGTAGCTTGTATGCAACGCCCGCTTGGGTTCCTCCCACTGATCAGCCAGGACACGCGTGGGATTCCCGGCTCGATTCGCCGTCATCTGGGCCTTTCAGCGGCGGCAACAGCAGCAAGACCTCCCCTCCAAAATGCAGGTTAGCCAAATTTGGCCGTCTTTTCCCCCAAAAGAGGACAGTCTCGCGTGCCTGCCTAATAGGGGCGGGATTTCAAAGGGTTAGCCGCAGGAGAGGTGAGAATCCGGAAGAATGGATTGATCAAGCTGGATTTCTTAGGTTTGGCAGCCTGGAGACAGGTGGACTTCAATTCGCCCAGCCTGGGGGAACTCTGGGAATTGAACTCCATTTATTTCCAAATTGCCAAGCTTGAGAAAAACGCCGGAGCGAGCTACACGTGGTGGTGACTCTTCTTGCCTGTGTTTCTTTTCGCTTGCTTGAATGTTTTTTTTTAAACCAAGTTTTATTGATTTCCCACCCCACCCCCCCATTCCCCCGCGTATTTTATGAACAGAGTATTGGCCATGTCATAACTTATACAATTTATCTTATTCAAATAACGTTTTACTCAGTTACAATTTTTGCCGAAATCTTGATTTTCCATTTTTTGATCAAATCTTAAAATGTCTATGCTGGTTTGTATAAACAGCATCTTTGTTCGCCCTCAGATTCTAATTTCTCTGTTTTTACTCATATTTATTCTCTTTTATTTTTTAATAATTCCTTCTTTTATCCAAGTGCACTTAGAGCACATGTTCGGGGTTGCCTTTCTTCCATTTCATCTTTTTTTTATTGTACAGCAATCTTTCTTCTCAATCTCTTCCATCTCCCTCCCTTCTTTCCTTTCTACTTTCTTCTTCCCTCCTCTCCTACTCCTTCTCTACTTCCCCTTCCTTTCTCCCTCTCTTCCTCTCTTTCTCCCTATCTAGCCCTCTCTCCTACTCTTATTTCCCCTCTCTTCCTTCCTCCCCTCTTCCGTTTCTTCCCACGCTTGCTGAATGTTTGTTCAGCGCATGCTCCGAGACCGCTTTTCTGGGTCCTGTGGATTTATTTTTTTATTTTTTTATTTGTCAAGGATATAGAAGATAACAGTTAAAAGTATAAACATAATTTGAATACATGAAAAGAGTAAGAGTAAAAAGGAACATTAGGACAGGGATGGTAGGCATGTCGGTGCGCTTATGCACGCCCTTTTGCATGCATATGTACACTGGATGAGTGTACAGAAGTTGGAAGTATGTATTTAAGAATGTGAGAGCACTGATGATGTTACCTAGTTTGGATAATGAAATGTCTACAAGAAAGCAACCAAGGTCCCCTCATTTCAACCTGAGCTACAAACACACTCTTTTATAAGTGTATATTCTTAGGACTCTCCTAAATTCTTGCAATAATTACTCCTGTGTTGGGAGGAGTAGAAAAAATAAAGTCTGGTTTTGTTTTCGTTGAACTGCCTTCCTGTTGTACATGATAGGGAAGGGAAACACTGACAATTGTAGTCAGATTGTGGATTGCTTGATTGGAGAAGATGGATTGGGTGCCTGAACCCACAAACACCAGTGTCCTCTCAGGGTAATGTAAATTTAATCCTGCATAATGATCCTACATAATTTAAAGCTGCAAAGTATAATTAGTAAAATGATGACCTTTTAAAACAGGCCTGTTAAACTGGAGGCCCGGGGGCTGGATGCATCACACACAGGCCACGCTCACCCCATCTCTGCATCGGGATATGTCACAATACATCATGTGACACAATTGAGTTTGACACCCGTGCTTTATAAAGAAAAGAGGATAGCAACAGGACTTCCCCCACTATTCCCAGTACTGTTTCTTAATACCATAAGACAAATTATTTATTATTTAGCAAATTTATATAGCCGCCCATCTCACAAATTGACTTTGGGCAGCATACAACAAAACGGATAGTTAAAACAAATAATAACAATTAAAAACAAGTAAACATAAATAGACGTTAGACTGTGGGAAAATGGACCAACACAATATTTTTTATGTTATTATTAGTCACCCATCTTACCACATGGAAACTCTGGTTGGCTTACAATATTAGAAGATAAAACATAATGTAAATGCAATATTATAAAAAATCAACTTATTAAAAAGGTGGGGAAGGAGGGAGTATGATGAGAAGGAGAGAGGAGTAGGATCTGTTGATAATCGATCAACCACCCTCAATGTGAAACCCTTCATTGGACTCCTAGGCCAAGTAGCAGAACCAGGTCTTTAAGCTCTTACAGAAAGTAAGGAGGGTTGGAACTGACTTCACTGGGGGGCGGGGAGGATAAGATGTTCCAAAGGGCAGGCACAATGGCAGAGATCTCCTGGATCCCATCAGCTCTGATGTGGCTCACAACATACCTCATCTGCTGACATGGGTGGAGTGGGCCAATCCCAGTGACATGAGATGGGCCTTCAAGTAGCCTTCAAGTAGCCAATATAATCTTCTCCCAGGCTCCCTGTCACACATTGCCATGGAACAACTGCAAAATATTATTGGCTGGTTACCTAATGGTTCAGATGACTGTGATGCAATGAACTAGAACCATGTTGTAATGTTCTCTCTTATCCCTTGTAGCACAAGAAGAGAGGTAGTGCCTGCATTGTGTCTTTCTGCCTCCCCAGTCCCGGGTCTTTTTCATGCCATGAAGCTTTAACAATTGGGTGAAAGATCCAAAACTTTGCACGATATGGAGCACTTTCTGCATTAAAGGACACTCGCCCCACAAACCCTCACTTTTGACAAAGAGAACCAATCTTTCCCCTGCCCGTAGTAAGAGGAAAATATTCATACTGTTCAAAAACGGCTTCTAATTTGTATTTTGATGTTTTATACATAAAAGGGATATAGGTAACTTGCAGAAACAATCCTTTGTTAGTCAAACATGACTCTTGGTGCAAAATTGAGAGAGTTGATGCTTCCATTACAAGTACTGGTAATTCTGCACTTAGTGGGAAGTAATGTGTTAAAAAAAGGTTTGTATTCTTTTGAGTTATATTTGCGCCCACAAACAGATTGGTTGACTTCACTCAGTGCACCGTTCCTTTCAAAATGATAAACTTGAACCCACTCTTATTTGGTTTAGCATTACAAGCAGATTAGTTCATTACATTTAATTAAGACAAATACTGACTTAACACTTTATTTGCCTGCATAATAAAACTTGGGAAAGAAATTGGAAGGAAGCATGAGGCCTTTCAGCAAAGTGCTGTTCAGCCATTCAGAGGTTGGGTTTTTTTCACATTTTTATCGGTTTATCAAAATATAAAATGCAAAGTAAAATAGAAAACTAGAGAGAAAAGGGAAGGAAAGAAAATATAGGGTACAGAGGGAAAAAGAAAGAAAAAGGCGTTGACTTCTAAACTCTAGCACAGTAGAAGATAATAACATTAAAATCTTAACTTTTTACTTTTATACAATAGTATATACTAGTCATTTCTATAGCAACAAATTATCTAATCAGCAAAAACAAAATCAAAGTGTTATTTTTTCCCCATTGCACGTACAATATTCAGAAGCGATTTCCAAATAGAAAATTAAATATATTCTCTTCTTTGGATGAAGGAATCAATTTAACCATCTCTGGTTTTCCATGCAGAGGTTGTGAGCAGCTCTCTTGGGGAGATGGACAAGCATTTGAGTTTATTCTTGCATCTGTAATATCTCATCCCAGCATCTTTTGTTATGATAATACACTTGATTATAGTTGAAAATCCAAGAAAGGTTTATTTAATGTCAATTCTTAAAAGCCAAAGTACATCTCTTGTTGTTACATAAAAGGATGTCCCAGAATTGATTTGTTCTTGTTCGTTTTTGTGTGTTTTCAATACACTCCTTACTTCTAATATTATCACTTGAATTTTACTTTATTGAATTTTTCGTCAAGGAGAACATGTGTTAGTTTTCTGCGGGTCTTTTGACTGTATAAGAAACAGCATGAAATGATTAAGCTATTTGATTTCCATGCTTAATACATTTTTGGTCACTATGATGATTTTGCTGGCATAATGATAGTGTGGTCTTTATTTTCTTCTATATGCAAATGTTACTGAAAACACTTAACTATTGGTTGAAAAATATTGCTGTTTTTATATCTTAAGGCATATATTTGCACTGCAGTTTTACTGTTTTTAGCTATTGATTGCTTTTCTGTTTTTTTTCTTATGGAAGCAGGCTTGGATATTTACTCACACACAAAAATTGTCCCTCTGGATTCAACTGAATTGTCTCCCTTAATTGTCTCTCTTTAAAGAGAACTATAGGATTAGCTTAAATATATCGTTAACCATGCACTGTATCTGTGCAGACATGCAAATTGGGTTGTAGTCATGTAGTATTCCTTTTTGCCAGCAATCCACCATGATTTTCAAAGGAATCTTCAAATTTTGTAGCAAAGTTAGTACAGTCTTAATATGTAGGGAGCCAGACTAAAGTTGTCACATTGGCATCTGATGATGGTGCTCTTATCATTTTATGTTCTAGGATCCTAATGCAGATACAGAATGGAATGACATCTTGCGTAAAAAAGGCATCCTTCCTCCCAAAGAAAAGCTGAAAGAGCAAGAACAGGCGGAAGAAGAAAAGGAACAGCAAATCCTCCAGCAAAAATCAGTTGGCAAGTAGTCTAGTTTAGAATGCTGAATTAATATGAAACTACTATTACCCAGGTTGTTGGGTTATTTATGACCTCAAAATATAGGAGCCTTCTCACTGCAAACAAAGGCCTCATTAACTTCAATGGCCCTTGTGTAATCATTGTATTTTGGGTTTGTGATGTCTTGGGTGAAAAGGTTTCAAAATTAATTCTTGTACTTGAAAAGTAAGGATCAGGAGTATCTATGGAGATTCTCAGTCATCCAGCTCATGGTTGACCCAAAGATGCTTTATCAAGAGGCAATTGGACTTTGATTTTTCTTTGAAGACATTTTGCTTCTCATCCAAGAAGCTTCCGCCCATCCTTTCATTCCCCACCATCCAGCCAGAGCTGAAGAAGCATCTTGGATGAGAAGCGAAACGTCTTCAACGAAAAACCAGAAAGTCCAGTTGCCTCTTGAAAAAGCACCTTTGGGTTAAGGACCAGGAGAAATATTCAGAACTGTTTGTGTTTCTAATGACTGGTTAAACTCAGCTGAATTTCCAACTGCTGTCTACCTTGTAGGCTGAGATTTAATTCTCAGGATATATAATTTATAGACTTTGATCTACATATATAATTTTAATGAAATACAGGTAATCCTCAATTTATGGCTGTAATTAAGGCCAGAATTACAGTGATAAGTCAGGTTGTTTGTTAAGCGAGTCAACATACAATCATGGCCAATTTTACATCCCTTTTTGTAATGGTTGTTAAGTGAATCACCATAGACACTAAGTGAATACCACGGTTATTAAGAAAATGCTGCAGTCATTAAATCAACCCATTGTCTGTAATTAATCTTTTTTTCTGGAAAGAGGACGTAAATGCCAGTTTTTGGCAAAAAAACGTAATTTGGCTCTGTAAACAACCATAAATGCAGACCATTTGCTGAGTGCCCAAAATATGATCACATGACCAGGTGAGAGGTTATTGGAACTTTCAATCCAGGTCATACCTAGTCTTGGGGAGGTTCATTGGAACTTCAAATGGTTGCTAAGCATTTGTAAATGTTGTAAATTGAAGAGTACCTGTATAAAATTAGCGGTGAAGGTACTCTCATCACATGAATTATTTTTATATACTTCTGGTCTTTCTTTTAGTAAGAAATTTGGCAACTACTATAGATTATAATTTGTTTTTAGTTCAAGTTAAACAGCTCTTGAGAACAACCCTATAGAAAGTCAGAGAAAGGGTATTGTTTTGTAAAGCGAAACAAATAACAATTAGTTTTGTAAACAATACCCTTTGACTGAGAGCTACAAACTGCATATGTGTTTCTAAAAGTCATAGCAATCTTAAAAACATGTCCCTAGGTCCATGATGGCGAACCTATGGCACGGGTGCCACAAGTGGCACGCGGAGCCATATCGGTGGGCACGCGAGCTCAGCTCCGGCACACATGCGTGCACCAGCCAGCTGATTTTCGGGCCTTCTGGGCCCACCAGAAGTCAGGAAACACACTGTTTCTGGCCTCCGGAAGGCCTTTGGGGGGATGGGGAAAGCCGTTTTTACCCTCCCCAGGCTCCTAGAAAGGCTCTGGAGCCTGGGGAGAGCAAAAAATGGGCCTACCAGACCCACCGTGCCATCACGTGCCAAAAGCGGGGGAGCACGGGGGGGCGGGGTGTATAGAATTATGGGTGTGGGCACGCGTGCATGTGACCCCACCGCCTTCCCCCCCGCTTTTGGCACGCGATGGCAAAAAGGTTAGCCATCACTGCCCTAGGTCAACACTAATGCGTAATCTAGAATTCCAGAGATTCTCTTAGTTGAAAAGGACATGCTTGCTTGCTTGCTTGCTTGCTCATTCATTCATTCATGCATGCATTCAATTTATATGCCACCCATCTCACTCTTGGAGCAACTCTGGGTGGCTTACAAAATGATAAAAAGATAAATTACGATTACAATTAAATAGAGAATATAAACCAAGGGGACCGATAGGACAGGACTGTGGTATTCACTCTTACATCATCATCTACCATCATTATATAGGAGCCTGAGTAGCGTAGCAGGCTAATGCCTCCTACTAAGGCAGCATTTAACATCCAGCTGCCTGCAATTACTGCGAGTTCTAATCTCATCAGGCTCAAGGTTGACTCAGCCTTCCATCCTTTCTAAGGTGGGTAAAATGAGGACCCAGTTTGTGGGGGCAAAAAACTGACTTTGTATAAAATATACAAAAGTATGAAGGCTTAACGCATTGTAAGCCGCCCTGAGTCTCCGGAGAAGGGCAGCATAAAAATATAATTTAAAAAATAAATAAATTATAAAGTGTCCTTTCTATAACAAATTTCCAAACTCGGCCTGTTTCAAACTAAGGAAATCTGCCTTAGATCAACTAATATAACTGGTAAGGTTCATGGGACTGGAGAGATGGCCTTAGCATGTGATCAGCAGTAAGATTATTGTTTTTGAACCCATTTGCTTGATTCATGGGGTGCTCTTTTCAGAGTTACAAATTCTTTTATTGAGCAAGATTGTCCCCCTTGGCAAGGGTTATAATTGCCTTTCTTATTATACGTCATTTAGAAAAGAAGCAGGTAATTGCTGCCTAAAATAAGAATTGGCTCAGTAGGAGCAGTAGCCGTGTAGCAAATGAATACTCCCAGCAAGTTAGTTGCAGGAGCAGAGTTAATGAGATGGCATCATTCTGAGGGCAATAACAATTAGGTTCAAGACTGTGTAGAAGTGATTCACTTTTCCTTTTGCAACAAGTTTGTTATATGAACATCTAGTGGAGAAAACTGTGCCTAATTTAACAAACAATCATTTTCACAGCATGGTCAGTACCAGGATTTCCCATCTTTAGCAACTTTAAAACCTGTGGACTTCAATTTCCCAAACCAACAAGTCCACAGGTCTTAAAGTTGCCAAGCATAGATGCTCTACCCCACGGGTGTCAAACTAGCATTGTCACGTGACGTATTGGGACTTTTCTCCCCTTCGCTAAACCAGGCGGGGGCGGGCCAGCATGGGATGCATCTCGTGGGTCGCAAGTTTGACACCCCTGCTCTACACTATCCTACTGCAAAGTTTCTTAATAAGATTCACCTATAAGCTCACCTGGAATGATATTGAAATTGACCTTTCATCTGTTACTTCCCTAGTTTTTGGACCACGTCCCTTGCAGAGATGAGCCTGGCACAACTATTAATATTTTTAAAAGCCTTTAAACCATTTTTGCTTATTTAAACTATTGGTTAATATTACTGTTTTTTTATTGGATTCAGTTGGCGGCTTTGACTTATACCCAATTTAAATAAGTAAATATTAGAAAGATAAGGATGAAATACATAAGATGAGATGAAGTACAGTGCGTCCACTCGTCATCCTGCCCTATCCCTTGTGCTTTCTGATTTTCTAAAATACGAATAATGTTCCTACTACCTGGACCCATGTTAAATCAGAACCCTAGATGGTATGAACTCTAAAGTGCACTCAATAACAGAGAAATAAAATTCTTCTTTAGGGCTTTTTGCAGAGGTCGAGAGAGCAACAGATGGTACAGGAAGAATGCAAGATTATGCTGGCTAAGGGACAAGATTTGGTTCTCTACATGTGTTAGCTCCCTGAGACTTATTAGAAACTATTTCTGCCAGCACAAAGGTGTACAGAGCAAAAATGTTGGCGACATAACACGCAAGCTGTCTTTAAAGGGCTTCTATTCATAAAATTTGCATGATTCACATTCAAAAGAGATCTTGGTGTGTAATTCTGTATTGTCTACAATCTGAAATTTGTCCTTGGTAAAGAGTTACCAAATTCTTGTTTGTATTGATGACCCTGAATTTCTCCCGTATCAGTTAAGACCTATGAAGATATGACTCTGGAGGAACTTGAAGAAAATGAAGATGAATTCAATGAGGAGGATGAACGTGCTATAGAAATGTACAGGTTAGAGTCTTCTGTTGAATGTGCCATAAATAAAGATATAGTTATAATTGGAAATTATTGTTGATGTTGTAAAGAACTCTGGATAAACTTTTCAGTTTTAGCAAAGTCAAACCTTCTTCTATAACTTATAAAATAACCATTTGTAGTCCTTGTTTTCAGACTACCTCAAAGCAGCCATTTGCAATTAAAACAATGAAAAAGTAACTTGGAATATAACCTTGGAATTAGAAACAATACTTGGAATATCACCTTTGAGGGTCTATAAAGCAAAGGGAAGCTAAAATTAGATCATAAGTATAGTTGTGGTCTCACTTAGTGGCTGCCTCAATTAGTAACCAAGTTGCCAGTCTGAATTATCGCTAAATTATCGCTATTTTTTTAAAGGGCCTAGATTTGTACTTAACTGCCAATATTATATAATGTGTATAATATATATTTTATAAAGTTTAATATTGGGATGATAAGAAAGGTACGGTATCTGTCAGATACCTAGGACAGTCTGTGTCAAAGTGGACAATATATGACTGGCATATAAATCCTGACTCTATTATAATCTATAAAATCTGATATTTCTCTTTTACAGTTTGGGATTATTGAATCTAAGTGATGATATTTAAACAGTTAAAATCTAGAGCCAAAATTATTGGATATACTGCAGTTGGTGATGAACACTTCCCTGAATTTGAGGACAAGTTGCATTTGGAGAGTAGTTTTAAACATCTTTTCCCCCATTCTCTACTACCCTTAATATTCCTTTATGCCTTGTTTTAATCTCTCAAAAATATTTATTCTACCCTGTTTCCCTGAAAATAAGATCTCCCTGGATAATAAGCCCAATCAGGCTTTTTAGCGCATGCGCTAAAATAAGCCCTCCCTGAAAATACTTAAACGCATGCGCAGCCGGTCCCCGCCATTTCCTCTGGTTAGGGTTAGGGAGACAGAGCTGGAAATCAGGTAAGACGCCAAAGAGAGCCCCGTTTTGCTCCACGCACCCCAAAATAATAAGATCTCCCTGAAAATAAGGCCAAGCACTTATTTCGGGGTTCAAAAAATTATAAGATAGGGTCTTATTTTCGGGAAAACACGGTAATTTTCATCTCCCTTATATTTATATTTTGATGTATAAAGGGGAAGAACCATGGTTTATGACATAATGTGACTGGTAAACCTGATTACTGGGATTTGTTTAACCATCCATTGTAAAAGCAAGTCATAGTTTCAAAGGATAAATGAACTACTGGTAGCTATAAACAGTTTGTTATCTTTTAAATACTTGTTTGCAATATTGGGATAAAAGCATTGCCCCATATTCATTAAAATTGTCAAAGTTTTATTGCGATATTACGTATTCGATCTCCTGCTAAATATGGTTTGAACGAGGAATTATCACTCTGGCTAGAAATTCTGGGAATAGCAGCCCCAGGCATCTGAAGGTCCCAGATTGGAGAAAGCCAGCTCTGTTCTGAATAACTAAACATTTTTCTATAAAGAGGAAATATTTATATATGTATATGTTTCTTTTCTTGATTCTATATTGTGCAGGCAGCAGAGAATAGCTGAATGGAAAGTGTCTCAAGCAAAGAATAAATTTGGACAAGTTTTGGAGATCTCAGGACAGGATTATATTCAGGAAATTACAAAAGCTGGCAAAAATATCTGGGTGATACTGCATCTTTACAAGCAAGGGTAAGCAAGCATTTCACCCTTGCTTTTTGTCTTCCTGGATAATTTTTCTCTGGTAGATTGGATCATCGTGCTACAGTATGTCAATCATACTGCTAATTGCTGTCCAAGGAGAGGCATTAAAAGTATAATTTCTCCTTTAATGCCTAATTCAGCTGCAAATTAATAGAGGTTGCAATAGAAGTTGCAATAGTCTTAACTGTGTGGAAATGTGGATGGTTTCCTATTCACATGAGAGAGCCTCTTCCCTTCTTCTCAATTTACAAGCATTCATATAGTGACCATTCTAAATTACAAATGCATTGGAAAAAAAGTAACTTATAACCAGTCCTCACATTATCCCTGTCACAGTGTCCCTTGGGCACGTGATCAAAATTAGTTTATTTGGCAACTGCCATGTATTTATAATGGCAAAAAAGGTTGTAAAATCGGGTATGACTCTCTTAACCACCTTGTTTAGCGACAGAAATTGTGGTCCCAATTGTGTCGAGGACTACTTTAATAGGCAGTCTGCTGAAACTTCTAGATACAGTTCTGTTTGTAAACAGTAGCTACAAATCATGAATACTGCCCGTTACGGACATTTGTTTTCTTTTGCATATGGGTCTTTGTTTTTCTTTCTTCAAATTTAGTATTCCCCTCTGTGCCTTGATAAACCAACACTTGAGTGGACTTGCCAGGAAGTTCCAGGATGTCAAGTTTGTCAAAGCTATTTCTACAACTTGCATACCCAACTATCCTGATAGAAACCTCCCCACAATCTTTGTCTACCGGGAAGGTGACATCAAGGCTCAGTTTATTGGGCCACTGGTATTTGGAGGCATGAATTTGACAAGAGATGGTGAGTGTCTATTTCTCAATAAACAGAATTCTTTTCTACACAGGAAATTGGTTTGAGGTAGTCTGCCACCAAACTTCAGTGTTTTCTTATTTTCCTTCCTTAAATAATCTCCATATCAAAAAATGTAAGGTTGAAAAAAAAATCTATTAGATAAAAGAGATTTTGGTTTTTTGAGATAGTCGTCCTCCTTTCCTTCTGCTTTACCAGTTACTGTATATGTGTTCCTACATTTCCTATCAATTGAAGCTGTTCTGAATTGGTATGGATAAATGTTGTGCTAGTTTTTAAAATTGATTGATTTGAATCTTAATAAAAAATGTTTGGCTCCCTTTTTTCGGGAGCTCCGATTGCATCAGCATCGGCAAGGCTTGTTATATTTGGCACATCTTGGCAATTGTGTATGATGCATGTAATCAATGCTTTTTTTTGTAGGAGGAAAACTCTTGACTATTAACACCAGTCTTTTTCTAGTACATGTTAGATAAACTATTATACAAGCAAAATGAACATACTTTTCTAACATAGAAATAGGAATGAGTGCTCCCCTCTTAATGTTATCTACTTCATTTTGTTCTCTTATCCCTTCCTCCGCCCAGTTCTTTAGTCACGTTAATCATCACATCTGTAGAAATAGTCTGAGTAGAAAATCCAGATCATGCTAATTTTCTTTTTAAGCTAACATAAATGAGATTGACTGATTAGGTTGCCCACAGAGTTAACAGTGTGATATCTGATTAACTTGTACTATTGACTTACTTCCATTTCTGGGATGTAAGCCAGTGTGAACATGTGCAATAAAAACCTGCTGCTACATGGAAAATGTCTGTTTTGTTGCTGTAAAGAAATAAGCAGGGAATTGGGTGTTTATGTCTTTGAGCTCTACAGAAGATGCCCCCCTCCACTCCAAACAATTGTTGCAGTTCCAAATGAATTGCAAACAAGATAAAGGAGGTGAGATGAAATGTCCATTCTTGGCTAGCTGTAGCATGTCAGTTAATGTCCTGAAGGCTGCTTCAAGGAGTTCGTGTAGAACTTAGCACTACAGTAAAAGTGGAAAAGAAAACAACAGATGGAATTGTTCAGAGGGAGAAGGAACATGGTGATACTTTCTTCTTTCCAACTTCACAAGGCATTCACAATGTGTCATTTCTCCCTGTTGTTTATCTCTTACATTTAGAATTAGAATGGAAAATTTCTGAGTCAGGTGCCATTAAGACAGACCTGGAAGAGAACCCCAGGAAACAAATTCAAGACCAGATGATGACGTCCATCAAGTGCTCTGTTCCAACAAAGAGAGAAGAAAGTGACTCAGAGGAGGATTAAGGCCTCATGTGCAGCTCTTTGCTGTGCCGTATTACTCAGAATTGCTCTTCAATGAAACCAGAATATTTATTGCTATAAAATAATGTGTTTTATTTCAGCCTAACTGATATCGGTGATGGTAAAAAGAAACTTCATTATTCATACAGGAATAAAGTAAAAGCAATTTTTAAACTTGACATGCCATTGAAATCACTTGTGATGGACCATCTTACTTAAAAATGTGGTATCTGTCTTGACTCTTACCACTAAGTGTGGTATACTCTCCCTTCTGCTGCTGTGTCTCTTTAGGACTTGATAAAAATTGTATGATAAATTTTGGAAGAGCTACATTGATAGCTATAGGCCTGTATTGATCAGTTTAACCTAACCTGCAGTAGGTTAATATTAACATAAAAGTTATCTAAATCAGTGGTTTTATCTGCATATTTGTTTAAAAATCCTGAAATCCAATCAAGTTCAGGTAGTTCTCAACTTACAACTATTCATTTCATGACTGTTTGAAGTTACAACAGCAGTGAAAAAAGGTATTTATGACCAGTTTTCATATGACCGCTGCAGCATCCCCAGGTGATCCAAATTTGGCCACTTGGCAACTGGCACATATTTATGACAGTTGCACTGTCCCAGGGACATGTAAGCAACATTTGTAAAGTTCTCAGCTGTTCTCTTTGCTGACTTCTGACAAGCAAAGTCAATGGGATAAGCCAAATTCACTTAACAACTGTATGATTCATTTAACAACTGGCTTATGGACATTTTGAATTCAATTGTGGTTGTAAGTAGAGGACTCTCTGTAAAGGAAATACAGAACAGTTTGAAATAAAAATTGAGTCTGTTTTCCTCTTCTGTATTCATGAGTTAATTTATATCAACTGTAATTATACTTTATGGGTCATTAAAAATACAATGAATTTATACTGTAGAATATTATCTCTTCACCTTTTGGATATTTAAGTAATAATGGTCAAATGTGCAGAAAACATTGGCTTGCATGATTTCAGACTAGAAGTGAAGAGTAATAGGAATATTCATTGTTGTAAACAATCTTGAATTTACATTTTGTATAAATTTTAAGCATAAAATGTTTTGTTTACTGGTAAAACAAGCATACTGATGTATTTAAATCTTGTCTCCTATGCCGAAAGGACTTACCTGCAATTAGTATAGAAAAAACCAGGGGAGACATGATAGCAGTGTTCCAATATTGGAAGGGTTGCCACAAAGAAGGTGTCAACCTTGGACTCGAAGGCAAGACAAGAAACAATGGATGGAAACTAATCAAAGAGAGATCTAACCTAAAACTAAGGAGAAATTTCCTGGCAAAACAATCAACCAGTGAACAACTTGTCTTTAGAAGTTGTGGGTGCTCTATCACTGGAAGTTTTTAAGAAAAGACTGGGCAGCCAGCTATCTAAAATGGCATAGGGTTTCCTGCTTGAAGAGGGTGGTTGGACTAGAATACCTCCAAGATCCCTTCCAACTCTGATATTCTATGTTCTAAACCTCAAGAATTAATCACTGATAACATACACATTATATTTAAAAGATATCAGCTTAAATTCATGTGTTCAGTTTATAGATTCATCACATTTTTCATTTTTTGCTTGAATTTGGATTTCAGTTCCTTGAATCCCAAGTAACAAGAATTTAGTTTCCTGGCAAATTCCATAACAAAGATATAACCAAGATTGTACAAATATCTCTGTAAAAGAGACCAGGTTCAGTCCTTTCAGATCTCAAATGGACAGTTACAATACATAGAGCAAAACAATTAAATCGGACAACATTATTTCAGCCTTAAAATGTAGTGGCAGCAAGTATGTCATTGGGAATCCCTGTGTAGGGATCAGGTTTTAACTTACATTCCCAGTCTGTATCCCAGATTCATTGCTTAACAAATATTTTCACAAGCCATTGTAATTGTAGAGTCAGAAGAAAAGTTGTAGATTTGGAACTGTTTATATATAGTCCCTCAAGGCCTGAAGGTTGTGAGAATGGATAGGGAAGAATAGAGTCCAATTCACTGTTAGTAATGCCAAGTGGATGTAGTCATGACCTCCTGATCTGGAGATTTTCCATCTTTGATTGTAAATGAGATCCAGATAATCAAGTGCATAATTTGGGGACATCCCCCCCATGTATATAACTAGTTCTAATTGAACAGCAGATGGTGGCCATGTATTGGAGGACCTTGTGTTCAGATTTTCACAAATCTGTTCTGTGCACATTCTTGGTTCAGGAAGTCCTACCCATTGTCACCCACAACCCGATAATCTCTCATCTGGGTTATTGCCATGTGCTTTTGGGGGTGCATTTGAAGAACACTTGGAAGCTATAGTTGGTCCAGATTGCAGGAATGTAGGTGTTCATGTAACACTACTATTTCACAAGTTGTACTGGTGGCCAATTTATTTCCAGGTGAATTCAAGCTATTGGTTATTACAATATAATGTCCTTTAAGGTACAGGGCCTGGCTGGATTTATTTCTGATTTTCTCTGCCCCTCCATAGGATATAACAACTGCACACTCGGTCCCTGTCTATTAAGGTACCGTATGTCATCTGGTGAGATTAGTTACCCTGAATTATCTATCTGAGTCATGTCTAGACATGGCTGTGAATTCTGGGAGTTGAAGTCCATCCATCTTAAAGTTGTCAAGGTTGAGAAATATTCAACCTTGACAGAGTGACTACTGTATGTAAATTAACTAAATAACAAAACCCTTTGTTCAGTTTAAATAATAATAGCATAACTTTTCATTATTTGTATGTTGCATTAGAGCAGATTCCTTTATTCCAGATTCCTAATCCAGGAATTCTTAATCCAGATGTTTGTATGTGTATGTACCATCACAGGTTATGGCACCTCCTGGTGACCCAGCTCAATTGAAAGAATAGATTTACACGATCAACATGCATGCCTTGTTAGCTATCAGATACCTGGTATAGTGAGCTGTATGGGTAGAAGATAGCGGTGGCGATAGATATAGTGATACCAAGTGATAGGATGATCAGGAAGAAGTGTGAGAAAAGCTGGAAAAGTACTAAGGCCTGAAGGAAGATCTAGAGGAGATGTGGAAAGTAAAGGTCAAAGTGATCCCAGTGGTGGTAAGAACACTCATAAGCTGGGGGAGTGGCACTAACAGATCCCAGGAACAGAACTCTCTGTCCAGAAGAGTGCAGTGCTAGGAACAGCTAAGATCCTACAAGAACCCTCAGTGTCAAGAAGATTTGACATTGAGAGAGACACACATACCACCCATAGTGGGTGGGTGGGTGGGTGGGTGGGTGTCCATGGTAAAATGACAGTTAAAAAATTTCACCTGTCTCGTGTGAAAAAATTAGAATTATCTCTAGTAGTGAAGAAATATTGAAGAAATTAGGTATGTCCTGAAGATGGCACTGTTTACCATGGAAAGTCCATTGTCTTCTTGAAACAATCCTGGGGATATTTATTATATGATAGACTTTATCCAGTTGCCAAGTTGGCATACAGTAAAAGTAAAGGTAAAGTTTCCCTTCGCACATATGTGCTAGTCGTTCCCGACTCTAGGGGGCGGTGCTCATCTCCGTTTCAGAGCCAAAGAGCTAGCGCTGTCAGAAGACGTCTCTGTGGTCATGTGGCCGGCATGACTAAACGCCAAAGGCGCACGGAATACTGTTACCTTCCCACCAAAGATAGTCCCTATTGTTCTGCTTGCATTTTTTACGTGCTTTTGAATTGCTAGGTTGGCAGAAGCTCGGACAAGTAACGGGAGCTTACCCAGTTATGCGGTACTAGGGATTCGAACCACTGAACTGCCGACCTTTTGATCGACAAGTTCAGCGTCTTAGCCACTGAGCCACCACGTCCCTTTTGGCATACAGTAGTGACAAGCAATTTGCTATTACTAATCTCTATTCTGTGTCTGTTGCTTATGCTCCAAGCAACCACCCATTACTTTCTCTCCAATGTAATTGATAACAAAGCTTAACAGATTTTGTATACAGTACCTTAAGTTTAACTCTTGGTTAGTATTGGAATAACGAGGAAAATACTACTTTAATCCTAGAGAGAGCTAAAGCCTACTTATGTCTGGCTCATTCTTGGGCTGAGGATGTGTGAGATGAAAGTAACATTGTGGGGACATCGCAGAAAACTGGGGTTGCTAGGCCATATTTGTGTCGTGGTTAAATGCAAATGGGCAAAGATACAACAGTTTACAATATGTCTGACATTAATTTGCGGCAGTTCATGATTCAGGATTTTTAAAAAGTTGTATAGCAGAAAATTCAGTGCTTGGCATAATGAGTATTGTTCAGGATGCTTGCAATGTGATTAGCAAGTATCCCAGGATGACTTTGGGTCAATAATTCTTCTTTATTTCAAACTCCTTCCCTTGATTTTGAGAGTAAATAAGAATAAGAACACTGTATATTGCCTTACCCTGAATGAAATGCAACATAGAAAATGCATCAGTAGTGGGTTTCAATTTTGGCCACTATCGGTTTGCACATGGATGCTCGTGTGTGTGTGCAACACTTCTGTGCATGCACAAAGACATCCGGGCAGGTGGGCGGAGCCTCCCGCCGCTGCCACTGCTACCTATTCGCTCGATTCAGGGCGAACTGGTAGCAACCCACCACTGAGATACATTGATGATAGCGATAGAGATAGAGAGACAGACAGACAGAGATTTACACACACACACACACACACACAGATAAACAGAGAGACAGACAGAATAAATCTAGATCTGAGGTAAACTGCTTGAGGTGCCTTCTGCAGAAATCTTTCAGCTACAGATATATTTGTAGAAATTGCTACCTACTTTATTCAGATTTTAATTCCTTTGTGGCAGAAAAAAAAGAGGGTATTGCAAATGGAAAAGTGTAGCTGTCAGAAGGAAAATGAGTACATGACGTTAGTCTCTGATCCTACTCATGCGTTGCAAGAAATCAAGTTCTGGGTCAAACAGAGATGACTAAAATGTGCAAAGAATTTCAGTGGCCTTTTGACAGGATAGCACATACCGAAGAGTAATAATTTTAACCATTAAAAGAAGAAGAAATTGTATAAATGTTGGGTAATTGATAAAAGCCATGCTTGACAGAATGAGGGAGAAATGTGCATAAATACAGAAAGCAACATAGGGAAATCCATAACAATAGGGCTATTTTTCAGAATAACTCTCCAACAGACTAGGTATCCTGAAGGATTTGGAATCAGATTAATTACCTGGCAGTCAATTAAGTATTTGTACAGGTAGTTAGTCCTCGACTTATGATCAGAATTGAGCCCAAAATTTATGTTGTTAAGTGAAACATTTGTTAAGTGAGTTTTGCCCCATTTTACGACCTTTCTTGCCACAGTTGTTAAGTGAATCACTGCAGCTGATAAGTTAGTAACCTAGTTGTTAAGTGAATCTGGCTTCCCCATTGACTTTGCTTGTCAGAATGTCGCAAAAGGGGATCACATGACCATGGGACATAGCAATGATCATAAGTATGAACCAGTTGCCAGGCATCTGAATTTTGATCACATGAACATGGGGATGCTACAAAGGTTGTAACTGTGAAAAATGGTCATAAGTCACTTTTTTTCAGTGCCGTTGTAACTTTGAATGGTCACTAAATGAACTGTTGTAAGTTGAGGGCTACCTGTACATTGTTTCCTTTCCCAACTTGCACCTAACCACAGCATCAAGGTATCTGCAAACAAGAAGGCAAATTACAACATGTGTGTTGCAACTTCATGACCCAAACTCTTGACTATTTTGTGCTTGTATTGCAATGTCATATGCAAATGCATAAAAAGTAAAGCTTGTATCATAATTTCACACAATGACAAAATCTCATTTTTCACACTTTTGACAAAATCTCAGCTGGTTGTAGGCGCCTCCTCATAGCACACATATTCCCAGACAACATCTTTCTATTGCAATGTCCCAGTGAAGTTGCCTTCATCTCAACCTCAGGCCATGAAGAAGATAGCCTTATGGGTAAATTGGTTAAAAGTAGTATTTCCCCCTTTATTCTAGCAAAATCCTGAGGCAAACTCAAGATATACAAAATCTGTTCGGATTTTCACACATCATCTTGGAAGAAAGACAGTTTTCTGGGGACCAGGAGGAGAGGAATCATATATTGTCCATTCAGAAGTGAGGAAATGTCCAAAGTAGTCTTATCTCTATTTCTCTTTACATTAATATATAATACACCATTGTTAAGACAAAAGTGTAGTTACAGTTTTGGCATTGAACAAGCCCCTAGAGATAAAGCAGTGTTGTGTTATTAATCCTGATGTTTCCTTGTTGTTTTCATAGGAGCTTGTTTTTCAATATAGGCGCACCATCTGAAAGATAAGGCAAATATGAAAGAACTCAGACCAAGCAGTAAAGAACAGACAGTGCTATCTGCTCTAGTGCTAATTATGGTATATTGTCATTTCTCTTCTGTTCATCTGCCCTACTGGAAGAATTGCAAAACAAGGAGAGATCAGCAGACAATCAAAATAGCCCATAGTCATCTTGAACACATTTTTTTATTAAAATCAGAAAAGTTGGAAGACAGGTGGCTCATAATTAAGATTAGGGTATTAGTTATTTTAGGGACCACACCTCCCCTCAGGTTCTTCAGAGAGGATATGTTAGGGCTCCATTGGTTAGGGATTGTCATTTGATGGGACCCAAAAGAACAATTTCTAACACAATGCCTACCCTTTGGAATATCACCTCCATCTTGAAGGCCAGATAAGTCCTGCTTGTCTTTTGAAATCCTCTAGACATGGCTCTGTCAATGGGCCTGGGGATCTGGTTATGATTTGGATCCTAATACATGGATAAACTGATTGACCTGTTACTTGTTGCCACCATCATAAATACATGCTGGTTGCTATGTGCCCAAATTTTGATCACGTGACCATGGAGATGCTGCAGTAGTTGTAAGTGCAAGGATCAGTCATAAGTCACTTTTTAATGCCATTATAACTTTGAATGGTTGCTAAATGAATGGTTTTATGTCGAGGATTATGTTTGCTGGTTGTGTTTTTTGAGTGTTGTTAACTAAATCTGCTTCTCAAGAGTCAACAAATGTAAGATGGATGTCTCTAGAATGAATTAATTAATTACCATAATTAATGAATGATAGAAAACAAGAACCATTTCTTTCTCTTTTTTTTGGACAAGTTTTATTAATTTTTTCTTTTACATCCCTATTTTATGAACAGATATTGACTGGGTCACATCTTATACAACTTATAACATAATTATATGTTAATTTTTATAACTTTTTTTTAAAAAAATTGATTTATATGCGGCCCTTCTCCGGAGACTCAAGGTGGCTTACAATGCGTTAAGCAATAGCCTTCATACTTTTGTATATTTTATACAAAGTCAGCTTATTGCCCCTACAAACCAGGTCCTCATTTTACCTACCTTAGAAACCTTGAGCCTAGTGAGAATTGAACTTGCAGTAATTGCAGGCAGCTGGAAGCTAAATACTACTTTTAACAGTAGCATTAGTCTGCTGCGCCACTCAATCTATTCCAATCTTCTTTTTTGTTTTTTCCAAATACAATTTACATATTTCAATTTCTGCCATGATATTCTTTTCCCCTACTTTTTATCTTATCTTAATCTCTTCTTAATACATAATATATAAACAATATCACCATCTGCCCTTCAAATCCTAATTTTTCAATATTACTTCAATTAATTATCTTATTTCTCCATTTATAAAGTATATTTATCAAAATCCCATCACATTTTTAACTATAAACAATGTACTTTTTATATTGAAACCCTTTAACTTAATTGACCTTCCACATCTTATCTTAATTTCTTCTAAGTACATAATAAGCAATATCACCATCCGCCCTTAATTCCTAATTTCTTACTATAGCATCAATTAATTATTTTATTTCATCATTTACAACATATTATTTCAAAGTTCCCATCACACTTTTTTACATTTCAATTTTATCTCTTGATTTCAGTTATTTTTATAATTGAACCAAATTACCACTTCATATTTCATCTGCTGTTCATTTTACAATACACAACATACATCGTCATATTTACTTTTTACATTCACAATTACTAATGTTAATACAGTTCCCTTAGATCTACTAATATATACCTTATTTCCCTTCCTCCTTTCCACTATTCTTCCCCTTTTAACCATTTTCTCTTGGTCTCTCCAGAATTCCACTTCTTAATAATTTTCTCCCTTCATCCCATTCTCTTGTCTTCTTCTTCTTCTTTTTATACCCTGTCTCCCCCCAAATAAGACATCACCTGATAATAAACCCAATTGGGCTTTTGAGCACATGGCAATAAGGCTAAGCACTTATTTTAGGGTTCAAAAAAATATAACACTGGGTCTTATTTTTGGGGAAACAGTATTTATTATATCTTTTCTCCTGAATCCTTTCTCTAACTTTTGAGTCTATTACTCGCATAGTTCGCCCCCAGCTTTTACCTGATCTTTTGCCATTTCCTTCTCTTCTCTTTGACTGATTCCTTTTTGGAAAATTTTATCCCCTATCCATTCTTTTTTTGCCACTGTAAATCCCAGTGTAATCATCTAATTTTCTACCTTCAATTCCTTTACCTTCAATATTATTTTCTTGCTTCTCATTTATATTTTCTTTTTCCTGTTTAGTATGTTCTAACAAAGTTTCTTTTATTGCCCTTTATTGATTCACACACATTTTTAAGCATCTCAATTAATTCCTCACACATCCAAGGTTCCATATTGTCAATTTAAAAAATGATTGATATTTTAACATGTTTAATTAAGATTTAAGTCCATATAGTCTCTTTTTAATTTCCACATGTTATCCAATACAAATGTTTGTCCAATCCAATCCAATCCAATTGAAAGCTTTATTGTTTTCCAACTCCTTTAGAAGTCAAGGCCAAGCAGTTTAAGTAGAAACATATACTTTCTCACAGCTCTTGTAGTGATCAAGGTCACTGTTGTTATTTCTTTCAAATTAAGCCAGTCATTGTAGTGCTTTCTTTCCACCAGCGGATGTCTCTCTCCAATCCACAATTCTCAGAACAGCAAAGTATCCAGCTTGCAAAAGTATTTTAAATCCACATAGAAAATACTTTCTCTCAAATTTCTTTTCCTTTTATTGTTTTTAATTTCTCTAAATTCAGTTTTAAATCCAGTTGTAAAATTTCCTTTCTTGGGCTTTAATATTTTAACCTCCTCTTTGTTCATCCTTCAAATTTCAAAACTGTCAAAATTATTTCAAATCCTCATTAAAAAATACTTTCTCTCGGGTTTCTTTTTCTTATATTAGTTTTAATTTCTCCAAATCCAATTTTAAATCCAAATATACAGTTTTCTTTTCTGGGCTTTAGTACTTTCACTTCCTCTTTGTTCTTCTCCCTTCATTAAAATTCCCAAGTGCCAATTAGCTGCTTGTTTCCTCACCAGAACATCTTAAAAAAAAAAGATCCCGTTTTTACCTGTGATTGGCCAATCACTCACCGGGTACCAGTACTCCGTTCAAAAACTGCTCCTGCACAAAATCTTATTCCAGTTGTCCCAGCTTCAAAGCGGTCACTTTTAATGGCTGTCACCCCAGCCGCCGGTTCGAAGAGCTGCCTCCGACCGTTCGAGGAATGTGCCTGTTCCTCTTGGTCATCTGAGGTGCCTCTCCTTCTTCACTGTCCCTACAGGATGGTTCTGGTCTGAAGACCCCCTGACAGTGATTTGTCTGGCTGAATTTTTGCAAGGCTCGTTGGAGCCCGCTATTTTCCAGCCAGTCTCACCGCGACGCTTCCGGTTTCTTCCACACAAGAGCCATTTCTGTCCAAAGCTATCATGATTACATCACTGTCTTTTCTATGGCAGCCTTGGCCATTGAAATAAAAAACTTTGAAATCCAGTCCTGGCTGTTTAATGCTGCCATTTTATGGTTTATACAGTGGTGGAGAAATACACCCATTTGACACATAAGCTTTGCTGTCTATTATAATATGATTAAACTGTATAACTTCCTAGCAATAAATAAGAGGCACTGAATGTCCTTAATAGGATTTGGAGCCAGCAGATGAGGTAAGGTAAAATAAAGTACAGATTGCTAACCTCAACAGTAAATCAGTTCCTAATAATAAAAAGTATTCCCAAGATATAACATCTGCAATATAAAAGTGATGTGATACCCACATATGCATGCTGAGTCCTTTATTACTTAGTATTACTGAAGCCCTCTTTATATTGCATGGTAAGTGTATTGTCAGTCCTTCAAAGAGTTCTGCACTTCCTTTTGCAAAGAACTTACTTATGCTCTTTGAACTTCAAGGTAGAAAAAGAAATCAAAGGCAATGGTACTGTCTCTCTGGAGTTCCTGGCCTACTTTATAGCGATCTATTCTTTTCTTCAACAGAAATATAGAAACAGTGCCAGAAATATATATTCAGTCTATTGATAATAATTTATTTTTTCTTTAATATTGCGCAAGTTGTCCAAGAGACAGAATCTAACAGACATTCACACAGCTGTAAGGTGAACTGAACAAATGAAGCTTCCTTAGAATATAGATCGTCAGGGAAATACTTTAAGAGCTGACCGGCTGCCATGATGCTGTAATGCTGTAATGATGATACAATGGTAGTAATGAGTCAGCAGGGTTATTTGACTGTTACCACTTTAAGAGACGTTATCATAAGAGAGGCCCTGTTAGGGCATCTCTCTCTTGTGTGCGCTTCCATGCTATAGTTGATGATTGATTGCCTGACTTTGCCTAGTTAGTACGTGTATGTATATATTCCTTGCAGATAAACCACTATTTGAAAGACAAACCTCCGTTTACTGTATTTTGCTCCTGGGTTGTCTCAAAATAATCACACTGTGCGCACTCTGACATAGATGGATGTACATGAGGAAGTTATAAATGGACAATCTAATGCACTGAGAATTTTGGAATATAGCCACTTCCTCACGTCTAACAGAATCAAATTGTTTCTAGATACTGAGCAAGTCTTATCCCCAGACATTTCCACAGAACCTGCACCATGCTTGGCTCCCCACTGGAAGTGAATCAATTTTATCTGCCAGATACACAGAGAATTCTTCTGTATTATCTTGAAAGTAAATCTCCAGACCTCCCTTGCCCAGGAAGGTCCAGGGAGCCTTAAATAGGGCAGTTGGATTGCATTTTGAGGATAGAATAAAAACACAGAAATAGTGATGTTTTACCACTCTTACCACCATAACGTAATCTAAATAGGAACACTAACCCACCTCTCATCTTTCTCCAGTGGCTTTCTAGACATTTCTTGATCCTTTTCAGCTACCTCAATTTTTCCATAATGTTTGGGAAGTGCTCGGGGTGATGGCTCAAGAGAAGTCTTCAATCCTATCCATAGCTCTGGCATCCTCCCCATCCCAGGCAATAGCCAGGGCCTTTGCAGGACCATATAGCAGGAGCTCAGGTATAATCCCCAGTTCCCTTTGGAACCCACCAAATCCAGAGGTGAGATGCTCCCAGTTCGGACTGGATCGCCCGATCTGGTAGCAATGGCGGCGGATGGTTCAGAGAACCAGTCGCAAAAATCCCTTCCCCCCCGCCCCCACCCAGCTGAGCCACACGATCATCAGAGGCTGTTTTTTTTTACTTTTAAAAGCATTTTTTCTACAACATCTTCGGCCGAAAAAAATGCTTTTAAAAGTTTTTTTTAAAAAAAGCCTCTGATGATCACGCGGCTCAGCTGGGATCGTCAGAGGCTTTTCAAAGCATTTTTTTCTGCAATCTCTTCAGCTGAAGAGGTTGTAGGAAAAAAAATGCCTTTAAAAGCCTCTGGTGACCCCAGCTGACTTGCCTGATTGTCAGAAGCTTCTAAAAGCATTTTTTTCTGCAATCTCTTCAGCTGAAGAGGTTGTAGGGGAAAAAAAATGCCTTTAAAAGCCTCTGGCGATCCCAGCTGACTTGCCTGATCGTCAGAGGGTTCTAAAAGCATTTTTTCCTGCAATCTCTTAAGGTTGTAGAAAAAATGCTTTTAAAAGTAAAAAAAAAAATGGCCACGCCCACAAGTCATATTACCCCACCACCAAGTCATGCTCACAGAACCGGTAGTAACAAATTTTAGATTTCATCCCTGACCAAATCCATCAATCACTGGGAGAAGATCAGTCAAATAGGTCTGCCTTCCTGTGTAGCAAGGCAACATAAGAAAATCTCAAAGTCACCAAGTATGATTTGACCATGACAGAGGAGACAGGGAGAGCTTTGCTCTCTAGTCACATTGACACTGCTCCGACAAGAAAACATATATGTGGTATGTGGCCACCAGTGTTCTGAGTTGGGCCATGGATGCCTTGGGATAGACCCATGGCTACTATGGTGGCTGTGAACATCTAAGCTGCCTCCAAGGCCTGTCCCAGATATGGCAAATTGAAGGTCTTCCTTAATGTTTTTAGAAAAAAGTCAGCAAGTAGGTTCACCAATTTTGATAACTATCACATTTCTTCTTAAAAGAACTTCGTGGGGTGATAACAATAAAGAGATTTAGGCAAGAGCTCTGAAGATTACACATATAACCTCTGCTATGTGAGTTGCACTAGGTTCTAGTTTGCTTCTGAGTCCAATGAAAGCTCTTCATGGCATAGAACCAGGCTACCTGAAGAACCATCTTGTCCCAATTATATTGTGAGGATATGTTGCAGACCTGTTGGTTAAACAATTTTTACTAGCAAAATCTAGAAAGAAAAACTTCTCTGCCACTGTCCCTGTCCTATGTAACCCTAACCCTAACCCTGACCCCAGAAGTGAGGTTGGCCCCATTTTACCCTAAGGTGCCTGGTGGTTTGAGGCCTCTCTCCCCACCATTTAATTCAGCTTTTTAATTCTGTTTTTATTCTGTTCTTCACTCTTTTTAATTTTGCCTTTAATTATGTCTTTTTTTATATGGTTTTTGATAGTGACATAGGCAGTGTCTAAATGTATACACACACACACACACATCGTTTCCCTGAAAATAAGACCCAACCAGAAAATAAGTCCTAGCATGATTTTTCAGAATGCTTGTAATATAAACCCTACCCCCAAAATAAGCCCCAGTTAAGATTGTCAGCCAGATGGACGCATTTCGTACCATATTTTCCCCAAAATAAGACCTAACCAGAAAATAAGCCCTAACGTGTCTTTTGGACCAAAAATTAATATAAGACCCGGTCTTAGTTTTGGGAAAACACGGTGTATATCTCCTATCATCTACACTAATATTTTTCATTCTTTGCCTTGGAGGTGTCTCAGCTTTCAGATACTGTAGATATCATGAACTTCCGGAATTTGTTTCTGTCTTTGTTATACATGGATAAATTAATTTCAAGATGAATAATTCTTATGGAGGTGTCAGTTGCTAGTTTAAATTTGCTTGCCTTTGGCACAGATACTTCATTTGTAAAACTTACTAAATACATAAAGCACGAAATCTGAGAATTTGGGTTTTATGGTGTGGAAATTATAGTAATTGATTCTAATATTTAGGAACAAAAGTCTTCTGAGTAATTTTTTGTGGTATATTAAATGGTAAATGGAATGAAGAAGATTACAAAGGTGAAATGCTTAATTATTTATTTTTTCTTAGTATTTTTTATTTTAAAACAACTAAATATTATTTTATTTTGAGTCAGTCTTTAATTTATGGAAATACAAAGATTTCCATAAATACATAAATAGGTTTCAATTAACTGTCTTAAATGTGTTGTTTTCAACTGACTGATCAACACCCTGGGAGTATGCCAGTTGCAATTGGAAATTACTCACATTAATTTTCATCACTCCATCACTGGGACTTTGTTTATGCCCCTAAATTTGGTTCTTTCAAAATATGCACAGGTCTTCTAGGCATTATATCTATTGAGCTTTCTTTGAATATTGTACATGTCAGGTTTTAGGCAATGAAGAATGTAGGTAATTCTGAAACGTTTTTGAATTTATTTCTCCATTATTTCATTCATTAGATTTATATCCTGTCTTTTCTACAAGAGCTCCAGGCATTTTATAAAGAGTTTGCCTTCCATTTTATGCAATTCTCTGTCTCATAATTTCTACAGAATAGACCAGTGACGGCTAACCTTTTCTGGACTGAGTGCCCAAAGCGCGTGCTCGTGTGCACAAATGCGTGCGTGCATGTACAAACCCCCAAAATGCAATGCATGCACGGCTCCTGCGCATGTACCCCCTGTGCATGTGCATGCAGACCCCGCACATGCCCCACCCCATGCATGTGCATGTGGCCCCCACACTTCCCCACACACACACACATGTGCACGTGGCCCCCCCGCATGCACCCTGCCCCTGTACATATGAGGCAGAGACCCGAAGACCAGCTGGCCGGTGGGAGGCGCATGTACGGCGGAGCTGAACAGGGGCAACAGCTCGTGTGCCATCACAGAGAGAGCTGCATGCCACCTCTGGCACGCGTGCCATAGGTTCGCCATTACAGGGATAGACAATTTATTTCATGGGGTCTCTCCCCAACTTCCTTTTCTGACATTCAGATCTCCCTTCAGTATGATTTATTTATTTATTTATTTTATTTTATTTTATTTATATGCCGCCCTTCTCCGGAGACTCAGGGCAGCTTACAATGCGTTAAGCAATAGCCTTCATACTTTTGTATATTTTATACAAAGTCAGCTTATTGCCCCCACAAACCTGGTCCTCATAATGGGTGAAAACTTTTGAAAAGAGGTTCCTGCTATTTTGAAAAATGCTAAAACTATAATGTAAGCAATACAATAGGAACATTACATATAAACACAGAAGAAAATTTCCAAATTAACCATTCCCACAGTGTGTTGATGACTCGACTCTTTGGGGGAACTCAATATACAAAATTGGCTTTTTAAGTCTGCCTTTTGTCCATTCCTGCTTTACATTTTAGGGCTGAAATTTTGATTCCAGTCAAGCCCCCACAAGATCGCACAGATTTCAATAAAGTAGTTTTAATGGTCATCTGGCATAAATAGTGACCCTTGGAAATTATAGAGAAAAACTTGTAGCCTCATTTATAGGGGAAGCTTCAGGCTGAGTCTCTTTGAATACTCTGAGACATTTTCCCCAGATTTTTCCGACCTGAGCTGAGTTCTCATTTCTAAGAGAAGTCCTGTGACTCATCTGCCATTTTTTCTCTTCATTTCTCAGCCTCCCCACAAACTTCCACTAGCATCTAAAGGATCACATCTGCCACATTATAGAGAGCCAAGAACAAATTATTCATTTTTGTAGAAGCATTTTTATAGAATGCACAGATAGAATCTCTTGGTCTGCATGCAAAATAAATTAGTTTTCTAATCTGCCATTTTCACAGCTTTCTTTTGCTTTGACATGTCTGTAACCTCTCTGTGACCTGTATGTTCTGCTTCATGTTGGATATCTAAAACAGACCAAAGCTTTCAGTGGAAACTAATGGAGAAGACTCAGAAAAAATGAAATAAGATTGCACATATATTTTAGTATAAAAATAATTATTAATAGGCAGCTGTATAAATCAATCACTAATGGTAGCACTATCAACATGTTTCCTAAATAGTTTAGTAAACAAGCACAATGTGGTTGTTAATAATTACAAACCATCCAAACAGTAGCCCAGCAAATTATAGGAATAAAGACATCTGGTGGGATTAATTTGAATTTATTTTTAATGCATTGCAAACTCGTGCCTTGTGTTTTACATTATATGCTTAAAAGCAGGTAGAATGCAGGTTAATAATCATTTTAAAATAGTAAATGTGGATTAGATTAGATTACTGTTAGAGGGATTCATAGTTGGCTGAATGGTTATACCCAAAGAGTGCTTATTAATGGCTCTACTTCAGCTTGGTCGGAAATGTGAAGGGGGTGGAAGGAGGGGGTGTCCCATGAGGCTCTGTCCCTGGTCCTGTGCTGTACAACATTTGTATCAATGACCTGGATAAGGAAGATAAAGAGTCTGCAAATGGACAAAATTGGGAGGATTAACTAATACTTTAGATGAAAGGGAAGAGATTCAAAATGATCTAGGAGAATTAAGCAGGGGTTCAAGAACAGGGTGGAAAGACATAACTTGGCAATAGTACGTGCAAAAAGGTTCGGGGTGTTCTTGTTGACTGCATTTATATAGACAACAATATGATGAAACCATTAAAAGTGCTATTGGGGGTGTATTAGCTGTTGATAAAAACAGTGACAGACTGGAGCAAGTTCAAAGGAGGGTTATCACAATGGTGAAAGATCTAGAAACCAAGGCCTCTGAAGAATGGTTAAAGAGTCAGGGCTTGTTTAGCATATGGAAGGGACAGGTAAGGGAGACGTGATAGACATCTTCAAATATCTCAAGTGTTTTCACAAAGGAAAAGAAGTTGATTTATTCTGCTATCCAATGAACAAGACAGAATGAGTGGACTTAAATTACAAAGAACCAGAGTCAGGCTAGAGAGTGGGAAGAACTTCCTGGCTTTGTGAACTGTCAGTTGGTTGAACAGACTTTGGTGAGTTCATCAGATAGAGGCTGAACCAGCGGTGAAATGCACTTACCTTCGCTACCGGTTCGGAAATGTGAGCATGCGCGCCTCTTCTGCACATGCACAGAGCCTTCTGCGCATGTGCGGAAGGTAAAAAACGGGACGTAATGATGTCCTGGCGGGTGGGCGGAGCCTCCCACTGCCAGCACTACCGGTTCACGCGATTCAGATAGATCTGGTCGTATTTCACCACTGGGCTGAATAGTCATCTGTTAAAGTTGCTATTGTGGATCCTGCACTGATTAGAGTCAGACTAGATCCCTCAAATCAGTATGAAACAAAATAACAGTAACTCAGAAAATGACAAGCTTAAGAAATACATTCTCTGGTGGGATTAATTTGGAATTTATATCTTAAAAATACCATCCCAACTCCTATTTTGTATGCTTCTATCATATGAAGGGGAAAGTGAATGAAGTATTTTTCTGTGAGTCAGTTTTAAACAGAACTTCATATATACTTGCGCCAACGATATTATTGTTGTCTGTGTGTGCCACTTCTTTAAACATTTGATGTTCTGTATCATTGGCTTACTGTGCTTTTTACTGAATTTGGTGAACTGATTTCTAGAGACAGTGTAACTTGGAGGGAAAGGATTAAGTTGTCAGTCAGCTCACTGACTATGCATGTATAATATATTCTCTGGCTATGATAACACTTTGAAAACATTATTTGTTTTTTTAGGCAGATTGTGCCCACTCTCTACATAATTATTTCAACAACAGGTTCTTCAGGAGAAGACAAAGATTGCTTTCCCTCACTGATTAATTCAATAAGCCTTCTTTCATCTCATTTTCACTATGTATTAGCCATAAAGCAAAACTGCATTCTATTTCTCACTCTAAAAAAGAGAAATTCCAAATAGTTCTGTACAACACTTTCACAATTAAACAAGAATGTACCTAAATTAACAACCCACTACACTGAGCTTGATTAAAAAGCAGAACAAAACAAATTAAACTAAATTGTTCTTCTTCTAATGGCTTTTATCTCAAAATGTCAAACACAATTCATGGATGAAAAGAAAAATCCTTTTTCAGGGATACCAACTTGTAGCAGTCAGAAAAGTAGGTCAGTAGGTCACAAATGTAAAACTGCACTGAAATAGATTTTCTGAACTGCTCTATTGTGAAAGAGCTAATGGAAGGAATGTGAACAGATACATTTAAAATATTTTAAGACACAGAACATTTTCTGGAATTTCATTCCAAATTCAAATAATAAAAAGTGAAAAATGCTGGGAATGTAGTTTTGTAAGAAAACTATGTTTCAAATATCACAGAACCTTAATAAACTATTCATTTCTTTGTATATCTTCCCCCCCTTCCTCTCTCTCTCTATCTCACACACACACATGCACACAACTAGTCAAACTGATTACTTTTTAAATATTAACTTTTTAAATTGTACATAAAGAATTGATTATACATGTCATCTTAATACATGCATTATTTAATGGGTTCTAAATTATTGTGAAATGTTCTACATACAAGAACTGATTACCCAGATTAATTATTAGGCTGATTCAACCATAGTAACAACGTCTAATTATCTATTATACAATGGGACACCTTTAACCTATCACTCCAAATCTCTAGCTGGAGCTAATAAAAGTTAAAATCAAAGAGTATTTGAAACAGCACAAATTTATGTTCCTGGCCTAAAACAATAAATAGTCTGGAAGAAAAGGAGACAATTTTGATCAAGAATTATGTCTCCATATTGATTTGTGTTTGGTTATAATTACCACTTATATTTGGTTATAATGTTCTACATTGAGGAAGGCATTTATTAAATGGTGACATCGAGGAACATCAGATGGAGGAAAACAGTGTTGCAGCTTCATAACACAAGTCTTCTAACTTTTTTACTTGTGTCATGACATTGCTCAAAAGAAATGAAGCTTGCACCCATCCAAAAAGGGTGCAGCTTTAGGACAAAAGTAATAGGATCCAGTGACACTTCATGATAACACTTCTGATGCACACCAGGGTCATGCCAAACATAAGAAAAGGAGAAAACCTAATAAGGTAATTTCTTGTCAAGTGCAAGCAGGCAGATATTCATATGTAGGGTTCAAGCCAACTACTTTATTACATTCTGCTAATTATACAGGAATCTCCCCAGGCTGCCAGCCTTCAATTGGGATGAGATAGATAAGGCTCTGTGGAGTTTAAAAGGGGGTCAATTCTGGATCTCTTGCATCTGCACAAGATTTGAGGCTAATTCTGCACTCTTTGCCTGGTTGGGTGTTTCCCAACATTTCTGGTCCTGGTTTATTTATTTCCATTGATATAATGGATGATAAGTTTCATAAGCTAACTAAAATTTATAAGACTCACTCACAATAGCTTGAACGATTCTGGTCACATATTCATATCATATAACATTCAATAGTTTATCATATCATTTAACAATCAATACTTAAAGACTAGCTTTTCTAGGTTCATTGATAATTGTAGGCTTCAGTGATAATTGTTCGCTGATAATTGTAAGCATTCTCAGGGCACATCTACAGTACATCCTACAGTTTTCATTCCCCAGCAGCTTGAAACTGACCTGTGACCTTCTTCACTTTTGCCAACTCCAGCCCTTTATCCCTGGTCCATGTTCTTGCATTAAAAGAAAATTAAAATAACTTGTTGATGCCAATCTTATACTTTTAATATGCATTGTATCAAATTCTCTGGTCTTCTGTATGTGGTGGTGGTGGTGGTGGTGGAATAACTTGCTATGATGCAATACTTTCTTACTGCAGATCCTGCTCCTTCTTTCCATTTTAAAGCCTTTTACAAGTTGTGATGTGCAATGATAGCAGAGTTGGCATTTTTGCGGCTAGATCCTTTCCTCAGTATCTCCAACCTTGGTTGCATGTTGCTATGGCAGCTGAAAAGAGCAAAGAGCAGTATTGTTTAGAAGATCCATAGATATGCCCCAGTAACGGACAAAAAAAAAATCCGAAGACTCTTGTACAACACAGGGAAGCAATGATATAAAAGTAAAATGAGATAGGCATGGAAAATATATGGATATATATATATATATATAAAGTGTTTTTCGAGACGCCTGATCTACCACAGCATGTGGGAGGGAGCACACTGCATCCCTTTTGCCTTTCAGCTCCAATCCAGGAGCCCTCAAGCAGTCGCATTCACAACAAACCATTTTATACCAAATTTATATTTCACTGATAAAGAAATAAAGGGAGACTAGACTTAATCTCTCCCCTGGCTCAAGCTGATGAAGGGAGGAGAACTTGTGGCCCAGAGGTTAATACAACTGCCTAACATGCAGGCAGCCCAAGTTCGAATCCGAGTAAGGCTATGGCTAGCTGATGAGAGCTAAATAGCTTGAAATAGATCTATACTAGTCTCCCTTTATTTCTTTATCAGTGAAATATAAATTATATATATGGAAGTGGAAAGTAGCATTTTCTCCTATTCTAAGTACACCACAGCCAAGCCAGGAATAAATTGGTTCAACTGCCAAACACAGATGACAATGTGACAGTACACAGCCCATACTGAAGAAAGTTGGTAATATACGTGAAGGTTGTGTAAATATTTGTGGCTATGCTGGAGGACAAAGAAGTGACGATTGCACTAGCCCAAACCTTATACAAACTACCTGAAATCATCCTTTAGTATAAAGTCTGGTTCCAGCTATACAGAGCACTCCCTCTTCTTTCTATTTCAGAATGTTTGGTTTGGTGTACATGGAATCCATGCAATGTATATTAAAGACTCACAAAATTATCTTTTCAAACAGAACCCTAAACCAATGTCTTTAAACCATGAAATCTGAAAATATTTAACTCTCCCCCTCCTTCATGTGGAACATTGATTTGTAAGTCAATGGTGGCAGCATTCATTCACGGTGTAATCCCATGAAAAGTTGAAAATAGCTTTATACAATCCTTGTGTGCCTCTCCCTAAGAGGGAGCATTTCATCCTTGACCTATTTTTGCTTCCTGCACAATAGACTTAATGAGTAATGATGACTTTAGAAAGGGCAGCACAAAAAGAAACAAGACTGAAGATGGGAATCTAGAAAAACATCAAGCCATGTCTGCCAAATTAAAAAAAAAAACAACCTGTGATATTTGAAATAGGAACAGATTGTTGCTTAAAACCTAATCGTTAAAGTTCTGCTGCAAATTGCATTTAAGTTGTTACCATTTTGATTAGAATCCAATTCTCTATGTTCAACAACTCCTCTTCCACTCTTGCTTCTGAGGCTTCAGCTTTTTCAAGGCTAAGATGATTTGATGCCTTCTCATTTCTGCTGTATAGAACAGCTGTTTCTTAAGGGACGGGACCTTATGATCAGAGCAGCACGCATATCGCGATACAAGGACTGTGTTTATTTGTGTGTAAGAGATTGATACAAGTAATATTGTTGTGGCCCACCAGTGGCCAGCGGAGCTGGCAGCAGATTTGGACAGTGCGGAGGTTGGGGAGGAACATGGAGTCTGGGAAAGGCTCTGATGAGGGCTTTGTGTCGGAGGCCAGGACTGTATGCCAGTTATCAGATGCCTTCAGAGTCAGACAGCAGTGAGGCAGATGAACAGCTGGAGCTTGTTCGCAGTGTGCACATGTGCAGAGTTGCCAGACAAACGGAATAGCTAAAGAACAAGGGCTGACTTGGGAGTAAGGCAGTGGTGGGATTCAGCCAGTTCGCACCACTACGGGAGAACCGGTTGTTAACTTTCTGAGCAGTTTGGCAAACTGGTTGTTGGAAGAAATCATTAGGGCAGAGAACCGGTTGTTAAATTACTTGAATCCCACCACTGGAGTAAGGCCACAGGTGGACGATGAATGGCCCCTCCCAGAGGGAATAAAAGAGGAGTGAAAGGGGAGTAGAGTTTGCAGGAGACAATTAGTTTGCTTAATTGGTTTGTGACTCCTTGCCAAGTTTTGAAGATATCGGCCTGGCAGCTCTCCAAGCCAGATAAGGCCTGTGGCTGTAAATTCTCCCTTGAAAGACTGTGCTGGATGTGAATGAGAAGAATTCACAGTAACTTAATAAAAAAGTTTCTCCTTCATGCTCTTGGGAAGCCTAGGTCAGAACAATATTTTAAATTTCTCTTTGCATAGACTGGGGTGGTCTTTATGCCCTTTATTCTTGCAGTCGTGATATTTGCAGGCTTGAATGTAATAGATTGGTTCTTCAGTAAGAGGAAGTCCTTAATTTACAACAGTTCATTTAGTGACCATTGAAACTTGCAACAGTATGAAAAAAGTGACTTAGGACCGTTTTTCACACTTACGACCGTTGCAGCATCAACATGGTCACATGATCAAAATTTAGACCCTTGGCAACAGATTCATACTTATGACGGTTGCAGTGTCCCAAGGTCATGTGATCTTTTACGACCTTTTGCGACCTTCTGACAAGCAAAATCAACGGGGACGCCAGATTCGCTTAACAACCATGTTACTAACTTAACAACTGCAGTGATTCACTTAACAAGTACAGCAAGAAATATCATAAAATGGGGGGAAATTCACATAACTCACTTAACAAGAGAAATTTTGGGTTAAATTGGGGTCGTAAATTGAGGACTATCTGTATTCTGCATTACATACAACCACTGCACTGAAAAGCAAGTTGATGAGTACTAATATCAAGAACTTGCCCCAATGATCTGAATTCAAGATAGGGTAAGGTGACCAGATTTTAACATTGGTAAAGAGGGACACCATTGACCAGGGGGGGGTGTCTTGATTAAAAATTTGATCTATATGGAGCAACAAAAATTTTCATAGAATGCAAAAATAGTATTGTAATATATTTTTTTAAATTTCAACATAAGTACAATTTACAAATATAATAAATAAAAAAAATTATGTATAGTATTATTTTATTCTATAGGGACTACTCAGAGGGCTGAAAAAAGTCATTTCTGACAGGTCCTCGCACTTTTGACTGGTCCTCACACTTATGACCATCCTCACATTTATGCCCATGCAACATTCTTAACAACCATGTCACTCATTTCATGTCACTCATTTCACAGCTGCTTCTCTTTACCATGGTGATAAGATAGGGCAAAAACGTAAAATGTGAGGACAGTCGTAAGTTCGAGGACTGCTCAAAAGTGCGAGGACCAGTCAAAAATAACTTTTTCAGCCCTCTGAGTAATCCATGTGCACAAAAGGACTACCCAGAGGCCTGAAAAAAGCGATTTCTGACAGGTCCTCGCACTTTTGACTAGTCTTCACACTTATGACTGGTCATCATTTATGCCCATTGTAGCATTCTTAACAACCGTGTCACTCATTTCATAACTACTTCTCTTCACCATGGTAAAATGTGAGGACAGTCGTAAGTTCAAGGACTGGTCAAAAGTGCGAGGACCAGTCAAAAATAACTTTTTCAGCCCTCTGAGTAGAAAAGAGAGAGGTGGTAGGTTTGAGGAGAAAGATTGCTGTACAATAAAAAAGATGAAAGGGAAGAAAACCAACCCCAAACAAATATAAAGATATTAAGATAAAGAATGAATTGTTAAACTTTAAAGAATAAAAGAGAACAAATATGAATAAATAGCAATAATTAGAAACACACATACAAACATACAATGTATTTTCTTTGAACAGAGTATTTGGCTGGTTCACAAATTTAAACAGTGTTTACTCATTTCAATTAAATTTACAATTTCTATATTTCCTTTTTGCCATATTCATTCCTCATCTATTTTTTAAAAAAACCAATATTACCCTTCATCCTCATCTCTAATCTTAAACAAATTCAATTTTTCCCTTCTGTTCTATATTATACCCCTTCCCATTGTCATCTATTTTATATCCATCCTCACATTGGTTAATTATGTAATATTACAGTTGTTTAATACAAATTCAACATTTTAATATAAATCAATTAGTTATATAACTATCTTTTTTGTATATTAATCAATATGAACATGAATATTCCAATTATTTCCATGCAATCCAATTTCTTACAAATCAATTAATTATATTTACCAATAATAATAAACCAAATAATTTCCCCCATATATACCTCCAAACCACAACTTAACCATTTCTGCTTTCAACACAATATACGATAATAGTATCTCAATTATTACAATTCCCTAGTTAAATAGAGCTTTTTTTTCTTTTCTGTTTTAAAATCTTGAACTCTCCTCTTTTGCCATTTGCCATAAATTTCCCATTGTTTGCACCTACTTTTTTGATGAGGAAAAAGAAAAGAAATCTGCCTTTCCAATGTTGCAAGCAAAGAGCAAAGCCAACAACCTGCTTTACTTTCGGTTTCGCTTTTCAGCTTGAATTGCACAAGGAGAAAAAAAAAATCTGTTCCAGCAGCACTCTTTGCAGCTAGCAAAAGACCCCTGCCCAAAACAGCTGAGAGCAAATCAGCTGAGAGTCGGGAGGCTGATCTTATCAACTTATGGTAATTAACCTATGCTGAAGCTGAAAGGGGTTGTTTTTTCTATTTTTGCAGACACCAGTCTACTCATTTGTTTTCTTTTAACACTGATCCGCTGTAGGGTGGTCCTGTGAAGCCCCGCAGCAAGAATTTAAACAGTTTTTTTTCCCTCTAGCCATCAGCTGGGACTCAGGAGGCAGCAATAGATTGGGAGTGGGCGGGGTAAGCAAACCCGTTCTCCTGCCGTTCCCTAGCTCGTCGTGCATTCTTTCCTAAAATGGGACTTTTTAAAAATGCCACGGGACGTGGGACAAATTGTTGAAAATCTGGACTGCCCCGCCAAAAGTGAGACATCTGGTCACCTTAAAATAGGGATTATTCTGATCCCACAAACTAGCACCCCTTCTGGCTCAGATCCATAGTACCATACTGTGTGTGCGTGTGTGTGGTTTGTTTTTTTTGCTTTGCTCTGCTCTGGACATGCAAAAACAGCCAGGAGCAGCTTCTGAAATAGCTACCTAAAGTTGTTACTGCTTGCAGATGTTTTACTATTTGACTAAGTGACCTTATCCTTGTGAGTGAGCTTTGTTGCCAGTTTATATACAGCAGTTTTCCCTGCCAGTTTTGATGGAGGTGTAGCAATAGTAATAGCAGATAGATAGATAGATAGATAGATAGATAGATAGATAGATAGATAGATAGATAATTTTATTTCTATACCGCCCCTCTCCCAAAGGACTCGGTCCGGTGCACAGCCAAGTAAAAAATACAATACAAATATCCCAAATAATTTAAAAATTATTAAAATTATTACATTTACGGCCAAAATTCATTAAAAATCCAAAAATTTAAAACTCTGAATTTAAAACTCCTTTACAAAGATAGCCCTGCCTGTCGGAAGAGCAGGGTCTTGAGGGCACAGCAAAAATCTCGGAGGTCAGAGATTGTGCGTATTTCCGGGGCAGTTCATTCCAAAGGGCAGTTAGACTTATGTACCTATTTACAGTGCTTTACAGCCATCTCTAGGCGGTTTACAGAGTCAGCATGATGCCCCCAACAATCTGGGTCCTCGTTTTACTGTTACATAGATTCAAGGATCAAGCCCAATAACTCACAAAGGCCATTAGTCTTCAATTAGAAAGTATTTATTGTTTCTATTCTCTTCATAACAAAAATCATGACAGGAGAGAGGAAGCTCAGATGAAGGGGCAGGATGATGCTTATATACTAAAGGGGTGGAGTCAAGGTAAGGGGGAGTTAAGAGGGGGAGGTTATTGTAAAAGGGAATCAACTCTTGTATTCTCTTACTATATAAAATTCAATCATAGGGTTAGTCATTTATATCTGACAAAACCCCCTCTAAATGACTAACCAATACATATGAAGAATAATTTGAATATCTCACTTTACATACGAATACATAGTTTGGACATTAGATAGTTGTGTTGTTTACTTTGAAGTGGTTTAGTTAAAATATCTGCAATCTGTTCCTCAGTATCACAATGTAAGGCTTTAATAAATCCAATATTTGAAAGCTGTCTAACATGCTTATTTTTTATGTCAATGTGTCTTGACCTTTGACCTATTGCTTCTGCCTTCGAGATCTCAATAGCGGCTTTATTGTCCTCGCGTATAATAATAGGGTATTTTGGTTCAGTCCAGATGGAAGAAAGTAGATCGTCGAACCAAATCAGATTGTTAGCTGCCTTAGACATACAGATGAATTCTCCTTCGGTAGTAGAAGTAGCCACTAGGTTTTGTTTTCCAGTGTACCAATGTACAGGACTGTTATTTATGAAGAACACATATCCGGATGTACTTTTTCTATTCTTTATATCGCCAACCCAATCAGCATCAGCATAGCAAGTTAGGTTCAGTTCTTCAGAGATTTCTGGTTCTAGATACAAACAGTTATTCACAGTGTGTTTTAAATATCTGAGCACTCTTTTGACAGTGTCCCAATGATATGAGTTTGGAATACTGACGTGCCTGGATAAAAGATTAACGGGTAAGGCTATGTCTGGTCTCGTCCAATTAGCAATATAGAGTAGAGAACCTATTACAGATCTGTAAAAGGTGTTGTCTGTGAAGGCGTTGGCTTCGATATACATATTTTTCAAGAAGTCCTGTTGCATTGGAGTTTCACTTGGTTTAGCATTGAGCATATTACATTTGTTTAAAAGTTCTACGATTTTTTCCTTTTGTGATAGGCTAAAACCTTTTTCAGTTTTTGTAATTTGCACTCCAAGGTATTTGTTTATTTTGCCCAAAACCTTTAAAGAAAAATGTTTTCCTAGTTCCAAATTTGTCATATTTACATTTTTTATTGCTAAAATACAATATATCATCTACATAAATAAGCACATATTCAATGGAATCATTAGTCTTCTTGGTAAAGAAGCAATTATTGGCTAATGTGGCTGTGAAACCCATTAACTTAAGGACTTTGTCCAAACACTCATACCATCTTTTTCCAGATTGTTTTAATCCATATAGACTTTTGTTTAAAAGCCAAGTCTCTCCCTTTTGTGTATTTTTGCTAGGTGGGGCTTTGACATAAATTTCCTTATCAAGATCTGCATGCAGATAAGCAGTTTGAACATCAAATTGATATACTTCTAGTCCTAAAATTGATGCTATTGTCAATGCGCTTTTAACACTTTCAGCTCTCACTGTAGGGGAATATGCATCCGTATAATCTTCAGGGTATTTTTGAACGAAACCTGGGCCACTAATCTAGCTTTATACAATATTTTGTCATTATCTAAATTCTTGATTTTAAATATCCATTTGGTTCCAATTGGAGTTTTGTGGTTTGGGACTTTGGTGGGGGTATTTACCTTTAGTTCTCTAAGACTATTCATTTCCCTTTCCATAGCTTGTTCCCAATTGTTTCTTTCCTTCAGGGGTAGTTTAGTTATTTCTTCATATGAGTTAGGAGTTAAATTATTGGTTTGGATGGATAGAACGTAATCTTCTAATCTTTTAGGTTTTTGGTTTCTATTGATTGTAATTGGTCTGTCATGTAATATTTCTGAGTCATGTAAATATTTGGCTTCTTTTTGGGTTAAAGTGTCTAATTTTATATCTGGATGGCCTTCCTTCCATTCTTTGATGTTTATATCTTGGTGTTTGAGTTTGTGTCTCTCTAGTTTATTGCTTTCATGTATGGTTTGTTCTCTCATATCTTGTTCATTATCATGTTGTTCTTGATTGGTATGTATTTCATTTAAGTGTATTTTTGACCAATTTGATTGTTCATGAAAAACTGCATTTCTGGATACAATGAATCTGTTATGATTATCTATAAATCTAAATCCTTTGGTTCCTGTCTCATAACCCATAAATCTTAATCTCCTTGACACTTTTTCCCCTTTATGTCTTAATTGTTTTGGTATGAGTACGTCAGCTGTAACTCCAAATATGTGCAAATGAGCTAACTGAGGTTTTTTTCCATACATTACTTCGTAAGGTGTTTTATTCAATATACTCGACCAAGATCTATTAAGTGTATAATTTGAGTATACAAGAGCTTCTGCCCAAAAAGGTTGATCTAGTCCTGCATCTTCTAATGCACATCTCATCATTGTCTGTAGGGTGAAATTTCTGCGTTCAACTACTCCATTTCGAAAAGGTGAAAAAGGAGAAGAAGTGAAATGTAATACCGCGTGTTCCTTTAGCCAGATTGAAAATTTTTTAGATAGGAATTCTGACCCATGGTCAGTCATAATCTGTTTGATTTTAATGTTATTTTGTACTTCTATTCTCTTATAAAATTCTTTAAATTTTTGAAAAGCTTCACTTTTGTGGTTGAGAGTATATACAAATCCGTAGCGACTGAAGTCGTCTACAATGGTCAAGAAAAATCTTTTTTTATAATTTATGGATGGTTTAAGGGGACCTACTAGGTCCATGTGTATTAATTGAAAAATGGAACTTGTGGTGCATGTTGCTTTTCTTGGCCTGGGCTTGGTTTTGAGTTTGGAACACTTGCACACAAAACACTCAAGATAATTTTTGCAATTTTTCATTTTTAGTCCTTTGGAACAATCAGTCATCTTTTGAATAATAGGAAAGCTAAGGTGTCCCAATTTTCTGTGCAGCAGATGCGCGCATTCATCATGCAAAGGTTTCCCTACCAGAATTTTATCCTTTTTTGGTGTACTATAAGTGTGAAGGTCTTTTTGGGTTTCATTCTTGTCTAAATGGGCATTTATGCTAGATTGATTGTCGTATTCCATGTTAAGATATGATAGGTTTCCGCTAATTGTAATTCCTTTTATGTCTACTTGTCTTTAGTCAAGTATACCTTTCCTTCTTTAATTGTGATTTCTATACCTAGATCTCTGCTCAGTTTTAATGCTGCAAGTATGTTATGGGGTATTTTGGGGACAAATACCCCCTCTATTTCGCCTATCCCATGTATATATATGTTCCCTTTCCCAGTTACCTGAACATTATTTTGGTTGGCTACTTTGATTAGAAAGTTTTCTTTTGTAAAAGATGTGAGTAGTCCCCTGTCATAAGTGGTGTGGTTAGTGGCTCCTAAGTCTATAAGCCAATGATTTCCCTTCTTTATTTGATTGATATAGCATTTCTGACTTCCAAGCCCGTAAAGAAGAATAGAATAAAACTTTATTACAGTCATCGACCAGCAATAGACATACAATGAATTAAAATTACTTCTGACATTAATTGTGAATAACATCTCTGTTATGAAAATACATTATCTCAATCTTAATTTACATGCTTGTAAGTATGTGGGTAAATGTATCGTTATAGATCTCAAAATATTGGCACCAGTTGATATTATAATTCAGTAACCAATTTTTTTCTTGTGGATATTGCAGCACACAAAATTTTGCCACTGGACGCATGATAGCCGGATTAGAGTCTTGGAGGAGAAAGCCTATATAAAAGTCCTCTGTCCTCCCTGGCAATCTCTCTAGTAAGGGGAGAATGTATATTGCCCTACATATTCTGTATAACTCACAGTACAATAAAACATGTGAGATATCTTCGACTTCTCCCTTTCCATATATACATACCCATTCTGCTATCGGTGTAAAGAGATCCTGACTGATTTTCTCTAGAATTATCTCTGTATCTTCTCTTATCCCTCAGGTTGGGTGAGTCATTACGTTTGTATCTGTAATCTGGTGAGTGTCTTTCATGAGGTCTATATCTATGTTCCTGTCTGTTTCTATTTTGGAAATGATCTCTTCCTCTAACATTTTTTGGACAATCCCTTTTGTAATGACTCTTAGAGCCGCATAAGTAGCATTCAGGCATGCCTTGATCTCTGCTGTGGAATTCTACCCTTTTGACAATTCTACTATCTCTGTGATGTAGTGATCTATCTTTTCTTAAATTATCTTCGGCAATTAATTTGTTTGTTAGTGTTTCTATTGACAGATGTCCTATTGTGAGACTGTCTAGTTGAGTTATGAAATTATCCCAACTAGAATCTAGGGAGTTTATAATAATGCTTTTCATGGTTTCCTCTGTTATAATTTCCCTTCTCTGTAGTAAATCCGCTCTGGTAGAATTTAGATTCAATATGTGTTCTCTCATGGAAGTTCCTGCTCTGAGTCTTGCTGAATAAAAATTTCTAGAAATTCGAGTTGTTGTTGCTACACTTTTGCTATAGAATAGGTCAAACATACATTGTATTAGTTCTGGTACAGTCAGAAAATGGTTAATACTAGGATATATACTGGGAGAAATACTAGCTATTAGGAGGTAAAAGGCTTTGTGGTGTAGGCACTCCAATTCAAGTGTCCAAGGTTTTTTTGGAGGTTCAGAGATCATGAAAAGTAAGTTTTATCTCAGAAAGGTGACTTGAAGCTGTTGATGCCATTCTAGGAAATTGGTTCCATCTAATTTTAAAATAGGAAAGTTGGTGGGTAAAGTCCCAGAGTTATGTGAGGTGTTACTTACTGAGGGCGGTTGTCCATGGTTCTGAATCATAGGAAAGCAGCAGTAAGGTAATGGTATGCATGCAGGCAGTTTAAACTGACAGGCTTGGATTTTTTTTTCTTCAGTGTCTGCAACCTCCCCAGACATATTTATTACATCAGGGGAATGAATTGGTAATTTTAGTTCTGAGCCAAAGGCTGCGGTGAGAGTTTTTATGGCCTTTTCTATTTCGGCTTTGGTGGGTTGATTTTGTGAGTGAGATACTGTTTTTATTTCTTTTATTTTTAAATAGGTTTGATTCTGTGTCAGCCATTTTGGATTTGGGTCATCTATTAGTATACGGTCGGCCATCTTTGTAGGTTGTTCGATTAAAGATGGCCGCCGTTCGAAAAGGGGTGCTAAAATTTTCCCGCCATTTTCATACTGGTCGTTGTTGGTTGGTTCGTTTCATATAGGGCTGGCCTCTGTGGTTTTCAGGTTGAGTTTATGATTTTCATCTGTGGCTTTGTGATCTTATTTATTTATTTATTTATTTATTTATTTATTTATTTATTTTTCAATTTATATACCGCCCTTCTCCCTGAGGACTCAGGGCGGTGAACAGCCAGAATTAAAAACATACAATACAAATATTAAGAATTAAAAATACATATAAATTTGGCTCCAATTTAAAAATAACAAACCAATTTAAAAAACGTCTAAAATTACTTCCTAAGCCAGCCCGGCTTGTTGGAAAAAGTAGGTTTTAAGGGCACGGCGGAAGGCACTGAGGTCTTGAGTTCTCCTTATCTCAGGGGGCAGCTGGTTCCAGAGAGTAGGTGCCCCCATAGAGAAGGCTCTCCCCCTGGGGGTCACCAGCCTACATTGTTTAGCTGATGGCACCCTGAGGAGGCCCTCTCTGTGGGAGCGCACGGGTCGGTGGGAGGTCATTTGTGGCAGCAGGCGGTCTCGCAGATAACTTCTTCAATTAGGTGTTTGAGGTTTTCGACGACGTTTTCGTTGTCGGTAGGTGACCTTAGTAGTTTTTTTTTAATTGAAAAAGTTTTAAAAGTTTTACATACATTTCCCCCCTCCCCAACTATCCCCCCCCCCGACTTCCCAGAGCAAATACAAAATACAAAATACAGCTTAAATCCCCTAAATTCAACTCCATCTCTCACTTATCATAATCATTAAGCAAATAAATAAAAAGAAAGCAAGTCTTCTTTCTTCTTATTCCATCTAGTTTAGCAGAATTAGTATCCATTTATAATTGCAGCAGTTAATAAAACAGTTAAATATTACCTAATCAAACCTATCATTACTCAATTTAACTAATACATAGCAGATTATTAAATCTATACAGTTTAACAAGATATTTTATAACTTCTTTCATTGAAAACAAAAAAAAACCTCATTCAAAAACCCCAAATTTAAAGTAAAATATTATATAAACTCTTCTGTCCTCCACTTTTAAACCATTAAGGTCCAATTATAGTTAAAACACTTAAAAAAAACATTTTCTAACTAAAAAGTAGTAATCAAACCTCTTATTAATTTATCAGTACATATTAACAAATCAACTAAAAACATCATTTAATAGCTATATCAAACATTTAAATTCTTCATACTAGATTAAACCAATTGTTAATCTTCTTATGTTCACATCTTCCAACAGTGTGTAGAATGTCTTCATTTGTGTCTACCCACCTAAATAAAAATTGCTTCTTTATATAAACCCCCCCCGAGTGACTTTGTAATTGTATATCAAATAGTATCCATCAAATCCAGCCAAAAATTAGATTAATAAATTCATCAGACGTATTAGGGAAACCACCAGATCAGCTGCAATTGCCCTAGGCCCATAGTCCTTTTGCCTTATATTTATTACCTTCAAACAGAAAACTCCAATTTACTATATTCAGTAAAACTTCTGCAGTTACAATTAAGTCCAAATTTATTACAGTCTTTAATAAAATATTCCAAATCACTCAGGTCAAGGCTTATTTCACAACCACACACCAGCATTGCAGTGATCTGTTTATTCTTCTCAAAATATTCCAATACTGCTGTAGGTTACCTCCTCATCATCGCTCATCACTTAGTTAACTGGCATTAAGCTGTTGGATGTTTTCTTCCAAAAGTTCAAAATCTTTAAACACTTAAACAATACTTTTTAAGGACATCATCTCATCAAGCAGGGTTATTTTCCTTGTCTCCAGTCTTTCTTCTTCTCCTTTTTGCGAACTCTTTTTTTCACTCTGATTCCTCTGGCTTCTTTAGCTCCAATATAATCTTGCATTTTTGGGGATTGCATATTATAAAATTTTTGCAAAAGTATAACTTCTTCTGAAAGCAGCTCTTTAAGTGAAGGTTGGACTTTGTAACAAAAAATTCGTATAGTCAGAATCTCATCAGCTCCCAAAATTTCTTGCTCCTTATTCTGCAAAGCATCCATCTTACTCTTCAAAAATACTGTAGGCTGTTGTTGTTGTTCTTTTCCTTCTCCCAGCTCTTCAATCAATCCCCCACTGCTAGATTGCAACTCAGTATTTCCATGTATTTCATTGTTGCCAGCTTGAAAAGCTTGAAATATAGTATCAATTTTTTCCAATAAAGCAGAGGTAATTGAGCTCAAAGCTTCCTCAAGATCAGACCTTATATTAGGGTAAATTAACCCTTCTTTGCTTTCTTTGCTTTCAAAAAGACCAGCCATCTTGCCCCCCTTCTTCTTTCCCTTCCAAAAGGACAGGAAAAAAGAAGTTATCAAAAAGAAAAAAACCCCTTTGCAATCTGTAATTTATATTACTGCTTCAATTATTGTAATTAGTTCCTTTCTTGGTTAATCCACTTTTCAGGATAGAGTTTTACGTTTCAAACAGGGGCTTATCAATAATTGCTTTTAACTTTCACTTCTTCACACCCCATTGAAACTCAAACACCATCTTGCTTTCACTTTCTCTGCATAAAGAAAATCTTTTAAAGAAGGTAAATCTTTGGAGTTAAAAAAAAAATACTTGCTGTTTTATTCTTGCTGCTTCTGCTCCGCCAGCTCGATTCAAAAATATTTATTTAAAGTTGGTTGCTGGGATGGTCACGACATCTAGCTCTGCAAAGCAGAGACATCCAGGGTCCGGAGTACTGACAGGCTTAACGGGGAGCTCTCATCTTCGAGCGCCAGATTATGGGTAAAATCTGGTGCTCTTAAGGAGCTCTACCTCACCCATCTACTCACTTTCCCCCCTCTTACCAGGAGGAGAGTTTCCAAACCGCAAGACAGCTGATAGTCGCTTTTCTTGCGGTTCTACGGAGCCCTGGGTTGGCGCTTCAAAAAGAAGCGTCCGGCGATGTCGCGATTCCACCGGAAGTCCCACCTTAGTAGTTTTAATATGTTATTTCTCAGGTCGTGTGAGTCTGCTGTGGCATCGGTCTCTTCATTGATTCTCCTGTCATTGTCTTCTGATATAGGTCTGGGATTTAGTGCTGGTTTTCTTTCGTTTGTTGTTCCCTCTAGGATTGCTTCGGGTGGTGACAGCTGCGCTGCCATTAGTTTTGAGTATTCTCTGGTATTTATTCTCTTTGTTCTTTCAGTCATGTTTCAGAGTTATGGGCATAAAACCGACCTCTCCTACCAATTTGTTACGTAGATTCAAGGATCAAGCCCAATAACTCACAAAGGCCATTAGTCTTCAATTAGAAAGTATTTATTGTTTCTATTCTCTTCATAACAAAAATCATGACAGGAGAGAGGAAGCTCAGATGAAGGGTCGGGATGATGCTTATATACTAAAGGGGGGGGAGTCAAGGTAAGGGGGAGTTAAGAGGGGGAGGTTATTGTAAAAGGGAATCAACTCTTGTCTTCTCTTACTATATAAAATTCAATCAAAGGGTTAGTCATTTATATCTGACATTTACCGACCTCGAAAGGATGGAAGGCTGAGTCAACCTTGAGCCTGATGAGATTTCAACTGTCAAATTGCAGGCAGCCTGCAGGCAGCAGAAGTAGTCTGTAGTACTGCACTTTAACCACTGTGCCACCTTGTAGTTTTCTTTTTGCAGGTTCCTTGAGTAAAATATTGTTTTCTGCCTGATTATTTGTCTTGTTTTGATCCCTGTTTATCTGAATTTTGATTGTGTGCGGGCATATTCTATATTTTTGTTTCTTTTCTTGTTTTTTTTTAATTGTCACTTTTAAATGCTGCATAAATGTGGCTTATCTGTATGTGTCTATTGATGGTTGATTTACTCAAAAGCCAAGCTTCCAGGGATTCCATCAATAGACACATACAGATAAGATACATTTATGTAGCATTTAAAAGCAACAATCCCTATACTCATTACACTGATGATATGTAGTTGGGTAATGAAATGTCTGCTAGCAAAGAACCAGACTCAGCACCAAGACCTCCACACTTCAACCATGAGCTACAGATATTTTCTTCTTTTGGAAGAATCTTGCAAGGAACACAACTGCTTTAATTAGTCCTACTGAGTTACTAGCTAACTAAATCTTCATTCTCCTTTTCTCTCTCACATATACACCTGGATAACTAAACAGACTCTTTCTCCACTTTGTCCCTGAGTTGAGTTAATTGTCCATAGGTATATATATCTGTAGTCCTCCCTGAATCTTCTCATATCATCCTTCTACTGGGTCATATCTACCTGTTCCAGGTCATTTATATTTCTAATGGTTTTTACTTTAGTAGGAAATGACGGTGAACATAATTTAGTTTTGTTTTGGCATCAGGAAAAGCTTCAGAATGAAGTGTTGCCCTTCATTTCCATGTCTTGCTACTGCATTCACAAGGGGACTTAGAATATTTTTGGAAATAAAGATCATAAGTAGCTAAGCACCAACATTTTGTTTTGAAATAGTTGTAGCCACCAATATGTCCACAATTAAATTTTACAATAAAATACTAAATATTGTAGGATTGAAATACATGGCTGTTTTGGGTGAGGGTGGAGAGTCTCCCTAATTTTAAATAAGCTTTTTCTAGGACATTAAAAATATATGTTTGTTAAGAGAAATAGCAATATTTCAAAGCATTTAAAAATACATTGTTTCATGTACCAGAATTGTTTGAAAATATGTCGTTTTCTCATTAGATGCTTGCAAGAGAACACGGTTTCTCATTAGATTTAAATGTGCCAGTAATTATTCAAGGAAAAAGGAAATAATGAGAAGGAATGGAAGAAACTGACAAAAACTTGCCTAAGAATTTATCCCAAGTCCTCAGGATACATATCTATCTATGCCATTAATTATAAAAAAAGCATATATAAATATCTTCAACTTTGCAGGATGTAGTAACAATTCACATCCTTTTAAAAAATCAGGATATGCTCACTCTTTGGAGGGAAGGAAACATCTTTGCATCCACACATTTATGACAACTATTGCCCATTTCTGAGCTGGGTATTGTGTTGGTACAATTGCACACCTTCTTGTAAAAGAACTACTTTGATTATTTGGGTTAAGATTGAATGTTTTGGTTGCCTTGATGGGTGCCCTCCTAACAGTAAGAGATAGAAGGAGAATTGCTGTTGATCTGGTGGATCTCTTAGCAGTTTTTGATATTGTTGACTTGGCATTATTCTCAATGGGTTGGAGATGATTCTACTCACACTTACAAGGAATAACATTGTGTGCCTATTCTTTGTCAGTTATAATTTGATGTGCCCAATGCTCTTTTATAATTATATGAAGTTACCAGCCAAGTAAAGAGTTTTGCAGAGAGATAGCATCAACATACTGATGGCACCCAGCTCAACTTCTCCATAACATCTAATTCAGGATAGGTTCTATGTGTTCTGAGGGATGCCTGAAAAGACTGGATGAGAAATATGATGAAAGATTGGAAAGATGGGTAGTAATTGGATAATTGGGACAATCATAGCATCTCCAACAGGCCGACATCCTCCAATATCCACATGCCCTTCCTTTTTCAAGGTGCAGATAAGATGGGCTGGGGGTCGTGTAGTCATTGATATACTTAATGCTGCATGTTATAACAGCACCAAGGCTGGTTTATGCACAAAACTGGAAAAAGGAAAAAAGTCCCGCGGACGAAGGAAAATCTTCACTTGTGCAGAAATGGACAAGCTGACACTAGAATTCAAAAACAAGGACGAGACAGAATACTATAAAATTTGGAACAAAATGTACCAATGGTTGGAAAGGAGAAAAGGAGTTGCAACAAAAAAGAATTAGGGTTTGTAAAATGGATACTGGATAATATTTAGACAAATATGTAAATGAGAACAAGGGATATGTATATAAGAACAAAATAGTAATGTATGTTAAATAGTAATTATATTTGTGGTTATGTTAAAAATATGTATGGATATGACAAAATCGGGATGGTCACACTATCTCCAATGTTTTTAATGTTTGTTTAATAAAAACTTAAAAAATAGTAGTGTGTAGTCTTTGCCACTACCATCGATATATTTGGTTTCAAGCAGAGCATATCCAGTTGATCAGCTCACCTCTCAAACCTTTCCAAGACTTTCCTTTTCCTACCCTTGAGATTTAACATTCGTTAAAATCTTCTAGTAGCCTGGTGTGCACTAACTTTATGCTGCTAAACCCTCAAGACATTGCTGAAGCTGAAAGCCAGAGCAACCCAAAATTTAAAAACTGAAATTGTCAGACTTTTCTCTTTGCAGCCTGAAGAGGAAAGAAACAAGAATACAGTAAGGGTAGCTGATAATATTTATTAGAAGGATGATAAAAGTTATAACTCAAGAAATCTAGCAAAGGCTTTACTTTTAAAAGAAAAATCCCTAGAGGCAACTATAGAGCAAAAGAAGTCTTGTCCGTTTTCTCCTAATCTATCTGTGTGGAGGATTGACTATGTGCCTTTTTTTTTGTTTTGTATATCTTTTTTTGTTTTGGTATCTGTCAGTCTTTAGATCAGAGAAATAATTCTCATAGCAGCCCAACCAAAACCACAGAACTTTCAAGACACAGCATTTTTCTTTGGGGTTTGAGACAATTTTTCCCCATTTCTTGCAACACTATCCTTTAAATTTGCCTCTATTCAGTTTAACAGTTGGTATTCAGCATTAGTCCCTTTAATCTAATCTGTGAATTAGCTCACAAGAATATCCTGTAATACATATGCAAGCTCTTTGGGGTATTTGTTGCTCTGAATTATATTTGTTTTTATATTATTCTACTTTATATATTTTATATGTCTTTTAATGTATTTGTTTATGTGCCTGTTATTTGCCCATGAAACTGCAGGAATTATTGGTGTTTCAAAAATATATATCTCATACATACTTAAGAGCTTTTGGTCCATCTGAACATTATATAGAATGGAAATCGTCTTGCAAATTATAAAAACAATATAATGAAAAAATACGTTTAAAAGCTATGTATTTATGAGCTGTTCTCTTTGCCTGTCTCTTCACCCAACACGCCCACCCACACACAGATGCAATAGGAATAACAGAAACTTAAAAACAAGATTAATCTTCTTTTCAGGATCAAGCAGAGAAAACCCACATGATAGTTTCTTTGTGTGACAAATGTATTGTAGCTCAGAAAATGCACCAAATGTGAGAAAATAAATTGCTTTCCATCTAAAGTTTCCTTTTTAAGGAAACTATAGCTCAATCAAAAATCCCATTTGTTTTTAAAACAGAAAAAAAATGACTCTAGTTGACATTAATTTTGATGAGCTGTGAAGAACTGAAGTCTTTCAAAGTACTGAAACCAATGACTTATATTAGCAAGAAAGAATAAGTTGGCAAATACTGTGTTATCTTTCTGTTGAAATTCTGATGCCAATTAGAGTAAGTAATTGTGGGCAAAAAACATACCAATTGTCTGACATTCTCAGGCAGGTCCATATGTTCATAAGTACAGATATCTCATAATGGAACATCCCCATTAACTGTAATTCATGGTCAGAGAGACAACGCCATGGACACTATGGTGACCTTCTTGAACAATTGATTTCCATAATCTGTGCGCTCAGCATGATTTGCATAACATTTGTTAGGTTGCTGCAGAGTGTGATAGTAGCAGCACTCAATAGATACTACTGGCTTTTTACTGGTTTAGTGGGGATGTTTTATATGAAAAACATTTTTGACAGATTATAGTAGAAATGGAATCACTGCATATAATAAAATGTTCCATGTGTACAGTGGAACTTTTAGCATTAATACTGTTACACAATCTAACAAATGTGTTTCATGAACTCTTAATCTATTTAAACGAGGGACATTGACTTTGAAGTTGCATTATTGTCTTAGAATATGAAAAAGGGCTACATTTTAAACAAAGTTACCAGGAGACAGTAAAATTGATTCCCCAAAAAGGATGCTCAACTGGAAAAATGACCCTTATATTTTTGATGCAAATAACAAGAAGATATCATCAGTTTTTAATTCAACACACTAAAAGAGCATAAGAAACACTTCGGGCATTTTCTTCTGAATGTAGACAACCTTGTATATGACAAGTAGGTTAATTGAAATGAAAGAAAATGTGACCCTCTGTTAGAACTGTTCCTAAGGGTTTGGAGTATAATGTTATTATTATTAGAGTGCTCTGAAACATTACAGAGGAAAGCCTAGTGATGAGCTAAACTTAGTTCTTAACCACAGAAACATAACATGATGTAAATTGGACATGACTAAAATGTGCTGCAAGAAATCATTCCTTGAAAATACTTTTAGCTCTTATAAATATTTTTGAAGTCCTGTATTAAATCAACATTGAGGTTCTCACTGAAGAAAATGGAAAAGACTACAGACTGTCCTTTGCTGTGAGCTATCAAATCACACACAATGCATCAACGTGCCAGAGCTGTTACCAAATTCCACAGACATGCTTTATATTACAGGCTGATTTCACAGCCATTTTATAGTGTAGAAACAAGGACGGCTATGCAATACCTCCAAAATCATCAAAACTTCTTTTTAAGATCCACCCAAGGCAAATGAGGAATGCCATCAAATATTTATTTATTTATTTATTTATTTATTTATTTATTTATTTATTTATTTATTTATTTAACATATGGCACATCATCAAAGAGACCAAGCTTAATGGAAAACAGTTCTTGTTTATCAGATATGACCTTGCCAGATATTTACAAACTCAGCTTAATACATATAACTAATATAGACTATTTAGGCATAGTTTGATGGAAAATCTGCCAGGCTTAAAGTTGCCAAGGTTACAGACCCCTGTTCTAGTCGATGAAGCTAGGTTTTCTGTAACTACAGAATTCATGTGCTTAATTATCTTCAGCCATTAAATATAGCAACAACATTGACAACAACAACAATGATCAAAAGAATCTGGATCCAGCTTGAAAAAGCATTCGTGTCACCAGAGAAAGGAAGTCTGATGTCAATACCAGAGAGTGATCCATAATTGTTATTTTTCTGTCACTTCTGCAATCTTTTCTGTTACATGGTCAGTATGAGTCACAACCAATAGTATTCCAGCTAAAGATCTATGACATCTACAGCACATACTAGAGTGAGGCAAAATGTATGACTTCCATGCCATAAATATTTCTTCAGATGTTGGTGCTATGGCCAAAGTTTGTGTTCATTGTTGTTAGTTTCTATTCCCTGGAGAAACTGCCAATTTCAGCTGTATGAAGGGAAAGGTCAGGATAAGGTAATTTGCAACCTCTATGTAGTGAACCGCTAAATTTTATTTATTTATTTGTTCAATTTCTATAACTACTTATCTCAGTCAATGACTTTGGCAGCTTTTATATTTAAATAGCAATGATGAATGTGTTGCAAATGAGATCAGGAAGAACTACAGAATTGTTCTGAGACTATTTTTTTATATCTTCAATGAAATGATGAGAAAAATCAATTCCACTGCATTAGACACTTCCTTGGAATGATGAAAGAATAATGTTCCTTCAGTTCTGTCAGTGAAGGAGCTAATGCTACTCATTTTCCAAAACAGGATTTCTTGATTCCTTTGAACTTTCTGGATTGCTACCAATAAACTAGAATTGAAGATAATGATCTCCCATCATTTTAATGAGGATCCTAGCTCTTCCAAAGCTTTGCAGTGGAGTGTGGATGATTGTGAAAGAACTCTAGAAGAATCTCATTTTTCAAAGGTAAGCATTGGTTCATTAAAAAATGATATTGCCATGATTTGAAGAATTACGTTCATCAGAAGGTGAAAATGTCCTTCTTCAGTGGACACAGCTCCCAATCATAGTCATGCTTTGTTGTCACTATACATAAAGCCATGAAGAATGTGCTGATTTACCTGGAGAAAGTAGTATTCCAGCATGGTTAGCTCTATGTCGTTTTAAGCCAAGAAAAAAGAAGTGAAAACACCGGAGTATTCTTAGATCAACCACAAATGTTGCCATCAAAAATGTCTTTTGTTAAATGAAAAATGTCTATATTTGCCTTGCCATACATTTTTCCTGTTTGGTTAAATGATGTTTTCTTCTTTAATTTCACAATCAAAACAATAGCAGTCGGGCCTTGGTCATTCTGTTTTTCTGTTTAGGTAAAAAAATATCTCTGAAGTGTGACCCAACAGCTGTCTAGTTAATAATTATTATTTCATTGAATTGTAAAGCTACAGATGATAGCAACAGTCCTGTGACCTAGAAAATTAAGTCCTGCTTTTTTCCCTCATTACAATAAAATAAATGTGTCTTGCTTTAACTTCAAAAACTCAGTTGTTCCCAAGGGACTAACTGAGATTATGCAGCTAAAACCCTCCAAATGAAATTAACTGGAAACACCATGTACTCCCCCCCCACCCCATGATAGCCCCATATTAAACTTGTATTGGAGTGAACTTCTTTTGCTGAATGTTCTGCTGAAAAATTTCCATGGTTTTCTATTATACACTTGTGTTCACCCAGTTATTCTGAAGTATAAGATTTGGTTTCTTTTGAAAAACTAGCACTGAAGGTGTGTAGTACTTTATACTATATGAATATAGTATATGAATATATTTACAGGTGCATCAGAAGAGATTATTTAGAGGGAGAGATGAAATATTTCAGTAGACAAAGTCTAGTCTAGTTTTCCAGAGAATCTTCCAAGTATTTCAAACTACATCTCCCAACAGAAAAACACATCCTGTTTTTTCCCAATCAGGATGTCCAGTGCTTTTAACTCATTTAGCCCAAACTTCTCCCTTTCTCCTTCTTACTTTCTATTTCAAAACAGTTGTCTTTTGTTTTCCTCTTACATTTAAGTATAAGTGGAAGTAAGTATGAGCATCTTCTCCAGTCATCTCCTACAGCTTTTCCTTATTTAGTTCAGCAGAATTCAGCCATTGTTGTGCCAATAAAAAGAATTGTCAGCATAATGATACACTGTATTACGTGGTTGTTTAATCTTTTGATTTGCCTGGGCTGCATTGAGTGAAGAGGAATTGTCTAGGGATCCATATAAAATATACAACACAGTTAATGTATATGAATCCCATAATGTTAAAATTTTACAACCTTGTGGGGCCACATTATTAGATGACCAGGGATCGATGCGGCCTGCAGGTTGCGAGCTAGACACACCAGTGGTAGGTTGCCCCCGGTTTGCATTGGTTCTATAGAACCGGTATTAAAACCGGCAGGAGGCTCTGCTCACCGACCCCAATGTCATCAAAACGCTTCTGAGCATGCGCAGAAGAGCACGTGCACACACGAGTGCCCCGCTGCGAACCGGTAGTAAAGGTAAGTAGAACGGACCCCTGGGACATGCCTACTGCATTAGTTCTCTTTTGCACTCTTCTGTATTTTGCGGGTGAGTGTTCTGTAATTGGAAGATTGCAGGAAAAGAATGTGTAAATCATGGTCTGGGAAAGAGATAAGACCAGAGTCTTGAGGATTAGGACTATTGTTTGGGGTTGCCAAGCTATTCTAGCAACTCATAAAAATTGCTCAGAACTTCATGACTAATGAAGACAGGTTGACTGATACTTCAGCTTCAGAGATTCAATGATTTTGTAAATTCTGGTATCTTTTCAGATAAGGTTTTCGCTTCAGCAATATCCTACATCATTCATGGATTTTTATAGAAATTCTAAGTCTATTTGTAGTTTATCTGATTTTTTTTCAAATCGTTTTCTTGAAGAAAAAAAATAATTAAGGAGGAAAAAATGGAATATTTGACCATCATATTCTGCCTGGTAATAACTAGTTATACTGAGCAGATAGTATCAGATCAATTAATTTTAAGGAAATCCACAATGTTAAGATGATTGATATAATTAATCAATGCAATCAATAATGATGTGGCTGATATACGTATTAAACTAACTCTTTTTTCTTTGGCATTGGGCTATTTTTTTACAGTTTTACATAAATCCTGGATAACATGAGGAGGAAATATGCCTGTGAAAGAAAAATATGCTATTTTATACAATATGCTATAACAATATGCTATACTGTCTTGGTAACAATGCCAGTGACTACTGCTACCCGTATGGGAAAACATGGGAAAACAGTGTTGAAATTTACCCATATTATAATTTAAAATAATGTTTATAAAATTATGTACCATTAGTATATGACTCCAGGAAAATATTCTAGACTGTTAATAAGGTACTTCAAATTTAGGCTGGAAGTGTGGACAAATTAAGAGTTATTTAACCATGCCTGGAGGACTTGTAAAAAACGCAGATTTTTTTTTTTGTTGAAACACACATGGTACAAAGAATTTTAAAGACTCAACTGAAACTGAATATTAGAAATTGAATCCTTTTTTTGCTGGGACGAATGAACAGACAATTATAAAAGCTCTCTGGAAGATTATTTTTTTAATCAGTACTATGGGACTACTACATGTACAGAAATGACAAGATTTTGAAATATGCACAAGGTGAAGATCATTGAACAAGCAGAGATGGCAAAATTAGTTTCCTGAGAGAAAGACCAATGACTATATTTATTAATGACTGGAAACAACTATCAACTTTTTGCTGAAAAAAATAAAAATGAGCTGGTGGATTTGATTATTAGAAAAAGTAGATTATGGGAAGAAGGAAGTTATAACTGAACATTAGCACTAGAGAAAGTAAACTACAAATATACTTATAATTGCTATTAAGACTAAATGCCACTTCTTTATTACTTTTTCTTATTTTCTTTTCTATTTCTTTTACTTAGTATCTTTTTCACTTTCTTATTACTTTTCTCTATTCTTTTTCGCTTCAATTCAATTTTGTTCAAAAATTCCTCAATAAAATTAATAATAGTAATAAAGTAACAAAGACTTTAGGTCAACCTGAAAAAAGATGCTGGTGATTTAATAAGCATCAAAAGAGCTTGCCGCTTGCACAAAGTTTGAAGCACTTCTAAATTAGTTGAAAAATCTACAGCTGTTTTAGGAACTCTTTGGAGTGTTGCATTTGGACAATGGTTGTTGATATTTTATTTAATATTCCTTTTGTACAGAATATTCTTATTGTCTTCTTTTGCTCCAGGACTAATAACGTTTTGAAGGGGAATGAGGTGAAATCAGGGGTAAAATCTAAAATTTGTTACTACCGGTTCTGTGGGCGTGGCTTGGGGGGGTTTAATGTGACTGGTGGGCATGGCCAACTTTTTTTTTTTTTACTTTTAAAAGCATTTTTTCTACAACCTTAAGAGGTTGCAGAAAAAAATGCTTTTAGAAGCCTCTGACGATCAGGCAAGTCAGCTGGAATTGCCAGAGGCTTTTAAAGGCATTTTTTTTCCTCCAACCTCTTTGGCCAAAGGAGTTGCAGAAAAAAATGCTTTGAAAAGCCTCTGACGATCCCAGCTGAGCTGCACAATCATCAGAGGCTGTTTTTTTTTAACTTTTAAAAGCATTTTTTTCAGCTGAAGAGGTTGTAGAAAATGCAATCCAGTCTGAACCAGGAGCATTTCACCCCTGCTTTGAGTCAATGTTGACTCCTGGCAACTGCCTGGACAAATCCCTGCAGTTTTGTCGGTAAAATTTCACAAGTGTTGCCATTGCCTGCTTCTTCCTAGGGCTGAGAGTGACTGGATCAAGGTCAACTAGGTGGCTTTGTGCCTAAGGCAGGACTAGAACTCATGGTCCCCTGCTTTCTGGCCTGGTGCGTTGACCACTACATCAAACTGGGTTTCCTCCCTAATTATTACTCTAATAATAACTGATCTTCTGTCATAAACATGAATGACTGCAGCAGTTTGAATCCTACTGAGTCCTGTTCTGAAGTATTATTTATAGTACAGTGGTAAGAACATTTACTCAAAACAAAATCTCACAGTGGGTCTCAATGGGACTTAATTTTGGATGAGTATGTGGAGTATTGCAGCCTGCCAATCACAAACGGGTAATCAGCAGCAGTCATCTCCTCTTTCTGAAGCCTACAGAATCCCAAAAGTCCCATTTACTTTTCTCAGTTGGCCAGGTTTTAGTCTGCAGTTGGTTGTTAGGAATTAACATGTTCTTTTCTTGCTGGTAATCACATTGGGGAAAACAATCTGGAACAGGACAGATAGGAAAAAGTGGAGCAATTCTTTAGTCTCCTGCCAGCAACCATGTTCCAACTCACTGTTTCACTGAATTAGTCAGAACACTAAAAATAAGCCATCAGGATCAAAAGGACATGAAACGTGAAAGAAAGAAAAATCTTAGAGGGCTGGTAGGAGAAGAAAAAAAATACAAGAAGGAAAGTATAGTAATTGAAGCTACTTCCATTTAGATATACCAAATCTGAGATGCAACAATCCAATGACCACTAGATGACAGCAAAGAGGTATTTTCTATATCTGTTTGCTGCCACCAACTGGTTGTCCAGAATCCAGATTGTTTTTTCTCCTAATAAAGATGTGGTTTGCCTATTCTCAGCAACAAGAGACCAGTGGAAGTAGTGTGGTTTGCGGATAAACAATTCCCACTCCATGGAGAGACAGTGCAAAGGAATTTCTGTGTGAAAAATGCAAGACTGGGAGGAAATCTTAGAGCACTTGTACTAGGATTGCTATGAAGATACAAATCCTCTCTGTCAACAATCTTGTGCAGATATAAGCTTCTGTTTGTGAACATAACCATAGAGACTGCATTGAAAAGAAGCAATTTAGTGGCAATTTCTACAGAGAATTAGAAAGAGAAGTAGGATATCTCTCTCTTATGTGCGTATCTGTAACTAAGGAAGCATACATAACACCGTTTGAAATTCCATACATATGTTTACTTGTGGTTCATATACTAAAGTGTTTTGTCATTCCATACCAAAAAAGTTATTTTAAAAATCTTGTTGTACATTCTCAAATTGTTCATTTGAACTTCCCTTCCCACACTCCCTTATCAAGTGTGATCCCTAAGGTAAAAAGAGGATATTTTGAGAATTGAGTGGCTGAAAAAAGTTTAGTTTTCAAATGTGTAAAGCCTTCCCCCTGGGAGATTAGAAATAGAAGTCAGATCCCATTATCTATGTGGAGGCAGTAATAGAAATATATTCTATAGGAAAGCACAGATGGGAAAGGAATTGCTTCATTTGAATGTGTATTTATTTCAGTTTGGATGCCACCAACTTTAAGAAATTCTGAGTGGCTCTCAACAATAAAGTCACACAAAAACAGCAAAGTGCAGCACATTAACCAAAAACAAGAAGAAAAATAACTACAAAACATGTAGTTATTATGTGGTATTATTGCATAGTTATTACGCAACATTAATAAAAATGGTTTGGTGGTAAAAGGTAGTCCTTATACATGTGAGCTGCATTCACTACCAAACTTGAGATGCTCTCTATCCATGTTTAAAATGTAAGAACACCACAAGCTGGATTGAGTAGTAACAGAGGGAAGAGTCAGTCAGGGACCTGTAGCCCAATAAACCAAATTGTTCCTATTCATTGACCATATTTCAGAGATAGCATAGGTGACATGCTAACCTAATAATAGGAAGGGATAAATTATAAGAAGGTCACCCAGATGGGTTTATCAAAAACATTCCAAAGTCATGATGTAATTTACATTGTTTCTGCTTCTGTCTTGTTTTTGCAATGGAGTAGGCCAAGGGTATATAAGCGGTGGTTCTATGTTTGCTCAAGGTTGCCCAGCAAGCTGCCATTGTTTTGTTTGGAGCTCAGTGCACATTGCTTTATTGTTTGCATGCTAATGAATTTATTTTGCATCTTCAAAGTGATTTAATTGCTTCAGATGAGCCAATTTTTCACCACAACAATGGTAATTCAATCACAAAGCAAACATAAACCATCACCAACAGGGGTATGCTAGCCATCCTACTCAAGGGGCTTTCCTTGCCATCAGATTGGGAACCATATAGATCTAATGGTGAGTGGACGGGCATCATTTACAAAGCAGCTTTGATTCCTGAAAGATTAACTGCCCTTAATTAAGAGGAATCAATTGTACAGTACTCACTCTGCTGGATTGTAATAACTAGGTAGATACTGTGGAAGACAGCCGGTCCTTCTAATATCATGTAAAGCTCTATAGGTCATAACCAATATCTTGAATCACACCTGGAAGCATATGACCAACAGCTGCAGCAAAAACTAGATCTAATGTTGTAAAACTAGATCACAGACATACATTGACCCAGGCATGACTTGGGCCAGATCCATAGTTGTTGTGGGGGCCACAAAATCCTGAGTCACCTCAGGCTCTATGTCACCTATATTTGTTTGTTGGTTGATTGGTTTATTTAAACTGTCAAAGCTCCCTGGGTGTTTTACAATAAAATTTAATCCTCCCTTTATTTTTCCATTTAGAATTCCTTCCATTTAGAATTTTTTACTACTACTAGACTAGCTCATATACTTATGGCTGGTTCACAAATACCTTGTTATTCTTGATTATTTTACAAGTAGTACAGTGACTGTGAGAACTACTTTAGAGAGGCATAAGTGAGCTGTCTGATGTTATTGCTGCAATTGATAACCCAATTCCAATGCAAAAATAACCTGAGATTGATTTAGAATCAGGTAATTGGCATAATTACTGGGATCTGCCCTCAGTGCCCTTGGCACTTTTGAAGGATATGGCAGTCAACAGAGATTGCTGAGAAATCTAGAAGAACAATGGTAGTCATGATCTCTCTATCCAACTCCTGACAGAGGTCATGCAAGAGAATACGCAGCGTGTTTTCCATTTCATACTGGGGCTTAGACTACCAAGAATCTAGATAATCATTATCTTCCAGGGTCCTCTGTAATTGTGGCCCCATCACTTTCTTAACAATTTTTTTCCAAAAAGAGGAGATTGAGACCAAACAAAGCTTATCCATTACATTGGGATCCAGGCCTGGATCCATTTCCGGAATGGAATGGGAAGATCCATAGATCTTTCAAAGCTGCTAAAATCTTTCCCTCCCAGTTACCTCCTTGGACACTTTCCATAGCCAAGTGCGATAGAAGTTTAATCCATACCTACAGTTACAGAGAACTATGTCCACTTTCTTTAGATCAACAGGGTCAAAAACCAGGGGTCACTTTTATCAACTCAGAAAATTCCAATCACCCAAACATGGTCACCCAATATAAAATGAATATAAGCAATTTCATCCATGAAATATCTGATCAGATAATAACAATTTTCATTAATCCATGAGACGCAGTATAAGGATAAATTAAACTACCACTGGATTTTATAAATTTAATTTCTTTCTGTACTTTTTTAGGACATAAAAATTAAAATGGTTTTAATTTTTCAGTTGTTCTAGTTGCCAAGGTGAGTAGTTAAGCAGATTATCTATTAAAATATATATTACATATTTAATAAATAGATCTTCTTTATTTCCTCTTTTACCACTTCAGATGTCAAGGGAGATACAAAGTACTGGTTCTTGTACTTCTGATGGCCTCAGTTGTTGTTATTTGATGCTGTTGTAGTGTCTTTGATGTTATGAACCATGGTGGTGCAGTGGTTAGAGTGCAGTACTGCAGGCTACTTCTGCTGACTGCCGGCTGCCTGCAAATTTGGCAATTCAAATCCTACCAGGCTCAAGGTTGACTCAGCCTTCCATCCTTCCGAGGTGGGAAAAATGAGGACCCAAATTGTTGGGGGTAATATGGTGACTCTGTAAACAGTTTAGAGAGGGCTGTAAAGCACTGTAAAGCGGTCTAAGTGCTATTGCTATTGCTATGTTTTCTCTCCATCTTCTTCTGGGACTGCCTTGTGGCCTTCTCCTCTTTTTGTATATGTCATGCATTGTATAGAATCACAAATAAATAGATCAAAGCCTAATATTTTGTTTTAAAGAGAATTCAATGTGAGTTTCATACATGCACTTATTTTAACATATGTAAGTTTATTTAATAAAAAAATGAAACTTTTCAGAACAAAAGCAATTCTTTATATACAGTAGAATCTCTGGTCACGACCATAATTTGTTCCATAACTTTGTGACCTGAACCTTATTTTGGAAATTTGGCACTTACAAAAAAAAAAAAAATGATGCGGAAGGGGAAATCAGCCGCAAAAAACCCCCACGTTTCTCTACGTTTCTTTTTGGACTTTAATGTCGTTTAATCAATTGGTTTCTTGGATTTTTACTTATTTGGTGCTTGTATTGGGAGAGCTGTGCATCATGGGATTGGCAGGGGCCTCCGCCTGGGCTGCCGTCGGTGAGTTTGCATTCCTGGGGTTCCGGGATGCTGGCCACTGACAAATAATTTGAATCCAGCAGCCATCTGGAGGTTTGTCTTCGGACGCCTCTGAGGATACTTTGCTGTGGGTGTAAGAGCTGGTTTCCCGGCTTCCCGGTATAACCGCCTTCACCTTTGCAGCTCTCCGCACCACAGGCGGCACCGGGGTCCCTGCCAAAGGTACAGCATACTCCGTTAGTCAGGAGGATGCTTTGCGGCGGTTGACATTTCCTGCCATTTTTCTTGTGGGTTTGGTGGCAGCGGCGCTGAGGGAAAAAACCCCAGCTCGCGCCTGCCATTGTGGTGCTGCAACGTAGTATAACATGTGTTGCTTTTACATCCAACAGATGGCGCTGTTGGACACCAACATGCTAAAAAGCATGTTTTTACCTGTCACAGGTGTGACATCTATATAATATAGGTATATAAAAACATGCCCGTATTCGAATGCAACATTGTGTCAAAATTTCAAAGCAATTGGTGAAGAACTTTAGGAGATTTAGGATTTTGAACAAACGAACATTTACATTTTTATATATATAGATTAAATTCAAACAAACATTAAATTTTGGATGTCTGGGTGGCTATTGCAGAACTGCTAAGTATGGAGTATGGAGTATGTATGGAGATGAAGCTGAGCTTCTGTAGGTATGGTGGAAGCACTGGAAACTCAAGGTATGCCATCCCTTATTGCAGGTAGCTCTCAACTTTTGACTGTAATTGAGCCCAGAATTATGGTTATAATCTGGCAATTGTTTAGCAGGTGACTATGTGATTGTTAAGCAGGTAACTACACTCAATTTTATGATTTTTTTTTTTTTTTGCAGTGGATCCATTATACCTAATGGGCATTTTTTTTTGCCAGAAACTGAACACAAATGCTGGAAACCAGCAAAAATTGCCAAAAATTGCAGTCGCATGACTGCAAGACACTGCAAATGGTGATAAATATGAGCCGGTTGCCAAACACCTACAATGGGATCACATAACCCATGTGGTGTGTGTGCTGCCATTGGAACGTCAAAATCGGGTTGTAAGTACTTTTGGGGGCGGTCCATCACACAGGAGTAGTAGCTGTAGTTTTGAGGAAAGAAATGGATCTCCCACCATGAACTAAAGCACACACGCACACACACACTAAACCAACCTTCAAATAAGCAAAAGAACATTTAAGCCATAGAATTTTTGAGTATAAGCTTTGAAGAGAAATTCTTCTCTCCCTGACAGTCATAATGAGTTCAATCAATAGTGTGGGAAATTTAGAGTGTAGCTAACAATGAGACTTAATTGTTCAAAGAAAGCGTGGGATCAAGAGCTAATTTCTCAGGAGAATCCATTGTCACATTATCAATGTTTGTAATACTTTAGGGAAGGCAGGCTGACTATGAATCAGTGAGGTATCTTACAATTCTGAGCAGAGAAATATACTTATTTCCAATCTTTTTATGTTGCCTTCATTGATTTAAAATCAGCTTTTGATTCTCTCCCTAGAGAAAGACTCTGGTGGAAGTTGTTTGATTCATTCATCCATATTTTGGATGTTACTTTAAGTTTGGATGCAGCACAAAACTGCAGTTCTATGGGTCAGAAGTGGTAGTAGCAGCTATTTCTCTGCAGATATCAGTTACATATTTATTGAAGTAAATATGAGTTACAGAGAAAAGGGCCACATGATCAACCAAGCCAAATTTATTCTACTTTAGTTAAGTAGTGACCATTGAATTGACATAGATACTGACTATAGCCCTATTACTCATCCTTTCTGAAGTGACATACCTACCCGTGTTTTCTTGAAAATAAGACCCGGTCTTATATTATTTTTTTCTCCCGAAAAAGTGCATTAGGGCACATCCGTATGGCTGACGATCTTAACTGGGTCTTATTTTGGGGGGTTGGGTCTTATTTCGGAGAATCACTGTACTGCTCTAAAATTCTTTAAAGCCAACTCCATTTCCTAGCTATTGTGGCTCTCAAGTATGTGCATACTGTATAATAATAAATATTATTATATTATATAGTCCAGACTATTCTCCAGCACTACATTTAAAAACTGGAATGATCCTGCTGGAATTCAAAGTCCTCAAATGCCAGCTCTATTTCTGGTTCAAACTTCATTTTTCTAGCAATTTCTGGACTACCTTGATCCTTCTTGACAACTTTTTCTCTTTCTTGAAAGTCAAAATTGTGAATGATTAATGCCATTTATGACTTACTTGACACCGATCAGAATAGGTTTATATGTATGTGTGTGTATGTGTGTCCACACTCATACTCATTTGGTTGTTTACTATGTTGGTATTTTATTTATAAAGTGGCTTTATAATCTAATCAATTTAAGTATTTAGATTTTTAATATTCTACTATTTGTATTCATAAAGTCTAGTAGGTTAAGTCATTTTATTTACCGTGACAGACATTTTAGAAAATGTAAATGCATTTCAACTTAAGTCTTGTAACTTTTTACAAAAACTGTATAAAATTCTTGCCAATGATCATAAAAGCAATACTGCTAATGTTTGCAGTATTGATTTCAAGTAATGATATTGTTGCAATCAGACATTCTATGTCTGATTGCAACAATCCAAAAAATATAAAATCCAAAAATAGTCTTCAAAGCAGCAGAAATATAGGCTCACTCTCTATCTGCAGTAACCATGGCATGAGTCCATCTTCCTTGGTTGCGTGATATTATCTTCTCATTCATGGTCCCAGAATGAAACAGCTTAAAATTATCACTAAGTCCTAAGCACTATCACTAAGATAATTAAGTTGTATACCCTCACCTGAACCTACACAGGCTTTAAGAAGTATTGTATCTGCAATGCTTTGTCACTCATTCTCTTGGAGGTGAGATCAGATTACCTGTTGTGAAATGTGACCAGAAGTGTGTTTTGAGATTGTTGGGAGGTGCTGACAAGCCCTCCCTTTGAGTCACTAGCCAGCCTATCAACAACATTCCTCCCCCAGTGCTTACCCTATTAGCTCGTTTCCAGAGTTTCTTTTAGTTTTGCCTCTTCTTATTTTTGAAACTACCTCAGTTCAAGCTGCCAGCAAGGTTCAAAACAGGAGAAACCTGCCCTATTTTATCCAGGGAAAGTAGAAAGCCATAGTTGCATAATTTTAAATATGTTATGTGAAATAACTAGATATCCACATTTATATTTCAGGAAGATTTATTAATTTATTTATTACATCTAGGGTCCAGAAAACAATTATGAATTTTAAGGAAATTACTATTTTTCAGTTCCAGTCACTTTCCTTCCTGTCCTTTTGAAGTCAGATACATACTGCCTAGCAACCAGTCAATTTCAATTCTCTTCCTATATAATAGTATCCTATATAATCCTATATATAAATATCACTTTACATTCTTAAAAATGATTGAGGATCCCAAAGAGATTTGGTTTATGGGGGTTATATGTATCAATATGTACTATATAAGAAACTGAAACTGAAAAATTGTAAAATGTTTATTTATTTGACGTTGCAGACCAGCTGAAATACCATGCTTTCGGAACTGCTGCTCTGAAATAATTGTGGTAGCATCTGTCTCTCTCATCTCTGGGGCTACTTCTGTTCAACTGCTTGCCTGTATTTCTTTATTCCATGGTATTTTGACCTGGAGATGTCATATTGGAATGCTAGCAGAGAGACAGACAAATCAGCCTAGAGAAGTGCCAGAAAAATCCTAGTCAGATCCATGACATTTATGCTACAATATTCCATTGGTGGATATTTGCTCTGCTAGCAGATGAATTGCTGACATCAACTAATTCCTTAGATCTTAGGAAGCCGAGAACATGAAAGGTACAAAAAACAAGCGGGGGGGGGGGGAAAGTAGGCTAAAGAAGCAACAGGACAAGAAAAGCAAAATATGTTTAAGAACAAAGAAAAGGGGAAAAGGCTGGGTATGAATTTGATGAGGAAAAAGGGAAATCTGACCCAGAAAATAATCCAGATAACTGCAGAAGGAAGAAGCACTTAGCATTTCAATAAACTTTCAGTCTTGGATATAGTTCTCTAGTGCAGGAAGGCAAACTTGATTGGATGACCAAAAAGTACTTCTTTTGGGGGCAAGAAAGAAGCCAGGTGACAATACTTACATAAGCCTGCTCCAGTTGGAACCTTCTTTCTTCACTACATATCAGGGGTGAATTCCAGCAGGTTCTGACAGGTTCTGGAGAACCAGTAGAGGAAATTTTGAGTTCGGAGAACTCAAAATTTGCAGTTCGGAGAACCAGCAAATACAATCTCTGGCTGGCCCCAGAATGGAGTGGGAATGGAGATTTTGCAATATCTTTCTCCCAGGAGTGGGGAGGGAATGGGGATTTTGCAGTATCCTTCCCCTGGAGTGGATCGGAATGGAGATTTTATAGTATCCTTTCCCTGCCACATCCACCAAGCCATGGCCACCAAGCCACACCATGCCCACCCCACACCATGCCAAGCCATACCATGCCACGCTCACAGAACCAGTAGTAAAAAAATTTGGATTTCACCACTGCTACAGATCCACTACTACAGATGAGAAGGTAGGCAGGTGATAAGTGGTTCTGGGATCTCTCCTCCACAAACCAGAGCCATGATCACTAAATGCCCTGTGGGAAAAAACTCTGAAGGGAGATGAAGAAAAGGACAGGAAACTACCAAATACTCACTTACCTGTTCAACTGGATCTTTCCATCCTCCCTGTAAGGCTGCTCCTCCTAGTTGGATGGATCTTTGTAGAGAAGAAAAGTCTGCCAAGAGCACTCTGAATCATAATTAGTCCCATAGGGTCGTTGCTATCAATTCTACAAATAGTTGTGACTGTCTTCTTTTGTAAATTAAAGAAATAAAACGATCACCTGCTTTATTTTTTTTAGCAGGCCCCGCAGACCCCTGTGCCCCCCTCAACAAGCATGCATAAATATGTACTTCAACAAGGTTCCTCTTTACTTGGGAATCAGAATGACCATAAAAATAGCTAGCAACCGAAAACACTCTTTTTTCCCTTGCATTGAATGCATAATCACTGGACAGCATGGACAGCAAGTCTGCCAGCATGGGACAGCAGTGTAATTCCAAATTCTTCCACTGCCCCATTCTTCTACTCTTGTGAATGGTCTTCATGCTCCATTTAATGAGTGTGCATTTATTTCAAGTGTAAACCTAACTAATATTACATGCAAAACCAAGGGCTTATAATTCGGTTCCTAGAGATTACTCTTGTGTTGCTTTGAACCAGGATCCCATCACAGGAAGGGACAAACGTGCTCTAATTTTGTTTACAGTAATTAACAGCAGTGGATAATGGTAATGACACGGTATTCCTGAAAGCTTCCTGCATTTTTGTGGTGGTATAAAAGCCTCTACAATCCATTGTGTGCTCATAACTTACCCGAGGCAGGCAGCAAACCTTCAGAAAGGCACAGCCTGTTGTATTTTGTTGCTGAGTGCTGTACTGCTGGTTATAAATAAACATGTTCCTAATAATAGTTTATCTGTTTCGTCATGATCTGACTCACTCATGTTGCTCAGGATTCAAATGAAGGAATTACAGTGTTGTAAGTAAAGGGGAAAAAAAGATTTAGCACAGTAGAATAAAGTGACTGCATGGAATATTGTGAACTGCATTTCTCCCCTCTGCCCCATTTTAAATACATTTGCTATTTTGTATATAACCTGCTTCAATATCTCACAATGTTAATCTGTATTTGACAGGAAAGAAAATGAATGTTCTCTGTCTCATTACAAATTACACTGACATCAAGCCACACTTCAATATCAAAAGCAATCATTAATGTTTTTGTATTGGTCAGGAACAGGCAGGGAAATAGAGAAGCTCTGAAGAAGCTGAAAAATTGTGTTTTAATATGGTGCATTCAGCAACAATAGCTTCTGGCAAACCATGTTTCCTTCAGTCAATATCTGAGTTCTGTATAGTAAATTAAAAGCACTATGCAAATATCTTTAAATTGTTCACAACATAAAGAAAGCCAGAGAAACGGCAAAATTATAGAACCTATGTTCTAAATAGACAATTTTAATTAAGCTGATGAAGCTGAAGTCCAAAACATTTGGAGAGCTTCAGAATGTCCTCACTTGATTTAATAAAACAACCAGAAAGTTGAATTATTTCTATTTTCCTTTCCCAGAGCCAATTTGGTGTAATGGCTCAGGCACCAAGCTACCCTGTTTTCCTGAAAATAAGACACCCCCTGATAAAAGCCCAATTGGGCTTTTGAGCGCATGTGCTAAAATAAGCCTCCCCCAAAAAATAAGCCCTTCCCAAAAATATTTAAACACAGAGCTAGAAATCAGGTAAGACGGCAAGAGGAATCCCATCTTGCTCCACACACCCCAAAATAATAAGACCTCCCAAAAATAAGACCAAGCGCTTATTTTGGGGTTTAAAAAAATATAAGACAAGCTCTTATTTTCAGGGAAACACGGTAGAAACTATGAGTTCTAGTCTCACCATGAAGCCAAGTGGCTGTCGGTCTTTCCCTCTCAGCCCTAAAAAGGAGGCAATGGCAAATCACTTCCAAAAAACCTTGTAAAGAAAACTGCAGGGATTAATCCAGGCAGTCACCAGGAATTAACATTGACTCAAAGACTCAAAAAAGAAAGCAAGAGAAGAAAACGGAAGGGGAGGGTGGGAAGGGAAATGAGGGAAGGGGAGGAAGGAAAAGGAAAAGGAAAAGGAAAAGGAAAAGGAAAGGAAAGGAAAGGAAAGGAAAGGAAAGGAAAGGAAAGGAAAGGAAAGGAAAGGAAAGGAAAGGAAAGGAAAGGAAAGGAAAGGATCCTTTTGGCTATTAGGCTCAGATTAAATAAAAATATCTCATTCAATAATGTTGTGATGTAAAAATGAAACAAGAACATGTCATGCAAGAACACTAATTCCTATTTTGATTATTCTTGGTGTACTAAATTGATGGGAAATTGCTGGTGGACTGTCTTCCTCTTTTACTCATTGACCTTTTGTACATGCATATCCCTTCATTATGTATCAAAGCAATACAGATGGAAGTAATTATCAACAATATCAAGAGGCCTGGTGATAAATCCAGTTCTGAACATTGCATGAAAAAGGGTGCCAAAATGAATTGCGTTCTTTTCTGTGTTTTTTGGAATTTCATGAACAGATGGAAAGACAAAAGGAAATCACTGAGCACTATCGTGACTGCCTATTAATGTTAAGCTAATGGTCTAATGATACAGAAATGCATGCATAAACACACACACACACACACACACTAGCACTCAACATTATTACCTTTTTTTTCAGGAGATGTGAAAGTAACACTCATTATGTGAAGGCTCTGAATAATTGTAACAGATAGAAAATGCAGCATTTTGTCAAAAGTGTATTGTCTTCTTCCAACATATCTGAGGATCAACTTAGATGTTACAATACATGTATGTGTTCAAAGTGTATATGTTTAAACATCTCAGGAGTCTAACCTTTCTACCTCCTAGTGAAATATACCCTATTGTTTGGATTGAGAGGATGAAAGATTTACCTTTTACCACTGGTAAGATGGTTCCACCCCAGGAGCCTGATGGAACTTGATAGGTTCCAGATGGAGCTTGGGCCATTTCCTGAGGCTCTGGCACATGCCTCGACTAGTGACTTAGTGGCCACCTGGGATAGGGCAGCTGCTGGAGCTCTGGATCGGATCGTGCCTTTGCGGCCTCTGACCCGGCGCCGTTCTCACCTAGCTCCTTGGTTTACCGAGGAACTGAGGGAGATGAAGCGCCGGAAAAGATGGCTAGAGAGTAGTTGGAGGGCCAGTCTTGCTGAATCCGACCGGACACTGGTAAGATCTCATATTAAGAATTACCTAGTGGCAATAAAAGCAGCAAAGCGTACATATTTTGCTGCTCTTATTGCATCATCAGATAATCGCCTGGCCGCCCTGTTTAGGGTGACCCGCTCCCTGCTCCACCAGGAAGCACGGGAGAACCCCTTGGAGGGTAGAGCTGAGGATTTTGTTCAATATCTGCATGACAAAATCACTCAGATTCGGGAAGCCCTGGACTCCGACTGGGTAGTTTCAGGGGGAATGACTGAGGCAGGTCCTGAGAATGTTATCTGGGATGAGTTTGATCCTGTGACCCCTGACGATGTGGACAGGATTCTGAGTGGACTGAATGCGACCACATGTTTATTGGACCCGTGCCCCTCCTGGCTAGTGCTGGCTTCGCAGGAGGTGACGCGAGGCTGGCTCCAGGGGATTATAAATGCTTCGTTGGATGAGGGTGACTTCCCCGCCACCTTGAAAGAGGCAGTGGTGAGGCCTCCTCTCAAGAAACCTTCCTTGGACCCAGCAGTGTTGGCTAATTATCATCCGGTCTCCAACCTTCGTTTTGTTGCGAAGGTTGTTGAGAGTGTGGTTCTGCGACAGCTCCCCCAGTACCTGGATGAAACGCCGTATCTGGATCCGTTCCAGTCAGGCTTCAGGCCTGGGCACAGCATGGAAACTGCATTGGTCACGTTGGTTGATGATCTCTGGAGGGCTCGGGACAGGGGTTGCTCCTCTGTCCTGGTCCTATTAGACCTTTCAGCGGCTTTTGATACCATCAACCATGATATCATGCTGCACCGGTTGGAAGAGCTGGGCGTGGGAGGCACCGTATTGCGGTGGTTCTCCTCCTTTCTCTCTGACCAGTTGCAGTCTGTGTTGGCAGGGGGGCAGAGGTCAACCCCGAGGCCCCTCATATGTGGGGTGCCACAAGGGTTGGTCTTCTTGCCCCTTTTGTTCAACATTTATGTAAAGCCGCTGGGTGAAATCATTCGTGGTTTCGAGGTGAGGTACCACCAGTACGCTGATGACACCCAGCTGTACATCTCCACCCCGGGCCACCCCAACGATGCCCTTGAAGTGATGTCCCAGTGTCTGGAGGCTGTGCAGATCTGGATGGGGAGAAACAGGCTCAGGCTCAACCCATCCAAAACTGAGTGGCTGTGGTTTCCAACGTCCTGATATAGTCAGCTGGTGCCATCGCTGACTATTGGGGGCGAATCATTGGCCCCCACGGAGAGGGATCGCAACTTGGGCATCCTCCTGGATTCACGGCTGTCTTTAGAAGAGCATTTGATGGCTGTGACCAGGAGGATTTTTCATCAGATCCGCCTGATTCACCAGTTGCGTCCCTTTCTGGATCAGGACTCCCTACACACAGTCACTCATGCCCTCATCACTTCCCATCTGGACTACTGTAACGCTCTCTACATGAGGCTCCCCTTGAGGAGCACTTGGAGGCTCCAACTGGCACAGAGTGCGGCTGTGCGGGTGGTTATGGAAGCGACATGGCGCGCCCGTGTGACATCTCTCCTGCGCGAGCTGCACTGGCTCCCAGTGGTCTTCCAGGTGCGCTTCAAGGTTTTGGTTATCACCTTTAGAGCACTCCATGGCTTAGGATCTGGTTATTTACGGAACCGCCTACTACCACAAACAGCCTCCCACTGACCAATACGCTCTCACAGAGAGGGGCTCCTCCAGGTGCCGTCGGCCAAACAGTGTCGTCTGGTGGCCCCCAGGGGGAGGGCCTTCTCTGTGGGGGCACCCACTATCTGGAATGAGCTCCCCCCGGAGATACGGAGGATCCCGGATCTGCGCACTTTCCGCCGTGCGCTTAAGACTCTCCTATTTCAGCAAGCCGCCCTGGCCTAACCTTCTCCCCTTTTCTTTTAAATTCTTTTAAATTGAAAATTTTAATCTGCTTTTAAATTATTGGGTTTTTAATTGTCTTGGGCTAAACTATTTAATTTGGTTTTATTTACGTTTTAACTTTTGTATCTATGTATTTTATTCTGTGCCTGTTCACCGCCCTGAGTCCTTCGGGAGTAGGGCGGTATATAAATTAAATAAATTAAATGAAAAAAAAATATTTCACAACTGCTACTGACATTTAAGAACCCTCATGTCAAATCAAAGATACCTTTAATGTCATATTACATTTAGTTTCCATATTGACTCTCAGTTCCTAAGACAGCATGCTGTTTGGGGTGGAACAGAGTTTGTAGGCTTAACCTACTGAGCGGGCATCAAAGTTGCAACAAATCCTGTGTTTATTCAGAGTGTAAGAAGTAATACATGTATTCTGAAGTCATGTATGACTTTTCTTTCTTATCCAGGGTCTGATGCTTGAAACATACTTGGCCTTTCCACCATAAGACTGTGTTTAGGCTCAACTCAAACAAAGTTTATGTGTAGCAAAACAATTCCACTTTATACCTATAGTGATCAGTGACCTACAGAGGGAAAAGAGGGATGGCGTGACAGCATATGTATCATCATCATCATCATCATCATCATCATCATCATCATTTAATTTGTATCCTGCCCTTCTCCTAAAAGGGACTCAGGGCAGTGGACAGCCAGAATTAAAATACATACAATACAAAAATTAAGATAAATTAAAAGATATTAAATCGATTGGCCTCCCAATTTAAAACCATTTAAGCTAGGCCGGCTTGCTGGAATAAGTAAGTCTTCAAGGCATTGCGGGAGGTCCGGAGGTCCGGGATCAGTCTTATTCCAGGAGGTAGCTCATTCCATAGGACGGGTGCCCCCACAGAGAAGGCTCTCCCCCTGGGGGCCGCCAGCTGACATTGCTTGACTGACGGCACCCTGAGGAGGCTCTCTCTGTGAGAGCCTATTGGCCGGTGGGAGGTTATCGGTAGCAGCAGGCGGTCTCGTAAGTACCCTGGCCCTAAGCCATGGAGAGCTTTAAAGGTGAGAACCAATACCTTAAAGTGCACCCGGAAGACCAACGGGAGCCAATGCAGCTCATGCAGGAGAGGCGTTACATGGGAGTGCCCCGTCGCTCCCATAATCACCCGCGCGGCTGCATTCTGAACCAGTTGGAGCCTCCGGGTGCTCCTCAAGGGGAGCCCCATGTAGAGAGCGTTGCAGTAGTCCAGGTGAGATGTAACGAGGGCATGAGTGACCGTGCATAAGGAGTCCCGATCCAGAAAGGGGCGCAACTGGCGTATCAGGCAAACCTGATAAAAAGCCCTCCTGGCCACGGCCGTCATGTGCTCTTCTAAGGACAGCCGTGTGTCCAGAAGGATGCCCAAGTTGCGAGCTCCCTCTGTAGGGGCCAATAACTCGCCCCCAATAGCCAGCGATGGCACCAGCTGGCTATATCGGGACGCCGGTATCCACAGCCACTCGGTCTTGGAAGGGTTGAGTCGAAGCCTGTTCCTCCCCATCCAGACCCGCACGGCCTCCAGACACTGGGACATCACTTCGAGGGCATCATTGGGGTGGTCTGGGGTGGAAATGTACAGCTGAGTATCATCAGCGTACAGATGACATCGCACCCCAAAACCACGGATGATCTTACCCAGCGGCTTCACATAAATGTTGAACAGGAGCGGCGAGAGGACCGACCCTTGCGGCACCCCGCAAGCAAGGCGCCTCGAGGTCGACCTCTGCCCCCCTGCCAACACAGACTGCGATTGGTCAGAGAGATAGGAGGAGAACCATTGCAGCACGGTGCCTCCCACCCCCAATCCCCCCAACCGGCGCAGCATGATACCATGGTCGATGGTATCAAAAGCCGCTGAGAGATCTAACAGGACCAGAACAGAGGAACAGCCCCTGTCCCGGGCCCTCCAGAGATCATCCACCAATGCGACCAATGCTGTCTCCGTGCTGTACCCAGGCCTGAAGCCGGACTGGCACGGGTCCAGATAGACGGTTTCATCCAGGTACTGTGGGAGCTGGCGCGCAACCACACTCTCGACAACCTTTGCAATAAAGCGAAGGTTGGAGACCAGACGGTAGTTTGCCAAAACAGCCGGGTCCAGAGAAGACTTCTTGCGGAGGGGCCTCACCACCGCCTCTTTCAAGGCGGGAGGCAAGAAACCCTCTTGCCTCCCGCCTTGTCATCATGTCATCATTTGCTCATAATCTCATTGCATCTTAGACCTGATGTCTAGGAAGGTGATGTACTATATTTTAAATGAGCTTATAATTTGAAGCAGAACATGTGTAGAGTTTTTTTTAAAAAAAACAAAGGATTGGAAAATTTACCAGAAAGCCATTATGAAGTATGGAATGGTGCTCTTATAAACATAATGTTACTTGTAGGCTTGTTACAACTCATTTGAAGCTCTCAGCAACTCCCCACAGTCTTGACTGAGTGCAAATAGTAGTATCCCATGTAGCAAACAGCATATGGCATGCAAATATAATTAGTATATCACAAATGATGCAGTTGGCAACACTGTGTGTGGCTCCTTCCAACATCGCACTCTGCCATGTTTTCCACTCTAACGGATGGGAGAAAATTGTAAGAACATCAGATAAACAATATAACATGACTTTGTTTTCTCGCTACAGAAGCTGTGTCATTATCTGCACACCCCTTGATTAAGATACTCTTTTTCTATTATTCCATGAAATGATTATGTCACACACTACTATTCTTCAATTTGATTTAATCCATTTTACCACTGTACACACGCACAATACTGTGAAAGCTGCAATATTTTATAAGATGCTCAGTTTTGTCTCTGAGCATGAAAATCTTTGTCAGAAAACACAGCACTCTTTTTAAAGGCTCATCTTTAGTTGACAAATTTCAGAGAGCAATCCAGGTATCCAGGAGTTAGAGGAAAATTATACAAATGAATCCTTTTTTGAAGCTCAATATGTACATATGTACATCTATCTTTTGGAAAACAGAAGCTGTGAATTCCTAGTACAGAGAAAAATGTAAGAATGCAACTTCTCATATTCTAGCATAAATCCAAAGACAAAGTCAGATCATGTCTTCTGTCTCTTTTACAATTTCAGAATGCTATTTCCTAATGGGATAATACAATGCAGGGACAACAAATCAAAACTGTTTCATAGACAAGGCAATTTGTATCAGGTAAACCAGGATCAATTCGCTTAAATGTGGCCTATCTTGTTCCCAAAATTGCAATGTTATTTCATGCACTGTACTCAGAGTTATTTTAAGTGGGAGGCTTATGACAGGATTAAGAAGAGTTAAATTTCCCTTACGAAGCAGAGCTTCTCTGAAAGTGCTATTTGCATAATAATTTGAATTGCCATTTGCAATACCACAATTAATCTTACCTTTAGTTCTTTCCCCCTCCTAAACTTTTGAATTGTGTTTTTCTTTCTCTAAACAGCTTCAGAGAATTTGCTAGATTAAGAATGTTTGGTGGAATTTAATGGAATTCCTGGTTCCATGTTAACTTGATTCAGGAATCAATTCAGGTGATTCCTGAATTCTAACTGATTCTAGCTGCTTAGCTATAGTCTCTATCTATACAGAACATGCTGAAAACATGATATTATTCATAATTTGAGAAATTACTGAGCTGTGCAACCCTAAATTTCTAATATAAAATTCTTCTTGTCCTCATCACTCCCCTCTACCAATGTTGATTAAATAAATGTTTCATATCATTTATCTAAAGGAATACCTTAACAGTTAATTATATAGACACAGTCCAAGTTTGAATTCAAGGAAAAAGCACTTCTATCACAATTTTCAAGGCTAGAAAAGATAACCATAGAAACATGTTTAGCTCTTGATCTGCTGTATATACAGACATTTTAATTGGGTGATTCAAACATGGTGATACATATTAACTATGCCAGACATATAATTTCTATTGTTACTCTTCATCTGAGATATATATTATAGGTAACCTGCGGAAGGAAAGATGGACATGCAATGATTCTGCACTAGCGTGAATATTAAATTCAGTAATTTTGATGACTCAATAAACACCATAATTTGTCAGTAATTTATTGACACAAAATCATACCTATTTTTCGATAAACATACAAAGGGCATGTTGAAGAACATATGAAATATAATCATGAATACTATTACTCTTAAGAAAGGAAAGTTCATGAAGGCAAAAGTGCCCAGGGGCCACAAAATTCAGAATGTGGCCCTACCCAAGTATGTGTTATAAAATGGAGAACTCAAGGTTTACCGTATTTTTTCCAATTCATTCTTTATTGTGCTGCACTTGATTAGTGACATCCTTAGTATCATTAATTTGGGATATATCTCTGGCGCATGATGTTAATGTAATGAATGTAGGAATGACCTTGAGGGGGGGAAGAGATGATGCTTAGGGAGTGAGAGACAAGAGACAGAGGAGCCTGCAGTTGCTTAAGGAAGAAATTTTGAAGGACCCGATGTAATTGATCAAGGTGTAAAAAGAAGTTGATGGTTTATACTTTGAGACTTGCAAGATTCGGTAAATGTGGACCTACCTTACAATAAAGTAGAATTACTTCCTCTGATTGTGTTTTCTGTCTGGTTTATCTGGGAGGGCTGACAGTTAATGAGGAAAGCAGCTACTGGTAATATGATATATAAAAGCTATTGAGCAGTTGGGAAAAGAATCTTGGTTGCAATTGTTATTCCCAGCATCTTTAGGTGTAAAATAATAACCATGTTATTCTTCTATGGTCACTTAAGTTAGCATTGGGGGGATTTTTGGGATAGAAAATAGAGAAGTAGGTTTTGTTCAACTTGGAAAATAAACTTGTCCTAGAATCTGAAAAAAGAACAGAGTAGCCAAATTTTAATTGGCAATGCAGTCCAAAAATGGAGGTTGCAGGTAGGAGAAGAATATTAAATTAATATTAGCAAAAAAGAAATAATTTATGTTATTCGTATCAACTAATGAGTAAGTATAAACATTCAGTCAATGGAATAATCAGTAGCTAGTGTGAACATTTATATAACATTCTTATACATAACCTCTTGTACACAGAAACATGCATTCTCTCTCATTATGCATCAATGTACATTTAATAAGCAAAGTAGTTATATCTGCTCCCTGTCAGAAAATTATCTGTAAATCTTTGGTTTCTCACATTGGAAAAACAGATCATTTCAGCTAGAGTGCTAGGAAGGGGTAAAAAGCTAGCCTACCTTATTTTCTCATCTTGACTCTTCCACTTGTTAAATTGAAGTACTGTTCACCAATCCTTAGGCTGACAGAAGACGATGCTGACATGAAATTTGCTTTTATTACCTTTATTCTATGAAAGCTGCTAGGATGATAATGGAGGAGGAGGAGGAGGAGAAGCAGAAAGAGGAGGAGGAGGAGAAGGAGAAGGAGAAGGAGAAGAAGGAGAAGGAGAAGAAGGAGAAGGAGAAGAAGGAGAAGGAATTACCATGGACAGAAATCCCCAAGAAAGATTTTCCCTTTTTCCTCTACCACAAGAAATATTTTTGTGAACTAAATACACAAAATAAACAATAAAATTGCAAAGAAAGAAAGAAAAAGTTGAAACAAAAACAAAAAACATATATGGCGTATAGTCATAAACACACGCACATGTATAAAAGTTGTACAATAAACATTTCATTAAATAGAAAGAATAATTCATTCTGATCATCCATTTTCAATCTATATCAATAGGTTATTGGTTTGTAAATTGCTGATAACTTCAATTCTGCAGTCTACTTGATAGCTGGGCCATGTGTTTATCTTCCTAATAAAGATCAATACATCTTTCAGCTGCAAAAAATCAACTTTTTTAGTCCAGATAGGATTAGGTTGCAAGTTGCTTGGGTAAGTCTCCTTCATCCACACAATCTCCCCAGCCTGTTTGTGCTCACAGTGAACTGTCCACCTGCACACCCCCATACAACCTTCCCAATGCATGCAGCACTCTCCATGCCCTCTCCTACTCATATCCATCTCTTGTACACTCGCATGATGCTTTCTAATTCGCACCACACCCCTGGATATCCTCCCTGACCGACAATGCACCTCTTGACCGCTCCATTTACTTTTTCTGATTTGTGCTATGTACCACTTGTGATTCATTATGCACTCCCCAGCATCATTCTGGTTTGGTCTCTTTCACTCAGTCCTAGGAAGAAGTAATTCATGGCAAACAACTTCCGAAATCTTTTCAAGTAAATTTCAGGGACTTGTCCAGGAAATTTAGAAGTCAAGATTAATACACAAATACCTATACAAAAGCTTCCTAAGAATGTTGGGAAACTTTGATGGAGAATATTAGTGTTAAAAGCATTTGGAGACAGTGATTTGTTTAAATCAGCATTAGTCTGTCAAAATATAGTTTGGACATTTTTAAAGGGCACTTACTTCTCTTTTGAAGACTTTTGACTTTTAATAGTTTATTGTTTGAACATATACATAATGAATGAGAATATTGTAATCCTATATAATAATGGAGAGTCCCCAATATTATAGATTGCTTGCTTGCTTAGTAGTTAGGCACAGGTTTAATAGGAAATCAAAATCAATGCATGTATCTGATTGTTTCATTCAGTTTTGTTTTTACATTTAAAATGGTACGCTAATGAAGTTTCAAGGCTGATTTTCACAGAGTTTTAAGAAATCATATTTTACTCTGCATTAGACATATAAATTAATAAACCTTCAGTTCTTGCTTTATCTCATACTTTATTTCTTTGCACATGTTTAGTTCTCTAAAGGATTATTTAATCACTACTGATAATCTCCAGCAAGGGGAAAAAGAGTTTCAGCTGAAGAAATAAAATATATTCTTTTTTAATATGTTTAAATACTAGATTTAATCTGATTATGATTATAACTTGATTCTTAAAGCAAGGGACAAAGGATGCAAAAACAACAAAAGGCCTATATTTTTGTGCTACAGACAGAAATAATTAAACATGATATTCCAAATTCTTTGTAACATGAACAAAACCCAGTTCATTCATTTGACCTGAAAGTTAATTATATAGCTTTTCAGCAGGCACTGTATGTTGGCTAGTTTTCAAAAGGAATATTAGTAACAAATAATACAAGTGAGAAATACAGATAATGACCTATTTTTTTTCTTCTTCAAAATAACTGTGGAAAGCCTTTACTCAAACTGACAATGTGACATAGCATAACCAAATAAAGTTACTATTTATGCTTTGAGGAAAGGCAACAGATAATCCTGAAGTTTTGTATTCTGTTGGGATACACATTAACACCTCCAATCACTTCTACCCATTGAGTTCAGATGAGAAAGGTTTTTAAAGTAAACAACTCCCCTTACTAAACTTAATAATAAATAATTCAACCACTAATTGTATATGCATCTAATTAGAATTAAATCCCACTGAATTCAGTGTTCCCTAGAATATATAGCTAATTATACTTTTGAGTCAGGAGAAACACACACACACACACAAACACACAGACACATTTAAATCCTAAATGTATGTAGCAAACTGTTTTATAATTCAAGAAGTACACCAGTTAAAACTATATAGAAATTCCTGTTGGGCAGGTTTTCATCTCCATTTTCAGATGAAACTCATAAATTCTGAACTATAGGAATCTTACCTGCTTGAGTAGGCTACGAACATCTTTGTGCAACCAAGAATCACATAAAGCCCTCTTATGAAGAATTTGTGGGTGCATTTTCCCTCCGTCTCCATCCCTTTTAATGGAGAATAACCATACTGGAAATATTGGGCTAAAAAAACAAACAGCCTCATATGACTCTAAATCTTAAATAATAAACAATAGAGAAGGGAGATCCCAAAAATGGCATCTTGAAATAACAAATCCAAACACTATTACCCCACGAAGGAAAATTGGAATAACTGTAAGACACCCTAATGGATAGATAAGAATAATTCCCAAACAAGCTGAGAAGCGAAAAGAAGATATGCAGTATAGGAAACAAATAGAAACTAATAACAAAGGAGTCTAAAGGATAACTAAAACCTATAGAGGTAGAATCAAAAAGGCCAAAATTCAGAGATAAGTCTGATTTGATGCTTTCAAAATATATGTAGTAACAAAATTTGGAGGGTATGTCTAAAGTAAAATATTTCAGTATATCACAGTTAATTTACTGTGCAGAGAAGTAGTAATAGAAAGTAAGGGGGGAAAAAAACTACTTAATATATTCTTTATGAGACAGCGAGCTATTTTTAATATTTCTGAGGAAAGGATATTAACACACCTCAAGGATGGTAAATGAAAAATAAGCTTAAGTGAAATGTCAAAGTCTGTAGGGACAGGTGAATCAGATGCCAGGCTGTTGGAGAAGTAAAGGTACTTTTTTTGAAACACTAGTGATATAATGAAAAACTGGACAACAGCAACAAATTCCCAACATTCAAACAGAAGAAGAAAGAAGATGCAAGAGAATACAGAACAGTCAGTTTGATGTTTGTACTCTGTAGGGTTCTAAAACAGATTGTCAAGTAGCAGGTTTGTTTGTGTTTAGAAAAGGATCTTGTTACCATGAGGGAACAAAGATTTGTCAAAAACAAGGTACACACACACACACACACACACACACACACACACAATAAATAATATAAATAAAAATATTTATATTAACAGTATATGTATATGTGAAAACCAATTTATTTCAATGTGTGATTAGATTTGATAAATTACACATATATTTTAGCAGTGTTTGGCAGCCATCACGATGCATGAAGGAGAAAGAAGAGGCAGGTATTTAACAGCTAATGTCTCCCTCTCCCACCTCTGAGTGCAATTGACTTGGAAGAGGAACTGCTGGTGATGACAAGCACAGAATTCAGTAGAGATGAGGAATTCAAATATTTCTTCTTTGCATAATCCTGCTCTGATTCTGTCAGCCCTTCTATGTTTTTCAAAATGCAACTGCTAAAATAAATGCTTTCATTGATCTTTACTTTTCCTTGAGGAAACCTGAGTTGGTGTGTTGCAGAATGGTGGTGGAGGTGGTGTGGCTATAGGCATAGTAAATACTCATTGTTTACTTGTTACCTGCCGGTATTATATATGAGTAATGCAAGGCTATGGCATCATAACCATAACACCAGCAGTCGTGATACCTGTTTTTCTTGCAATGTATACTCAACTATGTCTTTAACTAACCAATAACTTAATCGGATTGGAGGTTACTTCTAGTACCACACTAAATATTCTTAGTATACAGATAGTCCTCAACTTACAACCACAATTGAGCTGAAAATGTATGTTAAGTGAAAAAATTGTTTAAGTGAAATTGTTCCATTTTACGACTTTTCTTTTCACATTTGTTAAGCGAAACACTTCAGTTGTTACATTAGTAACATAATTGTTAAAGGAATAGAGGACTGGGTTCTCCATTGACTTTGCTTGTCAGAAGATCACAAAATGATTCCTGAACACTGCAACCGTCATCAATATGACTCAGTTGTCAAGCATCTGAATGTAAATCACATGACCATTGAGATACTGCAATGGTCATAAGTGTGACAAATGGTCATAAGCCACTATTTTCAGTGCCGTTGTAACTTCAACAGTCACTAAATGAACTGTTGTAAGTCGAGGACTACCTGTACTTCAGGTAGATGATTGCATTTTCAAACAACTCTTGCAGCTGACATTAGCTTATACACTTTAGATCCACGATGGCGAACCTATGGCACGCATGCCACAGGTGGCACGCGGGGCCATATCTGTAGGCACATGAGCGTTGCTCTAGGTCAGCTGCAGCGTGCATGCATGAGCTGGTCAGCTGATTTTCGGGCCTTCTGGGCCCACCGGAAGTCGGGAAACGGGCCGTTTCCAGCCTCCAGAGGGCCTCCAGGGGGGTGGGAGAGGCTGCTTTTGCCTTTCCCAGGCTCCAAGAAAACCTCTGGAACCTGGGGAGGGTGAAAAACAGGCCCACCAGTAACCTTTTTGCCGTCACGTGCCAAAAGTGGGAGGAGTGCGGGTGGCTTTATTTTATTTAATTTATTTAAAATAAATTATTTTATTTTTATTTATTTATTAATTATATTTCTATACCGCCTTTCTCCCGTAGGACTCAAGGCGGTGTACTACCAAGAAGAATATAGACATACAAACATCATTAATTGCTAATTAAAATTATTACTTAGTTTGGTCAATTAAATAAAACCCAGAATTAGATAACATTTTAAAAAACCATTCACATGTTCATATGTTTAGCCCCGCCTGTTGGAACATCAGGGTCTTGAGGGCAGGGTGTTGAGGCTGATCATATTTCCTGGAGCTTAATGTAAAATTCAACTAATCTTACAAACCATGATACCTGTGGGAAATTATATCTTGTAAAAAAGTAAAGATCTTGTAAGCTCTCTTTCTAATACTGGAATTTAGTGACCTCATCTTTTATAAAGAACATTAGAATGCATGATATTAGAATGCTAAAAGCAATTAGTCCGAATGTTACAGAGTTACCGGTATTTTATTTTTAATTACTTCTCTTCAAATTATGCGTATTTTGTAGCTTGCTCCCTTAGCTTTTGCTGTCTTTATTTCTCACTATCTTTTTTACTTGCTGGATATGAATATGAAAAAAGTGTGGGGATATTGTATTTCAATAATAATAAAACATTTTAACCAAGTTTTTAGTATTAAAACTGTCACATAATTTGAATGCAGCAATTGTAGGGGTTTGTTTAAAAACTTCTCAAATTAGTTTTGTTGATTCATTTAAAAAAAAATAGCACTTTTAATCCCAAAGATGCACTTAACCTATTATAATTATATTTTGTGAGTGCACTAGTTGTCTAACAGCAGAGAAATGTAGTTTATCTTGAAACTTGTTACCAAACTTAGGAAACTTATCCCTGGAAGTTTAATAGGAAGTCCAGAATCTGAAGTTTTTTTAAAAAAAATGAAACCTGATTTTTGAATAAAAAAAAATTCAAAACCCGATTCATTTTTGCAGGGTCATCATCTGGAAGGACAAACAGATAAACTGGTCAGTCCTTCTGAAAAAGTTTGCAACATTTCAAAGGAGGCTCCTACAGACATCTAAACTTCTCAAAGCCAGCAGCCCTTTCTGATATAAAAGGTGCTTTTTTTCCCCAAGAGGCAACTGGACTTTCTGTGGGGTTTTTTGAAGACGTTTTCACTTCCCATCCAAGAATTTTCTTCAGCTTCTTCAGAGGTGAAGAAGCTTCTTGGATGAGCCTAACCTCTTCAAAGAAAAACCAGAAAGTCTAGTTGTCTCTTTGGGGGAGGGGGAGAGGAGCACTTTTTGGGACAACCATGACCTGGATGACTGAGAATCTCCATAGACTTTCTGAGGCAAAGCTCGCAAATATCGTGTTAAATTCCAGCGCGTCCTCCTGGTCAGAGCATCAGGAGCCTTTTATACAAATCCCAGGTACCTGTTTGACTTCCTCTCTGTACTCAGCATTGAAAAGAAAACACCCCTCTCCCCCCCCCCCCCCCCCGCTTTGCCTTATCCAGGATTTTGTCTTCGCTCGAAGCCTTCATCCTCGAACCCAAAGACACTTTCTTTTTAGATCCTCCCTTTTCTCCTCCTCCCGGGGGAGGTCACGGATGTTTGGGAAAATATGTAGGTCAGTGGAGCATTTCCTGCACTTGTGCAAAAACAAGAGAAGCGGGAAGGCACCGTCGGGCGGGAGCCCTCCTTCAGCCGCCAACCCTCGGCAACTTTCTCTCTTGCCGCTCAAGGAAGCGAAGCCTACTTTATTTATTTATTTGGTTGGTTGGTTCCTGGACCGTGGGAGGCGATCCGACGGCGCTTTTGATGCCCGCGGTGACCCATTTCATCGCTTGCGTCTCGCCCCGCGGCTCTCGCTCGTCTCAGGCTAGAGATTCCGGCTGATTTTCTCCCAAGCAGCGGCCGCGGCCGCGAGCACCGGGGAACCTCCCGCTCCAGCCTCCCCCGCCTTACTACATTAAAATCCCCGGCGCTTCCCATTCCCGCTGGAAGCACGCAGGCCACGCGAGCGAGCAGGCGCGCGAGGCCCCCAGATGATCTGAGGAGAGCCGGGAGGCGCCAAACTGCGCCCAGCCGTCTTTACTCCCTCCCGGGTAAGGGTGGGAGCGCCTGAGCCGCTGCTGGGAGAATGTCCCCTTCGGGTCGCCGGGACAGCAAGTTTCAAGGCAAAACGCGGCTGCTGGAATCGGTGCGCCTGCAACTTAATGCTCGCCGAGAAGCCTGCGTTACCGGCAGCAGCAGCAACAGCGGGCGCCACCGCCACCGCCACCCCCCGGTGTCCAGCGTCCTCCTCGGGAGGCTCGCGGCCGTTTGCGCGTCTCTCCCGAGCTTCTCTTTCCGTCCCTCACGGGACTGCGCTGCCGGCGCTGGGAGGAAGCCGGAGCCCGGCATGCGGCGTCCCCTCACACCATGAGAAACAGCGGGCGCAGAAGTAGCCGCGGCGACAGCTCCACCAACAAGTCCGGGTTCAAAAAAGCGCCGGAGCCTCATTTCCCCGACGCATTGGCGTGCGCCAGAGAGCATTTACCCGGCCTTTGGCAAGAGGGAAAGAGCCGCAGAAGCTCGGGGGACAGTGGCCGTATCAAACTCGAGAGCGGCGGGGAGGACAGCCCGCGCACCCTGGTCGCCACCGCGGATAGCAGCAGCAGCGGCAGCAGCACCGGCGGCGTTTGGCGCCTCCTGGGCACACGCGCCCACCTCTCCTCCCGGCACGGGCACCTCAGGTAAGCCGCGCAGGCGGCGCTTGGCACAGTGACACAGATAAACAGCCGCCCAGGCGGCTCCCGGGACCTTTGGTCCACCTTTTCCGATCATAAGCATTGGGGGGGCACTCTGTCACCGGACAATTGCGGGGTACACCGCCATCCCGGATGCCCGCGACCGCCTTCCCATTGCATCTCCCCTGCAGAGTGGACCACGAATTGTTCTAGTTTGGAGATTGCCTTTGACTGTTAGCTCAGAAACAATAGGATGGTGATAGCTAGACCCTGGAGGATGCATAAGGAACCACAGTATTGTTGACTCATTTGACTGGGGTAGTGTAAGGTCACTTGCCTTGAGCAAAGGGTTGGACTAGAAGAGCAACTCTTCTAGCCCAGTGATTCTATCTTCTATTTATCTGTGCAAAACTCGAACCAACAAGTGTAGAGATTGAAAATTAACCGAATTGCTCATTTGAGTTACTCTTTAGTGCATAGCTTTTTTCCCCCTTTTTTCCCCCTTGCAAGGCTAATGCCAGTTTTGGATTGCACATTACAATTTAAATGTAACTCTTTAAAAAGATGGTAATAAAAAAGCTAGCTGTAGCTTTAGGCTGTAAGGCTTGATATGCTTAATATGCTGCTGGGCTTTCAAAAAGATCTGTCTGTTATTTTTTTGTTTTTGCAAATCCAGTATTCGCCAGTAGTTATCTAGTGTTTCTGATGCATTATATCCACCACAGCAGCCATGTAATGCAGACCAGTACGGTTACTATTATTATTATGGAGAATTTGGGTCAGACATAAAGTGGGAATGAAGAACTTCCTTTTTTAGCCTTTGTGACCACCAATGTTCTGAAGGCAAATTCAATCAAATAGGAACAATAGAATACTTGAAAGCTATGGCTGATTCAGGAGTGCCATTACAGTCAAGTGAACTTTCCTTCCTTTTCATAGTAACAAATAAGGAATAAGTTTCTAATAAAAGTAGATATTTTTTTAATTACAGGCAAGATATTCCAAGTATTAACTGTTAAAAAAGAATAAATGTATTACTGACATTATCCATCATGTTTACTGGAATTAAAGTAGTAGCATAGATTTGAAAAAACTGATAGATACTCGTGATTGAACTGCTGAAACTTTACCTTTAAGTCTGAATTTTTTTGTTTTGGATAACATTTCTGAAAGAAAAATGCCCATACATACCAGGCTAAATCCAGTATTTCATGAATAAACTTCAGCTTACACAATAGGACTGACCTACCTTTGCTCTTCTCTTTCCCTGCATACGTCAAATCCTTTCTAAGGCTCTCCCAAGTGCTTTGGAGCGTATTTGACACAACCAACTATTAGTTGTATCTATATGTCAGTTGCTTGAATTATGGCATTAGATAATAGGTAGTGTTTCTGATTCATTGCATCCAGTGGTGGGTTGCTCCCAGTTCTGTCCGGTTCTTTAGAACCAGTAGTAAAAGCGTCAGGAGGCTCCGCCCACCCAGCCGGACGTCATAATTGACAATCTGCACATGCACAAGGGCACTCATGTTGCAAACTGGTAATAAAGGTAAGTAGAACCCACCCCTGATTGCACCTCTTTCTAAGAGAAAGATTTTGTGGACTTACTGTCCAAATATACATTTAAGCATTTGTTTTTGTGATAGTTACCATGAATTCTGTGGCAATGTTATGAATAACATGAAGATGAACTACCAATATTCTCTTATAATCATAGGGTTGAAAGAGAACTTGGAGATCTTCTAGGTCAATCTCCTGGTCAGGAATCCTCATACCATATTGGACAAATGGCTGGCTGGTCTTTTCTTGAAAATTTCCAGTGATAGAGCACCACAATTTCAGGAGGCAGCCTGTTCCATTACTTCAGAGTTGTCACAGTTAGGAAACTCTGATATCTTGAACTTGATTCAAGTTTGGATTTTTCACTATAAGCTTCCTTCCATTGGTTTTTGTCTTATCTTCAAATGTCAGAAAATAAATCAATTCTCTCTTTCCTGTGATATCCTTTCATGTGTCAGAAGTGTATTATCATGTCTCTCCTTGTCATTCTCTTCTTTAAACTAACATACCAAGTTCCTTTACTTGCTGTTCATAGCATTTGACATCAGGCACCTTACTATCTTTGTTTGCCTTCTCTGAACTGTTTCTATTTGCTCAGCATCTTTTTGTATAATGATGGCATCCTTTTTTGATTCATTTCAGAAGTTTTCCATGAATAGGATCAAGATCTAAAACTGAATCAACTAAGGGCATGTATGGTATCAAATCATTATTTGTTGTTCAGACCGGAAGAGATACTTTGATGGCTAGAGCAGGGGTCTTCAACCTTTGCAATTTTAAGACTTGTGGACTTCAACTCCCAGAATTCCTCAGCCAGTTTTGCTTTGAAAAACACTGATTTAAATAGTGTTGCCTTCTTTATGAGGGAATAGCATGTTCTGCTCACATGTTCTGCTCGCTGTATTCTGTGGTTTTTAATTTATGTTAAGAGATATTAAAATTACATTTCCCAATGTAGAAACCTCTAACTTTCTTTAAGTTCAAGTCTCATCACTTCTGATAAACAGTCAGTTGGCCTATATATTTGTTTATGAAAAATTAAGTTTCACAAATGGCTCAAATAATATGTATTTGCATGATATAAATAATATATTAATGTCTTTAAAGGTAAATTATCTTTATAAGAAAGACAATATTGCATATTACAACTCTGCAATATGTACATGTTGAAATATTTGCAATATAATATTATAAAATAAAGTCTTATTTTATGTAGTGTATCTAAAGTCAGTCTGCAAAATGCAATTGCTTAAGCTGTAACCCTTGAACAATTTTCCAAAATATAACCCATGAAATTTAATGAGTCAATTTACTTTTGACTAGACCTGCATAGATTTGCACTGTAGAACCTCTAACCCTACTACTAGTACAAAGCTTCACTGAACTCACTGGTACTTTCTTCTCAAAGGATAGAAATAGATTTTAGAGGAAACATTTTATTTCAGCAGCATGCAGTATAGGTTTCTATATTTGGAGTCTTTTATAATTGGAGTAGGTGGTGTGATAGTTCAGTGGTTAAAGATGCTGAGCTTGTTAGCTGGAAAGCTGACAGTCCGGGTTTGAGATCTGAGTGCTATGCAATAGGGTAAGACTCCATTCTTTTCCCAGCTCCTGCCCACCTAGCAATTTGAAAGCATGCAAATGCGAGTAGATAAATAGATACCACTTTAGTGGGAAGATAAAAGTGTGTTTTGTACACTTTGGTTATGTTGGCTACATGACCACGGAAATGTCTTGCTGGCTTCCTTGGCTAAGAAACCAACCCCTAGAGTTGGAAACAACTGGACAGAGGAAACCTTTATCTTTACATATATTTGGAGTACAGGACAATAATAATAAAATCAAAGAAAATATTTCTACCAAATATTCAGAATTTAAAAATTTTTGAAATCAAAGCTAATGATCTTTCCAAAGATGGAAACATCATTAAACAAATTAATACCTAAGCAGTCTCTATTATTCCAGATGCAGCAGGAATGGATCAAGATGAAACTTAATAATGTGGATTGGGAGAGGAGAAAACTAATCAAAATGCACCATGCTTTGCAACCAAAAATTGATATTGATCATCTCTATTTGCCTAGAGCTTATAGGACCGTGATGGCGAACCTATGGCACGGGTGCCACAGGTGGCACACGGAGCCATATTGGTGGGCACGCGAATGTTGCCCTAGCTCAGCTCCAGCGCGCATGTGCGCACCAGCCAACTGATTTTCAGGCCTTCTGGTCCCACCGGAAGTAGGGAAACTGGCTGTTTCCGGCCTCTGGAAGGCTTCCGGGGGGGATGGGGAAGGCTGTTTTTACCCTCCCCAGGCGCCTAGAAAGCCTCTGGAGCCTGGAGAGGGGAAAAATGGGCCTACTGAGCCCACTGTGCCATCATGTGCCAAAAGCAGGGGGAAGTGTGGGGGGTCACGTGCGCATGTGTGGGAGGGCAGGGCGCATTGAATTATGGATGTGGGCACATGCACCCACGACCCCCCACATTCCCCCTGCTTTTGGCACGCGACGGCAAAAAGGTTAGCCATCATTGTTATAGGAGAAGCAACCTATGAAAGAAGAAAAGAATGGTCTGAATGACTACATTAAAAAGCCAAAAACTCTTATTGAAGAAGTCAGTCAAGGAAGGCTCTTGAAACAGCAAAGCTGAAGGCTGAATATAGAAAAGAGACAACTGAAAACCGATTTGTTAATTGGAAGAACAAGCCAATATTTAGTCAATACTTGAAAGATATAGAAAGAAAAGCCAATAAAACCCCACATGGAATTAAGATGAGAAGTGTTAAAGAAAGAAATTGAAGCTTTTATTATAGTAGCTCAAGAAAAAGCTTTGCTAATTAATTGCATGAAGATGAAAATTCAAACTATGACAAACAACAGCAAATGTTGCCTTTGTAGTAAAACAGATGAAACAATTGATTATTTGAAGAGTGGCTATAGTAAAATTTCACAAGCTGATTACAAGCTTCATCATGACAGAACTGCCAGAATTATTCACTGGAAACATTGCCAGTGGTTTGGATTTGAAGGTAGGAAAAACTACTGGGGCCATCAAGTTGAAAAAGTTTTGGAAAATGAGCAGGTTAATACCTTGTGGATCTTTAAGATTCAAACAGAACTGGCATCTTGTTCACAACATGCCTGATATAAGAGTCATTGAAAACAAAGTCTGGTTAATTGTTGTTGCTCTACTGGTGACTCTAGGCTTGAGGAAAAAAATTGGAAAACCCCCCCAAAATACTGGGATTCGCAGGTTGAAGCTGAATATTTATGAAAATATAAATCCATTGTATAGCAATTGTGGTTAGAGCCCTCAAAGTAATATTTAAAATATCTCCTCAATATCTCGAAATATTGAATTATCACACCTGAACATCCTAATTTTTCAAAAAAGCTACCCTGCTTGGACCTGCTATATTCTTAGATGCTACCTTAATAAATTTTAGGTCCTTGGTTTGGACTTAAATCATTAAATTTCTACCAGTCCTACATTGTGAATTTATCTGTACATTACAGTTTTTGTTGAAAAGAAGAAAGTATGGGTAGAAGATGTGGCAATTCCAGGAAACAGTAGAATAGAAGACAAATAATTGAAGAAGATCATAAAGTGTCAAGATCTGAAAACCAAAATTGAAAGATTAGAGCATAAACCAGGTGTGGTGGTCCCAGTTGTTATCAGCACACAGGCTGCCATAACAAAAAATATTGGATGGCATTTAGAAAATATGTACATTGGCAACATTTCCACATGTCAATTACAAAAGGCCACACTTTGGATCTGCACATATATGCTGATACGTTATGACATTCTACTTTTTTGGGAAGAACTTGATGTGTGTGAAGGCTAACAGCAGTTAAAAAACTAGTAGCTGTGATTTCACAATTTTGTTTATGTAATAGTAAATCACCACCAATCAATCGCGAAAGGCAGCTTTACTTGGAACAGCTTACATCTTATAGTAATACCTTTGATACCATCAAATATCGTCTATTGCAGATCCTTGAGAAGGTGTCAATAGGTGGATAAAATTCCAAATCTGGTCTAAATATCTCACTGACTATGCAATGAACCATAATCATAGTAATAATTGCACAGGCTGGCTACAAACAATACCATGACAATGAGCAACAATGGTGCTTTGGAATATCTGCAAGAAATAGCATTTGCTTGGACTTCCAGTCCAGTTCCACACTGACCAATTCAGAAAACTCTTTCCAGATTTAAGCTTTTTGAATTTACAGACAAGGAACTGAGTTTATATGACTCCTGGATTATGGGGAGTCCTGGAATAATCCTTCAATATCCTCCATACAATGTTGGTCTGCAAGGAGTCTCTGGAGCAATGTTCCAAAGTAGCTGGGTGAGTTGACCATAAGATGGGAGATGGACTGGAGTAATTTTGTTGTTGAAAAAATAGCCATTTTGGAATTTAGTTTTCAAATGGATAGTAGGTCATGGCTTTCACTACTCAAATATTTTAATTGTTATTTTTACTTAGCTAAAAGAGATTATTTTCAGTCATAGCCTGTTACTTCTTTTGAAGATCTGCATTATTTTGGGACATTGTTATTATTGAATGAAGAGGAGAAGGGTTGCTGGAGCTAAGCTAAAATAAAGAACTGTGGACGATTTTTTTCTTTCTAATGTTGATGGAAAAATGTAAAGATTTGAAAAGTTATGGTTTTATTTTGTTATTTTCATGAATTCGCCACCTCTATTTGAGATTTTTAGTTATAACTTGCAATTTAGGATTGCTTGTTGTGGTTGGCTAAAATCTTCCAATTTTAATGGTTTTGATTGGCCAAGAGATAGCAGCTGATCTACAAAAATATTTATTCTTTGACCACAAGAGGGAGCAAAAAAACAGAAGATGAAGCAATATCAAAGACATCTAAGCCAGATGGAGATTGCAAAAATTATTTTGGAGGAGTATTTAAAAACAACAGTTCACTTTATAAATCAATTATATTCCAAAGATGTCATGAAAGAGGAGCAAAATGAACAAATTACTCGAGTAATTAAAAGAAGATGAGTAATCCAGAGATGCAACCAAGTGCAGAAAGTTATCAAACCACTAAGGCTACTGCACAAGAAGTTGACAATATAAAGAATTTAACTGTAATTTTGGGATATAAAACTGACACCAACAGTGCCCACTTTGAAAATGGTTTAATTACAAGTCTCCCAATTCATTTGAAAAATACATTTGCCTGTAAGCAAGAACTGTTGGGACCCAAAAACAGGCAAAATAACAGAAAATGAAGTACTCTGAGATTTTGTAATTCAAAGAAACACCCGCCACAATACATCCACAGCAATTGTCAATAAGAAAGACCAAAAAAACTCTGAACAGCGAACATGGCAATACCTGCAGACAACAGAATAGAAGAGAAAGTACTAGGGGGGAAAATCACAAAATAAAAATATAACAACTGTAGCAAAATAAAGCAAAAATAGTACCAATAGTAATAGGTGCCTTGGGTGCAATCATCTGGAATACCACTGGAACATCATTAACATTGATAAAATTACCATCAGTGAATTGCAAGTGGTAGCTTTACTTGGAACAGCCTACATCCTGCAATGATAATTTTAATAGGACGCAATAGGTGGATAAAAATGCCACATCTTGTCTAAACATCTAGCTGACTATGTGAGCAACAATACAAAATATACACCTACCATTTAATATTTCTGTAATGTAAAAGGCCTGAAATGTTCCTTATTTCAATGTTTCAAGTTTTGATCTGCATTTAAAGCACTTAGTCTGACAACTCAACCCTAGAGTATTCATTTGTCAATTTCAAAGGAAATTACCTTTATTTCATTTTTAGGGACAGAATATAGCTTGAATGGTTCTCTCTGTAAATCAATTCAAGTTCTGTAGAGATATTTTTTATTTATTTGTTTTTCTAATCAGAGAAAGCATGCTGGGTTGCTATGAATCAAAATATAGATCCTGAAGCATGGAAGGACCAATATAAAAAGTTATTGAGGATCTGACTACACATCTATTCTGCACGATTACCTATTATTAATGGAACACACAGGAATTATATTATTTCTTCATTTTATTATAGCAAATATATTATTTCTTATCATTCTTAAAACATACAGATTAATATTTTATTCAAACAATCTCTTATAACATAGAGCCAACCTAAAAGGGATAACATTGATGTGTAGCAGCTCAGATTATTTCAGTCAGTTTTCAGAGGCTGACTGTTTCTGTATTTCATTTGCAATCTTAATGTCAGCTTCTAGACAGATTTTATTTAAAGTAGGCACTTCTATAGATCAGTCACTGTATCTCAGTTCAACCGCAGGATTGCTATTGTGGAAAAAAAATAAGAGGAGGAAGCTCCAATAAGCTGCTTCAAGCTCCTGAAGGAAAGGTGATATTAATCTTATTCGGTAAACAGTGAAACATCTACACAACATCTTCATATTTTACTTATTAGCTCATACATACATTAATGGGAATCATGTGTTTAGGCAGAGATGAGTTTAAGAAAGACCTGGAACAGAAGTACAAACTCCGAAGATGCAGTTATCTCACCTGATGTTTCACATACATGCAATTTTTCAAAATTTGAAAGTAATTTTTTTATTTTATTCTTATTTTACTTATTTATTTTCTTATTTCCCTTTTTAATATAAAATAAAAATAAAGTTTTTTTAATTTTAAAAATAAGTTTTATTTTTAACTTTTTAACTAACTCCATGATTCACCTCTGTATAGAGGTAGTCCTGGAGTTACGACCACAATTGAGCCTAAAATTTCTGTTGCTAAGTGAGACATTTGTTAAGTGAGTTTTGCCCCATTTTATGACTTTTCTTGCCACAGTTGTTAAGTGAATAAGTGCAGTTGTTAAGTTGGTAACAGTGTTGTAAAGTGAACTGGTTGCCCCATTGACTTTGCTTCTCAGAAGGTTGCAAACTATTGTAACACGACTCTGGGATACTGCAACTGTCATAAAATATGAGTCAGTTTTGAAGCATCTGAATTATGATCATGTGATGATGGGGATGCTGCAATGGTCGTAAGTGTGGAAGACGGTCATGAGACCCTTTTTTCAGGGACTTTAACTTTGAACAGTCATTAAACCAACTGCTGTAAGTTGAGGACTAGCTATACTTGGTTTCAAAACAGAGGGGAACTTTTCAAGAAGCTGTGTGTTTATCCAGTGTGAGAGATTTAATAGCCAGGAAGCAAACATTTATTTATTTATTTATTTTAAAAATAACATTTCTTGTGTACTCAAAGTGTTTGACCCATTAACAATTTAGGACAGATTAATTAATGTCCTTTGCATATTAATCTGCTTTAGTTGATCTCAATGGAAAAATATCTCCATGGAAATAAGGGTTTCTTTCGTTGTTGCTAAAGAGCTATACAAATACTATTAGGAAGGCTTCTTTCATTATCTTAAAACATGATAAGGTTCAGATAGGGAAATGGCAACTAGGAATCTTTATAGATCTGAAATTCCAGAATGTCAGGGATAAAGAAAAACCCCAGTGTATACAGATGACCACTGCTCATAATTACTACTCATGAAAGAAATGGGTAGATCATAGAAGACAGGTGAGGATCATGGGATCATTTTTAATAAATATTTAACAAAAATCAATTGTGTGGACACTAATTGCAGTTTCATAAGCTACCTAAACTTATATACAACATAATGAGAAAGAATATTCATGTATGCCCAGTCTCTATTTGTGTATTGATTTTTCTTTTTAAATGAGAAAGAAAAGCTGTTGTTCAAAACAGGAAATAGAAGTAATTTCACATGATTGTTTTCAACGATAAGGTACGTTATTAAATATGTTTATTTACTTCAGAGCACCTTCCACAATGGGTGGATTATGACTCCCTTAGTATTCATGTAATTGGTATGATTCCTAAAATCCACCTCTTTGGGACCCATGTTGTAATGGTGTGACTATATGAAGAGGTACAGGTATATAATGTGCAACCAGTACAAAACAAGCGTGGATTAGGTAGCTGTTATGCTAGGAGTGTGGATGCTGCCTTGTACACAATTTGTAGTGAGATTATTAATCCATCTAGCTCACTTCCACTTACACTGTTGTAAAGCAACTTCCTAATCAGCATTTCTTTTCCATCCTACTTCCTATCCTATGCCCCTTTGACTGTAAAACATTTTACATTCAAACATGTGCTGTATCAGTCAACTATAGTTTTCCCACCCATTTATATCTCATGTAGTACAAGTTACTTAAAATCAATAATAAACATAATGGGTGTTGAATTATATCTTGGTACTCACTTTGAGATAGAATTGAAAATGCCAGAATGTTGCCTCAGGACTACGGTATTTTTTGATGGAAAAAAGGTACATGACTTTGTGTTTCAGGCTTTTGTGGTTTTAATCTTAACTTATCACATGCCTTATTTCTGTCTACTACATAGGTAGTCCTCAATTTACAACTGTAATTGAGCTCAGAATTGCAGTCATAAGTCATGCTGGTCATTAAGTCGGTCATCATTAAGTCCTTCTTTGCAGCAGTCGTTAAGTGAACATGGCAATTTTTAAGCAAATCCATTCTCCACAATTGGTGTTTTTTTGCCAGAAATCAGAAATAAATGCTGGTTTTCCAGCACAAAACATTGTAAATTGTGGTTACGTGAACACATTTTTTCCAATGGCTGTAAATGTAGAATGAATGCTGAAAATGCAATTATATGACTCTGGATGTGTGTGGCTGTCAGAACTTTGAATCTGGTGTGACAGTACCTTTTGGGGGTCTGTTGTAACTTTGAACTGTTGCTAAGTAACAGGTTGTATGGTATAGGATTACTACCTATATCATACACTGGGAAATGGTATGCTGATAATCACTTGGATTGTGTTTATTAAATATATTTTTTTATCTGAATGAACGTTATAAGCTTCTGCATTCAACTTCCAGTGCTCAGTTTCATCATGGGACGTCCAGGCTGAAAATGTACAGTAAGAAACAAAATAAAAGTGATCTGCAGTGAAAAAAAAGTTTGAAAAAGAATGAGACAAATAAGACTCCCTTGTTTGATCTCCAGCTTTGTGTCAAAAGAATTTAGTTCTAACATTTCTTATCAGACCACAGAAATAGTGAGACCTGAATATTAATTACTCATACTTTTCAGATTTCAAATCAGTTTAGTTTAAGAGAAATTCAGTGGAAGAAATTGTTGGCTACCACTATCAACATAAGACTTCTTTTACCTAATCATATTTTTACAGTAACATCAGCTGGGGTTAGATGCAGTGTGAAATCAATAATTGATTTATTTCTCTAGTCCCAGTACTTTTTAATTTTTACATAAATTCAGTGATCTCATATTTTAACGTGGGTTCATCCATTGGCCAAGAGGCATATTCCAATCTTTCTTGATGCCAATGATACAGTTATCCTCTGTCATAGGGCTGAGAAAAGTCTTAAAAGAACTCACACACTATTGTGAAAACTAGATGCTGCTAGTTAATTAAGTACAAGAAAACAAAAGCTATAACCCTTGTTAGGAAAGTAAAAGAGCATAAATTAGTCAATCAATGACCTCAAAATATATAATCCAGACCTTTCACTATTTAGGCATAACCTTTCATGCAACTGTGAGATGAGAAGCACATCTACTTATCTATCTCAAGTGGAGTCATAGAGTTATTTCCTTGTACTTAATTTAGGATAGATACTATGAGATTCCTTATTTGAAAAATCCCTGCCCCTGTAGCTCTCCAGCAATTGACTTAGAGTAACTTTATTGTCACTTTAAATGTACACTAATTGGCATACATTAAAATAAAATTTCATTGCATACAGCTCTCAGAGGGTCACCTCCTCCAATATACACTACATAAACATGACAAAATAAATACAAAATTATGCATATATCCACATATATTATATGACACAGAGAAACAACACAACCTAGTCCCGTAATGGTGAACCTATGGCACGCGTGCCACAGGTGGCATGCGGAGCCATATTGGTGGGCACGCGAGCATTGCCCTAGCTCAGCTCCAGCACGCGTGCACACGCTGGCCAGCGGATTTTTCGGGCCTTCTGGGCCCACCGGAAGTCGGCAAATGGGCTGTTTCTGGCCTCCAAAGGGCCTCTGGGGGATGGTGGGGAAGCCTGTTTTCGCCCTCCCCGGGTTCCTAGAAAGCCTCTGGAGCCTGGGGAGAGCAAAAAGCAGGCCAAGCAGGGGGACCAAGGTGGGGGGCTTATGCATGAATGCGCGAGGGGCAGGGCGCATAGAATTATGGGTGTGGGCATGCACGTGTGCGACCACCCCACACTTCCCCCGCTTTTGGCACGCGATGGCAAAAAGGTTAGCCATCACTGGCCTAGTCCATCTAACCTAATCAAAGTCTAGCCTACAATCAGTCCTCGCACTTACAACCATCACAGCTTCCTCGCGTCACATGATCAAAATTCAAATGCTTGGCAACCAGCATGTATTTATGAGGGTTGCAGCATTTTGGCTCATGTGTTCACCATTTACAACCTTCCCAGCCAGCTTCTAACAAGCAAAAATCAGTGGGAGAAGCCAGGTTCACCTAATGACTGCATGATTCACTTAACAACTGCAGTGATTTATTTAAGAACCATAGGGAAAAAAGGACAATAAAATCAGGTATGACTTACTTAACAACTGCCTTGCTTAGCAATGGAAATTCCGGGCCCAATTTTGGCCATAAATCCAGAGCTACCTGTATTGAATTACTTTTCAAAATACACTGGCAAATAATTTAGATTTTGTGGACCACTGAGAAGGACCTTTGGCCACACTTTTGAAAAATCTTGTATTAATGTTATTCATTCAATAGCTGGATTTTGTGTTGCAGCTACAAAAAAAATAATCTCATTATTTGACACATGGGAACCCCTGCCAAATCCAGGGCACCACTTAGACTGTTAAATGTCCCATTTTGTTCCTTCTGTAATATAAAGTATATATAATTTTATTTTGTTACATTTTATTACGTTTGTTTTATTACATTTTATGGACCATTTTAAATATACCTAATAAGCAGTATTTTACCTTACTCTGCAACAGTTTTAATTATAGGTCACAGCCGGGTGACATGTTTTGAATATTTCATGGACGTCACACCTTCTCTTCTGATTATTTCCTATATATTTTATTTGTTCTATTGTTCACTGTATTATAATTTTCTGCCGCTTTGACTGGTCCATTGTAAACAGAAAATAAAATATTAATTACTTAGCAATTACTATTACAAACTAAATAGTCTTCTGTTTAGAGAATTGGAAGCTTTTCGAAGAAGGTGAGTTCATTTTTAAAAAAGTGCAATACAGTAGCTACAACTTCGGTCATTGTATTGTTGTCATGGTAATACATTGGTCAAACCTGAAGTGGGAAAATATCCTTACTGTGCTATGCTTTCTGGAAGCAAGATATGAAGAAAAATACATAATTACTATTAAAAAAATGTTTTCCTGTTTATCACTGATGTCAGTCAGTGAACACACAGTTCTTTGTTTATGAAGGGACATTTTTGCCTACACTATTTGTCTACCCTGGATGGAATTGATTGCTGCTGCCTAAGCAATTCAGAAATCTAGATTATGGGAGGGTGTTGCTTGGTGCAAATGTGATTATGAAGGAGTGTCTAATTTTGAATGTTTCTAATTGTGATCTTTTAAATATTGGTGATTTTTCTGGGTTCATAAATATCAAATAATATTTTCCTGTCAAATGATTATTGCTGAATACAGGCTACCAGAAGCAGGATATTGGGGGAGAGACAAAATTATACCGATGCTGTTATCTTCCTGGGAAACCAGAATAAAGGCCAGTGTGTGACAATCTTGCAGTGACACACATTGCGTTGATTATTTAGATGAGAAGGATAAAATTGATTGTAACGTGGAATCCATTAAGGAGTGGCATGATGAATGATATTTTTATATGTCTTCCAAAGTCACAAAGTTTTGAGATGGGCGTCTACATATATGGCTTAAATAGAATAAAATAAATAACTTTATTTCTGGTACAAATGGTGTATAACAGAAAGAAAGGCTAAATTCTGTATGCTTCTTCTTGGATGAATCTTCCTTCTCCTTTTTGGACAAGATGCTAATATGTGGAGTGGTGCTGCCCAGAAGTGTCTTAACCATGTATTATAAATAATTCTGTTTGGGAAATGCCTAAGATCAGGGTCTATCCTACAACTCAAATAAGAAGAACACATGTTAAGTGTAACATTAAGTAATGCCAAACTTTATGTTGTTAAATGTTGAAGAGAGAGACTGAGACTCAGAGAGCAAAGTTTACTCCAAATCCTGTTCAAGTACAGGTGGTCCTAGGTCAGTGATGGCTAACTTTTTTGCCGTTGCGTGCCAAAAGTGGGGGGAACATGGAGGTGTTGCGCGTGTGCGTGCCCACACCATAATTCGATGCACCCCACCCCCCACGCATGCACACGCAACCCCACGGCGCGACCCCCGCTTTTGGCACGGTGGGCCCGGTAGGCCCGTTTTTCACCCTCCTCAGGCTCCAGAGGCTTTCTTGGAGCCTGGGGAGGGCGAAAACGGCCTTCCCCACACCCCGGAGGCCCTTCGGAGGCCGGAAATGACCTGTTTCCAAACTTCCAGTGGGCCCAGAAGGCCCGAAAATCAGTTGGCTGGCATGTGCATGCGCACTAGAGCTGAGCTAGGACAACACTTGTGTGCCCACAGATATGGCTCCGCGTGCCACCTGTGGCACCCATGCCATAGGTTCGCCATCACGGTCCTAGGTTAATGACCAACCCGTATTTCTAACCATTGCAGTGCCATGAAATCAAGATTTGCAACCTTCCTGGCTGGCTTTCCACAAGCAAGTTAATGAGGAAACCATTAGGAAGTAACAGTCATGTGAAGTTTTCACATAACAATTTTCATCATTTGCTTAACAACAATAACCAGGATTTCTAGAATATAGAACGTCCGTCACTAAGTGGCCCAGTCATGGGACATCATACTTATTTTCATTTTGCTTAGTGATGGAAATTCTAGTTCAGGTGAGTCCTATTCAGTCCAATCAAATCAACAAACTTAGAATCTCTGAAACTGGCCTCCTATGGGATAAAAAAATACCCAGAAAAATTTAACCAAAACTGTATAGGTACCTTATGGTGGATATCTAATACATATCCAACACACCTTCCTCCTTCTACATTCCCCATAACAACAACCCTGTAAGGTGGGTTGGGCTGAGAGAGTGTCTGGCCCAAAGTCACACAGATGGATTTCATGGTTACAATAGGACTTGAACTCACAGTTTCCTGCTTTCTAACCTGGTGCCTTAACCACTACATCAGACTGGCTCCCATATCAACTTGCTGTGTGTGGATTGTGTGTTATAAGACTAATAATGTTGTACTGTGATATATTAATTTAGTATTGTAGTGTTTTCATTGTTCTTGCGATTATTTGCTTTTTACCATGGACAGTTGTTCAAATTGCTTTATTGTATACTGTTATAAATAGCCAAAATTTGCTGCAATCACACATGTGATAAATGTATAGAATTTTTCATAACTTACCAGCAAAATCCCAGTGGCATTTGCAAATATACAGTAATAGTAGTTCCTATAGTGTGCTTTACAGCAAGCTTTTATGTCATAAAAAGTACACCATGTGTGCTATGTTTATTTATGTTGCATTTAGTTTAATGAATGATGTGAGAGTATTAGTTTTAAGAAAAGAATTATTGTAGGTTTGTTACATTAAATTTGCATAATTTAGTCCTGGCTTATATAATGTGTAGTAGCTCCAGGTATATTTTGTGACCTAAACAAAAAGCAGGCAACTGTGGCTCCATATTTACTTGGGAATTGCACCAAGGCACTGGCATAACAGGACTTTGATGTCATCTCAGGACTTCCACGATCAGATAATGATAGTTAGCTTTAGGGAAGCTAATGACTTGTTGCATAGAACAAAACCATTCAGTTTTTAATTAAATTGATTTTTAAAATAATATGTGTATGTCTCTGAAAATGAGAAATACATCTTTATGTCTTGAAGTCTATTGATCTGTGGAGTAATGAACGAAATATTCCATTTTCAACAAATTTATACTACATACCAACACATTCACTGATAAAGTGTGTGTGTGTGTGTATGTGTGTAGGGGTATTTGTGATCATCCACACACTTCTAATCTTTCTGCCTTCTCTCTCCTAGCTTTGCATATATCTATATACATATTTGTATGAATGTGCATGCACATAAACTTGATCTCAGAAGACTTCCTTTAAAACATTTCCTTTAAAAACATTTAAATTACATGACAAGCAGTCTCTTAATATAGATCATTATTTAGCTTCTGTTATTATTTCTGTCATAATGGAACACAAGAATTACCTGCTACTTGTACAGTTTTTCTGCAACAAATTAATCAGCCTTAATTACCAAATCTGCTGAATCAAGATAGAATACAATAGGTTTACTGAGGTTTACTTTCGATTTATATTTTAAAGTGAATTTTCAGTATGCTTGGACAGGTTTCCTTTGCTATTTAAATCTAATTTTACATACTAACATTTTGGGTAACTGATTGCCTTTTTATTTGATGATAATATATCTTATTATCTGAAAATATTCAGAGTAACATTAACAATAAGTAATAAGATGAACAAAACTCACTTTCCATATTTTAGCCATTGTAGTTTCTGCTTAACCAAGATTGTCTGTCTTTCCTTTCCTTTTGAAAGATAAACTTGAATAAAAAGAAATCTGGTAACAAGACTCACTTCAGGAAACACACCGAAGGAAAAAGCTTCCTTCTTTCTGCCATTCACACCGTGGTCTGCACACAAATAAAATAAAATTATAAAATAATATACAAGTCAAACATAACTTACAAGGATGGCCTACAGGTAACGTAAAAGGTTCAAGCACTTACTTACAAAGGCCAACTGAGGAGCTGTGAATCCAACTAGAAGTCAACTCCATTAGAAAGCTAAAATTATTTTGACTTGAATTGTGTTTTATGTCAGGCTCTTGCAATCTGATTATTTTGTCCTTTCCTTCCTTATTGTTCAGGAATATAGGGAGGCATCCATTTGAGCTACTTCTGAATGTTATCTTGTAGTTCTGGACTTTAAAAAATGCTTCATCCCTTTTTGTGTAGGCAACAATTTATGCATATCACCATTAAGGTAATCTTCTATACTTTATACAAGAGCTTTCTTGGAATACTTTTTGTTTCTATACATTTCCACATGTTGTTGAATGTGGTTTGTTTTCTATGTTTCCCAACAATGGTATGTGACCTATAGGGAAACCAATGTAAAGTATGCAAGGATTGATGCATAAAATTGCAACGTTGACTGATATTGATTAGTTCAGACTTGGTGTGATATTAATCTTTACTGGGTGTTTTTTTTGTTTTTCTTCCAGAACAATCATAAAGCAAATCAGACTTTAATGTAATCATATTTCAAAGGAAAATTGGGAAATATCCCAAGAGAACATCAATATTAATTATAAGGAAAATATGTGTTACGAATATCAGAGTTTACACTACAGTATAGGGATTCCCAGTGTAATATTGAAGGGAAGTTAATTTTGTCTTTTTTATATAAATTCTTGGTTTCTTTTTAGCAATAAAAATAACTTTGCTTTTTCTCTAAGCAATGTCATATGCTAAATAGTAAAAGAATAGTAAGATTATCAAGAAAGCAAGTAATAGGAATTTTGTCTAATCTGAGAAAGCCTGTTTTTATTATCACAGATTAGGTAAAATGTAACATTTTAAAGGCATATCTTAAAATAAATTCAAACTTTGGATGTGCTACAGGCCTTATGCAGAGTTAAAATGTGTAAATGGTTAACTTAACTAAACTTAACAATAGCAATAGCACTTAGGCTTATATACCACTTCATAGTGCTTTACAGCACTCTCTAAGCCAGGGGTGTCAAATTCAAGGCCCGGGGCCTGGATCTGGCTCATGTGGTACTTAAAGCTGGTCCACAGGGCTGCTTGGAAACACTTAAGGACCTGCCAGCAAAAACAGAGCTCAGAAGGGCTGCGTGCGGCCCTCCTGAGCTCTGTTTTCACTGGCAGAGGGTTGTAGGAGGTCATTGCAGCCAAAAACAGAGCTCTCATCAGCAGTTGGCAGCACTCCCAAGCTCCGTTTTCGCTGGCAGAGGGTTTCAGGAGGCTGTCGCAGCTGAAAATGGAGCTCGTGAGGGCTGCAGGCAGCACTCCCAAGTCCAGGTGCCCCCAACAGAATGATGGCGAGCTGGCCACACCCACCCCAACCTCACTCACTCTGGCCCCCCAAGGTCAAACACAACCCTGATACGGCCCTCAATGAAATCGAGTTTGACACCCCTACTCTAAACGATTTACAGAGTCTGCATTGCCCCCAGCAATCTGTACAAGATGGCCAAGTTTTGTTTCTCTCAACAATATATTGCCTGAGATATTACGTCTCAAAGTTGCTGAATCCTCAGAGTCATACTGTAGAAGGCTGCGGTATGGGGTCACACAAATGACTATATCTCCGCAAGTATTGCATCGGCACACGGAACACTTTACCAATGTTCATCGAGATGTGTGTGCATGTTCACACGAAATTTCATCAAAATCCGTGATGAAAAAATCCAAGCACTTTTCTGAAATCAGACCACTTGATATGGAATAACCCTTGTTATTTATCTGTTTCCTGCCTTTATTTTTTTTACAAATAACTCAAGGTTGCGAACATGTCCACATACCTTCTTCCTCTTATATACATAAAATACGATTTTTAAAAAAATAGGCTAACTACTTCTGTTTATATTTGAGAAAGCTACTTATGCATGTCTTCTGGAAGTCCTGCTCTTTCAATAGAGATAATTCAGTCTTAGGTTAACAGTGTCCATTCTGTAATTCAAGTAAAACATCTGGCACGATAGTATAGTTTATGGTTTGGCACAGCCAGTCTTCCTTCCGCATTTTGCACTATCCTTATTTTAATCCTTGATCTTTTATTTGGCAAAATAAAATTACTTAGTTATTATTGCCATTGATATCTTTGTTTTGATTCTTATTGGAACCATTTGTCCCCAGGACAAATACTTTTTCCAAAAGAAAAAAACACATTAAAGGTATTCTGATTTTGATATTGTGGATTTATTTAAGAAATAATAAAGATTACAGGGTCTTTAAAAGAAAAAAAATACTTTTGTTATTAAATTCATTTGTTTAATAAATAATAAATAATTTGATTTTTTCAAAATCCAATATGATACAAAAAGACTTGAACTTGTGGAATAAGATTTTCCCCACTTGTACTAGCCCTTGATTTCAAACTATTCATTTAACAATGATTGAAAGTGAAGTTGGAAAAATGTTAAAATATGAAGCTTCTGTACCATTTTTATAACATGTGTTTGACGACTGCTCCATGCCTGATAGTGATGATTAGTTATTTTCTCACAATAAAGCATAAAACCAATTTAATGTGATTACAAAAACTAAGATAAACATAGTAAGAGACATATAGTTAATAAAACTAATACCAAACTATATACTGATGGGCATAAATAAGCCAGTAAATATTTCCAGTCTTAAATCCAAAACTCTGTTACAGCAATTATGGTAGCATACATTTACCCCGTTTTTAGATATTTTTGGAGGGTTAGTTGCTAATAAAGAAAACAAATTCAATTGACCTAAATGATTAATTAACAAGGTTGTCATTAGATGCAGATGCCAGATGACACAGAGGAAGCACAACAATGCATGCAATATTATGAGTCAATACAGGGATATTACCTTGACCCAATACAGCGACTTTAAACTTTCTTTCCAAAACCCTAGGTAGCAGAACACTGTCCTAAGCAAAATAGATTGATTGATATTAAAGAGAATGTAGAAAGTTACCATACAGGCCACTTTACAAAGATGAGGAACTTTACTCCTCTATCTTCTAGACCCAAGTGAAGAGCAGGTTACTTTAGAGCTGCAGGGGCGCAGTGGTTAGAGTGCAGTACTACAGGCTACTTCTCCTGACTGCCGACTGACTGCAATTTGACAGTTCAAACCTCACCAGGCTCAAGGTTGACTCAGCCTTCCATCCTTCTGAAATTGGTAAAATGAGGATTCAGATTGTTGGGGGCAATATGCTGACTTTCTAAACCACTTAGAAAGGGCTGTAAAGCGGTATATAAGTCTAAGTGCTATTGCTATCAGTAAAGTGGCTTTCTTAAATCTCAGTGACAATAACCATTGTGGTGAGAAACAAAATGATTTAAATGGTTTGGGAGGAAAATGAAGATATGGTTGAATTATCAAAAGATAATGAATGAAATGATGTTCAGATGTGGGAGAAGCAAGGATAATTTACAAGGATAGAAAGGTATGGGGAAGCATAACGAACGGTGTTGGAGTAAATTAGATTTAACTATATTTTCTTTTCTTTCCCTCCAAGTTTCTTTTGCCTGCTGTTTCTCACTCTTATTCTGACTTGGCGTAACATTCTTTATCCTGAAACAGAACGGTATGATAGATTTCTACTACATGTATACACGATTAATTAGATTAATTAATTAAAAATATACCCTATTTTTAAAACAACTTGATCTTTTAAAAGTTTTCACTTTTATCCATAGTGTTTTTGAATATATGTGGTTAAAGTCTTTAGATGGAAAAGTTATCAAAAGGAAATATAAAATGAGTGGGAAGAAAAAAATTAGGCATTCAGTCAGTATGGCTCACTAATAATATCCAATATGGAAAAATAATAGAAACTTGGCAACCAGGGAGATAATGAAGGATACCAAGTCATACAATGTGTAATTTCTGAACAAAATTTGGTTATGATATTGATGAGTATGCAGGAATACTTGATATTAAAAACAGCCATAGGAATTTTATAAAGGAATTTTATTTTATAAATAAAATTCATAAAATTTTATACGCTTTAAGACTGTAATTGTTTCCCAAATATATGAATTCATGTGTCACATGAATAGATAAATTTGTTGGATTAATGAGGATGTCTGTGAGCCAGCATGTCCACCTTTAGTACAAGATTTCTAAGAGACAGATTTATCAGGCAAATGTGTTGTGTTGTAGATATAAAACTGAAGACCCAGCACAAGACTGGTGTCAGGGTTCCAACCAACTCTGACTTCACTCAATTCGCGCCTCGCCTCTGACCCTGTTTTCCCCTCTCCCCAAGGTGTGTCAGCTGGCTTGGTAATAGCCAGAGTGCTGATGTGACTTCATCTCCTGGTATTAGAGGTTCTTGTAAACAGAGACTACCTTCTGCTATATCTAAGATGTTGACATCTCCTCCATTGCATTTTAACATCTGAGGGCAAACTGATTCAAAGTGAGCTGCTTTGATAACAGAGTTCAAAGAAAATAGGGTATTTGTCCACAGGGTATAATGCAGGGGTGGGTTCTACTTACCTTTACTACCAGTTCGCAACAGGGCCGTGCACGCTTGTGCTTTGCTTATGTGCACGTGCGCTCTTCTGCACATGCGCAGAAGCGTTGTGATGACGTCGGGGTCGGTGGGTGGAGTCTCCGTCCAGTTTTACTACTGATTCTATAGAACAGGTCCGAACCGGGGCAACCCACCACCGGTATAATGGAACAAAAAAAAAATTATCTCAGGGCATTTAGAGGAGCAGTCAGTTCTATCAAACATAACTGGTCTGACATGTCCACTACATGATTGAAGCCATACCCGTTTTTGGTCATAAAGGGATTAATGCTTTGATTGTTTGGGTATACTTGCCATTTTTTATACTGTTGACACTCCTATGAACGTCTCTATACCTGCAGCTAATTCATTTTTGCCAAAGTGGGATGAAAGTAGCGGGGATGGTATACCATTTATAGTACATATATAGCATGCCAAATTTTAGTTTGATGCATTCAGGAGTTTCATTACAATAAGTTTTTGAAATATTCCTCTGGTATCTTTTTTAATGTAGAAATAGCAGTGAAGCATCATCCTAAGTATTGAGCAAAGAGTCCAGATTTTGCTGCTATAGTGCAGAAAGTGCTCCTCTCCAATTTAAAAATAAAAATGTTTAAAAACAAACCTCTTTCCTTTTTTAGACTGCACAGCCTCTGCATTCTGTGTAGTTTAATTTAGTTTGGTCTATAGTATGTATAATCTGTCTAAACATTTTATTTTTATCATAATTTCTGTATCTCTTCATAAAACTGTCTATAATTTAAGAAACATGTTTTAAAGCACTTTTTCACAATCTTCTCTAAGGACAGTTTTTTCACATACTAAAAAGATACTCTGTAGAATAAAGCAAGGTCTATTCTTTCTCTCATTCCAGAAAAAAACCACACAGTCTTGTTGATTTTAATCTGGAGGTGGTTGTTGGTTACCTTTTATTATGATGTTTTTTTTTAAAAAGTTCCCAACCTAATCTCTAGCCCTGGGATTTATGACTATTTCAGATTCAAGTCATAATTTGTTCTGACCCTATTTAACCTTCTCAGTGTCAACTAGATGTTACCATCTAATTGCTATGTGGGAAGAATGTATTTCTGAACTATTAGATCATGCCTGGAAATCACAAACTATATTGCTACAGCTTATGTGGTTGACTATGCAAAGCATCTTTTATTCAAAATGCATCAGAAGAATTAACATTGCATGTCTTGTCAAATATTCTGTCGTGGATTAACCTGCATAATATTTTCTTCATGGCCGGCTTTGATTTTAATATTTCTGTCTGAGCTCATATTGTAATATTTTTTATCTGTCCCTATTGCTGTAGTTTGTTTATTCCATCTCTTCTCTTTTGTTTGTTTTTAATATTTTTGGGGGGAGCTCTGTATTTTATTTAAAATCATTTAATTTTAGATTTATTGCTTTTTAATAATTGAGTATCTTAAACCTGCTCTACATGTGAAAACTACATGGATAGATGAAGGCTCATGGAAATAATAGATTTTCTAATTTTATCTTATAGAAAACTAAATGAACATAAAGATCCTGCATAATGTCAATGCTTAAAACTTAACTCATGTATGTTATAGATATCTACCTAATCGAATTTATGTCATGAAGAATCAAGAATCACTTTTAAGTTGAATTTTAAGAATTTTTTTTTTGAAATAGTAATTTTGAAACTTTACCAGAATTATTTCAAATGCAATAAAGTAGAATAATTTTTAATTTCTCACCTCCTGTGCGACAGGATGGTGTATATCTTAAAATAATAATGAGGAGAGAAGTTGTAAAGAGGTTGTGCTTGTTGACAATATACTGAGATATATTTGTTGCTGGGTGGAAGGATAAACTGAATTCAACATTTCCTGATGTAATATGATTTAAGGATGTAGCAAATGAGGATTAAAACTGTGAAAACAAAACAATTGTTGGACAATTGTTCTGAAGAACACTGATGTTCTTCAGAACAAGTTTATCAGTGAAATAAGAGAGGCCACCCCTCTGTCTGCTGTTCACCTATCCATGAGTTATTCTGCCTCTACTGATACTACTGTGGCTTGCCACCAAATTGTGATGTCTGGATTCTGGATAGACAGAACAGTATAACTCAGTCATTCAGAAAGACATATTTTATTAAGTTACCCAATGTCTTTGGGTCGGTGTTTCTAAATCATTATTTCTCTGGCTATGTCTGCCAGGAAACATGTAGTAGGAATGTATCAGTGAAAAACACTTTCACTGGAAGTTCTTTGGTGTGAAATATTTATGTATTTATTTGTTTGTTTGCTTATTTTTTATTTTTCTAAACTGCCCCTCTCCCTTAAATAAAAATAAATTACTGCAGCAAAAAAGATCATAAAAGGAGGTGCAACTGAATTGCTGATCGACAATTGAATTGTGGTGCAACTGAATTGCTGATCAGCATTGCTGATCGACAAGCCTTGTCCCAACTGTGGTCATAACTTGAGGACTACCTGTAATTATGAAAATTAAAGAGGAAAATGTTGTATATATTAGATCTAGCAGGTTCCTGAATGTCCATGTACTGCAACACATGTGAAATTAGGTGCTTGTTTCTTTGTTTGCTTGTTTATCAAACATCTCAGTCACAGAGGGGCTCTGTATGTATTCCTATAGCTATTTGGAAATGAATAAAATGAGCAAGAAATTTTGTGGATGAGCTTTCATCAAGCTTTATACCCTTCTCTTAACCTTTTCACATGCTGCTACTCTTGTTTTTGTGTTAGTGTAAAAGCTAAACCTGTACCACATGTTAATGAAAGCCTTTATATCATCTAAGACAATCTTCATAGAGTCTTCATTGCTGCAATGAACTCAGGAAGTGTTGACTGCAAAACAACCATTACAATTGCATCACAAGAACAGTGTTGCCCAATTGACCTACTTTTTCTCTTGTGTTCAGAAGGTTGTTTGGCATTGCTGGATGGGGATAGGCATACTTTGAGGTGCAGAGATGGATATCTTTATTCGTATTAGTTTACAATGTTTGCTACTCTCTTTTCGGTAAAAGCTTAATTAGAAGATAAGAAAACTTCCATTTTCCTTCAATCCTTCCTGTGACTTCACAGCTTTATTTATATTTTAATCCTTTGTATTAGAGAATGGTTTAAAATATAGAATTTTTACATCTGCAACTAACAAATATATACAATATTATTAAATATACAGTTACAGAAGTAGTGTCCTTGAGGAAAGCAGCAAGCTGTATTTTTGACTATACAAAATTGGAAATAGAGAAAATGATAACATATATGAAGTACTGTAATATAAAACAGGCAAGTCTTTCCTGAACTAAAGAGATCTAATATTTGAATCAGTCAACAAAGACTCAAATTTTGAAGGTTACTACACTTGATTTTAATCAAAAGGCTAGTTAATTACTCCTTTCTTCAAAGAGTTCCAATGCCATTGGCAAAAAGATAAAAACAAACAAGATTTTTATCAGAATATCTGCTTGTTTGTCCAAGCCATACATTGGTATCATCGACTGTGAAAGCATTACATTATAAATTATTTACTACTAACTAATATTCAGAGAATAATAATTGCCATTTAATATTTCAAAATACTGATATTTCAATCACAAATATTTCAAAAATATTTCAGTGGAAAATATAAAGATGGGTTTTTTGCTTAGTTAAGTAATATTTCTTTGCCCCATGAACAACATCTTGGGGATGTCGGAGGTAATGCAGAAATGTTTCTTCACGTGGATTGCAGTCTACTATATATCCCAAGGGTTGTTAAGCCAAGTACTTGAGAAACAAATGTGTTACTAAAATACACAGTGGCTGAAATTAATTCTGACAGATGATGCAGAAATAAGTTGGTATATATGCTATGTTAGATAGAAAGAAATGTCATCATAACTATATTTGGTTTGGATTGTTGAAAATACAGGTTATCCTCAATTTATGACCACAATTGAGTCCAAAATTCATGTTGCTAAGTGAGACGGTTGTTAAGTGAATTTTGCCCATTTTAAGATCTTTTTTGCCACATCTCTTAAGTGAATCACTGCAGGTGTTAAGTTATAACATGGCTGTTAAGTGAATCTGGCTTCCCTATTGACTTTGCTTGTCAGAAGGTTGCAAAACATCATCCCAGGACACTGCAACTGTTATAAATATAAGTCAGTTGCCAAGCATCCAGATTTTGGTAACATGACCATGGGAATGCTACAATAGTTGTAAGTGAAACAACTCATGAAAAACAGTCATGAGTCACTTTTTTCAGTGATGATGTAACTTTGAATGGTCACTAAATGAACTATTGTAAGTCGAGGATACCTGTATATATCTGTAGATATATATTGGATTGTTGGGATGGCAATAGTGAAATCATTTTGTGAATCTCTGATGGGATGGTCAGTTTGGATGTGAGCAAGAGCCCAGGAAAATTTTGAAGCTGACTTGCTGCGTTATGAATAAGTGCTTTGGGTTGTTTTTTTTTAGCATTGTTGCCCAATCCCCAATTGCCATTTATGAATAGCTAAATTGTTAATTATTAGATATTGTAAGATCTTATGTATTTGCTTGTTTGCATCTATCTGAAAACGATATAGTATTCCAATAAACAATTATACTTATGTTAATGTTTTTGTGGTGTCTTAATTGGAGACAATAGGAGAGCCAGTTTGGTATAGAAGTTGAGGGCACTGGGATGGAAAATGGAAGAGCATGAGTTCTGGTCTTACCTTAAACTTAAAGCTAACTGCGTAATTTAAAGCCAGTAACTTTCTCTGATTTGTAGGAAGAAGGCAATGGGAAATCACTTCCAAAATGTTGCCAAAAACATTGTAGGGACTTGCATCTTATGTTGAATATGCAGGAGCTGATTCCTTCCCAGGGTCTCATATTGCATGTTTTCACTTCTGTAATGCTATTTTGCAAGTAGCCTTTGTATTGGAACTCTGGGAAAAAGTTACATTCTATATGTATCAAGATATTTCTGGGGCATCCTTCCATAACCATGGATGGATGAAAATTATTGTTCAGAAAAGTCTGTATTGTGACTAAAACAAGAAAACACGAGTACTGATTGATGATTCCTAGAGCTACTGACTTAAATATAGTGTCACAATGAATTAAGTTATGGCACATTTATTTTGTTTGAAATATAAGCATAAAAGAAATCTAGTGAAGTTACATATTAAAATTATTTTTAATTCTTTCAACAGAAAACGCTGTTCAGACAATCTGATGGATGAGGATGAGAAAGACAGGGCAAAGAGGTAAGTAGCCAGTTTTTTGGGAAATGTATTTGTATGTTTAACATAGGTTTTTAAAGAAGAAAAACAGCAAGAAGCAGAAAAACCTGGTACAGTACAAAAAAAGCAGTAGAATCTCCATAATCGTTTTGTGCCATTCTTTTTTACATTTTTGCATTGAACATGGGTATGTAAGAAATGCAGGATTCTTTCCTTCATATGTTAGCTTTAGGAATTTGAATTTACAACACTAGGGTACTTAGCACTTTCTTGTCTTTTAGATTATTTCATTCTAATGTAAAGAATTAATTTTCTTAAGAACAGATCACAGTAATAAATAAATGAGTGATTCCATGTCTACTAAAAATTTAATTATGTTCATAGGGCTTCACGTAATAAGTCTGAAAAGAAGAGACGTGACCAGTTCAATGTTCTCATTAAGGAGCTCAGCTCAATGCTTCCTGGAAACACACGTAAAATGGACAAAACGACAGTTCTTGAAAAAGTCATTGGTTTTCTCCAGAAACATAATGGTAATTCTTGTGTTATCTTTAAAATGAAGAATTACTCTACTGAGTTGTCTTAATACCTTTGACACTTGGTGAAGGCATAGTAATCTCCCAGTTAGTTAAACTAATTATACTTAATTAATGAAAATATCAGGATGTGCAAGGAACCTGATGGGTGCAAAACATGTTGTGTGTAGTCATCATCTTGGAAATACATGGCTTTGATATAAAGCCAAAATATGAATTATTAATTACAATTATTTTACATTTACAGTAATTACATTCCAGGGATCCTTCACAAATGATAGGAGACAATATGTTTTTAAAAACAAATAATATGTAAGTGGAAATAATGACTTTCTTTGGAAAGATACAGCTGTAGATAGATAGATAGATAGATAGATAGATAGATAGATAGATAGATAGATACATATAGTTAGTTTTTTGGAAAATATAGTTCTTTGGAAAATAATAGCTTTTCCATGTGTATTTCAAAATATGTGTACTTACCTGTGTTATATATTTAATGTGTATAAAGATATGCAGTATACACAACAATTATAACAGGATCAAGTTCAAATAATCAAAATCAAATAATTGAAATGCAAATCAATGTCCTAGAATATTACGCCATGTGTGACAGGTATTAATAAACATCCAGAATTTAATTTAAGAAAGTTTTTGTCACTATAACAAACTTCAGGTTTGAAAGGGTGATGAAAGAGAATAAAGATTACTCTGTGTGATTTCCTCCTCTAAGAGCAAGTAAAGAAAAAAGGAGACTTTGTATGTTAAAAGTTAAAATTGTATATTGTGGAAACTAAGGACCACTTTAAAGAGAAGATACATTCTGCAAATTAATCATTCTGCAATTGAACACAAAATCCTTACCTTTGTAGATCTCTTATAGAAGTCAAGATAAATTTGTTAAAAAAATCTTACAGCAGTTGTGCTGTGACCTAGTCATTAGTAGGTTTATAATAAGATATTTTAATTTGTTTAGAATTTTCAGCGCACACAGAACTTTGTGATATTCATCAGGAATGGAAGCCCTCTTTTCTCAGCAATGAAGAATTCACTCAACTGATGTTGGAGGTGAAAACTGCAATTTTTACAAAACTTTGAATATGAATGGTTTTCTAAAGAAGTTGTCCCCTTCAGATAGGTTGACTTCAACAGAGTTATTAGTGGTGGCTTGTGAATTGACCAGCATGTCTGGAATATTTCCAGTTTTGAAATATGTAATTGAAGAAATCTGATGGTATTCTATAAAATGGGTATTTCAATCTGTAACTACAATTGTTGATGGATCTCTGTAAAAGAAAAATAACTAAAAAGCCATTATCTATGCATGCTGAGTAATTATATAAAATGATTGACAAGAAGAGAAAACAAAATGTAAACTATATGTAGTCCTCGGGTTATGATAGCAACTGGGAAGGAAATTTCTGTTACAATGTAGTCATAATTGACTATTTGCCAATTATGACATAATTGTCATAATTGACAATTTTCCATGACCATATTGGCTATTTATAGGATACCTATGTGTTTTATAAACCTTTTGGGGCAAGTAGGAATAATTAAATGCTCCAAAGCATTCACATTTTAGCTTGAAGGAGTAGGCAGTTTATAATCCAGGGAGATATTTACGCGAGCAAGATTCAAACAGCTTGACATAATGGTCAGATATGGGAGATTCCATTCTATACCCTACAATGAGCATCTGTGCATTTGTGGAGTGGCAGAGGTAGGAGACCTGGCTCACATCCTATTTGACTGTTGCTTGTATAAGGGATAAGAGACAGGTACCTTGGTCCGTATACCAAACAAATGACCCTTTTTTTTAGTTTGCATCAGGGTGAAATGTAAAATTTGTTACTACCGGTTCTGTGGGCGTGGCTTGGTGGTGGTGGGGTAATGTGACTGGGTGGACGTGGTCAACTTTTTTTTTTTTAACTTTTCAAAGCATTTTTTCTAATGCTTTGAAAAGCCTCTCTGCCGATCAGGAAGTCAGCTGGGATCGTCCAAGAGGCTTTTTAAAAAATGCTTCTCTACCGAGAGAGTCTCTTTAAAAAATGCTTCTCTGCTGATCAGGGAACTCAGCTGGGATCGTCAGAGACTTTTCAAAGTATTTTTTTTACTATTTTTCTTGGCTTTTTCAGCCAAGAGGTTGCAGAAAAAAATGCTTTGAAAAGCCTCTGATGATCCCAGTTGAGCTGTGAGATCATCAGAGACTTTTTTTTTTACTTTTAAAAGCATTTTTTCATCGGAAGAGGTTGCAGAAAAAATGCTTTTAAAAGTTAAAAAAAAAGGCTCTGATGATTGTGCGGCTCAGCTGGGCATGGGGGGGGGGGGCGCAAGGATTTTTGCTACCGGTTCTCCGAACCACCAGTGGCCATCGCTACCAGTTTGGGCGATCCAATCGAACCGGGAGCATTTCACTCCTGGTTTGCATGTATTTTTGATCATTTCATAAAATCTGACCAAAATCTCTTCTTCATAGTTTCTGGAATTCACATATCTGACTTCTATGCCATATTCAGAGTCTTCTATAACTTGTTTTTTGCATTTCTCAATAGCAATACAAGCATAATTTTACTACCTCTTTTAGAGAATTACCATACTTTTTCCCTTATAGGCACTGGATGGGTTTGTTATAGCAGTCACCACTGATGGAAGCATCGTGTATGTTTCTGATAGCATCACACCTCTTCTCGGACACTTGCCCGTGAGTGGTTCAAATACATTCATTTTGTATTTTACTTACCCTGCACTAACACTCTCAAAGGAACTCTTTAAAAAGCCATAAATACTCTTAAGTGCCATCATGAAATTTACCTTTGACCAATTTAAGAAAAACTAGTAGATGAAATCTTGGACAGGAATTTGCCCTTTATGAGTGTGTGGCATCATGATTCATGTAAAAGAGATGGAGTTGCATCAGAATGCCATAATTCTGATTACCGGTAAATCTCTTTGCTGACCTCTTGTGACTATGTAGAATTTTGCAATCCAAATTTGGAAGCCCATTGAAAAGAGGCAACATTATGGAACTGTTGTTAGAAAGGAATGTGACAGTTGAGGGTGTATGCAAGGATTTGGAAAAACTAAACATTCTATATTGAAGTAAAAAATGAGATGAAAAAGAGAAGCTGAGATCAGAAATTCTGACAATTAAATTACTAAAGACACAGACTATTCCAAGTGGATGAGAAACTGGAAATATGATTACACAGGAAATCAAGAGATAAAAGAGTATAAAATGAAAAATAATGCAAGAATAAATACAGTAGAGTTGCTCAGACTTGTTAGACTTGTCTCAGGAAAGCTAAAGTCCAAAATGACAGAAAAATCCTGAGGCAACCTAACAAAAACAGGCTTCTTTGACTTTGATTCAATGCAGTGAAAAACAAAAGAAGACTTGGTGTGCCAATGTGTTAAATAAGATATATCAATTATCTCCCTTTTGGCTGTGCCTTCTCCCATTACTTTTCTATACAGGAAAAGTAAAAGTAAGAAGGAACTTACAGCCCAGAATAAGTAAGGAGATGCTACTTCAAGTTTCCAGGCACAGATGAATTATATCCCAGAACGATAATGGAGCTTTCTGGAGTTTTTAAGGATTTTTGGAGAACAGGTGAGATGTGAGAAGATTGGATACAAGCAAATGTTCTTATTGTTCATTCAAGAATAAGAGATGAACTTGGAAGTCTGCTGTCAATATTAACCAGATTCAGAAAAGTTTCATCATTTCTGATATTTAGGGAGACAATCACCTTGATCATGAAATCAAATTATCCCTGTTGGTTACTGTCTATATATAGGATAAAATAATAGGCATACAAGCATATCTGATGTAAAAATTAAATTTTTAATACTTTCAAAATGATTGCAAAGAATGGAGATGCCTATTTTCTATCTTTGTTTTAATACAGTTTTGTCATTTTACAGTCTGAAGTCATGGATCAAAATTTGTTAAAATTCCTCCCTGAACAAGAACATTCAGATATTTATAAAATATTATCCTCTCATATGCTTCTAATGGATACTGTTTCATCAGATTATCTAAAATGTGAGTGATTAAAAAAAGTTTGTAAATAACTTTTTAAGTTGGCTTAAAATATTGTGATGCAAAATTAAATAAGACAATAAATGAAGGAGTTGATTAGTCATTTAAAAGTACCACTTTTAATTTTCAAATTATAGATAGGCAACATTCACCTGTACAATTTAGCACAATGATTATATCTTAAAATGGAATTGATTTCAGCTATATTAATTATAGTCTTAGTGAAGAAAAGTTCATTTTGTCATCAGAAATTAGACATGTTCATAACATATTTTGATTACATATTGAATTCCTTTAATATGACTGTTCTAAAGTCTCAAAATTTATGTTTCTTTAGTACAAATGATTTTTGAAACAAAATATTAGAAGAAAAAGATATGGGAAATAGATAAAGCTTTCACAATAACAAGTGTAGATTTTAAATTTTATTTTTATTATTTTTGAATCTGAGACATTACAAAGAAAAGGAAAATGCCTTTTACATTCCATTGCTTTTCATTATCTTTAAGTCGGTGTGATTTATTTCATAGAATGGTACTGAATAATAGGAAAAGTGTTAATCTCAATCCTTGATTTAAGTATGCATGAGAAATATCTATTTATAGTTCTGAACAACCTAGATTCATGCAAAGCTTCATCAAAACTTTGAGATATGAATCTTGTGCATCACTGAATTCATTGGGGGTTTTCCTTTTGTGTAATTATATAATTCATAAGAAACTGTATAATTAACAAATAATGATTATTTTACTAATGCCTTGTATTTTATTTAAATTTCAGGTAATGAGGATTTAGAATTTTACTGCCATCTTCTGCGAGGAAGTCTGAATCCAAAGGATTTTCCAACATATGAATACATAAAATTTGTAGGGAGTTTTCTATCTTATAATCATGGTAAGAACTTTTCAGTTCTATAGGACGAAATTATGACCACATTTACATGGTGAAATATAATTCTAAAAAGAAACTATCTTAAAATGTTTAAAAATACTTAAAAGGTATTTAAAAAGATGACTTGCTGACATTCAGTGCTTGGATTAAAAATCTTTCAGAGGTCAGCATTAACATTACTGGCACAACAAAGAATGTTTTCTAAAATGCAATTAGCATTTCATAGTTCAGACTGAAATTCCTAACACTTTTCTAAGGAAGCAAAAAATATTGAGCTTTATAGGAATTAATTCAAAATGCATATGGTTATGACTGGAACTCACCCTGCAGATCAAAACAGTCCATTGGCCACATGATCTTTAATCAAACAGTATTTTCTACATGTGGTCCATATGTCGTTCCTCAAGGACATCTTTCTTTCATCTGCTTCAGTCATCTAACATTCTTTTAGCCATAATATTTTAAATGCAGGAAAAACGAGCAATTTCTTAGAATAACACATTAATTCATCTTGTTTGGATAGCACTTTTGTTGTGTTCAGTTTTTTTGAATCTGTCATATTTGTTTAATTTAATTAGCAGCTCAGTAAAAATTCATTTTCCGACAGCAACAAAAATAAGCATTCACAGCAAAGTCTAGCTATCCTATTTATCTTTTATTCAAATGTTTTTCTTTTCTTCCATTCTTTTTCTTCTTCTTAGGAATCATATGTTCTCTGTCTTCTGATCTAGAATGCACAATTTACCATTTTAAAATTACTGGCATCTTTCTATAAGAAATCTTTATCTTCCATTTCCATTTTATGAGAGAAGTAAATATCTCCATGCTATATCTTTTCTCCTTTCTTTACATCAATGATATATTGCCCAATAAACATATAGTAATTGAAAAACCCCAAGTAAGAGGGCCACAGATAATATAAGGTAAAGGTAAAGGTTCCCTTCGCACATATGTGCTAGTCGTTCCCAATTCTAGGGGGCGGTTCTCATCTCAGTTTCAAAGCTGAAGAGCTAGCGCTGTCCGAAAACGTCTCCATGGTCATGTGGCCAGCATGACTAAATGCCAAAGGCGTACGGAACACTATTACCTTCCCACCAAAGGTGGTCCCTATTTTTCTACTTGTATTTTTTATGTGCTTTCAAACTGTTAGGTTGGCAGAAGCTGGGACAAGTAACGGGAGCTCACCCCGTTACATGGCACCAAGGATTTGAACCGCTGAACTGCTTGCCTTCATGTAATTATTGTTATAATTTTCCAGAAAGGCATAACTCTTTGCCTTCTAATTTTCTTATCCAGTGCCTCTATCTGACTGTCACAGCTCTGAAGACGCTGTTCCTAAGGGTTACAGAACACCACAAGGAAAACAAATCTGCTTTGTTGCTACTGTTCGGCTGGCCACCCCTCAGTTTTTAAAGGCAAGTTTGTCTGTCTTAGAATCTTACCAATAACAGTGGTCCTACTTGTCGGCCAGACAATGCCGGCTGGCGACGTCCAGGGGTAGAGCGTTCTCTGTAGGCGCTCCTGTCCTCTGGAACGAGTTACCCACCGAGCTTCGGACGGTGCCTGATCTCCGCTCCTTCCGTCGGGACTTAAAGACTTGGCTGTTTCAACAAATGGGCTGACTCTGATCCTTGGGTTTTATTATTTTGATTGTTGTTGTTTTAATTGGGTTTTAATTGATTTTACCTTTTATCTTGTATGTTTTTAACTTGTGTTCGCCGCCCTGAGTCCTTAGAGAGAAGGGCGGGATATAAGTTTTTGGTAAATAAATAAATAAATCCAGGATTGTGCATGCCTTGGAAAGGATTGAGAAGAAATAATTAATATTAGATAATTTCTAATGAGAGAATTAGCTCAGCACTTCTTCCTTTCATTAAAGCAGCCTGAAAGATGTGACAACATTTTAAAAGTTATGTTAATGTTACTGGCTAGGAATTCTGCAAGTTGTAGTACCAGCCTCCCTACAGAAAACCAAAGGCTGATATATATGCTCCTGAATGGAAATAAGTATAAATAGGGAAAGTATTAAAAGTAAATCAAGTTATTATCTGCAGATATTATTTCCAATCAAATTGTGAACATTGTTTAGATTTTTCTCTTGGAGATTAGTTTCTTCTTACATATGTCACTGCAGTTAATTAAGTCTTTTGTCCAATATTTTTTGCATGTATAGGCAAAACCAGAAATTAGTCAAGTCTGCAAAAAAAAATAATTTTTTTTTGCTTTTTTAATTCAACACATTAATTAGGCCAAAGCACAGGATCTAATTATTAAGTAATAAGATTCCTATTGGAAAATAATCTTTACTTGGTCATAATGTATAGTAAGGCATTTTTCATGCATTCAGTCACAATTGAACTTTTAATTTTAGCTGAGTTAAGTTGTATACCATAAAAGAAAAGGGATTGTGTCAGCATTTATCTTCTAGAGTGTCTGCTAGGTTGTGTATGGGGATGTAAGTGCTTCAGTTAAGCATATCAGGCATGCTGGAACCAAAATGCAAACCTAGAATACCTTCTGCTTCACAATGGAATTTCTTCCATTGAGTCTTTATTCCCAGCTCTTGAGTATTTATTCCCAGCAATATCTAACATATAACATTTAATCTTCTTTTCAGAAATCATAAAGCATCATAATAATCTCCCCAAATAAACATATTTTTCATCAATTAAAACTAATAAATCAGAGTAACTAGAATATGTATATATGTATGTATGTATGTATGTATGTATGTATGTATGTATGTCTTTGGTTATTCGGGTTTTCTCCCGCGTAAAATAGGAAGTGTCTTGGCGACAGAAAACATATACCCAGTAGTTGGGTTTTTTAGCCTTTTATTTTAATTCTTTCCTGTGCTTTATGGAATGGGGGGAAAGGCACTATTGCCACTTAACAGAATTTAATTCTAATGTAGGAAATGTGCATAGTTGAAGAATCTTTAGAGGAATTCACTTCAAGACACAGTTTGGAATGGAAATTTTTATTTCTGGATCACAGGTTAGTATAAATAATGCCCCCTCCCCTGATTATTGTTGTTGACATGAATTAAGTTTTATAAAATAGTGCTTTGTTTGTTCTATAAATAATTACATAATGGCATATGTTATTAACATGATCACTAACAATCAAACATTTGGTAGTCAACATTAATTAATTTTTGTAATTTTGGAAGTATATGATGTATATTGAATGAACTATTTGTATGTGTTGATATCAAGTGGAATATATATTGTAAGAAAATAAACCAATGTGGTTGCATTGGACTTTTAGTCAGACAATATGCAGAATATAGATTATATACTGTATTCCTAAAGTTCATTCAAAAACCAGAATCAAGAAAATTTAAAAAAACAATATAATTCTGTATTCATCAAGGTATATTTTCTTAAATAAACAAAGAAATCACATTGAATTGAATTTTCAAAGGTAACGTAATTAGGAGAAACACGGGATCAAGTATTCACCACCTAAGCTTACTCATATAAGTAGCCTATCTTTCAAAAGCTGCTCTTTAGAATTGGGCACCCTCCAAAATTGTATTCTTTTATTTATTTTTAACATTTATAAGGTTGCCAACTGGGTAGGCAGAAAATGATGCAAAAGATTTGCCTGAGGAAGGCAGATTGTAAAAAAATTAGCTCTCACTTTAATTTTGATTATAATGTTCAGTTTTGACCCAGGTAGATAAATACTGCACAATCTTAATAATGGAACCATTATGTATCCTGTTTCTGATGAGTTCTGTCTGTCCTTCAGAATATGGTAGTCTAAAAATTGTATATGAGATTGTTATCTACAATCTTAATGTTCAATTGTTAAATCAACAACCATCACAAAAAAAACCCTAGCACACGTTTCCTTGTCTTTCAATTTGTGATATCAAATTATATAGGCAGGGTATATGATATTCTTCCTTTATTTTTAATTAGAAAGAATCTTCCTTTAAAAGACTTTAAGACATGGCTATCAGATTCTATCAGTACTTCCCCAATCTATTGCAGTAGTGTTGCCTAAAACTACTTACCGTACATTATTTTTTCCTTATCATTGTATTTTTTTTAAAAAAATTCAACCTGGAATTTAGTTGTTTTTGTTTGACACCAGTCTTGTAGCTTTTATTGCTCCCAGTCATAAATTAATTAACTTTTTTCCACTGATTTTGCTTTTAACTCCTCTGCTTATTCCAATACTTAAAAATGATTTGGTAAGATTTTTGAAAGGTATTTGTATATATTCTTCCTGTCTTCTGGTAGTAACACACCTGTCTTTTTGTGTCAGTTGTGCTTCTGTATGTTGGAATTTTCTGTTGGACCACAAATCTCAAATGCTGTTCTTCATATTTGCAATACTCAAACAAAATTATTTATCTTAATACAGAGCTCCACCAATTATAGGATATTTGCCTTTTGAAGTGCTGGGAACCTCTGGCTATGATTACTATCATATAGATGACTTACAGCTCTTGGCACGATGCCATGAACACTGTGAGTATTGCTTTTCTGTGGGCATGAGAATTCAAGGAGACAGGTGCTGCCCTGTGTTGTATTAAAAATGAAAATCAGGTGGTGAACTGATATCAATGTAAACCTGTATCCTATGAAACTTTACATAACATTTACAGAATTATGCAGATATTAAATATCTGTAATTTGGAATTTAAGAAGTATGGTTGAAAAAGTAATTACGGTATTTAAAACAAGTGATTGAGATAATGTGAGTTAATTTTGGCTACACTTTATTCTTCGTTCGTTTTATTAAATTTCCGAAGTGATAGGCATAAAATAGTACAGATATAGCACTCGGCAATTACTAATTAGCAAAACCTCAAATGTGGAAAAGCTAATTTGTAAAAGTGAACAGTGTCCATTCCTTGTAATATTAATCCTAAATCTGCAAATCAGGCTTAAGCCAATTGGTCTATCTATCCGTGCAAAATTCAGTTAAAAACCTTTCAGTTTGACAGGTTAGATTTGTGTTTCCTTCTCCTCTGTTAGAAAGGAAACTAAAGGCCCAATTCCTTCTCATTTAATAAATCACAGACATCAGCATGCAAGCAGTTTTCCTTTTACTGTTGCCACATTATCAAATTTTGCTTACACTCGCAAAGCAAAAGGAAATATAAAATAATAGCACAATAATAACAAATATATAATATAAATTATAATATAGCAATAAAACTCAGCTAATTCGTACATTTTTCACACTAATAATGCAATTAAATTATAGTATAAGTTATACAGGATTTTTATTCAATAGGGGAATATGCACATCATACTTAAAATGTTCCTATCAGATTGATAATCCATATAATAGTTTCCATGGCTCATGGTTATTAATTTCATGTAATCAAATGAATTTATATACTTTAAATTTTTAGTTATTATGCATTATTTCACTTTTAGCAAGAGAATTCTTGTATCCTTAGGGAAATTTGAGAGTGTTGGGAAATTCATAAATCTCCCAGAATAATTTTTAACTGACATATTTGAAATATTTTTGCAATTTTCTTTCTATCCACCAATAGTGATGCAATTTGGCAAAGGGAAATCTTGCTGCTATCGATTTCTGACCAAAGGACAGCAATGGATCTGGCTACAAACGCATTACTATATCACCTACCACCAATGGAACTCAAAACCGGAATTCATTGTGTGCACTCATACAGTATTGAGGTATGGAAAATCAATTACTGTATTTTTCAGAGTATAAGACGCACCTTTTTCCCCTAAAAAAGAGAGTGAAAATCTGGGTGTGTCTTATACTCTGAATGTAGCCCAGCCCAGCCTCTCAAACTGAGGTTTCAGAGGCTGAAAAAAGCCTCAGAAATGAAGCTTCAGAAAAAAAGCGTCCAAACAGAGCTTCAGAAAAAAAGCCTCGGAAACAAAGTTTCCAAGGCTTTTTTTCTGAAGCTCTGTTTCCGAGGCTTTCAGAGGCAGAAAAAAAGAAAGCAAGGCACAGAGCTCACAACCGATAAACCTGTTGCTAAAATTCACCTCTGGGAACAGCTGATTGGGGGTATTCAGGGAGGCCAATTCACCCGCCAGTCAGCTTTTTTCTTATTGTCCTCCCCAAAAACTAAGGTGCGTCTTATACTCTGAAAAATACGGTAACGTGCTATCAGGAGAGTCCTTGTTGTACCAGAAGAGTGTGAAGATCTAGCTTAAGGGCCACTCAATATACAATAATGGCTGTCTCTCTCTCTCTAAATCATGGATGTCAAACTTGCCATGTCATGTTGCCATCACATGACATTTTGTGACATTTTCACCATTCGCGGAGCTGGGGTGGGTGTGGCCTGCGCATGACGCATCCGGCTTGTGAGCCGCCAGTTTGACACTCCTACTATGGAAATCTGCAGTGAATACTTTCAGTCTTCAGATATTATAAATAAACATAATAATTAACTTTAACTTTAATAAGTTATTCATTATAATATTTCATTACTTTATTTAATAATTGTAAAATAAATTGTAAATAATAAGATATTCGGCTGCTCTATGGTAGTGGTAGAAATGAAAAAGTTAAAAGTGGTATAGTGACTACTTCTTAAATCTATGAAATTTTAAAGTATTTTATCAGAACCTTTTAAAGTTCTGAGAGTAGGCAGAGAAATGATTATTAGGAATGTAACAAATTGTGTCTTTTTAGTGTCCTGGTAAAATAGCTAGATGAAGATAATCTTGAGTTTGAGTGTGGTGTGACACTCGAAATAACACCTGGGTTGGCTCAAAATAGGGAATAAAAATAGGAATTCTAATCTTTATTATGAACTGAGCATAGTGACATGTTAACGTCACTATCAAAATCTCAAAGTTAAATCTCACTGTACACTGTTTGGAAAGTAGAGCAGCTTGGTAGTTTATATAATACATTTTGGAGCAGCCTGCTGTAGAAATATGGCCGGTGACTGCAGAGAGCAACTTTTGTCATCAAATTTTATCTATTAGTTATATGTTCTTTGTCTGAAGCCTAGTCCTATGAAGGTATATGCTACAATTAGAGACAATATTTTCTTTTTATTTTGCATATATGGATAAACTTATTGTAGATATAAAATGTAATCCATTATACATGTTTGAATTAGATAAACTTCATGTTTTAATTACATACTACATTCAGGTTTCATGTAATAAATAATTAATTACATGCATTAGAGCTTGAAAATGATAGAATGGATATAATTCTCCACGGAAAATTATAATGTTCAATCAGTTATGCAGATGTTCGAGTGGAAAGGCAGCAAAATCTGATTTTAGAAGATGCACCTACAGATATCATCTCTTCGGTATTAAAGGTATAATAGAATGCCTACATTTTCCCATTTTTTTTCATCAGCTGTTATAAAGTATTTGGACTGGATTAATGTGAATTTATGTACACACACATGCAGACAAAATTTTTCTCTAATGTTTTGGCCCAAATGTTTTTGATTTTAACTCTCAAATTTTAGTTCGTTTTTGAATTATATTGTATTATATTGGGTGGTGCGATGAATCAGCGATTAAGATGCTAAGCTTGTTGGCTGGAAAGGGTTTGCATGATGGGGTGAGCACCTGTTTTTGCCTAGCTCCTGCCTACCTGGCAGTTAGAAAGCATGCAAATGCGAGTAGATAAATAGGTACCACTTTGGTGGAGAGGAAACAGTGCTCCGCAACATCATGCTGGCTACATGACTGGGGAAACGTCTTCTGACAGCACTAGCTCATGACCTCCAAATGGAGATGAGTGCTGCTGCCTATACTTGACAATGACTAGTGGAGTTAAATCCGCAGGGACAATTTCCCTTTCTTGTATTACATTATCTAGGGAAAAATCGGAGCAATGAATGAAGTTACATTTTGACTGTAGCTAGAGTGCTACATAATTTAGTTAATATACAGGTGGGGGTACTGTTGTGGAAGACAGTGGGAAGGAAGTGGAGAAGGTGGTTAGTGGGTGTGAGAAGATCCTAACTCTAACCCTACTCTAGGCTTTGGGCAGGAAATGCTTTAAAGCACAGTGACCCTGCCTTAATTGGTCTGCCTAGGAATTTACAGTTTTTAAAATTATATTTTTATTCCTGAAAAGTGCAAAAAATGCTTTTCTGAAATTCATGTGGTTCTTTCATCTTGGGTTTGCCACCAACCCACTGTATCTTGCAGTGACCTATGTGCATTTTGGTACATACCCATAGTGTATACATCTTTTTATTTTGAAGAAGTATGTTGCAATATAATATTTACAATGCAAAGGGAGGATAAATTCTGGGGTCACTCTTGTTTGTGTTCACGAGACATCTGGAGCTCCATATGCACTTCTCAAAAACTACAGAAATGTTGTGTTCAAAAGTGTGTGTGGCTTATACTTTCTTCCCTTGTACATTCTTTCAAGGTTTTTCTGTTTACATTTGTACTTAGCAAAATATAATATAAATATTTTTGCTTTATTTTCAAGGACAATGTTTCAGATTTGAATCCTCAACAGCATTTTAAATCACTTCAATTAGACACAGCGATACTCAACAGCCAGATATTTTCTATGTCTTCTCATGGTTTACACAAATCTTTGCCTTCATCCTTGCCTGAAACGGCATGTAAGTTATGGTTTTTCTCAAAATACTAATTTGGAGTGAAGAACTGAAATGTATTATTTGACCCAGTATAGGATAAATTATAAAGATTATAATATAATTTGTATAAAAGAAAATTGAAAGATTAAACTAATATAATATAATGGAGATCATGAGGATTTTTTAAGTTATTATTTTATATAACATTGACTACCACTGACCATCATAGTGTCACATCAAATCTACTCCTGGTAATAATCACTTGGCCCTTATGATTAGATTGCCTGTCTATCGCCTATATTCAGCTACATTGCTTCCATAAAGCCATCTAGTAAGTTGGGTTGAGGTGAAATTTGAACCAAGTCAACAGTACAGATTGAAATATTTGGATGAGCAGTATCCCTCAGAATGTTGCTTCAATAAATGCTAACCTATTTGCATTGTAAAGCTATGATAGTATAGTGGTAGAAAAATGAATAGTTATACCATTTGAAACATTTAATTTAAATATTTTAAGTTGAACATTATTACAAAAGTTTGGACTACAGTTTTTTTAAATTTATCTTACCCCAAACGCCCTCCAAAAGAAAGCTAAATGAAAAGACCCCATACACACAAGATATTTTATTCTATTGTAACCAGAAATATGATAATAAACACTCAGTCCCTGCCTGTGATATTATTACAACTGTCTTTCTTTCTAACTCCTATCTTCTGTAACAATTGGTGAAAATTCAAAAATCCCCCCTTGCTTTCACATTTATTTAGAACTTTGCGGATAAATGAACCCAAAGCTGCAAATAAATAAAGCAAAAGAATGAATAAGGCTTCAAGCTAGTTTTTAGAGATTTACAAAGTAACCTTAAGCTACTTATCCAACAGGCCTTAAAGAAGTACTATTTTAAAATACCTGTTATTTTTAAAAGGCCATGCAAGTTGCTGGACCATTAAAGTAATAGGTATACAGAAGCTGCATTTTAGAGACAAAGGTTTCAAAAGTGGCCCTGTCTATTAAATTTATTTATTATTTATTTATTAATCATATTTCTATGCCGCCCACTCTCCGAGGACTCTGGGCGGCTTACACCAAAGACAGTATACTAAATAGCATATTGCTTCCAACAATCTGGGTCCTCATTTTACCCACCTCGGAAGGATGGAAAGCTGAGTCAATCTTGAGCCAATGAGATTTGATCCGCTGATCTGCTGAACTAGCAATCAGCTGAAGTAGCTGCAGTACTGCACCGTAACCACTGCACCACCTTGGCTCAGGCCTTGAGGTGAGATGGATGGCAAATAAATCTAATAAATAAATAAATTTATCAATAAATAAATAATGAATACTGGCCATGTAAGTAATCCAGAATCACTTGGTTAAGTTGCACAGTTATAGAAATTGAATGAATTAATGATTTATTTATTATTTATTAATGAATGAATTATAGCAATAGCAATAACACTTAGACTTATATACTGCTTCATGGTGCTTTACAGCACCTCTGGGTGGTTTATAAATGTCAGCCTATTGCCCCTAACAATCTGGGTCCTCTATTCACTGACCTCATAAAGATGGAAGGTGAGTCAATTTGAACTGGTCAGGATTGAATTGATGTATGTGGGCAGACCTACTGTAGCTTGCAATACTGCATTCTAACCACTGTGCCACCACGGCACACTTTCAGTTCTGTTGTGAATGTATGTCTTCTCACCCAGCAGTGAACAAGAAGAAACCAAGTACACCCTTGTTCTCAGTTCAGCATAAAACCATAAATATGTTTTTAAAAGCAAATGGCATGGATTATCCTGTGATAACTTCCGTAATACATTTTGCTACACAAGATATTAAAAAAAAATACAGTCAGGACCAAGGATGGGGGAATGAAGTTAGGCATGATTCAATCAGATTGCTTGAGCAATGTGGTCTATTTCCTGTATAGTTGGCTATGTAAGGGATGTAGATGTATGTAAAAGCATGAAATATTGTCATTTAATAATGATTTTACTATAAATATATCTTACAGCCACAATAACAAAGCCTATCCCGGAATCTTCCGCATTGCAAATATCACAGCAGAACTTACCAAAACAGAGATGTAACTTACCTGCTACAGCTCAAGTAAGACTCAATAATAAATATAAATATTCCTGTTGACATTTTAAGATATATTTTTAGAGTTTGCATAGGAAGACAAATCTGCTCCAAACAAGGAGGAAGCATAAAATGTATGTGAAATTTTTATTTTTAATTGAATTTGCAAGATTAGGTAACAACAGTTTTATTCACACTGGCAAGAAGTAATTCTCTGAGTGTGCCCTGCCCTTTAAACCAACTCATTTTGCTACACCTAGGAGTTTTATTTTCCGTTGGTTTTCCCAGTGCTAAATGTATAGAAACATCTGGACATCAAGATCTCTGCTGCTAACACTATGTAATGGAACTCATGAACACGAAGTGAACAATTAGAAAAATGTATAAATGCAGAAACAATGATAAAAGCACTTGGGCTCTTTTTAATTCTTAATGTTCAATGAAGTCCAAATTGTATTACATTTTATCATTTTATTTTATGGGAGGTGGGGAGGTAATTTAGTTGACCGACCTAAGTTTTAAAAGGAACACAGAACCTAGTTCTACTTTCAAGAAAAAGGAACAAAGCTTACTTGTCCATATTTCAGTATTAAATATTATTTTTCAAAGAAGGAAGGCTCTCCAACCTGAAAAAAAAATCATTCAAAAGCTGAAAGGTATCTTCAGTTAAGACATTTAATAATAAATAATAAAGGTGGAATAAAAATAAATAAATATATTACATAACAACATACAGATAGTCCTCAGTTTATGACTGCAGTCGAGGCCCAGACCTTCCATTGCTAACCAAGGCGATTAAGTGAGTCACACCCCATTTTACAACCTTTTTGCCATGGTTGCTAAGTGAATTGCTGCAGTTAAGTCAATCATGTGGTTGTTAAGTGAATCCAGCTTTCCCATTGACTTTGCTTGTCAGAACCTGGCTGGGAAAGTCACAAATGTCAATTCCATGACCCCGGGACACCACAACTGTAGTAAATACATCCTAGTTGCCAAGCCCCTGAATTTTGATCACATCACCATAGGGATGCTGCAGTTGTTGTGTGAGGATCAGTTGTAAATCACTTTTTTCAGTGCCAGTGTAACTTCAAACGGTTACTAAACGAATGAATGAAGGCAAATATATGTGTCCCAGGATAATGTTGCTTCCAAGAAGTTTCCTGAAGATGGGCTCCTGCATGAGTCTGAAAGCTCGGAAGACAAAACCTCTGGTCCTGATGAAGACCCATATAGGATCCTGCAACTAAACAAATGGTTGTAAGTTGAGCACTATCTGAATTTCTGGGGAAAATCTCTTAAGAAGCCAAGTTATATTGAAAATGTCTGCATTTTATTTTTATTTTTTTATTATTTTTTTTTATTTATATGCCGCCCTTCTCCGGAGACTCAGGGCGGCTTACAATGTGTTAAGCAATAGCCTTCATACTTTTGTATATTTTATACAAAGGCAGCTTATTGCCCCTACAACCGGCTCCTCATTTTACCCACCTTAGAAAGGATGGAAGGCTGAGTCGACCTTAAGCCTGGTGAGAATTGAACTCGCAGTAATTGCAGGCAGCTGGATGTTAAATGCTACGCCACTCAGGCTCCTATAAAAGAGAATTAACCTTTTAGGTTAAGAGAATTATTATAAAAGAGAAAGGTTAATTGGTCAATTATGAATTCAAATATATTACTTCGCCGATACAGGTAATCCTTATTTGGTGACCACAATTGCAGCCAGAGATTCAGTCTTAAGCGAAATGGTCATCAAGTGAAATTGTGACTGTGGTTATGATCTTTAAGATTTCCTTTGTTTTACAGACCCGCAGTGGTTGTAAATGCAAGGATTCATTGCAAAGCTACTTTTTCATCACTGTTATAAATATGAATGTTTGCTGCACAAAGCTATCTATCTGTACTGTGCATATGAGTTATCTAGGACAGTTACCCCAGCAGTCTCAAACTGAAATCACTATAAGTGCCATATGAGGGGCAGCTTGACGGCTCTAATACAGGTAGTCCTCGACTTACAACCGTTCATTAGTGACCATTCAAAGTTACAACATCACTGACAAAAGTGACTTATGACTGTTTTTCATACTTATGACTGTTGCAGCACGTTCCCCCTTGGTCACGTGATTGAAATTCGGATGCTTAGCAACTGGTTCAGATTTTTGACGGTTGCAGTGTCCCAGGGTCATGTGATCTCCTTTTGTGACCTTCTGACAAGCAAAGTCAATGGGGAAACCAGATTCACTTAACAACTATGTCACTAACCTAACGATTGCAGTGATCCACTTAACAACCGTGGCAAGAAATGTCATAAAATGGGGCAAAATTCACTTATCAAACATCTTATTTGCAACAGAAATTTTGGGTTCAATTGTGGTCGAATGTTGGGGACCACTGTACATGGGAAGCCCATATATGTTAACATAAATGTGTCTAGCAGCCAAAGGTATAAAATATTATTAGCACTGCAACATGCCATACCAAACATCAATTTATCATTAAAAAAAAAAACACTCTAAAACCGACCCAACTCTCCATGCCAGAAATAGCAAGTTGAATGGTGCTGGCAACAGAAATCTCAATGTAGACCAGTGTTTCTTAATCTTGACATCTCTAAATTAGGTGGACTTCAGGCTGGGGAATTCTGGGAGTTGATGTCCATTCAACTCAAGATTGAAACACTGATGTTCATCCAGGAGTGCTAAAATGCCCTGCCCTGCTCTGCTCTTCCCTGTCCATGTAACAGATGGGGTATCATTCTCTACCCCAGCTGTAACAAGGCAAGACTATGGAGACAAGTTGGGCTCCAACAACGTACTAATGCAGGGCTGAGTTTGGAGCCTAGCTGTCCTTTGAGTACAAGGGAGAACACTCTGCACAGCTGAGCTTGATAAACACAGGCCCATATTGGCCCATTCCTTCCCAAGAGGTACTATAAGTCTCCAAAAAATGACCAGAGGGGGATGCATGTTTGAGATCCACAGCTTTCATGATATTGACCAACCCTAGTAAAAAGAGACTCAGAAAACTTTATTTCTTGCTTAAGCTCCCTGCCCAGTTTACTATGTTCCAAACCATCAAGAACCAACTTGAGCAGCGAACTCGTGTACTGCAAGCCAACATTCAGTGGCAGCAAGAAGAGCTGCAGAAAATCCAAGAACAGCTCTGCATGGTACAAGATTCTAGTATACAGGTAAGCAGAACACCCCAAAGTATGTAATATTTAAACGGATTATTTTATCCAGCAAGTTGCAATTACTGAATTGAAAACATGCAGAATACAATACTTATCATGAGATTATTTGATGGATTGACACATGCACAAACACACAGAACATACACACATATATACACATGTGTATATATATTTATATATATATGTAGGTCTTTGGTTATTCGGGTTTTCTCCCGCGTAAAATTGGAAGTGTCTTGGCGACGTTTCGACGAAGTCTCATTCGTCATCTTCAGGCTGGTGTTCTTGGCTTCGTGCTTCCAGGAGCAATGTGTGATCGCAGCTGTTTCCTCCTTTTAACTGCCAGTGGGGGTGGGAGCTGATTGGGTGGGAGCATGGCTGTGTTCTGATTGGATGGGGGGTTGGCTGTGCTCTGATTGGCTGGGGGTGTGCTCTGTTTGGGTGGGGGCTTGGCTGTGCTCGGGTTACTCTGAGTTGCAGGGGGATTTGAGCTGGTGAGCTGCATTGCTGTTGTTTGGCTTCGCGTTCGTGGTCGTGCCACATCTTCGTGGTGGGTGTCAGTTTGCTTCATGTATGGATTGGAGGGGTTTAAATTGGTCAATGGTGCAGCTTTGGTTTGGCTTCTGGTCTGTGGTCGTGTCTCATCATCGGTGTGGGTCTGGGTTTGCTTTTTGCGTGGAAGTGTGGTGGTGATATCCTGTGTGGTTTTCGTGAGTGTGGGTCTGGTGTCATTCTTTGTGTTAAGGACTCGTTTGTCACTAAGGGCGGGTTTCCAAATGGCTGGTAGGCGGGAGGTATCATCTCGTTTATTCATGCTGTGTGGGCGTTTTTCTATCTCGATAGCTTCTCTGATTATTCTGTTGTTGAAGTGTTCAGTTTTGGCGATAGTTCTGGTCTTTTTAAAGTCAATATCATGTCCTGTGGCTTTAAAGTGTTGGACCAGGGAAGAAGTTGGTTCCTCTTTTCTGACTGAGTTCTTGTGTTCTTCAATGCGTGCACTTATTCTTCTGTTGGTTTGTCCGATGTATGTGGTGGGACAAGCAGTGCATGGGATTTCATATACTCCTTGGTTTTCTAACTCAATTTTGTCTTTGGGGTTTCTTAGGATGGTGGATATTTTTCGGTTTGTGCAGAATGCTGTCTTGATGTTGTGTTTGTGGAGGATCTTGCTAATTCTGTCTGTGGTGCCTTTTATGTATGGAAGGAGGGCTTTGCCGTTTTCTTGTTCCCTGTCTTGGATTTTAGTGGGGGTTTCTTTTTGAATTAGGTTGGTGATCTTATTTCTTTGGAATCCGTTGGATGTTAGTACGTTAGTGAGAGTGTGTAATTCGGTTTGTAGGTGTTGTTCGTCAGCTAAGCGTTTTGTTCTGGAGATGAGTGTCTTGGCTACGGAGTTGATCTGTGCTGGATGGTGGTGTGAGAGTGCGTGCAGATAGCGGTTTGTATGTGTTTTCTTCTGGTAGATGGTGTGTCCTAGGGAGCCATTGGGTTTCTTGTAGACTAAGACATCCAGGAAGGGAAGTTGGTTGTTGGTTTCTGTTTCCATGGTGAACTGTATTTTGGGGTGTAGGCTGTTGAGGTGTGTGAGGAAGTTGTCCAGTTTTTCTTTCCCGTGTGGCCAGATTATGAAGGTGTCATCTACATATCTGAGCCAAAGTTTGGGTTTGTGATCCGATTTTTCTAGAGCTTATATATATATATATATACATTGTTTATATATATTATTTATAATTTCAGGGAAGTAACATTTACTGATAAATTTCTAATAAAGCCTATATATTTTATCACATCCTGAATATTCCGTTACATTGGTTCCTATAATATTCTAATGTTTGATCTTAAAAAATTTTGCATGCATAGTTATGCACAAAGGATCTTTATCCCAGGGCTATCTAGAGCTTCACTTTACTAGAGATTTGCAATTTCTTAATTATGAATTATTCATCTTATCTGTTTTAGAATAAATAGAAAAGGATTCATAATAGAGAACAATATATTTGAATTTAAACCAGAACTTGATTTAGAATACGAGATTTCATATGTTCTCAAGGGAAAACCCTTTGTTCTAGCCTCAGATGTGCAATAATGCAATTTCCCATGCAATTCTAGTACTTACTTTGATAATAATAAGAAAACTGCTGCTAAATACTAGATTAGGTTTGCTATTTATTTATTTAAGAAAATTTATATGTAAGAACAGCAACCCTGAGGCATTTATCAAAACTTGGTACCAGGGGTGAAATGTAAAATCTGTTACTACTAGTTCTGTGGGCGTGGCTTGGGGGGGGTAATGTGACTGGGTGGGCGTGGCCAACTTAAAAAAAAACTTTTCAAAGCATTTTTTCTAATGCTTTGAAAAGCCTTTCAGGAATTCAGCTGGGATCGTCAGAGAGGCTTTTTTAAAAATGCCTCTCTGCTGATCAGGAAACTCAGCTGGGAACGTCAGAGACTTTTCAAAGCATTTTTTTAACCATCTCTTCAGCTGAAGAGGTTGCAGAAAAAAATGCTTTGAAAAGGCTGACGATCCCAGCTTAGCCGCGTGATCATCAGAGGCTTTTTTTTTTACTTTTAAAAGCATTTTTTCCATTGGAAGAGCTTGTAGAAAAAATGCTTTTAAAAGTAAAAAAAAGCCTCTGATGATCACGCGGCTCAGCTGGGCATGGTGGGGTGGGGGTGGGGGGGCGCAGGGATTTTTACTACCAGTTCTCCGAACCACCCGCTGCCATCGCTACCGGATCAGGCAATCCGGTCCGAACCGGGAGCATTTCACCCCTGCTTGGTACCATGACTTCTGCTGTAGTCATGAGACCTGACCTTGACTCAGTGGCACATGACTCTGGGATGGAAATTGAAAGTCTGAAGTTCCCACAGTTTTGCAGATATGTGAAGATTTCACTCCCCCCCCATCTCCTTTATTCAGCAATCAAGAGAGAAAAACAGGCAGGTTAGCTCAGAATAAGCTCTACGTTTCTAGGTTTTTCTCACTATGAAGGAGAAATCAAAATAGGTCACTTAACTCCTCAAAATAACAAAAGTTTTTGGCAGAGCCACCGCACCTTATTATTACTTTAAACTGTTCTAGGATAAGAAATCTGTGAGAACCTCGGAAGAGATTCAAGATAGTTGTCATTCTTCTGGGAATTTAACATCGTCCTTGAGCAATACTTCTGTGCTGTCACCATCTTTAGCTATAGCACCATCTCCTGCTATTTCACAGGATAGCAGCCTTCAGCACAGCCTTACAGATCTGGGCCATGATCGACAACTAAGGTAAAAGAATTGCAATAAGCTTGTGGCTTTCTTTTTTTAAGACTAATATCCATCTTTATTTGCAATAGCATAGTTACAAATTTTATGAGAGGTTCAGATTATTACTGTAACAGACATATAGACGTACAGGCATAACCTACTCTGCTATTTCGTTTCACGGTAAGCAATGCTATTACAAAGGTATATATTTTTTAAAAGGTATGCCACAGGTAAAAATCATAAATATGTAGAAAGTTATATTCTTTCATCAGGAAGATGGTTTTTTAAATAAAAACAATAAAAACTAAGAACAACTAATATTTAGAATGAAAAAAGAAAGAAGGAAGAAAAGAGCAAAGACAAAAATGCGAAAGGTATGAATTTTTAAAAATCTACTGAATTATTGTATGTAATTGAGTCCAAAATTTTCTCACTTTTTACATGTCTACCAAGCATTTAAAGTGTCCCTTCTTTTTGATTACATTTCCAATATAAGTTTAAGAAAACGTTATGGTTTTTCCGGTGACATATACCAAAGTTATGTCAGAAAATTTAATATATACAAAGAAACTCAGAAATATATTTTCTATTTTTGATCTATAAGTTGACATTAGCAATTCATCTAATTTTTATATGGAAAAAACATTATTTTACATTCTTTTAAATTCATTTTAGAGTGCCCCCTAATAAATAATTCAGATACAGATAGTGATGCATTTTTTTTTAAAAAAATCTGCCTAAAATATAATGTGAATTGTATTTTAGTTGCACAGAGAGAACCAACCCAATTTTGAAATTCTGAGAATTGCATCTCGCTTGCAATGATGTGATCACATTTTGGCCGTTCGGCAACCGGCTTGCATTTATGGCTGTTTGCAGTATCCCATAGTTGTGTGACCATGATTTTTGGCATTTTTTTGCTGGTATCCGGCATTTACTTTCAGTTTCTGGCAAAAAAACCCAAACCGTGCATTGCGAAAAATGACTGCTGCAAAAAAGATCATAAACCGGGCACAGACATGTAGTGACCTACTTAATCATCACAATTCTGGGCTCCATTATGGTTGTAAGTCGAGGACTCTCTGCAGTAGTGGGTTTCAATTTAGTTTGCTACCGGTTTGTGTGTGCGCGTGCGCATGCCACTTCTGCGCATGTGCAGAAGCATCTGGGTGGGTGGGCAGAGCCTCCCACCACTGCCGCTACCAGTTTGCCCGATCCGGTGTGAACTGGTAGCAACCCATCACTGACTCTCTGTAATAGAATGATTCACAGTGCTGTTTCACATGACTGCATAATGTTCAGATATTAACCTCCTGACATGCAAATCAATCCCTCCCTCCCTCCCTCCCTCCTTCCTTCCTTCCTTCCTTCTTCCCTCCCTCCCTCCCTCCCTCCCTGCAATTTATTTGTTCTGGCATTAAATATGTTCTTTAATTTCTGGTTGTCTAGACTGCTACTTAGTCAACCTGTTCAGCCAATGGTGCCTGGATCCTGTCATGCAAGGATAGCAGATGTTGATGCAGCTGGACACAGCGAAAAGTATGTCTCCTGAAACTGTTGGTGGGGAAGTTTCAAAATATATGAGAGAAACAGCATTCACCATTAAATCATGAATCTACATATAATTTAGTGGTGCTACATAGACTAAGCAAACAGTTACGGAACAACAGTTTTAATCCTTATGCAGTCCCTGCTATACATTAAACATACAAGGGGTCCTTGCTATCCATGGTTGTGTGTATGTTGCTAAAAAGACACCAGACCTCAGAATCCAAAGGAAGCATTTTAATGGGTCTGCATTTTTGGAGTTAGAATTTTGTTTTTATACGTTTGTACAAAATGGTGACAGGTTTTTCCTTATGCTTAAAATGTATTTTTCTTGTCTTGATAAAAGTGGTTTTCTTATCAGTGCTTGCTCACTGGACTGTAATCTCCATGAATAATAAGAGAGCTATTTGTCAACATTTCCAGAAGTGGTTTGTCATTACCCTCTTCTTCCTTTCCTTGAGAAAGAGTGACTGGCCCGTAGGATTTCATGCCTAAGGGAGGACCAAAACTCACAGTCTCCTGGTTTCTACAGTTATGGTCCACTTCATGGCAGGGGTGAAATCTAAAATTTGTTACTATCGGTTCTGTGGGTGTGGCTTGGTGGGAGGGTATAATGTGACTGGGTGGGCGTGGCCAACTTTTTTTTTGTTTTACTTTTAAAAGCATTTTTTCTACAATCTTAAGAGGTTGCAGAAAAAAATGCTTTTAGACGTCTCTGACGATCAGGCAAGTCAGCTGGGATTGCCAGAGGCTTTTAAAGGCATTTTTTCCCCCTTCGGCTGAAGAGGTTGCAGGAAAAAATGCTTTTAAAAGTAAAAAAAACAGCCTCTGATTATTGCATGGCTCAGCTGGGCATGGGGGGGTTGGTGCAGGGATTTTTGCTACCGGTTCTCCGAACCACCTGCTGCCATCGCTACCGGATCGGGTGATCCGGTCCAAACCAGAAGCATTTCACCCCTGCTTGTCACATGATGAATGGATCTGGGAGGCAGGGCTGAGATGGTTGTCATGAATTCACGTATTAGTGAAATTAAGAAAAAGTTGAGGTCCACATTTGGGCAGAACAATATATCCAGGCAAGGTGTAAATTCTAATAGAACAAAATCAAGACCATCAAATATTAGATTCATAATGATGAAGCTCATGGCCCAGGAGAGCTTCAAGTAAAACTGCTATAATCATCCAGCAAGTGCAAATATTGCTTAGCAACAGGCTTATCAAATTTAGCCACCAATTGGGAACTGAAACCTTTGTACAGCTTTCATACAGCAGTCATGTCTGTAATAATGTCTGAACACCATATGGCTTTCTCACAACTGGAAGTTTATGTAGAAAACATGGGCTTCATAGAATGTATTATCCAGGATATAGTAATATCTATGGTAAACTTCTGGAAAAAATCACTCTCTCCTACTGATATATCCTCAACAACTCTTCTTTAGTCGTTTTTGAAGATATTTTTCATTAATTTTCTTTGTAATGCCCAATTTCTAATTTAAATACTAATCCATAGTTTCCAACTCTTCTATCTCTGAATGGAAGAACCAGTTGTCATTTTTCTAGCACCAAAACAAAAGTATCATAACCGTTAAATCCGTTTCTGACTTCACAACATTGCTGTCATCCTTGCTTAGCTTCTGTCATGCTGGGAGGCCTATCGAAAGGATTTTAGATACGCAGACTCTTCATGAAGGGTAGAAATGAATAGGGTTCGTTGCTTAATGCTTCATATTTTTATCTGTGGTTCCTAACAGATAATCAATAAAATTTAGATTTTGCTGTACGTTTTTTTTTTTTTTTACTGAAAATCGCAAGACTTGTTTCTTTTCATAGGTATTTTCAAAAAATACAAACTTGCCAAGGTTTGGAAGCACAAACTTCCAGCAACGGTACACCAGTGGTGCTAATGAGACAACCAGGATTGCACCCAGGATTCTCTGGAGTATCACCATCTCAACCCTCATCTTTGCAATCTATGCATCAACATCTTCCACAGCAATGCTACCTTCAGGTGGGCTGGAAAAAATATATTTTAATGTAAATCTGACTTGAATGTCCTTTTAGCTGGAGGGGCAACAGAAACCTTTTTTAAGAAAAAGTAATAATGTTTCTCCGTTGTTCTTTATATAGCAATGAAGGGAATTTCTTTCTCAGTTGCAAGAATTGATCTTGGCCATTAGCAATAGCACTTAAGACTTATATACTGCTTCACAGTGCTTTACAGCCTTCTCTAAGCAGTTTACGGAGTCAGCATATTGCTCCCAACAATCTGGGTTCTCATCTTACTGACCTCAAAAGGATGGAAGGCTGAATCAACCTTGAGCCTGGTGAGAGTCAAACTGCTGGCAATCAGCAGTCAGCAGAATTAGCCTGCAATACTGCATTCTAACCAACTGTGCCACCACAGCTCTAATTACTTATTAGTTACTGACTTTGTTACTGATAGATTAGTTTCTGACATCAACGTCTGTCAGTACATAGATATTTTGGGGGCATGTTCCTACTGTACAGGAAGTCCTTGACTTACAACAGTTCATTTAGTGACTCTTCAAAGTTACAACAGCACTGAAAAAAGTGATATATGACTGTTTTTCACACTTATGACCATTGCAGCATTCCCATGATCACATTCAGACGCTTGGCAACTGACTCATTTATGACGGTTGCTGTGTGCCAGGGTCATGTGATCCCCTTTTGTGACCTTCTGACAAGCAAAGTCAACGGGGAAGCCAGATTCACTTAATTGTGTTACTAACTTAACAACTGCAGTGATTCACTTAACAACTGTGAAAAGAAAGGTTATAAAATGGGGCAAAATTCACTTAACAAATGTTTCATTTAGCAACAGAAATTTTGGGCTCCATTGTGACGTAAATCAAGGACTATCTGTATATGCAGGAAAAGCATCCTATCTTTTTAAAATAATTCCTATAGCAGACTTATTGCATATACCATTTCTTGAGTTATATATCTATTTTATACCATATTGAACCCCAAGTTTTATTTATATTCATTGTCATTTGATTTGATATTATGCCTGACTGAATTTAGGGCCTTTCTTGACCTACTGTATATCTTTTTTAGTAAGGTAAAAATGGAGTTTTTTTATTGCATCAACACAATCTCATTTAAATTAGTCTTTCATATTAATCTTTAAACTATCTCCATCAATAATGTATTCCAATTGCTATATTGTGATGTTTGCATTCAAAAGGATCCTTTCTTTGTTCAACATATTACTATAGGTGCTGATTCTATTGTAATCAAAACATTTCTTATCTTCAGATAAAATAAGAAACATGTAGAAAAATTCATAACCAATGCCTGTACTATGATATTCATAGTGACTGCCAGCCAAAATCCTCAATATATTGCAGTAACTTTGAATCATATTAAAACTTTCTAAAATTTAAGTATTGTTTCATCAAAATGTTAACAAAATGTTCAGATAATTCTGCATCTGTATGCAGTTTAAATGATAAAGGAACTCAACCCTCCCATAAATAACTCTTCATCAATCAACTAAGCAAAGTTTTCTTATCAAACAAAAATGAACAGAAATCAAAAATCTAAGTTTCTGAAGAATAATCCATACACTTACTATCTATATTCCCTAATACAATCTTTCTGCTAAAGCTATCTAATTTTGTAGTCTATCATACAAGAAGGATTATTTGGATTGTATTTTTGATAAAACAACAGTATGGTATATCTACAGAAATGTTACATCATCCAAAGGCCCTTTGAGCAAAATTATTAAGAGTGTAATTCGTGAACTTACTCTTTCACATATGCATATAGCTTTTTGTTATGTTTATAGGAGATATAGGAGTTGTTTTCCATTCTTATTGATTGATGCAAGAATTAAAAAAAACCCGCTTAGGTAACTTACTCTAATTAAAGTTTTTCTTTGATATTAATATGTATTTTATTTTCTGAGTTCCTGCTGTTTAAACTAACTCTCCTTTATCTTTAAAGATTTCAACTGATTTAAAATAGTTTCATTTTGAAGTACATTTACTTACAGTATTCTTCTAATAGTTCAAAATTTTAGCATGAGGGCAAAAAGAAGAGCATTCTTTATTAGACGTATTTCAACTGTTTCTAAACAGAGGAAGCTAACTGTAAATTACAGTTTCAGTACTGTATGTAGCTATAGAAAATTTGCTCATATTTTATGCACATCATGCAAGCATCAATACGTTTGTTTATTTTTCATATTTTTTAAACCACCCACCTCCCTCGGTTTGTAATCTGGAACAAAGTGTTTTAATGTGATTATTGTGCCAGGAAAATGGGCAGTGTACATGAGGTCATTATTTCTAAATCTGACTTTAGCACATTGTCTTTGTCAAGTGCACTTCCTTTTGTTTTATTCATCATAATAATCTTGTTCCTTTTGTTTTTTCCTTTTGCTACATGGGAACTCCCAGAATGATGACTTGACTTTGTTTTTGATATTATAGCCAGTAAGCTGGTACTTAAAATAAGTCATTTTTTCATGGTGAACTTACTGTAGGAGATGATATGAACCCACTTTATCAGTAATAAACTCTATTAATAGATGCTATCAATCACTGGGCATAAAACACATTTAGTTTTTAATAACAAGTTTGAATGTTTAATATGAGATATAGGTCATAAGGCCCAAGAACTCAGTTGGACTGAAAATGCAATTAAACTGAAATATTGATGCCAAACAAGATTGTTGTAGAAAGTTTTGGAGCTGTTGCAAAATATAATAGAAAACTGTCTGATACAAAATAGAGTTTAAGAGAGAATCCTTGATGACATTGGTTAACAAAAGTCATATTCCCTGTTTACTGTCCAAGCTATTGACTAAATCAAAGAATTCCAATTTAATTAAGCCTTTGGTCTATAATTGTATCAAATCTGGACCATGATTAGTATAGTCAAATAGGTAATAAAATCACACATTTTGCAATTAAAACTGAATTCATTATTTTTGACTATTATTGAACCATTTTTAACTGCATTGCATTTTGTTTCTTATACATAGGTACCGCCGGCAGACTCTTTGCACAGGGAGCAAACAGATTCTCTGCCCTCTACTCCCTACTCTCTACAGGAAGGAGGTATCGAGTACCACCACATGCCAATGAAGCAACCTGCTGCCAGAAGTACCATGAGTTTATCTGAAAATTTAAATGTGCAACATCGGCAATAGATTCTACCTTCTCTGTCAATGCACATTTAACTTTATTAGTGGGAGGGGAATGTTTGTGTTATAAAGAATACTAGGACCTTGGTGAAATAGTGCAATAAAATGGAAAGGGAACATTTTGCAGGTATTTGCACTATTTTGTGGTTATGCTATGAAATAATAAGACTGCAGTGTTTTGGATTCCATTTACAAAGAGCGTTTCACAGTTATTTGGGAGCATGAATGTAGCACCTGTTTGCAACATCTGAATGGAACTATGTCTATTCTTAGGAAAGATGTACCTAATTTAAGGTTTTTCATACCTTAAACATTCATGTGTTGCTGCACATACTCTGAACACCTTGGTAGATGGTGTCTAAAACGCTGCACAGCAATAATGACCACTAATACTAATATGTACCAGTATTTTGACACTGGGGCGCTAACTGGTACATTTTTCCTAGACGACTCAGTTGAATAGTTTGATCAGAAAGCGTTCTGACTTTTCTACAAAAATCAAGAAGCGAGAAAAACACTTGGCTTTCATTATTTTGATCATTTAAAATGAAAACCATTGGTTAGAAAATATATTCAGATTTTATTTTTTATTATGACTAATTGTTAATTGTTTTGCACAACTGCACAACGAGCATAACTTGGCACTTTGAATTAGGGAAATTCCTGTTTCAGCGGCCAAATAAGCAGTGAGATAGATCATGCTGTCATTTCTTTAGAACAATCAACACATCTTTAGTCTGTACCCTTTGGGCTCATAAATTGCAAGTATTAAACTTGTTATCGTCACCCCACCCAATGTTTCTACTGTCAAGAAATTACAATGAATACAGCTTCCTTTTCATTTAGTATAGTATAAACAGTGAACCTAAGCACAATCATGCAGCTATTTATTCCAACATAAAATCACGCTGTCCAAACTCTTCATATTTTTTCTCTCATAATGGAAGAGTTTCTTTGCTAGTCACAGAACAAGCATTGGAAGAATATGCACTGTGTCACAGCCCGTTAAGTGGAAAAATGCTGCAACTCTATTACATATCTATTTCATGATTATATTTAAGGTGGAATTTTCCTTAAAGCGTTGCACTTTGTATGCTTTACTTTAATGTTTCTAAGAGATATTTTATGTTATTATAGAATAAGTAGTGTAAAAAATGTTGTTGTTAAAAAACCAAAACCCCAACCAATTTCTATATAAATTAAAAGTATATGAGAATATGTGAAGATTATTTTGGGTATGGAAGATGAACTGCTCTTAGTTTTTTTGTAATAATTTTTATTAGAGTTTGCAAATACAAAGACTAATACAAACGGAGAAAAATATAAAAATTAAAGAAGAGAGAAAGACAAATAAAAAGAGATAGAAAAAAGAAAATAAAAAGGAACAAAAAACAAAGATATATAAAAGACAATTCCCTCTTTCTCCAGATAGTATAAATAACTTCAGTAACTTAACTTCAGAAAAAAAAAGTCTTCTTTCCCGTATCTCATCCCTTAGCAATAATCAAATTATAAAAGTCCATTATTAAGTTCTAATCAGCAAAAGTCTATTAAAAGCTGTCAGAAATAGTAATATTTATCTTTTACTTTTAATAAATCTACTTTATATTCCAATTTATCACTTTATCTAAGATGAACTCTTTTTAGAATTCTTGTTTTTAAACTTTTTTTGTGGGTGAGAATTTAGATACAGCAAGACAACTTCAGAGTTAGAGGTTTAATACACAGGTCTACGTATGCTCTTGATAAGACATATGCTCTGATCAGAAACGTAAGGCTGCCAAACCAGCCTGTGATTTGTTGTAACTTGGTCATTGCCTATGGCTTTCATCCTTTCTGTCTTCCTTTTCTCAGTTCTGTCCCTTGAGACAAGTAGCAGAATTCAAAGTATTGTATTCAGCAAAGTTAAAAAATTAACTATTCAGTGTGTAGTACAACATATACAGTATGTAGTAAATGCAGATGCTCATTTACCAAGTAACTTATTAAGGCATATAGGAAATATTCCTCTGTAGCTTTTCCCCCATACAATCAGGATAATTATCCTACACTTCTATTGTTTACAGATAACCCAGTTATACATATTCAATGCTATTTAAATGTCTGATATTTAGAGGCCAATAGAATAATACAGGTTGTCCTTAGTTAACAACTTCTTCAGCGACCATTCAAAGTTGCAGTGGCACTGAATGAGTGAGTCTGAATAGTCTTCAAAATTCCAGCCTCCCTATGGTCATGTGACTGTGATATGAGCACTTGGCTTGCACTTATGATAGTTGCAGCATTCCCCAGTCACGTGATGCAACTTTCCTTGCTGGCTTCTCAGAAGAAAAGTCATTGGGGAAGCCAGCAGAGAAAGTTGGAAGTTGGTCCTGCAAATTTTTTTCCAAGGATCTCACACTTTGTGCTACAATATCCCCTCTCCAGACCCATGCACTCCAGACCCATGCACTTTTGCAGCACTGCAGCACCTCCTCCCCAGCCTGCATGCACGCGTGCAGTGCCAGAGCACTCCGAGTCACTTTGGAGTACTCATTCACCCTCTGACTACTCAGGACTTGCAACTTCCAGCCAGCTTCCCCACTGACTTTGCTTATAGCCAGCAGGAATTTGCAAATCATAATCACATGAGGTTCTTGCTTAATGATTCATGATTTTTGGTTAACAATGGCAACAGGTACTGCCAGGATTGCTCTCACTAAGCAATGTGGTCATGTAATATCATGCTTTATGACTGCAGTGCTTAGCAACAGAAATTCTGATCTCAATTACCATTGTTAAGTGAAGATAACTTGTAGGTTTAATCAAATTGTATTAATTTTTCTATTTAATGCTTATTAAGGTCATGATTATGACCTTAATAAGATCATGATTAAGATCATAGTTCCCACTATGTTGCTATAGATGCAAAATAGCTTGTTGTTGCAAATGGCATACCTTGAAAATAGCCAAATTGTGTAGAATCACACAAACCTTGCCCTTTAAGAAGTTTAGTTACTGGAGAGTTCCTGTACATACCATGGTGAGCTGACACCTTGCTGACTTTTGTTGGCTAGCAAGGTAGCTTTTCCAAGGTGCTGCTGGATTCTGGATCCTAACTGGCATAATTTCTCCAGAACAAAGGAAATATAATTGAGATTATCCATGTGGTTCTGGACAGCTGCTTCTCATGAGTTGACAGTAGAAACTTCTGTTTTTAAATGCTTATACATGGTATGGCTTACAATCGGGACTATATTAAGCTCACAAAATAGCCTTTATGGATACTAAGTTATGCTAAGCTTTATATCTTAATTATGTTTTTGATTTTTTGGGTTTTTGGGGGGTTTTTTTTGGCATATTAAGACTCTTCAGACTGGCAAGGTTTTACTGTATTCATTGTGTGAGTTTCCACCTCCTTAAAAAACCATGGTGTAAATTTGATTTTAAAAGTTTTAGAAATATATTATATTTGGAGAAAAAAAAGAACTCGGTAGATGGATTTTGAAAGTTGGTAACAGATTAAGGGGCTAGAGGGATTTGGAATTATAATTCTGAATTATTTAGAAGATATTTTCTCAATGGAAAATAGAGACTGCTTTAATTTTTTTTTTAATGATAAGGAGACCTTGAAGGCTGGACACTAAAACCAGAGGATAAAGAAGAGAAATCATTAGGGCATTTTTTTAAATAGAATGGATGAAATGATTAAAAAATTGACAGTTTATTCTAATGAAGTTGTAAAGCAACTATGAGCTGCAATGGATGTCTATGAAATTAATTTGAAGAGGATTTAAATGTAATACATATGGATCAGATAGATGACTCATTCTTTAAAGGAGATGAACAGGTATTAAACCAGGAATCTGATCTGTACATTTTTTGAGTCTAAATAGACAAAAGAGCTCTGTTAAGATTTGGAAGGATATTTTTTTTAAGTGACGAAGAATAATTTTACTTATTGATATATAAGAAATCTGTAAGTTTTGAAGGGTTTTTGCTTTGAAACACAGATGAGCAGCATACTACCTCTGAGACTTTTTTAAAAAAAGAGTTAAAGAATAATTTTAAAAATGAGAAAAGATGCACACGTAGTTATATTTGGTTGCCCTTATTGGACTTTTGCTGACAAAGATCGATTTATGTACCATTTGGATCTTATTTTCCTTATCTACGAGATGAGACATGGGGAGAAGAGAGATTATGTTTTATTTAAAGATAATGGTAAGTTATTAAAATTATTTTTACCTGCTGGGATGAAGGAGGAAGTTATTTCTTTTATCTTTCTCTTTCCCGTTCTCCTTTTTTTTAATTACACGGCCCACTTTCTTTTTATATTTTTCTGTTTGTATTTTTTGTAGTTTGTATTGACTTTTATTCTCTTCATGTATAATTCTTAATAAAATTATTTGAAAAAAAGAATCTTAAATCCAATAATCTGTAATCAATAAAATTATTTTGAAACTTTTTTTTTTCTTGCCTGAACTATTCTCTTCATGTTCACTTAACACCCACTTTATCAACTGGATTTATCTTCTTCCTATGTAAGAAATCAGAGTAGATTACTGTAACACAGTGGTTCTCAATCTGTGGTCTGCAGGGGTGGGGGGCATTTAAAGGCGGTTGAGAACCCTGCTCTAATACATTCTATATGGGGCTGTCCCTAAAGAGCATCAGGAAGATTCAGCTGGTGCAGAGTGTAACTATGCAGGCAGTTATGTGTGGCTAAAGGATGACAAACATCACATCTCTGCTCCTTAAACTGCACTTAAGGGGGGGGGGGAGCAGGCTTATACATGCTTATTTGGAAACAAGCCACATTAAAACTTGTGAAAAAAATCACTTCTGAATAGGTTTGCAAAAAAGAAACTGATAAACTTTATTTATTAAATTTATATGCCACCCATCTCACTATTACAGCAGCTCTGGAGAGTTACAGAATAGTGGCTATTTCAAGGTGCTATGCAAGGAAAAGGCAGATGGAAGTACTAATCTGTTTACTTCTAAAAATGCATATAGGGGAGTTATCTAATGGATACTGCTCCTTATTAATGATGCTGATTTTACTTCATGGATTCTGTCTGCTTTACTTTCCTCTGTCAACATTGGAATATGGTTCTTGAAATCTTACTCAGTGTTGGAATGTAAAGTTTTTCCATCTCTATTGTAAACACACAATAAACACAAATAATTAGTCTTATTTGACAGACAGAATATGTATTGGGTATAAAAGGTTTTTTTTAATATATACACTACGCTATGTCAGGAATGCTGAAATAATCATGCTGCTATTATTCTGAAATACTGGCAGCCACAAAGTGATTCCAAATAGAAAGGATTTTAAATCAATGAGTTACACATCCATTGTATTCAAATTATTATTTGTAGGTGTTCTTCCTCCTGTGGATGCCCAAGAAAAAATCAAATGAGACTATATTCCTGCTTAACAAGCTATCATTTGACATGGATGTCAAAATGTAGTGGTCTGCATAATGAATACAGTATTACATTTTTCTCATGCTGGCTGGTCTATGGCAGTTAAAAGTCCTGAATACCTGAGAATTCCCAGATTAGTTTATTTCTTATTTAAAATTTGATTTCTTCTCAGTCAGGCTTTTTCTTTCCAATCACAAAAGACTGCAAAATCCCACACTAAGCCATTTCTTTTATTCCCAAAATGGGAAATCGGAACAAACAGTTGAAGATTGAGGAGCAGCATGGAGAGTAGAGAATAAAAATGCGGTTTTACATGATATACAATTGGCTTGGCCTCTCTTAGTTCTTTTTTCTCACCCAACCACAATCAAGAATTTTTCAATGGGAGGATACACTCTACACCAGGGGTCTCCATCCTTGGCAACTTTTAAGCCTGGAGGACTTCAACTCCCAGAATTCCCCAGACAGCAAAGCTGATATACAATTGGCTTGGCCCTCTTAGTTCTTTTTCTCACCCAATCTCAATCAAGAATTTTTCAATGGGAGGGTACACTCTACACCAGGGATCTCCAATCTTGGCAACTTTAAACCTGGAGGACTTCAACTCCCAGAATTCCCCAGCCAGCAAAGCTGATATACAATTAGCTTGGCTCTCTTAGTTCTTTTTCTCACCCAATCTCAATCAAGAATTGTTCAATGGGAGGGTACACTCTACACCAGGGGTCTCCAACCTTGGCAACTTTAAGCCTGGAGGACTTCAACTCCCAGAATTCCCCAGCCAGCAAAGCTGATATACAATTGGCTTGGCTCTCTTAGTTCTTTTTCTCACCCAATCTCAATCAAGAATTGTTCAACGGGAGGGTACACTCTATACCAGGGGTCTCCAACCTTGGCAACTTTAAGCCTGGAGGACTTCAATTCCCAGCAAAGCTGGCTGGGGAATTCTGGGAGTTGAAGTCCTCCAGGCTTAAAGTTGCCAAGGTTGGAGACCCCCTGCTCTACACTTTTTATTCTGTTTTAAGAATATTTAAAAGCCAATCGAGTCTCTTGCCTTAACAAAAAACCCAATTGCTGCCGTATCTCCAGGACTAATGCATCCTTTTTTCTTTCCACTGCCTCTTATGAACTTTTATAATTGCCACTTAACTAAACCGCGGAAAACAAAACAAAACAAAACAAAATGGATAAAACTGCACGTCTCCCGTCCCAACAACCAACCCACCCTTCAACATCCGCCCTCTAACCCGGAAGCTAACTTTTCTTTCCGTTGCTCTTCCTCGAGCTCTATGATACTTCCGGCTTCCTTGATTTCCTCCCATAATTCCTGTGGCTCTTCCTTTCCGAGCTTGTCCTAAGCAGGGTGAGTACCCGTAATGTGGGTTTTGGTTGTTATCCGACTCCATCCGTGGCGGTGGGCCTTTTTAGGGCCGGGGCTCTGAGCCATCCCGGCTGTTGGAACGATGTCGCTCACGGAGGGCTGCATATTTTCGCGCTGACGTTGAAAGATTCCCCATTAAGTGCCCGAAATGTTTTTTTTTTCCTCGCAATGTCCGGCCTGCACGCAGGGCCGTTTCGCTTGAATGCGTGTAAATAGAGATGATTAGAAGCAACAGTAATGGCTAATATAAAACAGGCTGGGAGGCAGATATTGATCTATATAGTATATGTGTATTATTCTAAAGAAGTCTCCAGGAAGATACATAGAAAGTGTCCAAAATCCCGGGCTGTCAACGATAACATCTTTATATCCATCTAATGCTTTTGGCATGGACAAAAATATAATTCTCATCTTTAGTACTGATGAATAAAACTGCATTCAAAAAGTTTTGTAACTCATCGCCCGAATATGAATCAAGAATTACTACTTATTCTTGTCCGTAGACTCCCTTGTAGCGATAATTACTTCCTTGATGCAATGTTTCTCCAAAGCATCAGCCATTTGTGCTCTCCTTTAGCTGCTGTGTAAAGAGCCCACAATGTGCTATGTAGCAAACATAAATAAATTCTAAGGTTTTTATGCTTCCCCCCCCCACCCCAAACTCTACATACTGTAGCTGTAGAGAACTGCACCATTGAATGCTTTGCTATTCTAAAGTTTTGTTGAGGTAGGAATTCTTATGCATTATTTGGGGTCCATAGGATATACCAATTCTCAGTTGTATCTTAGTTGCAACACTGTTATTGATAGAATAATACTCAGTAACTCAAGATTTGAAGGGACTGAATATGGTGTTATGACAGAAACTCAGGGATACACATCGTTAAGCTCTCTAAACTTATTTTGCCACTATTTTTTAGTCCCATATCTGTCTTTCAAATTGTTATTGGATGAGCTCCCATCAATTTGTCACAGCTCCTGCCCACCTAGCATTTTGAAAGCGTGCAAATGGAAGTAGATAAATCAGTATGGTACCACTTCCTTGGGCGTCCCCTGGGCAATGGTGATCTCACCAGCTAATCCTTTCAACCTGGAAGTGCCTTCGACACGAATGTAGTAGTTAGATACTTCATATCCTAATCAAATAATTGTGTAATTAGTATAAATGAAAGTATATTGGAAAAAACTAGCATTGCCTTTACACTTGTTCAAAAGGAATGTTGCCCAAAACTGCTTTTGAGCTGTCCCAAAATTTGGGATCAGATTTTGTAGATGACAAATGATTCCAAAAGCAAGAATAATCCCATTACATTTTCTGCTATCCCAAGCCATTTCTCCTTTGTAGCTAGTTGAATAGTGAACATTATTCATTATTAAATAATTAGATTCACTTTTAGCAATGGAAGTGAAAGAACTGTTTTTAATCTGTATATATATATATGCGTTGTGTGAAACTTTTGATGTTCTGCTGTTCTTTAAAATTCTGTGTACAATATTCTATTTTTGTTGCATATTATGAACAGATGGCCCCTGCAAAGAAAGGTGGTGAAAAGAAGAAAGGCCGATCAGCCATCAATGAGGTGGTTACTCGAGAATATACAATAAATATTCACAAAAGGATCCATGGCGTGTGAGTGGTTTTTCCTCTATTGGAATTTTGATCAGACTGTTTTAATTGTCAACATTTTGTTAATTCCCTTTTAAAATAGCTTTAATTTTTTAAATTCAGAAATAGATCAGTGATTGCTAAGGTTGGTTCATAAGGTGTACTTATTGGATTTGTTTGAAAAGAAATAAGAATGTAGAATGGCACAGATATTAGAAGCACTTAAGCCCAGAGGGCCAGTGAAATTTCTGGGGTATTATGGACTGGCTCAGTAAAAGGCCTGAAAGGTAGTATTTAGTATTGCCATAATCTCTCCAGTTTATAGAAAAGCCTGAAATTAAAATATTGGCCAGCTAGCTGTAATATTTTTTTTTTTTATCAAAATATGACATCGCTTCTGTCAAAGTGCTGCTAAGGTTGTAGTTTGAGAGCCCTCTAGAGCTTCCTGAATTTGCTTTTTTTTTTTTTGCCCTAAAATACCTGTTTAGAACACTAAAGTTCCTGAATTTTGCTTCTGCAAATTGTTTCTAAAACATACCAAAAGTATCGTCATCACAATGCAGGTGACTAGATTCTGCGCACCTGCATTAAAGATTTGGCGGAACCTGATGAACGATCCATTATAACCATTGTACAATTATACAATTAATGCTCTAAATCTTTTGATATTATCATCCTGTTGTGTTTTAGTACCTGATAACTACAGGCCTTCACAATATAACTAATATTATAGCTTAGTCTTGCTCTTGTTTACATGCAGCTGGTAGACAGGCTGCCAAATTATGATTTCAGCCTAGATTTTATTTGTTATTTCTTACTATTTTATTCTAGAACTTTTAATTAGATACTCATTTTTAATTTATTGGTCTTTGACTGTAATAAATATTTGAACATACCAAAGGAATGCAATAGTGAATGTAATAGTTTTTTAAAATAGAGGTTTATAGATTTATATCCATTATATTCAAACTGTACAAACATTTTCAAAAACTCACTGGATGTGTTAGAATGAATGAAGCGCCCTTCACAGCTTTAAAGCAGCTGTGTCTCAGGATGTATAATTGCTTCAAAGTCTGCTTCTGCTTTGTGTGTGTGAAGGCAGCTGTGTGCATTCGCAGTGAAAATACTGAATGTGTGCATTCGCACATATAGCTGTGTGAAAAGGTATGTACAAAACATTCCTTTGAATGTGCATACCTTTTATATTATTTAAAAGCTGATGTCTTTATTTATTTTTGTACTCTTAGGGGCTTCAAGAAACGGGCTCCTCGTGCTCTTAAGGAGATTCGAAAATTTGCCATGAAAGAAATGGGTACTCCTGATGTACGCATTGATACCCGTTTGAACAAGGCTGTCTGGACGAAAGGAATAAGGTATCATCAGATTGTTTCTTTGATCGAGGTGCTCTCCTGTTCTCTGCTCAGTGCAAAGGAATGCTCAGTGTTTGCACAAGTAAGACTGAGTATGATAAGAGGCTAATGTAGTATTTTAATACATTCAACTATTAAACTGGCTGGTAAAACTTTTATAGAACTGGTAAGGAAGAAAGCCTTGGTAGTACAGTGGTCTAAAGCACCCTGTTATTAACACCAGCTGCCTGCAGTTATTGCAGGTTCGAATGTCACCAGGCTCAAGGTTGACTCAGCCTTCTATCCTTTCTAAGGTAGGTAAATTGAGGACCCAGTTTGTGGGGGCAATAAGCTGACTTTGTATAAATATACAAAAGTATGAAGGCTATTGCTTAGCGCATTGTAAGCCGCCCTGAGTCTCCGGAGAAGGGCGGCATATAAATCAAATTAAAAAAAAAAAAAGCCACGGCCAAACACTTCTGAAAAAACCTTACCAAGAAAATGGCCTTATCCAGAGAGTCTCTGAATATTTCACATGATTGAAGGGAAAAAATGAAAATATACTGTTATTTGTTGGTTTGTGTCATCCCTTTCACACAAATGCGAGGCTCTCCCTTACATAATACTTTTTCTTTCATTTTTCCCCACAAACCTGTGGAGTAGGGTGGACTGAGAATGACTGGTGGTGCTTAATGTACAGCTAGTCCTCGAGTTACAACATTTCATTTAGTGACTGTTTAAAGTTAAAGTGGCACTGAAAAAAGTGACATGACTGTTTTTCACACTTAAAACTATTGCAGCCTCCCCGTGGTCACATCAAAATTCAGATGCTTGACAACTGACTCACATTTATGACACTTGCAGTGTCCTGAGTCATCAGCTTTTGCAATTTTCTGACAAGCAAAGTCAATGGTGAATCCCGATTCACTTAACAACCATGTTACTAACTTAACAAACACAATGATTAACTTAACTGTTGCAAGAAAAGTTGTAAAATGGGGCAAAGTCACTTAATAAATGTTTCACTTAGCAACACAAATTTTGGGCTCAATGGTAGGTCATAACTCGAGGACTACCTGTACTTTACAGTTCTAATAATCAGATGCAGTTATAAATCCAAGTGATTGAGGTCATTCTCTTGAAGAATACAGGTTACAGGTAGTCTTTGCTTACTGTCTTTTTAATGACTGCTGGAAATTACAGTATTCTAAAAAAACAAACTCCAGCTTTGCGATCAATCCTTGCATTTACTTGCATCACAGCATTACCACCACATGGATTTGTAACTGGCTGACAAACTGTACTCAACAAATAGTTCTACATCTATATGGAGGGAAGGAACCAGTGGGATATCACAGGGTTCCGTTTTAGGCCCAATATTCTTTAATACCTTCATAAATGACTTAGATGAGGAAGGGGAACTCATCAAATTTGCAGATGACACTAAGCTGGCAGGAATAGCCAACATCCCAGAAGCCAAGCTCAGGATCCAAAAAGATCTTGATAGACTTGAACAATGAGCCCTATCCAATAACATGAAACTTAATGTGGAAAAAAGCAAGATTTTACACTTAGGCAGGAAAAACCAAAGGTATAAGGACATCTTAGGCGAAACCTGACTTAAAAACAGTAACTGTGAGAGGGACCTTGGAGTCCTCATGGATGATCACTTAAACATGATCCAGTAGTGTGCGGTTGCTGCCAAAAACGCTAATACAATCCTTGGTTGTATAAACAGAGGCATAAAATCAAAATCATGTGAAATATTAGTACTGCTTTATAAATCGTTAGTAAGACCACACCTGGAATACTGCATCCCGTTTTGGTCACCACATTACAAAAAAAAAAGTTGAGACTTTGGGAACAATGTAAAGAAGAGCAACTAAGTTGATTAAAGGCCTGGAGATAAAAACATGAACGGCTGCAGGAATTGGGTATGGCCAGTCTAGAGAAAAGAAAGACTAAGAGTGACATGATAGCAGTATTGCAGTATTTGAGGGACTGCCACAAAGACAAAAAGGGGGGAGGGGTCAACTTATTTTCCAAAGCAGCAGGAGGCAAGACAAGAAACAATGGATGGGAACAAGTCAAAGAGAGAAGCAACCCGAATTAAGGAGAAACTTCCTAACAGAATAATTAACCAGTGCAACAGCTTTTTTTTTTTTAATTTGATTTATATGCTGCCCTTCTCCGGAAACTCAGGGGGGCTTACAGTGCGCTAAGCAATAGCCTTCATACTTTTGTATATTTTTTATACAAAGTCAGCTTACTGCCCCCACAAACTGGGTCCTCAATTTACCTACCTTAGAAAGGATGCAAGGCTGAGTCAACCTTGAGCCTGGTGAGATTCGAACTTGCAGTAATTGCAGGCAGCTGGTGTTAATAACAGTGTGCTTTAGTCCACTGTACTACTAAGGCTCTTCTGAAGCTTGCCTTCAGAAGTTGTAGGTGCTTCATCACTGGAGGTTTCTAAGCAGCGACTGGATAGCCACTTGTCTGAACTGGTATAGGGCAGTGATGGTGAACCTTTTAGGCATCGAGTGCCCAACTGCAGACACGCACATGCAGAAATGCGCGCTCGTGCGAATGTGTGCAGATGCGTGCATGCGCAAACATGCACGCATGGCCATGCGCGCATGCACAGCAAAAGCATGCATGCATGGCCATGCGCACATGTGCAGCAGAGACCCGAATACCAGTTGGCCAGTGGGAGGCAGGGCATCCCAACACCAGTGTGGCAAGAGGTGAGATCTTTTTCTTTTGTGAGCTTCTGTTTCGTCATTTGTAGGGAAACAAGCTCACAAAAGAAACGCCAAAGAGATCTGACCTGGGGCGATGGCGCATGTGCCAGCAGAGAGGGCTCTGCATGTCACCTCTGGCACCCGTGCCATAGGTTCGCCATCACGGCTATAGGGTTTCCTACTTGAGCAGGAAGTTGGACTAGGAAGACCTCCAAGGTCTCTTCCAGCTCTATTCTGATTGATTGATCGGTCTGTGGTCATGTCAGTGCCGTTTGTATGCTTCACATCAGGCTTCCTACTAACAGTTAATGGAGAGTGCAGAAGTAAAATTACAGCCATGTGATTTCTCGCATAATGACCAAACAGGAAGTGGTGTAACCCTATCATTACTAGCTGATTTTCTGTTTAGCAACAGTGCTTAGTGATGGAGTTGCCAATCTAAATTATAATTAAGCCAGGACTGTCTGTAATTAATGTTACTTTAAATAAGCACAGCAGCTTTATTTAAAAATAAAGAAAAATGTTTACATTGGGGTTTTTTAGTTAACAAAATAAAAGTAAAAAAATGCTATTATACATAACTTGCCTACCTTTTAGAGAGCAAAGTAGTAGCATAAAAGAACAAAAACATGCTTCTAAACGTTGCAAATATTTTACAGGAATGTTCCTTATCGTATCCGAGTACGCTTATCTCGAAAGCGTAATGAAGATGAAGATTCACCCAATAAATTGTATACACTGGTTACTTATGTGCCAGTCACCACCTTCAAAGGTAAATTATAATTCTATATTAGAACGGAGATCCATATTTCTTTAAATGTAGTTGTATCACTGTTTAGAACAGAAGTAATTGCACCATTTTCAAGAAAAACAAGTTACATATATAATTGCATATGTTATATTGTGTTAGTACAGGTAGTCTTCAACTTACGACAGTTGAACCCAACATTTCTGTTAAGTGAGACATTTGTTAAGTGAGTTTTGCCCCATTTTATGACATTTCTTGCCACTGTTGTTAAGTGAATCACTGCAGTTGATAAGTTATTACCATAGTTGTTAAGTGAATCTGGCTCCCCCTTTGATTTTGTTAATCAAAAGGTTGCAAAAGATGATCATATGACCTTGTGACACCACAGTGGTCATAAGTATGAATCGGTTGCCAAGCATCTGAATTTTGATCACATCATGGGGCTGCCTCAAAAGTCATAAGTGTGAAAAATGGTCATAAGTCACTTTTTCAGTGTCGTCATAACTTTGAACAGTCATGAAATGAAATGCTGTAAATTGAGGACTCACTGTATATTCAGCTCTCTCAGTAACTTGTGGTTTCATTGTCTTTTTTTCCTTTGTTTGCAGGTCTACAGACTGTTAATGTAGATGAAAACTAAGATTTTATTACAATAAAAATACTAAATTGGTATTAAACAGGTAGACATATCTTTTTTGCAATCAGATTACTCTGGGTTACCGATCAGCAATTGAATTCCACAATCGCTCAAAGGTGAAACAAGTCTTCCAATTGCCTGGTAGGTCACAATGTTTCTTGATAATTCTAATGATATGAAGAAAAACAGAGGGCAACCTACTCTTCTTTCTTGGAATATCTGATATATCAGAAGCCAAATTTTCTAATGGGTTGCTGGCTCCTCTTGTCAGATAGTGAAACAAAGTCAGATCTTTTTCACCCTTCCTGTTTTTCTTGCAAAACAACTTCCCTTGCAAGCACTGGAATGAAATAAATATATTGGACGATTATAGGACATGTCAAGATTGGATGAAAATAAATATAATGTCCCCCTTCAGGTCAACAATTCGCAATGAAGATGTTGTTGGCAGGAATTTTTCCCTCGTCGGGTAGAGAAAGAGAGAAGAAGAAGTTTCTATACATGTTACAATGGTCTGAGGATTTATTGATTTCTTTTGTTTATTCAATATTCACCTGATCAGGTAGTGCATCAGATTTGCTACCCATAGAGTGGTAGTACCAAGGAAGAATTTTAGTGTTTTTTTAAAAAAAAAACTGAATTCCTTAAGTCATCTATTTTACCCCTTTCAAATGACTGGCCCTTCACCAAAGCAGACTTTTTTCCAGCTTTCCTTTGGAGTACACCTGCCATTCCTGTGCTAGAAGGATATCTAAAGGCCTTTTTGGAAGAAAACAAAAAGTAAGATAACCACCATACATCATAATTTGAAACCTTTCCAGTCATACTCCCTTCTAGATTGCCTAACCCATTCACATGACATACTTGAAATGGAGTAATCTGAAAAGCAACAGATACAAAAATCTTTTATTGAAAAGTGCACACACAGAAAAAAGAAAGTCATAGTTCATGTACACGGAACATTGAAAGCATTACATACAAACTTTGATTCAAATATATTAATAGTTTCAATTACCAGCATTGAAACAAGCATTAGTGCAAAAAAGGCAACAATTCATAAAACCTGTAGTTGGCCAAAGTTGTCAACTGAGAGTTGTTTTATTTTCACTTTTTGGTAGAATTGCTTAAATAGCTCAGCATCTTTTTCAAAGTTAAGATGGAGTTTTAAATTACATTCAAAAAGAAAACAGATGGTCTCCTTACCACGAAACCACATTTTAACTTGAGTTTTGACTTTAAAGCTCCCCAAGAGTATTAAATATTTGTGTTGGTCCAAAAGCCCTAAAATTACAGTATGCATTTTGGTAGTACATAACCATTGCTTGCTACTATACATTTAGCTGCTCAGTTTCACCTCGTGATGGCTGGCTTGCACCACTTGATTTGGAGTTACACTGGGTCAGCTTTGCAGTCTCTAGTTTTGGTTTTAATTCTAAGGATTTCTCAAAGAAATTGACCAAGGATTGTTCAGTTAATAGGGAAGCCAAGATTTGTTCAAAAGAAACAATCCAGTCTCCTGCTGCAGGTGAGGGCACATTCTTTGAGATCTTCACAGTGTCTGTAAAAACTTGATCCTGGTCTGAAGTAGATGCCTCCGTCTGGAAATCCTCACTGAAATCATCGGAGCCTGAGCTGCTGCTTCTTTGGCCAACTTCTCCAATCTGAAGTAACAATGTAGTCACCGTAGCAATAGCTTGATACAACTCGTTTTCTTCTGGATCTTCATGGAACATGCTGTACAAGGTCTTACAAAACTGGATAAATTCTCGCTACAAAGGGAGATGATGTCAACATAATGCAATTTTAGTGACTTACTTTCCAAAATCTAGCATATTAAAGCTTCTTTAATTTAATGGAAGTACAATCTTCCATTGTTAGTTTTCCCATCTGCCTAAGAAAAGATTTCAATTTGACTACGTTAGTGTTCATCCTTTTTCTAGGGAGGAGCTATGGAGATAGCATTAAAGCAATATCTTTAATATTTTCCTTTGGTTATAAGTAAGCATTTTAGCTAGGTTATTATCTGAAATACGAATGTTGAAGATAAAAGTGTTGAAAGAAAAAACAGCCAGATTGGCGCAAATGGATGTAGCAAAGGGGAAATACTGCAACATTCTAGGGGAGTAAAGTTAGGAATTGTAGCAATGCAGCGCTTCTCCTCTTAGCATAGATAAATACTACTGTCTGACGTCTTCTGTTTCACATTACTAGTAGAAATCTATAGGCTGAGTTAACAAATCTTAGTTTGGCTCCTCAGAATCAAAAAATGCATATTACAATTCATCTTGTACCTGGCTCATTTTAGGTAGTTCTTTTTCAGCCTTGGTATCTTTGGCTAAATCCTTCAGCATCTGTTTCAACTGCTTCTGATAATCTATGCCATCACCTAGGTAATAGATATATATACATGATAAGGAAGTGAACATAAAAAAGTAACATTGAATGACACTGTACAAATATTTTTTGCTTTTCTTTGCTTGCATTTTCCAGAAATATCAAGTGTATTGTCTCTGAAACGAGTCAGTGAAATTGCTTTTGGAATCTAAATTCTTTACAGCCATTCCTGCAATGACTCCTTCCGTATCTTATGGCAGAAAATGGTATTAATTTGTTAGATTTAGATCCTACCTTATGTTCATGAGCTTAAGTATGCAATATTCCCTCTCATCTTCTCCCATAACAACAAGTTTGGCTAAAGGCTAATTCCTGAACATGGGTTCCCCCATTCCTATCCCCAGCTTCACCACCACATTATACTATTCATTTTATTAATTATGGGGAAAAATAGTATTTGAAATTAGATTACTTACTGTTTGATTTTCCAATTACTAGTGGCCTTGAAGTTGATAACAAAGAATTCTTTAGTGGCGACTGACTGTCCCTTTCATTTTCTGTGAGGGCTATAATGGCAAAGTAATGCTATTGTTACATTTAGCAGAACGTATTGAATTCAGATAGATCATGGAACCATCCTTGTAATGTTTAATGGGTCTAGTTTTTTAAGTGTAAGAAATCTGATTCAATTCCCCCTCAACTGTCCAAGCGTCGTTCAGATACACAGCTTTCTTAGGGAAAGTTGTGTCAGATGTCCCTACTAATCAGACAAGTGAGTTTGAGGGGTTCTTTCCTTTAAAACACATACACATTAAATGCCGCCCTTGGAATCTTGAGTGGGCATGCCCACAAGCGTAAGATCTCAGGACCTGATAAAAAGGTTTAATGCTCGTGAAACTTGAAAAGACTGCAAATCCATCGCTAAAAAGCCTGCCCTTTATCATTTTATGGGCAGGAAGATGTTTTATAAAGGAGAAAGCACAATGGTAATGCCCAAGATAATCATTTAGCAAAATCACTCCCAAGGGCTATGTGTACAAAAATTCTGAAGGTCAGGCTAAGAGCAAGAATGTGAATTTTGAATCCAGGTGTTCAAGAAAGATTTGATTCAATAGATTGGTTGTTTGTTAAACCAGAATCATTTAGCTGATTAATAAGTATTAGATGAATTTCTAATCACACTATAAAGTACAGAATTGGAAGTTTATAAAACTATAATATAAAACTAAAGAGTTCACCAATTTTCTTTTCCCAATCTGCTCCAATCAGAGTTATATACAGATGAGGTAAGCTAAACCAAAAAGAAAGAAAATTAAATGTAGGTTGAAAGTTCTTACCAGGAGGAATATGTAATCTGTACAACAGTTTAATTTTTTCATTCATTTCTCCATTGTACATAATATCTGTAGGAGGAAGAAAGTATACCAGAGGCTTGACTCCTTCTCTTAAAGCATAACAAACTTGTAAATTATGTAAAAAATTATAATAAGGAAAAGATCTGTATTTAAAGTTCGATTACAAATTCAATCATTTACAATTCTGTGCTGATAGTACTTGAAAACATCTTAAGTTTATTATAGAGCAAAGGGACACTTTTTTAAGAATGACTATTCTGTTAGACTTCATCTTGCATGAAGACAACCTTGAGAACAATCCATATGAAAAAGTAGTGCAGGCATAATTCACATGCTAAAACAGCACAGACTTTAAAGACAAATCCTAGCAATTTGCTTATAAAACTATCTTCTAGCAGTTATAATTAATTCCAGGTGTTCAAACAATTGAGAGAAAGATAAGAACTATCAATTATTTTGCAACTTATAAAACGAGATATGTTTCTTGTACAAAATAGTGTAAAATTCCAGAATAAATGAAAATATTTCCATAATAGCAATGGAAGCTAATCATTCTGGCTTCACGTTAGACTAATAACATTTGTTGTCACATAATTTTTTGTGAATCATTGTTCACAGTGTCAGTTTGCCTACCTATAAAACAGACTGCTAGAAATGCAAACCTACAGCTTAATATTCTTCTCTACGACACATGCATCTTTTGTGTAACAATCCAGTGGCATTTACACTGTTCAGTTACATAACTTTCCTGAAAACTCTGCAGTAGAAAATCAGTATAAATTGAATACCTACCTAAGCAGCTAACAAATGCTTTGAATTCAATCAGATGATCCATGTTTTCATCCAAAAGGCGGAATGTTCTTTCTGCTAGAACCTGAGTATGTTCACCACATATCCAAGGTGAAACAAGTTTTAAAAGGTTAGTAAATTGCTGAGAATCAATTCTATATTGCTCAGCATAGGGTCGACTTGGATCATGACGCTGAATAACAACTGCACTGTTCCATTCCCAGTAACAGCTTATTAAATGCTCTTTCTGGAAAAAAAAACAAATAATAGAATGAAAATCTTATCCAGGAAGATTTTAGTAGTGGGCAACTGCATATTCATTTGTTTATATGAATATTTGCATAATAATGTCAACATTACATATTGCTCTTGTAATCTTTTACAATATTAAATGTCCTGGAACTCCTAGGAAATGTCCTAGATATTTTAGTTCTTATCATTGGCAGGTTAACATAACAAGGACATTTATTATACTGTTAGAGCTCGGAAAAGCAAGGTATCTTTGCAATGTGTGCTACAGAAGAATGAAATAAAAGTGTAACATGGTTAGTATTATTTGGTGGTGGCACCCTTCTTTTGCTCTTAGCTATTTACTTATTTCAGAAATAGATTCCTTTTCTGTGTCATAATTTGCCAAGAAGAAACATAATTTATTTGTATTGTAACAACTTCTAGAAGAACAGACCAACTTATTCCATTAACCTTAACCACTTGAAAAGATCTGATCAAAATCTAATTCAAGAATTCTCTTAGATTTTTGGAAAAACTAAAATCTAAAGTACCTAGATGCCATTAAAATATTGCAAAACATTACACCTTTGTTGATTTTTGAATATAAACTATACATAATATCTATCTGACTATCCATCTCATCTCATCTAATGCAAAACTTTTCTGAAAAAGGCGCATACCTTAAATAAGTCATATAGTTCCCCCAAATCTTCTGGAACAATAGAAACATCTGGAATAACCACTCTGAGCTAAAGAGAAAACAGGAATGTGTTTAGCAGAAGTATTAAGGCATACAAAAAAACCCGTTGAGCTAAATGCGCCCAAACCTGCCTCATCTGAAGTATTTTTGCCTACTTTTCATCATTTGTCTTTGAATGAAACTTAATGTGTTAAAGGAAAAAGAATGGAGCATAAAGAAAAAAGGAACACATTTGCATTCTATTCAGTAACATCCGAACAGCCATAAGTGTCTGTGCTTCAGTTGCTTTGTATTTCAAGATGCATTTTTCTGTATCTTTAGAAATCATTTTAAAATATCTTATACTTCTTTAAAGTTTAAAACTAAGATTTTGAAAACTCTTACCACATTCTGTTTAGTGGTTTCTTCATGACTCTGGAGCACACGGATCCTGTGTTTGTAGCGCATGTGCTCAATCTGTTCTACAGAATGGTCTCCAAATTTCTAGAACAAGAAAAGATGTTTTTCATTTTCATCTGAAATGCTGAATACTTCAAAATTCCAATTAAAATCACTACCTAGTACATTGGGCACTACCTCATATGAATCCCGTATTAGATCCGCTATTTCTGTTATAGGACAAGGTTCCATGTCATCGCTGAAAAAGGCATGTTGGTTCCCAATTGGTGGCAAAGGGCTTTCCTCATTTTTAACATGATCTAGAAATCTAAAATAGAAATATATTTAAATCTACTGCCAAATATGCAACATGATGCAAGCATACTTTTATTCCTCACTGCATACTCGCACATGCTCTCATTTTTCTCACTGTCAAAAAATCATACTGAGCTTGTTGCATCTCTTTATACAATAGGACTTAAATTTCATTAACAATGAAAAAGGCTTATTTTCAAGCTGTGCAGAGAGTTTCTAGAAGCAAACAATTTTGGGGCTGGAAACAATTCAGCTCAGCAGTGATTTATGATACATCCTATTAAACATTCATGTCTGTTGCTCTGTCTTGCTGAAGAAATCTATTAATGTTAATAAAGCAACAGATGAATTAAACTGGCAGTTTAAACTACTAGGAGGTCAACCTTAGATAAAACAGGCAGAACATGGAGAGTACCTGCTGAGAATCATCAAAGCATGCCCGTCATCTTTGCTGCTGCACAGTTCCACGGCATTGGCTTCGAGAACAGCTAAGCCCAATTGGAAAATCGCCTTTATCCCATCAAAGAAGAAACAGTCTACAACGTTAACAGCACTCTCAAGGGGCATGATACTAAGGAAAAGTGTTAAGAACCATGACAAAGAAACAGAAGCTAGTGTGGAGAGGTCTTTAAAATGTTCCGCTAATTCAGGAAGTCTCTCTCTGATTAACTCTTCAAATACTGACTGGTCCACTTGAGCACCTGTAAAAATCACAGCGAGCCAGGTTACTCAAGGTGGAAAGAATCTTTAGCTTTATTTAAAATACAATTCACAATGTAAGACAATTAAAAAATAAACCTAGTTTACCACTACTTATACAAAAGTGCTGCTTATATGAATTTAAGCATGGAACATCACTGAGTTCTCAAGCATTTTAGCCTATTACAGTCTTGGGGGGTGGGGGGGAAGAGAAGTATGGGATGCCAAGTACTGGAAGGGAGAGTATTCTGTAGAATTACTTTCACTTCAAACATCACAATATAATTAAATAGAATTTTTTTAAAAAAGATGTTCACTAAGCTGCTCCAAAGAAAAAGACCCCAGAGATCCATTTCACCCTTATTCTGATTATTTTTCAGAAAGCCTTAAAAACGTGGCTGTTGTCACAGGATGTGGAGTGTGGTGCTTGCGGATACCATGTTTTCCTGAAAATAAGAACAGGTCTTATATTTTGGGGGGCTTCAAAATAAGCATTAGGGCATATTTTTGGGGAAACACGGTATCAGGGTGATCAGCCCAGCTGGGCGCCCTGCCCCCGGTGCGCACAGAAGAGGCAGCAAACCGGGGACCGATGGTATCCAACAGCAGCTGCAGCCTGCTGGCCCCTTGGTCAGCGCACTCTGGGGCTGTGCAGCACGCACAGTGCAGGTGAGTTGATTCCCTGTCCAAGCAGCAGACCGAGGCAGAGGCACGGGGAAAGGCAGATGATCTGGACAGGCCACGCAGGCCACAGGAAAGGCAAGAGTTGGTGAGCCATCACAGGAGGGCGGCCATGGGAGCGTAGTCTTTGCATGGCGGCACTGGCAGCAGATGGAGGCAGTGTGGGCAGAATGCAGGCTATCCCAATGCCCTGCACAGGCCACAGGCAAGCAAGAGATGCGAAGATGAGCCTTCCACTGCTGACCGCTGCTCAGCCCACCAAGTCTTGGCTTTCCCGCAGCCCACGTGATGCATCCAGATCATGTGCCTCCCCACCTCTGCCTCCGCCTGCTGCTTGTACAGGTACAACTCACCTGCGCTGCAAAGGCTGTGGCTGCTGTCAGACACCATCAGCCCGCATGTGCTCCCCGCCTCCTGTGCTGGCCACACCAACCCTCTTTACTAGGGCTTATTTTGTGGTAGGGCTTATATTAGGAACAGGCTAAAAATCAAGATAGACTTATTTTCAATGAAACTTCTCTTTAGAGGGAGTGGATTTGTCCAAATGCACAAAGTTTTGTTGCTGTTTTTCATGTTTTAACTTGATGTTAGCCACACAGGGTAATTTTGGAATTGTGGGGCCTCTAAATCTCAGAAATAAATTAATCTCCAAAAGAATAATAAATAAATAAAAAGATCACTGATGACAAACAGCACAATAACGAAGAGAAAGAAAGAGAAAGCGACTCACCTATTACCCGGTGATTAAAATAATCTGGGAGCATCCTTTCACAAACTGATACAAGCAGCCAAAAAGCTTCCTCTTCTTTAGCATATAGCAGTAAAACTGAGGTCAATATATTCATGGACTATTGGGAAGCAAGAGGGGGAGGAATATAAGCGACTTTGATATTACACATCCTGATTACTGTATCATTATGTACTGATTATTAAATATCCTGTGTATATCGGTGTTTAGATCAGAGATACTGGTTTCCATAGAAAAAAACGTGTGATTAGGGTAAAACTGAAATTTGGTTGTTTGTGGCATAGTGGCAAAACCGTGTTCTAACAGTTAGCAGAGAAACCTCTATGGGGCAGAGATAGGATTAGGATAGGTAAACTAACCCGCTTTATCCTATTAAAAAGTATTAGTAGGCCTTAACTGAACAAGCGAGATGGGTAGTAGAGGTCAACAGACCCACAATTCTCAAGCCAAGAAAAGTCATTTAAAAGTTAATGTCATAAGAAACCTTTACCTGGCAATACCCAATTTTGGGGTTTCTGTGTGCATAAGCTGTTAAGACTCTTCTCAAGGCAGCTATGCCTGTTTCACTTTGGAAGGCTGGATGTTCAGGTAGGGAACGATGCAAGTCACGCTCTATTTCCTCTGTCGCTATGCAATACATACCCATGGACATTTCCACTAAATCTTCATAGTAACCAGGATGTGAATACAGATCAGACATAGCATCTGATCCAGGAATAAATGCAAAATGGATACTTTAGCAATATAAACACAGTTAAATATATGTTTGTTCACAAATATGATGTGATTTCTCTTGTTAACACCTATAAAAACTAAGTTTAACTGTGGTCCACATGCAACATACTGTGGGGATAAATAAATCATCCTTATATCAGTATATTGGAAAAATCCTAATTTCAATATTCAGATCTCACAACCTACAAATCAATTATTTGGGCCAAGTATAACATCTCTGCAGTTTCTAGTGTATAATATAATATTTTGGTATTCAATCTTTGAAGCAGTGTTAAATCATATAAATTTATCTACTGTTATAGCAAATATAGAAGTAAACATATTTATTATATTGCATAAAAGAAATACCTGACATTTAAATGTTTACATACTGCTGAGTCAACAAAAAAAATTAGCATTTTCTTATGCTGAAATGTAATCTCTTTATACATTAGATCAGGGATGTTCGCGGATTCAGCCCGTGGGTTGCTGAAATCTGACCCGCAGGACTGGCCTGCAAATATCAAAGGACTGGCCCACAGTGTTTCTGCCAGATAAAACAGGCAATGGCGGGCCGCGTGCAGTCTCCCTGCAGCCCGTTTTCGGCCTCCACGGACTCCTGCGCACTCTGCCGGGCAAAAATGGGCCGGTAGAGTGCTGCTGGGGGCCATGGAGGCCAAAAATATGTTGCGTGAGGGGCCTCATGGGGCGTCCGCGCAGCCATTTTTGGCTGGCAGAGTGCTGCAGGAGGCCGTGGAGGCCGAAAACGGGCCTCATGGGGTCTCCGCACAGCCCATTTTTGTCCAGCAGAGTGCTGCAGGAGGACTGGATTGGACTGGATTATAATTATGTGGCCTCAAGTAAATCCTCGATCGACATAGAAAACAAGCAACATCCTATGTTAATACTACAGTTTAATGCCAGATTTTACATACTGTAGGTCCATTTTATCTTCAATCATGATCCTATTTTCCTAACCAGCACAGAAAAATGGACATCACCTTCTGGTCTCCCTTTTTTATATGATGAAAGGACATATTTGGGGAATAGTGAAATTACTGAATTCTCACCTGAGAAAATGAGCCATAGTTTGCCTCGTAATGATTCTGGGATTCCCATAGCAACCAGTTTCCTAATTTTCTCTGTTCGAAACATACAAACAGTTCGGCCATATTCAGCAAAATGATCATCCCACAGCCTCTCTTTTATTTGCTCTCTAGACTAAATGCAAATGATATATATTAAAGCCTTTATTAGAACCAGCATTGTTGGGAAACAACTTCTCATTCTAAAAAGCAGTTTTATTTAATACAAAAGAAAGTATGAAAAAAAGGAAATTGATTAAATCCTCTAATTTGATAAATATATAAGATTATAATGGAATGATATTGTAAAATTCGACTGAAAGAAATCCCCTATCATTTTACAAGAGACACAGCTGGCAAAAAATCAATGAAACTGTTCTATTTCATTTTTTTTCAATACGAGCTTGACTGGTGAAAACCAATTAATTTTTACAAAGCTAATACATGCAATACAATATTGCTGTAATTAACAGAAAACTGCAATCATTAAGATTATTATAAAAATATGAATAAAATGGTTAATAACTGTAAATGATTGGAAACATTATTAATTAATCTCTTATTTCTAATCTAATTTCAATTAATAGATCCATTATACAAATTTGCTAAAAAATTTAAAATTCTGGATTCTAAAAAAGAGAGAGTGGTACAATGTGGTTTATAATTAATGATAACAACTGAGTAAATACTATATGGATATTTATTCATATGTATATACCACTATGTATGTGTATGTATATAATTGAAAGGCACGAGTACACTATGCCTCTGTACATGGCTTTCATCGACTACGAAAAGGCATTTGATTTAGTATTTCCAGCAAGTAATAATTAATGGATTGCTCAACCAAGATGTTGACACTACTTACATAAACTTACTGCAATCAATATATGAAAAAGCAATAGTGACAATTTGCCTTAATGATTTTAAAGAGGAAATCAACATAGAATAAGGTGTATGACAAGATGATACAATATCATCTATCCTTTTCTCAGCCTGCCTTGAAGACTAGACTGGGCAAAAGATGGAATAAAAATTAATGGCATCTATTTAAATCATTTAAGATTTGCAGATGATGTTGTTCTCTTCTCACAAGACCCAGAAGAGTTACAGAGTTACAAAGACACATACAAGAGCTGCACAAAGCAGGAGAACCATTTGGCTTAAAAATAAATATGAAAAAGAGCCAGGTAATGTTTAATAAAGTCATCAAAGAAAGGAAAAAATTACTGTATTTTTGGGACTATAAGATTTTTTTCCACCGCAAAAAAGTCAGTGGAAATGTCGGTGTGTCTTATAGACCGAATACGGCTCTGTTTTTGGCCTCCTGAAACCCCCCATGTGTGTCCCGTTTTTGCGAAAAACAAGCCCATTTTTCGCAAAAACGAGATGCGAAGAGGGTTTGGGAGGCCTGCAAAGTGCTCCTGGGGGCCGGGGAGGGCAAAAACCGGATGCACAGAGGCCAAAAACTATTTTTTCCTTGTTTTCCTCTTTGAAATCCAGGAGTGTCTTATACACCAGTGCGTCTTATAGTCTGAAAAATACGGTATATCTGAAGAAAAACTAGATGTAGGACAACTACATATACCTTGGCCAACATATGTCAATAGAAGGTGATACAATAAAGGAAATTAACGGCATGTTAAATGTGGTTGGCAGGCATTCAACAAGATAAGCTTAATTTTCAAGAACAACCACCCCTATGTCAGAAGAGAAAAGTTTGCAATCATTGTGTGCTACCTGCTCTAACATATGCTGGTGAAACATGGACATTAACCTCACAATCGATACAAAAGCTATGGGTGGCGCAAACAGCCATGGAAATATTCATGCTTGGCATTACAAGACAGAAAGACCTGCACACAACAGTCCCATTTCCATGCAGACAAAGTTTCCAGATTCTGTCAGGGTGACAAGTGTTTGAGCAAATTGCTTCCAACTGTCCTCCACCCTCAAACACTTGTCACCCTGATGGAGACTGCAAGCTTTGTCTGCATGGAAACGGGGCTCTTGAAAATGGAGCTTCTCTTCAGCAGAGGCCTTGAGGAAAGGCCTTTCCTGGTGAAAACAGAGCTCCAGAGTGACACACGCTCCCTCTGGGGGCTCCATTCTCTGCAGCAAGGGCTTTTTGCAAAGATGGCAAAAGGCTTTGCAAACGGACAGAAAGCTTCAATGTTTCAGGCCTTCTTTCAATTTGCAAAACCTTTTGCTGCAGCTCTCATCCAGGCCTCCATTTGCAGAGAACAAAGACCTAAAGTACCAGGAGATCATGCAAATCAATAGCGGGAGTTTTCACGCTACTGATCTAGCATGATCTTGCAGTACTTTAGGCCTCCATTCTCTGTGTACACACCAAAGGCCAAGAAAGCGAAGGCTCTTTAAATCTTCGCAAGATGAGTATCCACAGATCTAGTATCTATGGAGATCCGGTGCGGGGGGGGGGGGGGCGGATAGACAGGGTGAATGTTGCAGAGCCTCTGCAGTCATTCATAAGACCAAACAACTGCCGTGGTGGTGCAACTTTCGTAGTTTCACAATTTGTTCGTAAACACTAGGGGGCGCTTATCGCGTAATTTCGAAGTTTCACTAAGGAAACGCTTGTAACCCGGGAATTACCTGCACAGCTCTTATATTTACTCCAATTTGCAGAAGCAGGAGAATGACTGATAGAGGAAAAGGAAACAAATAAGAAAACCCTTTTAACTCTTTTTGGAGAGGAATAAAAGAATTGCATCATACCAGAAACTATTCAGTGTAATAGAATCGTGTTTAAAATATATTAATAAATATGATAACAAGCAGTAGATGTAACTGATAAATATTTTCCAAAAATAGCCCCCAAAAATCTTCCAACTACATACTATTCTGAACTCAAGGCCATCCATTCCAGAAGAGTGAAATGCTGAACTCAGAGCTTCTGTATTTGGCAGGTGTCTTCTGTTTCTGTCATTTTCACATTTATCATTACTCTGAGAAGCTGTTCCAAATCCCTCCACTTCATAATCAGCATTTATTACGTGAAAATTGTGCTGCGTAAATATAATAAATAACAATTTTGTATCACACCAAACAATCTAGATCTAATTGAAAGCTACTAATATAGTCATTAATATATTTTCTTGCAATACGACAGGAATTATACATTAATTGGATGTAATCTTTGCATAAAATAAACAAACAGTAAACAGATTTTTTTTCTAAGTCTACTCTGCTATTTCTTTGGGTGTTATTCTCAATTACTTTCACCAACTGTGGTTTTCGATTTTAGGGAATGTTACACTTTTATATATTTTTATACTGCAATACCAAATCAACATAATGCAATTGCTGAATCACATTAAGATATGGTTTGCTTAAGAAACCATAAGAACTAGATCCATAATCATGTAAGAACAAAACCAAAATGCTTTTTATGTGACATAGAAATTCTATCAATATGAGCAAATGCAGAGCTCCACTATCAATTATTATTCTGAATATAATCTAAGTATAATACATTAGTTGGAAATAAATAAAAGATGGAATCATTTTGCAAATTATTCTCTGATCCCACTTTGAATACTACATCAGGAAAGTCAGCAACTTTAAATAACCCCTATTTTAAAGCAACAATGCTACAATATTTATATATACTATATATAATATTTCTATTACTATTATAACTACAACTACTACAACAACTACTACTATTAAAGTTATTATCAATGAGCCAAATATAAAATAAGTTGAACAAGAACTACCATATCTTTGCTTTTCAAAGCATTCTGGAGCACAAGGTTATTTGCCTTTACTTGTTTCAATCTTAAGCATAGATTTTCCACCAGAGTATCCCTGTCCTTCAATTCAATGAACTGAAAAGCTGTCTTGCTTTTTACACTGATAATGATGGGATTGGGTAGAAGACTTGTGTCCTCCATCTTCTCAATACTAGCAACCTGCGAACAAAAATTATCCACAAAAGTGAGGGAAAAGTTCTGATATTGATATGCCATCAATGCTCAATTGTTTCATTCTAGAAATGCAAATGCAAAGATTATTTAAGATTGTAATCTGCAGTATGAACTGAATTTGTTACGTTTTTATAATGAATAAATAAATCACAACTGATACTAACATTTTAGCAAAAATGTTTCATATTCACGATAGTTATTATTTTTGATTTGGAAATCACATTAATTAATTGTGAAATGACTTATTACACTGATTGGGATAAATAGATATACCTCTAAGAATTTCCTCCTCCCACACCAATACTTTAATTAATGGTCAAAGGATTTCAAGTTATGGATCATATCCATCCTTTCAGAGGCATAACAGATTTTAAAACCAAACATATCAGTGGATGGCATACTAACCTCAGTAAGAGGAATAAGAATATTACAGCAGCCATCTTCTTTGCTAGCAAAACAAATATAACCATCAGAAGCATACAGCTTCCCAGCTGTGTGACAACGGCTGAAGGGTGTCCATAAAGAGCAATCCACAATTTCGTGCAACCTCTCTTTCTTTGGTAACCTAAAAAAGGCTCTGAAGTATTCATTTTGTGCTCTTGTCTCCAAATCCCTATTACAAAAAAGAGAGATAGTTATTTACAGACAATTTAAGTGCCTTTTTTAATACAATAGGATCTCCTGAGTAGAAGAAATATATGCAAGAGAGAGAAAATAGATGCTTGTGTGGTTCGTTTCAAATTTAATCGTATTATTTGAAGAAACTTGAATCACAAGTCTGTTAAAACGATTTACTTATAGGTCAGCCTCCACTGCTGAGTGCTGTCTACCCATCTTTGACCATGGCGACACATCAGAAAATAGAATGTTGTTTACTATGTTAAACAACTATATTATATTCATTCCTTGTTGTTAACAACTTCCCTACACACCATTTGAAAATAGTTAACAGAAAGACAGGAATGAAACTCTTACAGATAGATATACCTTTCAGGGAAGAAGGTTGGTTTTAGCTCATATAGCCCAAGGTGTCTAATGAGATGGATACAAGTGGTTAAATAATCTCTTTTTTGTTATTTTAGAATGTAACTGATATAGTTTTAGATACGCAATTAATTTTGGCAAGGATTCAGCATGAGCAAGTTAGTGGGTAGTATGCATGCCTTTGTAAGATTTTAGCTGACTGCAGTTGTAATCAAGCCAATCTGAAATATTTTTCCCAACCCTTAGAAACAACATTGTACCAAAAGACTTCTATAAATAGTTTGTTACTGAAGTTATGCTACTTGTTTCATGATATGTAGGCTTCTCAGATACTGGTTTTTAAAAAAATAAAAACAAAAACAAAGAAGTTGTTCCTACTGCTCTACTAAAGAATGTAATGGTGTGGGCTAGAAAAATCTAAGGACTATCTTGTAGCAATCTACGGTTTCCAAGACTTACAAAGTTTTATTTTATTAAAAAGCAAACAAACATCCAAAGGAAGACAAATTAGGTTGGAAAATCTGCCATGAATAAGACTATAATTGACTCAATATGATATTTTTCATTGCATTCAAAATAGATAAACTAGTAATAAACTCTCCAATTTGAAGAGGTCCTTTTGACAAAATGCAAATAGATGTGAGCCATCAAGTTTTTAAAATATATATGCACAGATTTTTTTTAAAAAACGATGCACCTATACCTAATGTATATATATAAAAGCAACCTATAGGACACTGGTGGCAAACCTTTTACTCACCAAGCGCCGAACAGGTCTGTGCTTTGTGTACTTTGCCTGTGTGCCATGCACGCTAACCCGCAGCTCCTCCCACATGCACTGCATGTGCAACTGCACCATCTGCGCATGTACACAGCTTTCACACGCGCCCCCACCGTGCGCTCCATGCACAATCACACAATTGCACAATCTGCGTGTGCGCATGGGTTTCACACGCGCAATGCAAGCACGCGAACGCTGTCTGCACATGCACAAGCTGCACACCAGTACTCATGCACGCATGCACAAACATGCACATATGCGCAGGAGAGCTCTGAAGACCATCTGGGTCCCCTGAATTGCGCGCATGCGCACTAGAGGCCCGAACACCAGCTGGGGCGGGCGGGCATGCAGGTGAATTGGGCAATAGCTTGCGTGCCCGGAAAAAATGGCTCTGTATGCCACTTCTGGCACACGTGCCACAGGTTTGCCATCACGGCTATAGGATCTTGGGATTTTAGTAGGTTTCATCTAATAAAGATCACAGACACCAGAACTGTGCTGCAGCTCAGATTCCATCTCCAAAAAGTGCTTTAGAATATTTGGGAATGCAAAATGGTCTAAAATATCTTAATGGAGCCATAATTTTCCCCCCAGGACTATCCAGTCCTTAGAATAGGCCAGCTGCTTTAAGGTACTACAGAAAGGTGCTATGTCCATGCTCCAGCATGCACCATTAAAACAAAATCTGTAATATTGCACTGTCCTAATAAACTTTGATACTGTTAAATAAAGGCCACAATGTCTTTTCAGTTTATAGAGATGCGTATGTTTGAGAATTAAAATTTTAGGTTCAAGGTTCAATTAGTACAGTAACTACTGTACTAATAATTGGTTACAATGCTCAACATAGATGGCTCCTGATTCCAAAAACAATAGAGTCTGACCCTGAGAGACAAAATTTACATCAACTATTTTAAAATATCTGTACAGATCTAGAATTATTTGTTACTATAAAAATAATAAAAAATATTTAAAGGCAATTTTTCTTTCATTTGTTGTTTTCTCAGACAGATGATCTTTTATTTAGACATGATTATGCTGCAATAGCATTGAGCAGGAGAAAGTCTCCAATAAACAATAAAAACAAGCTTATGTTTTACCTCTTGGTGATTTGTGTAGGGTCCTGCAGACCTGGATCCAGTTCAAAAACCTCATTATCTAGTAACCTGCGGAGAGTTACATCTGCCAACTGTTCCATTATCCTGAATGCCTCATCAATATTAAGAAACATGGAGAAATCTCGTTCTTTATTTTGAGTGGTGATACGGATAATGTCAGTCATAAATATATTGGAGGTTCTTTCCAGTTTCTGAATATCAACCCAGGATATAGTAAGTTTTACTGAAATTAAAAGTAACAAAAATACTGGGTCAAAAAAAAAATATCATCAGAATACAGAGTCTCACAAAAATATCAGTATTCTCTTAATGTTTCTTTAAAAGTCAATCTGCTACAGTCATTCTTTGGGATAAAAGAGTATACATAAATCTCTATCCGCTGTAACACAGAGGAAGCATTAATCTATGTAGTGTATTTTAATCGCTATGCTTTGTTCTTATAGGCAATGTAACAAAACTACTCTAAGCACATTCTGGTTTTTCTGCAAACTGTATAAATCTTTCCTTTTTTCCCCCTAAAGATTTCTTTGGAGAAAAACAGTTATTCTAAACAAGACACATGGCAAAACGAATATGCAATTCCTGAATGTCAAGTTAAAAATGTTAATGTTGGGGTATGTGTATGTACACATCAGTGGTGGGTTTCGCCAGATTCGGGTGAGCCAGTAGAGACGTTGGTGAGCTGAGAGCAAACTGGTTCTTTCTGACTGTTACGTTGGCCTTCCCCTGCGTATACATACCTTACATTTGGTCGTTTTTAGCCCAGCTGAAAGGCGCGGCAGAGTGGATTGCCGCGTCACAGCTGTTCTGTAATACACTGCGCTTGTGCGGAAGCAAAGCACGCGCGAAGCGCATACATGATGTGAACCGATGGTAACACCGGTTCAAGCCCACCACTGGTACACATGCTTGTACATATACATATATGTAAAATAATATATAGAAAAATGTTTATAGAATTCTTTATAGAATAGAATTCTTTCTATAGAATTGGCCAGGTATTATCGGACGCACCAGGAATTTGTCTCCAGTGCATAAGCTCAGCGTACATATAAACAGCAAGTAATAGATCATAGTTATAATAAATCATATTTACAATCATTAATCATAAGTTACAAATAACAATTGATGAATCATAAGAAATCAATAGGAGAAGTTAGTAGGAAAGATGAGAAGATGAGAAAAGATGAGAATTGAGACAGAGCTGCGGGGAAAAATCTTTATTCCATGTTTTGGCATGTAATGCTCTATAGTGGTGTCCTGAAGGGAGAAGATGAAATAGATTCTGTCCAGGATGTGAAAAGTCTGTAGAAATTTTCTGAGCCCTCTTTATAGTTTGTGCAGTATTCAGATCCTCAATGGAAGATAGGCTAGTTCTGATTGTTTTTTCTGCAGTCCTAACTATTCGTTGAAGTCTGTACCTGTCCTGTTTGGTTGCTGTGCCAAACCAGACAGTTGTTAAGGTACAAATGACAGACTCGATAATTCCTCTGTAGAACTGTATCAGCAGCTCATTGGGCAAACTGAGCTTTCTGAGCTGACGCAGGAAGAACATTCTTTGATGTGCCTTTTTAATGATGCATCTAACGTTAGTTCATCATTTCAACACCTTATAGATAATAGGTATCTTAGATAATAGAACCTAGAAACTTGAAGGTCTCTACTGTTGATACTGTGTTGCCTAATATTGTTAAGAAGGTGGTAGAATAGGAGAGTTTCTTCTAAAATCTACTATCATCTTTAAAGTTTTAAGAGTGTTGAGCAGCTCCAGGGCCCGGTGATCTATCTCTTATCTGTAGGTAGACTCATCTTCATCTTGAATGAGACCAATGACTGTTGCATCATCTGCAAACTTCAGTATTTTAACAGATGGATCCTTCGAGATGCAGTCGTTGGTATATATGTAATAATGTATAAAGATTAATACAGGTTGCCACTGACGTGGTACACACAGTCCCCAGATTAAGAACGTCTGATTTAAAGATAATCCCTAGACATGAACAGGGCTGTCTATAACAAATACAGACAGTTGACCTGTTACAGTACTTGGTGTACTGTGGTGTACTGTGGTAAAATAGTGGGTGGCTGACCAGCAACATGATCTGATTCAATGGTGTGGACAGCATTCTCATTCCTTGAGCCAATAAACTGCTGAAGCCACAAAATGTTTTCAAGAGAGTCACGAAGTAGAGTATGCAGTTTTAAAATGGTTTTAACCTGTTTTCAGCAATTCATGAAAGGAAGAGGTGCAGAACTCATCAAATTGGAAACACATCAAATTTGCAGACGATACCAAGCTGGCAGGAATAGCTAACACTCTGGAAGGCTTAAGATACAGAAGGATCTTGATAGACTTGAACATCTAACAAAATGAAATTCAGTGGTAACAAAAGTAATGTTCTGTCAGTTCCGGCGCTGACATTTAGGCAAGAAAAACAAAATGCACATGTACAGTATATGTGGTACCTTGCTCAATAGTAGTAATTGTGAGACAGATCTTGGAGTCCTAGGGACAATCACTTAAATATGAGCCAGCAGTGTGCTACAGCTGCCTAAAAACAAAGCAGTCCTAGGCTGCATTAACAGAGGGATAGAATCAAGATCACTTTATAATGTCTTGATAAAACCACACTTGGAATACTGCATCTGGTTTTGGTTGCCACAATGTAAAAAAGATGTTGAGACTCTAGAAAAGAGCAAGAAAATGATTAGGGGACTGGAGGCTAAAACATATAAAGAATGGTTGCTGGAATTGGGTATTTTGAGTTTAATGAAAAGAGGGACTAGGGGTGACATGATAGCAATGTTCCAATATTTAAGGGGTTGCCACAAAAAAGAGGGAGTCAAGCTATTCTCCAAAGCACCTGAGGGCAGAACAAGAAGCAATGGATGGAAATTAATAAAAGAGAGAAGCAACCTAGAGCTAAGGAGAAATTTCCTGATAGTTAGAACAAAGAATCAGTGAAACAATTTGCCTTCAGAAGTTGTTGGTGCTCCAACACTGGACATTTTTAAGAAGAGATTGCATTTGTCTGAAATGGAGTAGGACTTCCTTGAGCAAGACCTCCAAGGTCCCTTCCAAATCTGTTATTCTGTTAAAAAAGGAACTGTCTGACATTTTGAGTCAGATCACTTTGTCTTCAGTACAGTTGAATTCCAGTGGGTTTTCCTTGAAATGCATTCTCCTTACTAGAAATCTCTCTCCCATTTTCCGTGTTGGTCAAATCCCATTCTCATTTTATATATACTGTATGTAAAATGCATAGAAATCAGCTCTCTGAATAGAATACCATTTGCTATTTAAGAGATGCACAAAATCTCATTCTCATTTAACAGACATTTGTGTCTATGCCTCTCCATTATTTTTTTCTAAAGCAATTTGAAACTCAGAAAGCCCTCCACTCCAGCCTGCCACTATCTTTTGCCTTATTTAACAAACCTATTACTTTGCCACCTAATGAGAAGGAAGGACTCACTGGAGAAGAGCCTAATGCTGGGAAAGATTGAGGGCAAAAGAAGAAGGGGACGGCAGTAAATGAGGTGGCTGAATGGAGTCACTGAAGCAGTCGGTGTGAGCTTAAATGGACTCCAGAGGATGGTAGAGGACAGGAAGGCCTGGAGGAACGTTGTCCATGGGGTCACGATGGGTCGGACGCGACTTTGCAACAACAACAAAAATTCAGCAGTTTGAAAAGTGTGCTGGCTTTACTTCATTATCAGATGTTGATACTTACATTCCTTGCCCAAAAAGAAGGAATAGAAACAGAGGTGATTAATGCTTAGATAAAGCCATCCCTGGCGAGGAACTTTCCCTTTCCAGCAGCAACATGAGTAATACGTAATCAGTTTTTCTACTTCGGGGAAGTTAAACCTGGTCTCAAATTTTACTAGTGCTTCTCTGAACTTCTCAGGGTCCTCTTCCTGTTCTGCTACCTTGCTGCTGGTTTCTTCTGCTATTAATGCCTAAATCAATGAAAAATGAATGTGTTAGAGATGTGCAGATTAATAATTATGTGCAGACAAATGCTTCTAACACTTGTTGCTAGATTAAAAAAAATGTACAAATTAAAAATAATTAGTGCAGGTTTTAGTGTACAAGCCATTCTGTGTTTTAAACTCCCGACGGCTTAGTTATCATTTACTCAAATGTTTTACAATACATCAAAATAGCCTACAGAACTATAGTAAAATTAGCTGTTCTATTCACTCACTTTCAAAAGAAGCTCAGTCAACTTACCAGTTAATTATATTTCCATGCCTGTTTTGACTGTCTTTGCAAATAATTTGTAAAAAATAAACAAAATTAAAAAGAGATAATTCAGTACAAAGTGATATGCTATTACTTATTAACTAGCTCATAGGATTGGCTAATAAATGATACCTGTTCATAAATAAAAAAGACTGGAGTTGGAAAGTCAACAGATGAACCTAAAACAAACATCTAGTTCCTTACCATGCAGTTTTTCATTGCCAAATATTTCACTGAGGGGCTTTTTCTTCTTGCAGTTCTCCATTGCCAGCAAGAAGCACACTTTCTTGTACCCCTCTCATTTACCTTTGTCCCAATAATAACAAGGCAGCAACAATAACTGACTTCCAGGGTTGATGGACAAGAATGTGGGGAAGTGCCCATCACTGGAGACAGAGCTTGATTTGACCCAGCTCATCAAATGAAAAGCCAACCTGTCTCATTCCTGACCATTTCCACTTATTCAACTGATCTTATGGGAATAAAAAAAGAATCCAGGAACCTAAGCATGAATCATCTCATGATTTCCTACTGTAGAAGACTGACATCATTGTGTTGTGATTATATTATATTTCTGACACCATTTCACGCTACAAGCTCAATGTTATCTCAAAACACAAAAACTAAATGATCATTATATATTTATGAGATACAATAAGCCCTTAAAAGAAAAAGGGTAATACAAAGTAAACCTGTTATTTATCCAAACCAACGATCGAGAACACCATAATAAATAGTTCATTTATTAATAATGGCAATTTATCTATTGGAAAAATAGTGAATATGTTCTTACCTTTATTTTACCTCTGACAAAGCTGACAATATCTTCTTTATTATCAAACACGGACAAGGTATGGAGCAGGTTTTGTTCCAGCCATTCCCAGTGATGGTTTATCTCCTCAACTGTGGCACCTAGCCCAAGACAGTACAATTGTGGGAAGAAAGTTTTTCCACAAAGATGATGTTTTTTGTATACTTTTATTATAGCAAGAATATATACTTTCACTTTCTTTTTCCATAAAGAGAAAACAAAGTCAGATCCTCTTATTTAATTACAGATGACAATCTCTCTTATGGTGATTTTTGCTACAATGACATTTCTTCATACATCACCTGCATCATACAGACATCACAAGTGTTTTCTGTTGAGTTAAAGCTAAATCAAATGGAGATTAACATTCCACAACAGTTCAGTTGTTTAGGGTTCAGTTCTGTAAAGAATCATAACAGTATTCTTCATGGATGTCCAAACTAGCATTCTGTTGGCTAACTTCAAAACTAGTTTATCTCTGGCCTGTCTACAAATGTAACATAATGATGAGAAAACTATTCAGGGTATCTTTATATGCTATATTAAATTTTGCATCCTTTTAATGCTTTTCATTTTAAAAAATCACAAGCAAAGCAAGCATATAAACAGGAGAAACAAATACATCAGAAAATAAATAGTTCTGATCATTTCTCTTTTTTTCCTGCCTCCAAGAGATCTGTGTATCTATATGTGACTTGCATATGCGATTATAAACCTTTAAATATGTGAGCTCTCACTTACATTTGCCATTTGAAAGTTCTATATCCTAGTCTGATATGTGCATAGATAGCCCTCACAATGTAAATACTTTAAAAATAGGGGAAAGTGATTTAAATAATCCAGAATATATAGAGTTTTCAGTTCAGTTCACATTAATTAAACAAAGAATATGTGAATAGGATATACACTTAGCAAGTCTGTTTGCTGAATTTGCCAGTCTAGTACTAAACTATAATACAAGCAGAGCCCTCATAACATCAGTAAACAGTAAGCTTAGTTTCTACTTCAACTATGTATAGTTTTGCTAACATGTGTCATTAAAAAAACCACTCAGAAAATAAAGAGCTATGTAATGGCATAGAAAGCTCTGTCTCCTCCTCTTCTGAAAATAAATCATGACCAAGAATGCAGTGGTTTCAGTTGCAGGCATCCCTTAATCTCTAATTTCTATCTGCAAGTCAAAAGAAACATTAATCACAGAATGATCCTTCAAACCTATCTCTGGATGACAGGAGAAGGCCAGCAAGAAAATGTGCAACTAATTTTGGATAATACTGGTAAAATTCTGTAACTCAGAAATTCTATCTTAAGCATAGTTTGAGAGTGTTCTGAGTTTGGACAGCACATTATGTCTATACTGATAAATTAATTTCCTTTGTTGTGGAAAAGTGGTCTATAAATTAAAAATAAAGCTAAGAATATGGATTAATGCTTACAGGTAAATAAACTAAGATTGTTTGATTTCTTAATCATAAAATAATGAATCCATTGTCACAAGAGCAAAGACTATTACTTCAGCAGGTTTAAAATATTTGTGGGTAGAAATTAAAAAAAATAAAATTCCTGTATTGTTTTATATGGAAATATATAGAAATAAGAAAGAGAACAGATTCCCAAACTTTGTTAAGATGTGATTTGTTAATAATAAGATAATAAGTATATATGCTTTGGTATGGTAACATGAAAACCTACAACCCAAAATGGTAAGTTCATGGAACATGGCTAATATAACCTTTGAACCTGGCCAGTATATGTTAAGAATATGATTCCTGGAAAGGAAAAAGAAAAAAAACCCTTATTTAATTACCCTTTCCAGTTCTTCACAATGGAGAGAGGAAACCGAGATCAGCAAAAAAACTATAAACATACTCAGTCAAAACTGATGTTGGTATCATTAAAGATACGGCATGCTACCTCTTACAAGAGAGAGATAAACATAGCTAAATATGTTTTCCATTTTCAATGGCTAAATTTTCCATACAGAATGCCAACTGCCAGGGAAACTGTCCAAGAGTTAACTGTCCTCAACAGGAAGACCTTGTATATCTTGATAAACACAATTAATCAAGATAAGGTCTGTTTCAGCACAATGCACACATTAACTTCATCTCTACTAGAGCTTAAAAACAAGATAGGCTGCAAAATATCCCCACAAGCTGTAAAACCACAGCTGCCTATACTCAGGCATTTTGACTAAGCAATAAAACTGAAGCTAAATTTTAAAAGGTAAAGTTTCTTTCAAGTCAAGTTTGATTCCTGGTGTACAGTGCGTAAGTGGTTTGTCACTGCTTTCTACTGGTTATTTTTTTTTTTTGGCTTCCCAATCTAGCCTATAGCTCTGATATTCCTAGCCAAGTCCTATCTACATATCTTTTTTTGAAATACTGCATCTTGCTCACCTGTTTAATAAACAGCTGTTGCTCTCTGAAAAGGGAAGAAAGTGGAAGGGACAACTAATTTTTTTAATGAGGTATTTACATTACATGAATATTGTTGCAGGATATTAATGAAAATCAGAACAAGCACAGAATGACTGCTGTGTATGAAAGGAAGAGAAATGGATGAAAATAACTTGATTACAAGTATATATATATCTTATGGCAATTACATAATAATCACAAAAATGATTATTCTAGATTTAGTTTTAATAAAATTGTACAGCTGCTTGAGATCTTGTAAATAAACTTGTGAATAGGACTTCCGGTTGGCACCGCCAACGTCGCGGACGGTCTCAGCGGACCGCCAGCCCTGCGATTTCATGAAGCTGCTTTTGACAGCGCTAATCTGCTGTCTTGCAGCTTGGAAACCTCTCCTTCGGGAGAAGAAGGAGAGGTGAGCCGGTGGGCTAGGGTAAAGCCCCCCAAAAGCCCCTGGGACAACTCCAGGGGCTTGGATGGTGAGAGCTCCCCAGCTAGCCCACTGAAGCTCCGGATCCGGGATGACTCTGTTTTAACAGAGCCAGACGTCGCAACCAGCTCTGCTGTCAAAAGAAAGATTTAAAGATTCCAGGAGCAGATGGAGCGGAAGCAGGAGATCAGGCTGATTGCAAGTATAACTACTTAGCTCCAAGGTTACACTGTTGCTAAAAAACTTTTTAGAGCTGGAGGCTTGAAGATGGCGCTTTTGGTGTGGGAGTGAAAGTGAAAAGCTAAAAACGAAAGTGCCTTTTGCAACTTGTATTGGAAGTGCTTTAAGCTGCTGGACTGAGAGTTTGGTGGAGTGGGAGAAAAGTTAATCTATTTGATAAATTTAAAAATTTTGAAAATTGCTGCAAAACTGTTTAAGAGATTTTGTGGACTTTAAAAATAAAAAGATTCTTTTTAATTTAAGATGGCTGCCAAACAAGCTAAATCTATAGTTCCTAAAGGAGGAGGCGGGTCTCCAATAGTATCAGTTGTGATACAGAAGGCACAACTTCCTGCTGACCCACAGAGCCAGGAGCCCTCCTTGAAAGATCTTAAAGAATTTATAAAAGAAGCTATGACTAGCAAAACTGAAGCTATGAATGATCTAACAGTAGCTATGGATGGGAAATTTAAAGAAGTTGCTTCAGATATAAAAGCAATTAAAGAGGTTGTGGAAGAAAAGCATGATGAAATAAGAGAAGATATCATTTTGGCAGTTTCAGGACTGGCAAATCATCTTGTTCAGCTGGAGGGGAGAGTAGATGAAATCAATGAGGCCACTTTGAATTTGGAGAATAAGTTGGGGGAAATTGTGACCAAAACAGAAAAAGTTGATGATGATGTGGTTATGCTACAATACAGGTCCATGGAATTTGCTTTGAGACTGAGAGGGCTAAAAGAAAATACTCGTGAAAATTTAAGAGAGATTTGTGCTGAGGCCTTGGCAGTGATACTTGAACAGAGACCAGAACATGTAGCAATGCAGATAAATAAAATCTACAGAGTTAATTCTTGGGCGGCAAGACAAAGGCAGTTGCCAAGAGATGTGGTGATCTATCTTACAACCAGGAGGATCAGGAATGATATTGTGCAAGCTTCTTACAGGAATAAGGTTCAAGTAGATGGAAAAGAACTGACAGTTTTGAAAGAGATTCCTCCCAAGATGTTAAGAGACAGGAAGGACTTTGGTTTTTTAGTAAATGAGTTGAGAAATCGCCAGATTCAATACAGATGGGATGTTCCAATTGGTCTAATAGTGAATTACGGTGGAGAAAGACATCGCTTAAATATACTCTGGAAGGCTAAAGATTTTTATGCTAACGTCCTAAAGGCTGGATGCCCACCCTCACCGGGGGGGGGGGGGGGGGTAGAAAGGAAAAGAAAAAGGAGATGCTACAACAAGAGAAAGAGGAAAAAGACAAGGAAATGCTACTGCAAGAGAAAGATCAAAAGTTGACACAAGCTTATGATGAAGCTGCAGCTGGAGGAATTAACTTGGAAGTGGAGCTTGCTCAATCAGGGGGTTTACCCCCAATCTCTGAATCACCTAAAAAGCTAGAGGAGCCAAGAGAACAGCGTGTGACACGAGCAACTTATAAACATCAAGAACAACAACTTAAGGTTCAACAATCACAAGTTTCATCTCAAGAAGGTTGTAAAACAGAAGCTGTGGGACGAGCTAGGCTGAAGACTACGATGGAGGAGGACGTTCAGTGCATGCTCATGAAACTTCGAGGGGCCAAAGATGGCAGCTAAATTTTTATCTTGGAATGTCAATGGTTTAAACTCACCACAAAAATGAAAGAAAATATTTCATTACTTGAAACAATTTAAGAATGATGTTATTTGTTTGCAAGAAACACATATTAGACTATCAGATCAAAAATATTTGATAAATTCAAGATTAGGTACAAATTTTATTGCAGAATCATCGGAGAAGAAAAATGGCCTAGTTATATATGTAAAGAAGGGCATACCGGCTAAATTAATTGAAACAGATGTTCAAGGTAGATATCTTGCAATTGAATTACTAACCCAGAATGGAAAAATGCTTTTACTTGGGATATACGCACCTAACCAGCAACAGGAAAATTTTTATAAATCTTTACATACTAAAATAATACAATGGGACTATAAAACTCTTATACTGATGGGAGACTGGAATGGAGTAATGGACACACAGAAAGACAAAAAAAGTTTGTCAAAGACCTCATTACGAGCTAAATTACCTAAACCTTTTTTTGATATGATGGAAGATATGGAGTTACGAGACATTTGGAGAGTGCGGAATGTTGATGAAAGAGATTTTACCTTTTTTTCAGACAGACACCAATCCTTTTCTAGGATTGATTTTATACTAATCACAAATGATTTTATTTCTAGGGTGAAGAAGGTGAAGATATGTCCTAGAACTTTAACTGATCATAGTCCGGTTTGGATGGAATTAGAACAGGAAAAGGGAGAAAGGAGATCTTGGAGATTAAATGAGAATTTATTTAGATATGAAGAAAATGTTAATGAGCTTAAAAAACAAATGAAAGAATTTTTTGTTATTAATATGGATAAGGGTACTCCAATGGAAATGGTGTGGGATGCTAGTAAGGCCTATATGAGGGGAGCTTTAATACATATGAACAATAAATATAGATTGAAACAACAACAGAAGCGGAAAGAGATTGAGGAGGAAATAAAAAAGAAAGAACAATTACTTATTACTAATCCAAGAGATAAGAAAGTAAAAGAGATTATAAATATATTACGGGAACAATTCAATATGTTGATGGCCGATCAGGTGGCAACCACTTTACAATATGCTAAACACAACACATTTTGTAATGCTAATAAACCAGGTAGATGGTTGACCTATATGTTGAGAAAAAAACAAAAATCACGAGTTATTGAAAAGATCGAATTTAGAGGTAAGGAAGTTTATCAACAGAATTTGATTAAAAAAGCTTTTTTGGAGTTTTATACAAAGTTGTATGCTAAGGATCTAGATCAAGGTACAGAAATAGATAGATATTTAAAGGGGGAGAATATTTTAGAATTAACAATGGAACAGAGGGAAGGGTTGAATCAACCAATAACTGCTGAGGAGATCATTGCTGCAATTAAACAGTTAAAAACAGGCAAAACTCCGGGAACAGATGGATTAACAGCTGTTTATTACAAGAATTTACAGCTTGAAATGGTAGCACCACTTAGAGTTTTATTTTGTAAAATCCGATCAGGTGGAGGAGTACCTCCCTCCTGGAGAACAGCTTTTGTTTCATTGATTCCAAAGGAAGATCAAAATTGTACTAAACCTGAAAATTTTAGACCAATATCACTTTTGAATACTGATTATAAAGTTTTTGCTAAGATACTGGCCAATAGGTTAATGCCAGTTATGATCACAATGATCAATCAGGGTTTATAAAAGGGCGACAAATGAAATACAATGTTAGACAAGTTGTAAATTTATTGGAATATTTGGAAAAAAACAACCCAAGTCCCAGCAGCATTTATATTTCTGGATGCAGAGAAGGCATTTGATCGATTGAATTGGCAATTTTTGTTTAAGATAATAGAAAAAATGTGTTTTGGAGATTATTTCATGCAATCAATTAAAGCAATATATCAAGAGCAAACTGCACAAATTATACTCAATGGAGATTTAACTGAGGTATTTAAGATTGAGAAAGGAACATAGCAGGGTTGCCCTCTGTCTCCATTGTTGTTTATTTTGACTTTAGAAGTTTTACTGAACAAGATATGTAATTCGAATAAAATAAAGGGAGTTGTAATTAGACAGCAAGATTACAGACTAAGAGCGTTTGCTGATGACTTGGTTGTTACCCTATCTCAACTGCTAGAATCGCTTTCATATATGCTGGATATATTAGCTCAATATGGTAAGGTATCTGGATTTAAAGTAAAACAGCATAAGACAAAGGTGATAGTCAAGAATATGTCTATATCTCAACAAGAAGAATTAAGAAGAATAATTGGGTTTGAAATAGTTAAAAAGGTTAAATATTTAGGGATATATATATTCAAATACGAAGTTATTTAAGAATAATTATGAAGTTATTTGGCAAAAAGTGCAGAAAGAAATGGAAACATGGAAAAAGTTACAATTATCCTTGTTGGGAAGGATAGCAGTAATAAAAATGAATGTGTTACCTAGGTTTTTATTTCTGTTTCAAATGATACCAGTGCTTAAGAATGATGGGAATTTAAGAGAGTGGCAGAAGGGGGTCAATACATATATTTGGGATGGTAAAAAACCAAGAATAAAATTGAAAATTATACAGGATGTCTGGGAGAGAGGAGGCCTTAAAATGCCTAATTTAAGATTGTATTATGAAGCAGCTGCTCTATCACAAATCAGTGACTGGTTTAACTTAACTGAAGAGAGAATCTTAAATATAGAAGGTTATGACTTGTTATATGGGTGGCATGCTTATTTGTTATATGAAAAAAAAGTGGACAAGATGTTTAAAGGTCACATACTCAGAAATGCTTTGTTGAGGGTGTGGAAAAAGTATCAATATAAGTTAAATTATAAAATACCAATATGGGCAAATCCAAGACATGCAATAGAAAATATAAGTACAGAACAAAGACAGGAGGTGATTACTTATAAAGAGCTCCTTTTTACGGAAAGGGGCAGACTGCAACTGAAACCCTTAAATGTGTTGAAAGAAGAAGGGATAATATATACTTGGTTTCAGTATGGTCAGCTTCAAGCTAGATGGAGGGAAATTCAAAAAATTGGTGTTATGTGCAATGAGGAGAACTCGGTAAAACAGATTAGAGATCAAAGTCAAATGCATTATAAAAGGTTGGTATAATGCATTATTGGAAATAGATTCCGAAACGGAATTGGTTAAATATTGTATGATAAAATGGGCACAAAACTTTTAGGAACTGGTGTTGATGGAAACATGGGAGAAGATTTGGGTTAGAAATGTTAAATTTACACAGGCACAAAACTTAAGAGAAAATTTTTATAAAATGTTTTACAGATGGCATCTAAATCCTAAAAAGTTATCATGTATGTATCCAAATCTCCAAGCTAAATGTTGGAGATGTGATTGTGATGATGCAACTTATTATCATATTTGGTGGACCTGTAAGAAAGTTAAAGCATTTTGGATAAAAATTTGGTGGGTAATGCAGAATGTCTTAAAAAAAAGGTTGAAATTTACTCCACAATTGTTTTTACTGGGTATAACAACAGATTGTACGGTAGTAGAGACTAAATTGATTTTAAACTTGATATCAGCAGCTAGATTGCTGATTGCACAACACTGGAAGAAGGACTCTTTGCCTACCATTGATGATTGGATACTGAAAGTGACGAACTTGGCGGAAATGATGAAAATCTCAGCGTACCTGAAGGACTATACCCAAGAGAGATATTTACAGGAATGGAGAAGATGGATTGATTATATTCAGAACAAATACCAGACAAGAAAATATCAAATAGCCTATGAATAAATGTTAACTTTAGATGTATTATGTTATCTATAGTGGAGTTAAGGTTTTAGGGGAGAATTGTTACTTTAAAGTTAGTTTAATTTAGCTTATGATTATCAATTGAAATACCCTGTATTTTGCTCTGGGAAGTCTGGGGGGGAGGGTGGGAAGGGGGGTTGGGAGGGTAGGGGGTAGGGGAAAAGGGAGGGGGAAACATTGGGGGAAAATTATTGTTGTGTAAAACTTTTTAATAAAAAAAAACTTGTGAATAGATGAATAGCAAGGCATAAATTTAGTTTCAAACCTGTTTATACATTTAAACAAAGGGACCTTGAAGAAAAAAAATACACTGGCTTATAGATTCCTATATATATTACACTTCATTTGCAAATCTTCATTCTGATGTCACTTTATGAGTCAATATTCTGAATATTTTGTTTGATCAAAGCTTATAGTACTCACACAGGTACATTTTACTGCATGATTACAGGTAGTCATTGACTTACAATCATTCATTTAAGGAGTGTAAAAAGTTACAGTGCCACTGAAATAAATTAGTTACAGCTAATCTTTGCAGTTATGACTATTGTAACGTCCCGTTCCCCCCCCCCCCCCCCAAATTTGGGCTCTTGGGAAGTGGCATGCATTTATGATAACTGCAGAGTCCTAGGATTTCCATCTGGAACCTTCCCAGGAGATTTCCAACAAGCAAAGTCAATGGGAAAAGCCAGATTCACTTAATGGCATGGTCACTTAATGACTATGGAAAAAATTTGTCAAATTGGGTGCTTATTGACAGTACAGTCAATTATTGACTACATTGCTAGGTGATGGGACTTCCAGTTCCAATAAGTCGAAAACTACCTGCATTAATGAACATTGAACAACCAAATTAATAGCATCTTTTTTTTCTCTGATATAATGTGACAGAAAATCTCACAAGGTCAGAATATGCAGCTTATCATATGTGGTAGTTTTTAACTACAAACCAAATTCTGATTGAATAAAAACAGTGTAGCCTTCGTTAGTGTGTCCACCAGACAATATGACTAACAGTAGCAAAACTGAAACAAATTTATTGCATGAAAGAGATTTACTGATAGTTGATCGCCATGAATAGAGAGAATATTGTGTTGCCCACTTTTTAAAATGTGTACTTTCTAAACAAGTTTGTTACAACAACAGTGCAAGATAATCTTAGCATTTTTACCCTTCATTTTCTGCAAGGTCAAAGAAACTGTAGGCAAAAATCAATTGCTGTGAGGAAGACAGAGTCCACCTGTTGTTTTCCTGACTTCTGTTATCAAGCCTAGAGAATTATTTCCATGCTTTTGGCAGCATGGCTTGGAAAGCTAATCTAAATAATTTATTTTTTTTCTCCAGAGTATGTTATTAATCTTTCTTTATATAGCCATGAAATGCTTCAGTTGCATGCTGTGATTAATATTTTATTTATTTAAAACATTTATATAGCAGTCCATCTTGTACCAAACTCTGGCAGCTCACAACAAAAACTGATCCTACAAATATCAATTATCATCCTACTAACTAGACAAAATGATTTATTTTACATATGTCATTCTTCTCTAATTAAAAAAGGTTTTCAGTATCAGAACCAATCCAGGGGCAGGTTTCAAAACCTGTTGCTACCGGTTCGCTCATGGACGCTCACGTGATTGCACAGGTGCTGCTTTTGCCCATGCACAGAAGCTTCTGCGCATGTGCAGAGGCATCCGGGCGGTTGGGCGGAGCCTCCCGCCACCGCTGCTACCAGTTCACCCAATGTGGGGCGAACCGGTAGTAACCCACCACTGAACCAATCAGTATTAAAGTTTGGAAAAGAAAGGAGGCAGACTAAGGATGAGGATGGAATACAAGGCAGAATTCAATAAGGGGAAAGTTTGTACAGGATTATCAAGATTTCTAATTGTTCACCCTAAAAAGGAATCTGAATCACATCAATAAACGGGCAATAAAAATCTCACAGCTTTCTCAATACTAGAGAAAACATTAACTGCAAAAAAGAAAAATGTAACCACATAAACAAAGCTGTATTCTGCTAATCAACAAATCTGCCATTTTTGGGGGAGGGGGGATCAATAATTGAGGTATGCATCTACATTTTTCCTATTTTAATGTTACAAACAAAGGACTTAATCTACAACTGAGTTTTTTAAGTGTCTACAATTCCTCAACCAAGCAGCATGAAAGAATATTAAGATCTTTACTATGTTCTTCTTGCCTTATTAAAATTAGCTGCTTGTGAACAGAAAAAAAATCAACAAAAAAATTCCTTCCTCATACTTCCAGCAGCAGGGTATCCACCTACTCACATCTTTTAAAGGTTGAGGAATTTGATTCACCACTGCCACCACCAACACAAAGAATGCAGGAGCAACACTATATATACACACAGGCTACTCAGAACTGAAACTGAAAATTGCTGTTCTGAAAATCAAAACAGGATCCAGTGACAATCCCTATTCAGTTCTGTTGAAATGCATCCAATCACATTTCAATTTTGTGTATTCTCAACAACAGACAAAATTGTTAATATTTTATTCACACCTATGTACAGCACACGAATAAATACATACACACATATGTATTTGCAAAATGTTTAAAACCCTTTGTAGATCAGGGTGAGCATATAGATTTTGTTCAATTGTTAAGGGGAAAAAAAGCCAATAATGCATGGAAGTTCCAGTATGAAAAGCCATGCTCGTGTCTTTTAGCTTCCACAATGACATAATTAGAACATTTAATACTGGGACATCAAATCTTAATATTTTCCAAACTTGGAAACATTACAAAATATGAGAATGGTTAAGTATGGCTTACCCAAACAGTAGTGTTACTTATTTCACACAGTAATATTACCTTCAACTTTCTTTGACATGCAAACCACAGCATGCTCAGAGTTCAGTTTTTGCGTGCTATATGACTCACCAATGGCAATGGCCCAGTAAAGTTCTGATCCGTTCAATAACTCACCACATGCAATGGCAGAATAAGTAGGTGATCCTGGTACTTGTAGCAAAATCCGAAATGGAGCAACACGTGCATTAGAATCAAGTACAGCATCCAGAGCTCCTACTAGACGACCTAGACAAATATACAAGAGGAGGAAAAGGGTAGTTGAAAAATAGACTTCCTTCCCAATGTATGTCAATCAACTTGCAGTCACCCACTTTTGAACTGCTGGGTCAGCAGAAGCTGGAGTGTGTAGTAGGAGCTCACCCTGCCCTGCGGCAGCAATGAGGTCTCAAATGCAAGCCTGCCAGTACAGATGACACAGGCCAATTCCAATGGGCTGAGACAGTCTCTCAAGAAGTCTGGACCCATGCCATGGAGGGCTTTAAAGGTGATTACCAACACCCTGAATTGCACCCGGAAGCAGACTGACAGCAAATACAGCTCACAAAGCAGTAGTGTTACATGGGCAGTTCTTGGGGCCCCAAGAACTGCCCATGCCATTGCACTCTGCTTGGGCTTCCGAACGTTCTTCAAGGGTAGCCCCCATGTAGAGTGCATTACAGTAGTCCAGCCATGAGATGACTAGGGCCTGAATGACTGAGCACAGGGGCTTGTGATCCAGGAAAGCCACAACTGGTGCACAAACTGAACTTGAGCAAAGGCTCTCCTAGCCAGGACTCCAACCTGCTCTTCAAACAGGAATCACAAGTCCAGGAGAACCCCCAAGTTGCAGGCTGGATGTATTATTTATTAATTATATTGCTTGTAAGCACTGTAAGTAAAATGGAGAAAAAGTGGGAAAGAGTTTTTGCAACACAGAACTTTCCCAGAGAGAGGCCCAGATTAAGAGACTTTGCAGCGCTGAGTTGAATATACCTAGTAAGTTAAAAAGTTACAGCTTTAGTTTGGCAGGATTCTGTCTACTAGGTATAAGCAAATAAGGACTGAACTCCTGGACTTTGCTGTGTTGTCTCTGGGCTTTGTTTGACACACTAATAAGGATAGGGGTCTGGAATGGGCCAAATAACGAAAATAGGCTTCAATATATATTGGTAACTTTAGAAAATGGATGGCATGGATGAGTTGGAGCAATATTGTTAAAAGTATTATTTACTTCAAGAAAATAATACAGCATCTATTACAGGAAATCTTAGTGCCAAGCAAGAGTTGACAATTTATTTAAGTAGGGTTGGAGAATCAGTATCTCAATCTGCATGAGCCAAGGACTTGTATATAAAAATGAAACTGAACAACTCCTAACAATGAATCCAATAGAGAATATCACAAATGTGTACTTCTTGTTTCATACTATGTTCAATTCCTCTTTCACAACTGAATTTCTGGTCTTATAATCCAGTTCCTTGTTTTGCTTTAACCTTTCCATCACACTTATTTAATATATAACAAATCAGTAGCAAAACAAAAAAATGAGTTCTGCGCTGTAAATACTATATACCCCATCTTTAAATTCATTTATTTTATCTATTTTAATATGTCTGTTCTACAATTGATTTGGACACAGTGAATTTTTTTTAAAAGAGTAATGTAAACTATATATAGAATATCTCAGTTGTTGACAGCAGCTGGCTAGTCCCAGCTGGGTTCAGAAGCCAAGTAATATGAGGGTTTTTTTTAGTAATTGGATGTGAGACTTCCGTAATCCACAATGTCAACAAGAGTTGTACCAAAAACATTGTTAAAAATATTATAACAAAAACCTACATCCTAGTAAATAACCTAATACAGAAACTGATGAAGAGAACCCATAACAACCAAGAAATATCAAATTACAAAAGAAAAACAGTGGTAGATGAAAAGCACTAGGCCCATTCTCCATGGTTCTGTAAATATCTAAAAATACATAAACCTGACAGACCTCTTCATCCATTTGCATTATTATCAGGAAGCCCAACATACAACATAGCTACTTACAAAACAGCTTGGACATCTCACAGAGGGGAACAAATATTCCATCAACTCCTCACTACAGTGCTTCCAGAAAATCAAAGATCCAACAATAGAAGAATAGGAGATTATGGCTTCATTTAATGTCATTGTAATATTTATATCCATAGACACAAAACTACTAAAAGAATTCCTGTCAGCAGTACTGCACAACACATACGACCTAATCAAATACAGTAAAATCAAATACTGAGAATCATGGATCTCATCAATTTCTGCCTCATTATCTAGTTTCAGTTTGATATACAAATATACCAACAGATCAGAGGAACTCCCATGAGATGACCATTTTTGGGAGTTATAGCAGAGACCATAATACAGCACGTAGAAACTATAGTTCTCCCACTTATACTGCCAAAAATATGGATATGTGGTGTAGCTAACTTTGTCTTTATAAAAAAACCAACAGAATACACATGAAACAATCAACATCTTCAAAGGAATAAAATCCACAAGGGAAGAAGAAAACAACAACACATTCCCTTCCTGGATATCCTCATCAGCAGAGGAAATGGTAGCAAATTAGAAACACAAATCTATTGAAAAACCATCCACACTAACCAAATGCTCCATTACCAAAGTAACAACTGAAACTCCCACAAGAGAAGCTGTACAATAACATTATTCAAACGAGCATTAATGCACTGCAATTGCATTCAGAATACCAGAGAAAGGAAACAGACCAGCTATATAACATCTTTCAACAAAATGAAATTTTATCAAAAAGCATCTGATCATTCAAGTCATAACAGCACAACAAACACAAGCTATTAGAAGGATAATACTGCCATACATTAAAAACATCTCAGAGACAACTAAAAGACTAGTATAACCACAGAGTATCACTGTAGCACAGAAACCAACTAAAGCCCAGTAGCCCAAGAAGAAGAAGAAAAAAAGGAGTTATCTACAAACACACAATGGAAGGACTGTAACAGCCACTACAGGTAGTCCTTGACGTACAGTATGACTGTAATGAAGCCTGGCCATTGGAGTCATATGTCATAAAACCCAATCTGATTTTTGCAATGGTCATTAGGCAAACACAACAGTAGTAAAATAAATGCCATGTTTGTTAAGGCAGGATTTTGCTGAAAAATGGAGGTATCCTCTATATTTATCAAAACCATAATAAAATGTGGTCATCTGACTGTGGGACATTGTAAATATCTGTAAATGGAACCATGTTGCTGAGCGACTGAAGTGCAGTCATATGACTGTATTCTCCCAACCAACGGAACTGGGTTATAACTCGTTTTCAGAGAGGTTGGAACTTTGAGAGGTTGTATGACAGACAGGCAAGAGGCTAGCAGAGCGCATCCATGAACACCAACTAGCCATCAGAAAACATGATGAAAACTCTTAATATCACAAGGCATGGACAGATTTAGCCATAGTTTCAACTGAGAAACTGTGAACTGTGAACTTACCTAGATCAAGGTAAAGCTAAAAAAAATGCTAAAAAATTCCTGGAAGCCTGACACGCAGACAAATCAGCTATCAACAGGTACATAGAACTAAACAATGTTTACACACCATTTGAAATAGGCAATTAAAATACCTAAAAAGAAAACAAGAAGACCAGAACAAGCTCCTTATCAGCAATCAATACCTAGGTGAGCAGGGATTAACCCAAGATTAACCTCAGGTCAAACAGTACACATCAGCCTAATTAAGGGCTTACCAAGAAGAAAACAATACACCTACCAATACCGCAAGTTACTGCCAGTGATGGCTAACCTTTTTGCCGTTGCGTGCCAAAAGCGGGGGAAGTGCAGGGGCATTGCATGTGTGCATGCCCGCAACCATAATTTCTTTCTTGGAGCCTGGGGAGGCCTCCGGAGGCCAGAAACAGCCCGCTTCCTGACTTCTGGTGGGCCCAGAAGGCCTGAAAATTATTTGATTGGCACGCACATGTGTGCTGGAGCTGAGCAAGGGCAACGCTTGTGTGCCCAATATGGCTGCGCGTGCCATAGGTTTGCCATCACAGGTATATAACATCGCTGAAGATGTTACTTAGTCTGGTAATGAAATGTTTGCAAGCTAATGACCAAATTCAGAGAGCACCAAAGATTTCATAAATCAAGAAGAGTCAACTCAACTTGAAGGCAATTTGATTTTATTTACATGTAAAATATAAAATGTAAAGACTCATGGAGAAGATGATTTCATAACAATTGTTATATAAATTACTATTCTATCAAGGCCAACAGATACTAGACATTGGAAGAGGAATTAGCAGCCAGATGGCATAAGCAATATAAAAAATTCCCACTAGGTGAGGTGAAGTGATGATACCAGTCTGTTGCCTGGGCTGAAGCAACTGTCAACTGACAGTTTGGGAAACTGAAAGAGAATTTCTGTAAGATGTGCAAATCAGGAAATAAGTATTGCTAAATTCCCCTAAATACCCATTCACAGGATGAATGGCTATGTCTTTCCAGTGCAGCTGCTATATAATAATGCTTGTACAAGAAATTTTTCATCGTTTTAGTCTAAGCTTTCTAAGCTTTGTCCTAACTCTCTGGGACATTTGGAATGGAGGGCTGTACTCAGAAAAGAAAAAAAGAATTCTTGAAGTATGAATGTCCTTTCACTAATATTAAAATGGGAAATGCTATTGATTGATTGATTGATTGATTGCCTTTAATGTTTTTGATCAATATCTCAAGGCAGTGAATATAGCTAACACTTCTCCCTCTTCCTATTTTCTTCACAGCAACAACCCTGAGGTGGATTGTGTTGAGAGACAATTAAAAGATCCAATTCACCTTGCTGGCTTTTATGCCTAAGGCAAGGCGAGACTCGAACTACTTTATATTTGTACAATCTAATCTTTCCTAGGAATCTTCCTGAAATAGATTATTTTGTAAAACAGGACATCTCTTTAGCAGATAATAGTCATGAAACTGGAGGAAAAACTAAATTCATAAATAATTTTAGTATGATCGAACAGTTTTTTGTTTGTTTTTTAAAAAAGCAAAATAATCTTTTAAAATCCAAGCCGTTAAGAGCAGAAAACCTGGGAGATCTCCACCCTTCTGAGTGTGTTAATATATACAAAACAATCTGAATATCTGAAAACTCAATACAAATATTATTTCTGATTTTTAAAAAGGGAATCTAATTTGAACTGCTTACTGATTCATTCACCTATCTGCAGCCCAAAAAATATATCCCTCTAACATTGAATTTCTTTTCATAAACAAACTTTAAATATTCCTTTAGCATTGAATATCTTTCCATATGCTTAATTAGGTGCTTTCAGTCAAGAAGTTAGGGAACAGCAGTCAAACTCTTATCATTGCCAGCTGTCTTACTCTACCCTAACTCTTTACAGCCTGATAAATGTCCTGCCGATTGAAAATGGTGGAAGAGTTTATTTAGTAGAGAGAAGCTGAACAGCATTATACTATTGATGTGGGGGCTTTAAAAAAAGGCTGTGATATTTGCTTTATCATTTGCACTGACTTGTAAAGATGATAGATGTATTTGCATGTTTGTATCTTGATTGAATATGCATAAAACCTCTCTCTACTACTCCTTTTGTAACAAACCCAAACTTTTAAAATTGATTAGTTTCCCATTTTTTTCCTAAACCGTTGTTAACTGTTAAGTGACTTTTGAATAAGTCAATACACTTCAACATAGCTTCAGATTGGCTTGTTATCTTGCTTGTTCCTAAACCATGGTTTCCCAATTTGGATTACACTTAATTAAAGGCTTCTTGGATTATTTGGTTGCTTGCATAAGGGCACGGGTGTCGTGACGTTTTCCCCTTTGCGGAGCTGGAGTCGGCGTGGCCCATGCGTGATGCATCCGGCCCACAGGTCACCAGTTTGACAACCCTTACATAAGGGGATTGCCTATACTACTAAAACATTAATCTGAATACAGTGATGAAATATTGAAAAGATAAGTGTGGCGCAAAATTTCCATTGTTAAACAAGACAGTTGTTAAGTGAGCTGTGCCCCATTTTACAACCTTTTGGCCATAGTTGTCAAGTGAATCATGTGGTCGTTAAGCAAATCTGGCTTTACCAATTGATTTTGCTTCTCAGAAGCTGCCTGGAAAAGTTGCAAATGGTGATTACATGAGCCCAGGACATTGCAATCAACAATTGCCAAGTGCCCGGACTTTAATCATGTGACTATGGGGATGCTGCAACAATTGTAAGTGTAAAAACAGGTCATAAGTCACTTTTTGTAGTGGTCTTGTAAGTTCGAACATTCACTATTTACAAATGGTTGTAAGTCAAGAACTTCCAGAATGGTTTATGTACCTATATGCATGCATGCTTTTTCACATCAGCCAGTAATTGTCTTGTGGCTTGTTTTCATTTGTATATTATCACTCTGAATGGATGGAAAGGAGATGTTATAGAAAGCTAAATGACTCTTGAGTTGACATTGTACTGGAGAAGTCTAAAAATATAGAATTCAATTATCCTAAAATAATAATTAGGATGAGAAGTCCGGCCTTAGAGGATGATCTGAATTGAGTTGACACTACTTTCATTGCTAAGGATGTACTTATAATAATAAAAAAAGGAAATCACTTCCCTGAATGATTGGTTAAAATAATAATGGATTTGTTTACATAAAGTTTAAGGATATAAGAAAGACCTGAAACATTTGCTGGAAAGCTGATAAGCAACAGATTTTAGAGATCTGAGCTGTAATATTGTTCCGGTTTTAAAGTCTAGGTAGGAGATATTAAACATACGATATTTTGCTGGAAAATGTAAATCTAATAATTAAAGTTTGAAACAATCAGATAATCTCCACAGTTAGGATTACTATACTTATTTAAAAGACCAAAGCATAAGCTTTAAAAAAAATGATTATTTAATTATAGCAACCAAAACTGTAATTGTGTAACACAGAAAACTGTAGATAATAATATCTGAGTTGTGGATTAGTAAAGTCTTTTCAATTGCCACGTTAGAAAAAAATTACAGATAAAATAATGAGATTTCATAAGCAAGTACCACAATTTTATCAAACTTGGTTGGATTTTATGAGTTACATTAATAGCAATAGATATACTACCCATGGTGCACTCCATTTTATATTTATATAATTAATTTTCACATGTATAGCCCATGACTTTTTATATCTATATGTATTTTGGCATTTATCTTAGAATTACATTAAAGCAGCTACCAGATATGTAAAAGGAAAAATAAACTAATTCTACTTCAAAAAGTCAGTGAAAACCACCTCCACTTTCGTTTTAAGAGAAAGTATAAATATAGTTATCAATAGGTATGTAATTCCATAAATCAATTAAATGCTATCTTTTTTTAGCGAATACAAATTTAGATCATTTGACTTTTCAAATGCATGTAAATGCCATAACCATTTAACATACTTCATGTACGAGATGCCAAAACTAGATAGTATTCACAATCTGGACCATAGCCATTATTTTCTACATTAACTATTTTCACTATTCCTGATTATGAACACAAGGAGACAAAAGTTCTGTGTGCTCTAAGAAAGAATTTTGTTTTTTCTGTAGAGGTATATTTGTACATAGGACATTATTAGTAAGAAACTTTTTTTTAGTTTCACACTGCTGAAAACTTGAAATTGAATTCAGTGGCATAATCACTATTTGTGAATGCCACATACTAATATACTTCTTAATCAAGGGTCATCGTAATTCTAGCAGTTCTAGCAGTTATGGACATTATTTTTATATCACTCAAAGCAGTAGCTAAACAAAGTCAGTGGTATTTTCCTTTCAACAAAAACTGTGAGAAACCCTAACCCTAACCATTAATCTAACGAGAGATCAACATTCTCTCATTAGTTTATTCTATCATTCTCTCATCATTGAGAACCAGTTTGGCCTACTGGTTAAGGTACTGGGCTAGAAAACAAGACACTGAGTTCAGGTCCTGCCTTCACAATGAAAATCAGCTGTGTGACCTTGGGCCAGTCACTCTTTCTCAGCCCAAGTTATCTCCCAGGGTGGTTGTTGTGGGGGAAATAGAAGGAGGAAACTGTGTTGGATATGTTTGCTGCCTTGAGTTATTTGTAAAAAAAAAATAAAGGCAGGATATAAACAAAAAACAAACATTTTGTTGAAAATGGAGAATATTATAGTTAAAGGCCCTACACTGAAATGGAGACATTATGACAGATGGTGACATAATGTTGTATGTCTGTTTCAAATGTGTGTCATGTCTTACATAAAAGTTGGAATGCGGGCTATCTCCGGTTTGGATAATGCATATTTTCAAAAAGTCATGTTTTTAAAACATTTAAGTTTTAACTAAGACAGTCTAAACAGTCTTATATATGCTAAATCTTCCTAACATATACATTTAATCAGGAGCACACTAACAAATCCGATGTCAAGAGGCAGTATAATCTTCAACAAAGCCAGTCAAAATATTTTTGAAAAACCTATAAATTTGATGCGTAGATTTTAAGAATTAGGGTGCATCCTAAGCTTTTAAATCCACTTGATTTTGATATGAGATCTCAACATGTACATTTATTTCTAAAGCACCTTATAAATATATTTTTACAGAGACTGGATATGAAATGTACTCATAATAAGGGAGGCAGAGCAAGGAAAACATAAGAAAAGGGGAAAGGAAGCATGAATTTAAAAAAAAAATACCGTGAGCTTACTTTAATTATACATATTTTGACATAATAATAGTAAAGAAAAAATGAGCAACTTGGTGCTCCATACATTTTAGATTATCATAATAGCCTGCTGTTTATGCTAGTAAGAACTAATAATGAAAAAGCAAAATGTCTGTGAAGCACTTACACTTTCAGTAAAGCACAGCAGGATTTGGAACCTCTAGTCTCTCACTGCTATCATGTGATTGCTAAAACACTGTATTTTTCATGAGATCTTAATGCTAAATTTTCTCACAATTAAAGCAATTTTTTAAAGCACGACTGCTTCTTTTGGGTAAAGCAGGTATTCTGCTGCTGAAAGGTATTATACATAACTATGAACTACAAAAACTGAGGAAATGGATCAACATTTTATGGAAAAGGAGACTTTTAAGAGAAATAATAGAGTTTATGGATGCAATTTGGGAGGCTGTTAACTTTAACTGCGTTATTTCCATAAACTTTAAAGTCTGTAATCTTCCCACACCAGTTTCATAAAAGCAGGACATTCCTTCTTATAATTAGTTATAAAGAATGCCATAATATCAATCCCTTGTGACAACTTCAAAGACACTTTCATGTTTCATCTCTATAAATCTGTTCAACAATGTGTTTATGAAATTAATAGTACATGTGTATTGTTAAGACAATAGGCACATTACATAATACCTTTAAAATTATATCTTCTCAAACTAGATTTATCAGGATTTGATTGGGATGGCAAAAAGTTGATTTAGTCAGGAAATAAATTTCAGTAGATTTAGTTACTGTTTGGGTCATGTGTTTAATACTTAGCATCATGTTTCATCCAAGCATACAATTTAATAGGTGTTAAATTACCACTGCAAATTATTTTTAGTAAAGACTTCAGACTTGTTAATATTTCTTGGGTAAATGGTTGCATCCACATATAGCACTAAATCAGAATATTTTAACCACTGTTTGTGAAACAAGCCACCTAGTTTGCACAATTTAAACCATAACTTGTGTCTTCATACAACAACCATGTGATGACATAGGTTAACGATACAACATTAGCCAGTGAATTCTATAAATTAATTATATCTGATATAAATAATTTGTAGAAAAATATGAGAAGCCTGATAATATAAATAGAGAAGTCATGTAGAACATGGAATCATCAGAAACAGTGAAGGCTGAAAATAAAAAGATGGAATCACTTCTATCTCAATGTTAACATTTTCCTATTAGCACATGGTATTTATAAGTATATTGTTAATATACTCCTTTTTTTGCTACCAGGACAAATAACAGGAATTTTTATTAGTAAAGACAATATCAGATAGAATAAATCGGAAAGCTGGATAGATGGAGCCAAATGGGCATTACAAGTGGCTTGAAAGGATCAGTGAAACTTGAAAACTTCAGTTTTGAAATTCACTGACTATCACTTCTATATCTGGCAATGTATTTTAATTACAAGGTAAGTATAGAGGTAATTTGGCTACTGAAGTATACTGTAGAATTATTACTACTTACATTTGAGAAATAAATTCAAGGTGCAAAATTGTATTTTTAATAATCAGGATAAAATTGACACTTCTAGCTTAGGAATTTCTGGCATTTTCAGCATAGTTAATTCATAGTGGTACACTGTGCTCAAACATCATTGTTAAGCCATAATGAGATTTGTCTGGCTTTGACATATCATATTATATGCATCAAACATCACTAAAATAAGAGCACAGTTTAATAACTATAAATATAACTGCTAACTATAATCTATATTGAAACTGGTTCATAGACAAAAAAAAATGCAGGTAAGTTAGTGAATAACTGATTTCACAACTAGTTGGTGGCTGTGAGCCAAGTCATTGTGGATTCTTAGTGACCACACAATAATGTGGATAACTATCATGCCATCATTATAGTAAAAGAATTGTCAACAATATTAAAAATGATGAAACAGTTTATTTCTATAATTAGCATACTGTAGATAGTTTCAACATGACTATTCTGAACCATTTGTCGTAGAAGTTAAATAATAAATATTATTTAATACATTATTATTGTTTTAAGATGAATATTTGCAGATATATTTGAACTCCTTTGTTGAAGAATATTTTTGTAATCTCTAAGCAAAAGCAATTAAGAAAAAGTGCTTGGTTATATTTGTTTAAAATAAACTTCTATATCCTCAAGATCTATACTAGAAGTTATAGAAATTAATGTAGGATTTACTTAAGTTTAGTATTTAAAAACAGAGTGTCTATAGGTGGTGGAGAGGTTTACATATGGTAATTCTTGAAAATGTTTACCTGCTTTGTTTCATGCTACAACTCATCTTAAATACCTCTGTTATTTCCTTCCAAATAGTTTCAAGTTCAAGTTCTCTCTTGTGAACTGTGCTCTTCAAATAAAAATCTCTGATTTCTCCTCTTTTTTTCCCCCTCAACAGCTGTGAGGCATCAAAACAACTCATCCTATATTTTGTAAGTTTCAGCGTCTTGCAAGAACCAGGTTTTCCGAAAGCACAAATAAAGTTTTCTTTTATTGAATACATTCTGTGTTTTTACAAATGGATTTAGGGAGACAGCATAGAGAGAAAGACACAACTGGGTATCCTTTATAGACCATCCCCAACCCACCCGCCTCCTTCGGAGGAAAAGGAAAGCCACTATTTGCAGACCAAGCCTAGGAAAAGTATTCCGCTTCGACATTCTTTCGCGGGGCTTCCTGGCGGAGTCTGCCTTAAGCAGGGGCTTCTTTTTCCTCCTGCCCTCCTTTATCCCCACTTCGGGCACAGGAGCGGCGGCCTTTCCCTCCTCATCCCCGCGGAAGTTCCTTCCTCCGCCTCCGCCTCGCTGCCCCCTCAAGAGGGCGCCGGGATGTACAAATGGGGAGGCAGAGGCTCCCTTGCGGCACCTCGAAGTCCAGGAGACTTCGTGGCGGCGTAGAGACCCCTTCGTGGGGCAGCACGAAGGGCCTCCCTCTGGAAGGGAACGAAGGAATGGGGTCGCCTTCCCAGGCCAAAGGACCGACCACCCGCTCCTCTTGCACCTGAGGGGCTCACGAGCAACTCCTACGCCTTTCCCTGCTGGCTTGTGCGCGGCTGCCTGGAAGGACTCGCCCTTCCTCCGCCTCTCCTCCCAGGGCCCGGTTCTGCTCCTTCTTCCCTCCCCAGTCCGAACGTGAACCCCCGGGTGCTCCGTACCGGTGAACCGACCGCTACCGTCGCCGTGTCCCCGCCGGCGCTGCAGTACGAAGTAGCCGCTATTTTTCTGGGTCACCCAAAGCTTGAGGGCGTTTTTCAGGAGCACCTCCTCGGGCTTCAGCCACATCTTCCCGCCGAGCTGTAGCTCGCCCCGCTACCAGGGTCACATCGCCCGCCACCGCTCCAGCCGCGTCCGCGAGAGAGACCGAGAGCGAGAGAGCGATTCAGTCCCTCTCCCTGCCTCCCTCCGCCCCGGGTCCGGGGGAGGAGCCGCCGCTTCGGGTCTTTGCTTCTCGAGGGGATGGACGCTCCTTGCCCGGAAGGCTGTTCTGGAGCGATCGGGCTACAGCCGAGGCGGTCTGGATCCCTCTCCCCCCAGTTGGCGCGTCTCCGCCTGAGAGGGAGAGAGAGAGAAGTCTGGCCTCCGCGGAGGGGCAAAAACGAAAAGAGGAAATCCACAGCCCGCCTGGGTGGTTCGTCTATTAGCCGACTGAGAATAGGCCAGGCAGAGCTTCCACGCAATCTTGCCTGCTGTCCCAGAGGATAAAGCTCTTGGAAACAAGATTTGGTCGCACTCGAGTAAACAGCGACTCTGAACATGAGTAGAAAACAGCTTCCTTTCCCTCCCTGAGATTCATCTCTTAACGATCGGGTAGCGTGGGAGAGCTCTTCTTTTCCAAAGCCAGGAAGGTGTTTTATCAAATGGTTGTCATACTTCTTGGTTTAGAAAATGAACCACTGGAAATAGGAGCTGCGGATGGCTTAAACAAAACTAATTATAATCAGCAACATAATTTCATCACACCTTAAATAGAGTTTTGCATATTTGTATTAGTGATTCGGCTAGATTATCTGCTTGTTGTGTATACTGGAGGAGAAAAAAAAAGAGATAATGTGTCACTAACATACTGTAAGGACAAATAGTGAAGGCCAGGCTCAAAAGTCCCAAATGACCAACCAAACCACATCAGGGGGTTGCATCTACAATAGAGCAATACTTGAACCAAGATGATAGACCCGTGATGGCGAACCTATGGCATGCGTGCCATAGGTGGCACATGGAGCCATATTGGTGGGCACGCGAGTATTGCCCTAGCTCAGCTCCAGCACGTATGTGCATGCTGGCCAGCTGATTTTCAGGCCTTCTGGGCCTACCGGAAGTCGGCAAATGAGTTGTTTCCGGCCTCTGGAGGGCCTCCAGGGGGGTGGGGAAGGCTGTTTTTGCCCTCCCCAGGCTCCTAGAAAGCCTCTGGAGCCTGGGGAGGGTGAAAACTGGGCCTACCGGGCCATCACATGCCAAAAGTGGGGGGACCATGGGGGGGGTCACACACGCTTGCGCGAGGAGGGGCAGGATGCATAGAATTATGGGTGTGGGCACGCACACGCACAACCACCCCCGCATTCCCCCCGCTTTTGGCACGCAACGGCAAAAAGGTTAGCCATCACTGTGATAGACAGTAAGTATGAATGTTGGAAATAATATGTAAAGGGCTTGAAATTATTAGCAGGAAAACACTATAAAAAGATTTCAATGGGACTACATTTTATATGGTGGGAGAAGCTTGCAAAAAAGAAGGGATTAAAAATGTAGTGGCAGTTGGGGCAGAGTCTTGGAAGTTGGTGACCACTCCATTCTAAGTTCTGTGATCCAAAGCAGGACACAGTTCAGCTTATACCTGTTAACGCATGTACTCATGTATTATATGCAACAGAAGTGGACACCAGGGACATACAGATACAGACAGACATATTAATTTAGTTACATAGAAGAAAACAGAGATCCAGTCATTGATGGTAAAGGGTTTGGGAAGAAGTTCAGAAGCCAAGCTGGGCATGCTTCTGCCCACTCAAAAGCAGCTCAGGGCTATGTCTGATTGTCCATCAGCAGGATGACTCTCCAGCAATAAAAAAGAATGAGGCCAGATTTGGGGTGGTGTGAGAAGCCAAAAAAAGGAAGAATTCAAAAGTTTGCTGGATCCAGGGAAAGACTGCAGTGGGAAAAGATCTAAGGGAAAAAAATCCTTCAGTGCATCTCTATAGAAGTTGGTTGGGGAATTCTGGAAGTTGAAGTCCACACATCTTCAAGTTGCCAAAGTTGAGAAACACCGGTAGTATATTGGAATAACTATTCCATTCTGAAGCCCCTTCTTTCCATGTAACATAGATTGGAGCTGCTATTAAGAGGTTAAGAATTTCCTACTTCGTTTAAATATAACATTCTATTTAAATAAACCATGTCAAATACCGTTTGTATTTTAAATCAACATATACCTAGTTACATATGCACACATTATTTTTACTAAACCACCCCCAACAACGATATTGACATGGTTTATGCAGTGGTTTAGACTGTAAGACATAGGGATGCTTCAAAAGCAGTAAGGAATTGCAAATATCCCACCTAATTACTCCTTAAAGCAGCAGAGACTTTTCCAGACTTGGGGGGACCGGGGGGGGGGGGAATTTCCAGAATTTTGAGAATATGGAATGAGAACTCAAAATGTCTGCTGAGAGAGCTTGCATTTCACAGCACATTTGCCACTGAAAGACATGATTGGTTATAGATTTCTACCTGTCACTCTCTTCATTGCTTCTTCCATGAAATTCTCCTTACTCGTACTTGCATGAAATTCTTCTTACTTGTACTTGCATTTGTCTTTTTCTCTAGAAAGGGAAATACATTTCCAAATGAAGTATTAAGTTGCAGCCATGGGTAATTTGTGTGTCTGTGGGATTAAGACTACAGTAATTTTTCAAAATAAAATTAATTCTGGAATTAATTTTACTTCTGTAAATTTTATAAAGTCCAATTTTAATTGGACTTCTGCTTTATATCATATTAATTTCCCACTTTTAAAATTTGAAAATATTTATCTGTAAATGTCAGTAGCCTACAATTACTGGGGGTGGTAGCAGTAGGAGAAGTCCTTAAGTAAGATTGGGGTTTTTGAAGTAACATTTATCTCAGTCACATTTTCCCCCTGGATACTTACATACTATTACCTTTTTCATAGATTGCTCTGACCATTGGTAATTTTAATTGCGCTTCTCTTAGTTGCCGTTTGAGCTGTAGTGCCTCAAACAATAAACAGTAAATACTCATTTGTTTGTCTGTTTGTTTATTATCGTATTTAGAAACTGCCCATATCCTTTATAGAGGGATCCTGGGTGGTGTACAGATAAACTATTAAAACATAAAAACTGAATATAAAACTTTAAAATAGCGCAACAATAGTTAAAAACATGACATTAAAAGTTAATTAAAAGGCAGGGGGAAGGCTTTCAGGGTACTAACCAGCCCCAAGGCTGCATTCTCTTCTGTGAGCCCCAAGTAAGCTGGCAGAGCCAGGTGTTTAGATATTTTTGAAAGGCCAGGAATTGGGAGCCTGCCTTGGGGCCCCCCTCTGGGGGGTGGAGAATATTCTAAATGGTGGAGGCAATAGCAGACCACTGGCAGGGTCTCTTTCTGGACCCTGCCAGTGGGAATAAATTGACTGACAGGTCTGCAGCATAGCTTTCCTGCTTGACCAGCTGAGAGAGGCTGATGTGATGGGGCGAAGATGAAGGTCCCATAGTAGCTTGATGCCATTGCCAAACAGAACTTTAAAGTTCATAACCAACACCTTGAATTGGACCCAGAAACACACTGGCTCACATAATAAATGTGTTATATCCTCCATTCTTTGGACACCTAGGATTCCTTTTGCATCCACATTTTGTACAAGCTGAAGTTTCTGGTTACTTTTCAAGGGTAGCCCCATGTAGAGCGCATTGCAATAGTCCAAACTGGAGATGATAATAAATGTGATTACATCATAGTTGTGAATAAAATCATTATGTTTAGTTTTGATCCTCAACATTATGATACTTTTGTCTTTCTCACAACAGCTGCTCATGGAATTATTTTACTTGAGATCTCCAAAAACACTCAAGATTACTTAGATCCATAACTCCATTGGTGTTTATGCAGTGGTGGGTTCCTCCCGGTTCGGCCTGGTTCCCCCGAGCCGGTAGCAGTGACGATATGACATCACTGAACCGGTTCTGCCCCCCACCCCCCGCGTTATTCTTACCTTTTATTTGGCCCCACCCCCAATCTATTGTTGCCTCCTGAGTCCCAGCTGATGGCTAGAGGGAAAAAAAAGGTGTGAGGCTTCAAAGGGCCACCCTACAGCTGATCAGTGTTAAAAGAAAACAAATGAGTAGAAACTCATGCAAAAATACCTGAGTAGAAACTCATGCAAAAAAAAAACATGCCTGCAAAAATACATGAGTAGATCAGTGCCTGCAAAAATAAATGGGTAGACCAATGCCTGCAAAAATACATGAATAGACCAGTAGACCAGTGTCAAAATACATGAGTAGATCAGTACCTGCAAAAATAAATGGGTAGATTGGTACAACTCTGCAAGCAGTTAAAAGCCTGGTAGACCAGTATCTCTGCTAAATCCTAAATAATCGTCACATGACCATCAAGCCACGCCCACAAAATAAGCCATGCCCACAGAAACAAATTTTTTTAGAACCAATCCCTGTGTTTATGTGAAGTGAGGATATTTTTTACACAAATGTGGCATTTTCCCTATTTTTTCCCCTTTTTATTGCTTTAATTAGCAAGCAGCAGGGGAAAATTAAACATGCAGATGGTTGGCTTCATGCTTGGAAGAATCCTGCCTATTTCTTCAGGCTAAAAGATTATTATAGTATTCTAAAAGGATAACCAAAGGCTACACATTTTGTGTCCTATGATTTTGATTATGTTTGTTCTTAGAACATTATGTTATTGAGTTGTTAACTAGAGGCCTTCTATAAACATATCGCATAGCTTTGCATTAGAAGAGGCTCCAGCAGAGTGATAGCTGTTGTCAGATGAGTATTTCTGAAGTACAGGGTTGTGTTAATTTTGCTACTGAGAAGAAAGCCTAATGACTTTCCCTACCCTTAGCCCTTAAGGTGCTTCATTATTCAATTATTCAGTCCTACATGTTATTTTAAATAACCTTTATTTTGCTAATTGATTATTTAAACAGCCAAGATCACCCAAAAAATGTTGAAATTGATTTTTTTAAAAAAATGGGAATACGTAAGAGATTAAACCATGACTAGAGTAACATTCTCTTACTTTATAGTTTATGAGCTGAAATATATAGCATTATATTAAAAAATAATTGTCATTACAATAAATAGACATATACTTTATCTGGCGCTTGGGATTTATTATTGAACTATAAATCAACATTCCAGCTTAATTTTGTTACTAATGCAGCAGATAGTTTCTAAACAAGCTTCACAAAGTAAGAACACTCACGAAATCTCAAGGAAATCTTTGGTTAATCTGAGTTTGTATCAAGTTACTATTGCCAATTACAAGAATAAAAAGTTACTATTTTGCTATTCAATCCTTACAAATTAATATTGGAATCTGCTTCTTTTGGTACGCTCATCTAATATTAATATTAAATATTATGAAATGTTTTTATCATTTAAAGATTGCCAAACTATCTGGTGGAGAGGCTGCTAGAGTTTTCATTAAAAACACATACATAATATTCATTTTTGTAGTACTAATGAAACTAGTAGGGAGTACTAGTACTAATGAAACTAGTACTAATAGGGAGCCATATAGATAGCAGGCAATCATATTGGTCAAAATTATACCACTAAAAGAACATTATTAGACATGGTGGAGTGATTTTGAACTAGTCATCCTTTCTCAGCCCTAGGAATAAGACAAAGGCAAACAGAACAGAACAGAATAACAGATTTTGAAGAGACCTTGGAGGTCTTCTAGATCAATCCTTGTTCAAGCAGGGAACCGTATACCATTTCAGACAAAGGGTTGTCCGTTCTCTTCTTTAAAAAGTTTCTGTAAAGGTTTCTTTAAAAAATTGCATAGACTTATCCAAGCAGTAGCCAGGAGTTAACAATGACTAAAAGGAACCATTAAAAAAAGGTTTTCTCTCACTTTCACAATATTAACTACCTTGACCTTTTGTTGGATGGAAATGTGGACAATTAAATAAACAATGCTAGTATATTTTTCTCCCAGACATTACTATTCTAATTGCTCATTCTCCAGTCCCTTTCTTATCGCATTACTGAAATATTTTTCTTCATTTATTCTTAAAACAGAATCAGGATTCTTCTAAATCTCATAATTCTACAATCAGAACTTTTGTATTATTAATTGGTTAAATTATTTGGTTAGAGTATCTTATTCTGGATTCTAAATAACATTATACACAGATTATGTTTAGTTTTTAAAAAAGGTTATGGTTCCAATTTATGTTCCCTTATACATCAAACTGTGCAGCCAGGAAGGTGCTTAGCCATTAAAACAACTTCCAAAGCTCCTGGAAAGATATACTGTATTTGAAAAACTCAAATTGAAAAGAATCTGTTATCAGCATAGAGCACGGGTGTCAAACTCGTGTCATCGTATTGTCATGTGACATATCACAACTTCCCCCTTTGCTAAAATGGGGGTGGGGGTAGCCGGCGCATGATGCACCAGCATGACATAGAGAGACCAATGGACTAATTCCAAAATAGATCTGGTCCTTGGGCACAAAGGAAGTGGCGCAGCAGCCTTGAGCCTTGGTGGCGCAGCAGACTAAAGTACTGTTAAGTAACACCAGCGGCCTGCAATTACTGCAAGTTCAAATCTCACCAGGCTCAAGATTGACTCAGCCTTCCATCCTTTCGAGGTAGGTAAAATGAGGACCCGGATTGTGGGGGCAATAAGCTGACTTTGTATAAAAAAGAACACCGCTGGGAGGGGGGCGAAAGCCCTACTAAGCGGGTATATACAAAAGTATGAAGGCTATTGCTTAACACATTGTAAGCCGCCCTGAGTCTCCGGAGAAGGGCGGCATATAAATCGAACCAATAAATAAATGAATGAATGAATGAATGAATGAATGAATCCAAAATTTCTGTTGCTAAGTGATACAGTTGTTAAGTGAATTTTGCCCCATTTTATGCTCTTTCTTGCCACAGTTATTAAGTGAATCACTGCAGTTGTTAAATTAGTAACACGATTGTTAAGTAAATTTGGCTTTCCCATTGACTTTGCTCATTAGAAGGTCACAAAAGGTGATCACATGACCCCAGGACACGGCAACTATCCTAAATGTGAGTCAGTGGCCACGTGTCTGAATTTTGATTGTGTAACTATGCTACAAAGGTGTTAACTGTGAAAAATAGGCCTAAGTCACTTTTTTCAATGTTATAACTTGGAACGGTCACTAAATGAACTGTTGTAAGCCAAGGACTACAATGTTTTTATATAGTACTGGTAAAATACTGTTGTTGAAACATTTCTACTACTCTGGTTTTCTAATTTCCAAAAAAGAGATGGCAGAGACAGAAAATAGGAAAAAGACAACCGAAATGATATGAATGCTAGAAGAATTCTCCTATGGAAAATACTGATTTTTAGTTTAATTATCAGAATGAAAATGCCTTATAGATGAACCTGAATTAATAGTTACAACAATACTTAGAAGCATCCTTATCATTCTCCTAAGTTCATACCTAAAAAATATGAAGTGTGTTCATATGTCAAATATGCAGTTTTGGGGCACTTAATCTGCTCAAAGATGTAAACAGAAACTAAAAACTGAAAATTCACTACAATGACTCCTTTCCAATAAAATTTAAAGCATTCTAAATTATGTTTACTTTTTCTCATGAATTAACAAGTAACTAGCCTTTGATAGAAAAAATTCTATCATTTTTTCCATGTTTCTGCTTACTAAACAAAGTAATTATTGAAACACGTCCAGACTAGTTATATCATGATCAAATGATTTCAAAGCTTGTCTTTTTTTTTACTTTCTGTATTCTTTGTTTGGGATAATTTATTTTCTGTGGAATATATATTAGTGCCTTTTTCCAAATATTTCTGGAAACCACATTTTATTTAATAGCCATCTTTCTAAACAGAAATATATTTGATCATTTTGTGGTAAGAGTGTGTTGGTTAAACAGATCATTTTCCTCAATAATTAAATGAACATGTTTAATGTTTTTGATTTATTTGTTTAAGTTAACTTTATCTAGTTCAAGGATTTGTGAAAAACAGATCGTGTTTTACATCATATTTGTGTAGGATCCATAAATCCAAGTTCAAAAGGGTTCACAAATTTTAAGCACCACTGAACTGTTGAATATAGTACAACTTAATAACACGAGAACAAGTCTAGAATAGCTCATACAGTTTGCAATCAAATGCCATTTCTTTCAATCTATTCCTGAGCAAATATAAACTAATTTTATTCTTTAATGTAAATGAAAATTTATAAAACTATTAAAGAAAGTACACATACGTATTTGCAATTTTGTTTAAGTAAATATAGACAGGAATCTTAGGCAATAAACATTAGTATCCTAAATATCAATGCAAGATAAAAATGAGAATTAAAATTTCATCATCACCTTAATAACATTTCAGCATTAATAAATGCAGTTAACCCTTTAAAAAAAATTATTCATTTCTCTGAGTCTCCCTTCTCCGGAGACTCAGGATGGCTTACAATGCGTTAAGCAATAGCATTCATACTTTTGTATATTTTATACAAAGTCAGCTTATTGCCCCCACAACCGGGTCCTCATTTTACCCACCTTAGAAAGGATGGAAGGCTGAGTCAACCTTGAGCCTGGTGAAAATCGCAGTAATTGCAGGCAGCTGGATGTTAAATGCTGTCTTAGTAGGAGACATTAGCCTCCTACGCCACTCAGGCTCCTTGACTTACAACCATTTGTTTAGGGACTATTTGAAGTTACTAAAAAGTGACTTGGATAAATTTTTCCACTTATGACCATTGCACCATCCCCATGGTCACATAATAAAAATTCAGGCCATGGGCAATTGTCCTGAGGTCATGTGATCATCATTTGTAACCTTCCCAGTCAGCTTCCAACAAGCAAAGTCAATGTGGGAAGCCAGATTTGCTTAACAATTGCATGATTCACTTAAAACTGCGGTGATTTGCTTAACCACTGTGGCAAAAAAGTCATAAAATGAGGCTCACCTCACAACAAATGCCTTCCTTAGCCATGTAACGTTAGGCTCAATTGTGGTTGTAAATTGATGTCTGGGTGTATACTAAAACTAAAGGCCCCGCAATACTCAATGATATTGAAAACATGCACACTGCAATATTCAAATGAAACAAACAAAATGTTAAAACAGTTATACTTATGTAGTTACTTACCAAGCACATCTAAATTATATTAAAATATCTTTACAATCCCCAAGGCATGTCAAAGCATTTGAGCACCCCTAATGTTTGGAAATTGAAAGTTGAAAAATTTGACACGTCCTAAAATTACTCATGATATATGTCTCAAAGTGTCCTCTAGCAACTGGCATTTTTGAGACAAACAAGACAAGGAAGGACAATCAGAGGAAAGTAATGCCATTTCAGTAGTTTGTCGGGAAGTATCTATATCCATCTTTCTACCCATTTAAAAGAATCATATGCTTCAAGTTCTGTCTCTTCTAGAATTAAAGCATGTACATGTGTTTCCCCCAAAGGCTGCTAAGCTGCCTTATCATACTCTGTTAGGTAATAGTGTTTCTTAGATGGATGAGCGAAAAATTCAGGCAATATAGGCTAAGATTACAGGTTCACAGAAAGCATGAAAGACATCCCAGTCGCCCAGATTAAGATGACATGACATGAAATGACATAAACTTTATTGTCACTTTTCTGTATACACAATGGCATATTAAAATGAAATTTTGAAGCCCACTCTCAAAAGAAATATGTATATGTATATAAGTATATATATGTGTATGTATGTATATACAGATATGCATGTGTATAGATGTAGATATGTGTGTGTGTATAAAATTATGTCAGAAAACATCAATATAGGAAAATGTTGAAGGCAGATGATTATTTTAATGGCAACTATAAAGGCCTAATTTCAGGGGTGAAATGCAAACCGGTAGCGGTGGTGGCGGGTGGTTCGGAGAACTGGTAGCGGCGGCAGTGCGAGGCTCCACCCACCCGCCCGGACATCATTACTTCCTGGTTTTAACCAGAAGGCTTTGCGCATGCGCAGAGGGTCCAAAATCACATGTGACGTGCATACGTGCACGCACTACCAAACTGGTAGGGAAGGTAAGTAGATTTCACCCCTACCTCATTTCATACAGCTTCGGAAAAGATAATATAAACTATTGCTGTATTTTACCAGGAAAACCCCATAGACAGATAAGATAAAATGACTGATGATATCGTTTGGTATAATGGGCCCCTTGGATAAGATAGACTCAATGTGCTGCTGAGGAAGAGCTGAGACTCTTTTAAAGTGCTAAAGGTATTTATGACATGGCAAGATTAAAATGTTTGGAATGTTTAGTTGCTAAAGTTGCCAAGCAGGAAAGAAATCCAAAGCTGCAGAGATAGAATTAGTGAGTGAGAACACAGAATGTAAGAAACGCAAATGCAGGAAAGCACTTTGAAATACGAAATGAGTAGACAACATGTTGACATTTTAGACATTAGTGAATAGAAGTGGCCTGGAATTGGACAGTTGTGTCTGTCAATCTCACTGAAGAAAGAGAAGGAAGAAGAGAAGGAGTAATAACTTTGTTTACATAATCAGGAAGTATATAGCAATAACTTTGTTTACATAATCAGGAAGTTACATAGCAGTAACAGTAACCAGTACTTGGTCACAATGTAACCAATAACCAAATACCATATTTTTCGGAGTATAAAACACACCGGACTGTAAGACGCACCTACCTTTTTTGGTGAGGAAAAGAAGAAAAAGAAATCTGCCTCTGCCTCTGAGAAATTTTGCCTCCTTGCAGCAAACAGCAAACAGCCTGCTTTACTTACATTTTTCGTTTTCAGCATAGCTTGATTAGCACAAAGGGAAAAAAAATCTGCACCAGCAATTTTCTTCCTTGCAGCAAGTAGCAGAGCCCTGCGCAAATCAGCTGAGAGTTGGGAGGCTGATCCAATCAACTTGTGCTAATTAGGCTGTGCTGAAGCTAAAAGGAGTTGTTTTTCTTGCTGTTTGCTTACAAGGAGGTAACTGCTGCGAGGCAGAGGCCAAAGGGTGGGGGCCAGTGGGTGGGCGGGGCTACATTTGGTGTATATGATGCACCTACATTTTCACCCCCTTTTAGGGGGCAAAAAGGTGCGTCTTATACCCTGAAAAATACGGTAATATTAATTAGACTTTGCTGATGATCTTTTAGTATCACAGTCAGCCTTGGAACTTGTAATGAAGATATTGAAGTGGTGAATAAATTCTGCTTCTAGGATTCATCAACTGTAAAAAAATCAGAAATCAAGAAATATTTTGCAAACTTCCAGACTATGAATTTATAATTTTATGATTTTTATGAATGAACTGCAGTTGGTTGGTGTTAGCACATATGCTAAGTCAAAACCAAGCAAACCACATTATGGTTTCGCCTCATGTCATACAACCTAATTCTAAACTACAGTCTGCTACTTACAAACTGGTGAGATAATTCTTCTTCTTGTGCCATATCCGTCATCGGACGTTGGCGATCTGAGTTGTAAACTGACATTTCCAATATGATACAGCAGGACAATTGACTCCTTCCTCCCCTTTACAGTTTACATATAGTAAATCATGGGTGGCATTCAGCTTCTTTCTTGTACTTTGATTAGGGATAATGTTTCTATCCATTTATCTTATTTCAACTGTACGTTTTAGGATTTAAGTAGCATAAATTGTATACGCTTTAGGTCTATTAATTGAATGAGAACTGTCTCCCAGATATCATCTCTTGCTTTATATACCTTTCATTATAGAATTCAGATGGATTCTGATAGTTTAGAGCAGAGGTGGGGGACTCTGGCCCTTTTACGATCTGTGAATTTCAGGAGTTGAAGTTCACAGGTCATAAAAGAGCCATAGTTCCCCGCCCGTCTTAGAGAAAAATCATCGTTTTTGTTTTATCAAAATGTATATCCATCTATTGTTTTCTACAGTAAAAAAATCCACAATAGTCTCTTTAGCCTTATTGATGATGGAGAAAGAATTAACGTGTTATACAGCATCAGTATTTAATATGGATGACATATTATCATTTTATTTATTTATTTATTTATTTATTTATTTATTTCATCAAGCATGTATTTTATGACAGATACAAGTGTAAACATAATTATAAATACATGAAAAGGATACAAATAAAAGAAAACATTAGGATAGGGACGGTAGGCACACTGGTGCGCTTATGCACGCCCCTTACAGACCTCTTAGGAATGGGGTGTGGTCTATAGTAGACAGTCTAAGGTTAAAGTTTTCGGAATTCGGAGAAGAAACCAGAGTCAGGTAGTGCATTCCAGGTGTTGACAACTCTGTTACTGAAGCTGTATTTTCTGCAGTCTAGTTTGGATCGGTTTACCATGAGTTTTATCTATTATGTGCTCTTGTAATGTTTTGGTTGAAGCTGAAGTATTCATTGGCTGGTAGGACATTATAGCAGATGATTTTATGTACTACGCTTAGGTCAGACCGAAGATGGCAAAGTTCTAAGTTGTCTAAGCCCAAAATTTCAAGTTTGGTGGCATAAGGTATTTTTTAAAATATTTTTATATATTTCATCATCAGGTATGGTTTTATATAGATGAAATTCCAGCTGAAAGTTTGCATTTGTGAGTCTGACTGAAACCTTGCTTAAAATTGACAAAAGCTGAATGTAAAGCAAACATCAACTTTTGTGTATATTTTTCTTCCAGATGATTTAATATTAGACTGATGTCTAAAGCTTGCTTGTCTCCCTGTTGGGGCAATGTTTGAGTTCAACCTGTTTGGCAACTTCCACTACAGCTGTCTGGCATAGATTCTGCTGAATAGACTGAATGAATGATAATCAGTAAAGTAGCCTGTTACACTTCTATAAATAGGAATACTAGGTCTGATCTTTTAGAATTCCATCAGTGCTATCAATATACATAAAAAGCAGTCTGGACAGTAATTGACCATTTAGGATTGCTTTTAATCAACCCAGGAGGGACAGTCTATTCTGGGCACCTTGGCAGATTTTAGCTGGCTTGACTCAGCTTCTATCAGGGGGCAGGAGGTTTTTTTGCTGAGCATGTAGCTTATACAAGTGACTTTCTCATGTTGTTTATGGGATATGGCACTCTAACTGTGATGGCTAAGTGTGCAGAGGAGGTAGAGCTAATCTCCAAAATAAAATAGAATTATGTGTTTTGGCTGCTGAAATTAACTGCATTCATCTTTCCTTTAACATACTTCTTTATTTTGTTGCTATCAGTTGCAGTTATGGATGATGAGAATGATAGTAACAGGCAGTAACCAGAATTATCTCTATTTTAATTTAGCCATGATAAACTGGGGCTCTGAATTATGTAAAAATATGTCTGCTGCTAACTGTACTTATTTATTATCTCCTGAAGTGATGATCAAAACACAAGATTATATCTGTATGTATATAATCATTTGAGTATAGGTGCTTGTGGTTGATATTTATTTTTACTTAATTGCATGATTTTGTTGTTTCTGCTGCTGATTTCCTGTCTAGATTTACAAATGGACCACATTATGAATTGTTCAAATAAATAAAGTTTTCAGATAAACTTTGGATAGTGAAATGGACAGCATATACATTTAATAAATAAAAATAAAGAGCAATTAAAATTTGAGATTCACCTGATTTGAGCATTGCCAAGTTGCAAAAGTTTGGATCTGAGCCTTGTATCTTCATGATGTTTATGTCAAATCCACTTGAATCCCAAAATCATATACACAAGTTGTTTTATCATTAACGCAAGACTGCGTAATGGATAAGAAAAATGTGATTTTCTGGTTTCTTAAATATCTTTTAGGTGCATGCTGCATCTTCAGCCATCATTCTTCTATATTATTTCTCTACCTTGGAACATAGGACAGAGTGTTAATTTGGACAATGAAATCTGGAAGAAAGTATTGCTAATGATTAATGCCTTTTCAGTCCTCTGGACCATGAAATCTGGAGGATTCCAGAATGATTTTGAGGGATGTATCCACTGGAATATGTACTTGTTCCTCACTGTAGTAAGGAACTGTATATTCTTACTCAGCTGTATATCCCACTCATCTGACCACTGATTTCCCAATCTTCCCAGTGTGTTTCCTTCTTTTCTTTTCTCACTTATCTTCATTTCCCCTCCTCCCACACTAATACTGATCTTTGAATTTTTCATGTTTTCTCCCTTGCAATATCAAATGCATTTTCAATAGGTTTAATAGAAAACACACAGCTATTCTTCTGTTTATATAGGTCAAATACCCCCTTCACCCCAAGAACTGATTACTGTACATAGGGATTTTGCCCTAGAATGTTATGGTCAAATTCATGAAATATAATCCTCTTATCCATTGTTTTGATACCATTCTTTCTCCGTAAAACTATTTTTATGTGACTCCTTTTACAAAACATGTTGCATTCAGTTAGAATTTCTGTACGTTGCTGAATATGGTCTCTTTCAAAACAGTAGCATTATGGGTTTAAATTATGGGATGCTGCTAAAGCAAGGGACACACACTATATTAATATGTATTTAAAAGTTTTGTAAGCAATCTAGAGTCTCCTCTTGGCAAGATGGATGGCATATAAATTTAATAAAGAAAAATAAATAAAAAGAAAATTAAAGAACTTTTTTTTGTCCTGTTTATAAAGTTGATTAAAAATAATGAAGTTCTAGCTGGTTGGTAAGATCTAAACCTGAGATCAATTAGCAAATGCAATTCATAATATTTATGCAAATATTTACATCTAGGTGCTGATAAAGGAAGGAGACAGAGTTTCCATATGGGATTTGGACAGAGAAATACCTATAAATTATAGTTAATTTTTAAATGTTACTATGTATATTTGCATAATTGTATAACATTAAGGGACTTGAAAACAGAGTCTTCTTTTGTGATGTTATCAGTTATTTTAGAAACAAAAATTAAGGTTTATATCCATTTACTTCTTTATTACAACACTATTGATTGATATGTTCTTTATTCACATTTTAAACAGTGTAGATATTGCACTATTTCTCTTAGACAGCCATTCTGTTTGAAATCAATTCTGTCACTGCTGTGCTTCAGTCTTAAAATGAGTTTCAGGAAATATACTATAGATTTTCTGCTGACAACTCTGGAGAGGATAAGAAATAACCTGAAACCTCATGTAGATAAGATAGATGCTTTATAACTCAGGTAAATAAAATATACCTGGTAATCAATAAAATCATGTTATATGAGATTTTAGCCTTCCATCATGATCAAACTCATGTGAGACAATTTTAATTTCTTCAGCTACACAATATGATCCTAGTACAAATATTGAAAAAATATTTTAAAATGGATATAGTACCTAATAACTATTTATTATAACTTTTATATCTCCCAGTATTTATCAATCCATATCAAACTTTGGGCTTAAATTGTATAGTGCAAATAGTGGGTAGTAGTAAACAAGAGAGAGTAAAAAAATTAGAAAAGTCTTAGAATATTTAATCTTGCCAATTTACAGTGTTACTACACTAGGCATTGCAATTAAATCAACTGGGCTGCAGACTCTTGTTAATTTCCCTATCAAAAACCCATACCTAGTAAATTTATCAGATAATCCATTCCAGAATTTATACTCAGTTTCACAATGTCTTTTAAAAATGCCCTACTTTGATTTCCCCTCTTTATTTTTATAGTTTCACAATGTCTTTTAATTTCCTGCTTTGATTTTCCCAGTTTATTTTCATGTTCACTTTCACATATTACTAGCAAATTTTCTAGTTTGATTTTATCTTCTTCATTTCTTCCTAATAGTGTAAAGTACAACAAGTTATATTGTATTTGAAAATAATTAAACTTGGCAGATGGATGTGATTTTTAATTTGACTGTTTTCAGGTTGATCCAATATAAAACCATCAGATCCACACTCCTGTATCGTAGTGACAATGATTATTAGCTAAAATGTAATTATCTCATTCTGAATAGACAAATGTGATTTGTATTTTAATAATTTCAGTTGAATATTATGGGAAAAAATCCTGAGGATATGAAGGGATACATACTTTACCCAGACCCCAAAAATAGGAAGATGCATTCATTAATGCATCAATGAGACATTAAGGCATTCAAAGTATTAATTTTGTTTATTTTTGGATTTTATGCTTATGGGATTTGAACTAATTTTGCACTAGCACAGAACTAATCTTAAATCTTCCACAGGATCAAATGTGCAGATAACATATTCAGATCAGATAGCCATGAAAATAATTGTCTCAGCTTAACTATACTGCAGATTTGCTTAAAATTAAATGGATAAAATAAGATAAAAACTCAGGGTGAAATAAAAGAAATAAACTATTAAACCTCACAGAATGTACCTCATAACATAAAGGGAAAAGTTTCCTTGAACTGAGTTTGACTTTTGGTGACTTTATAGATACATCTATGTAGATTTCCTGGTAACGCGTCCTGAAGTACTTTTGCCATTGCCTTCTTGGGGTTTTCCTCCCCAATATTCAGATATAGTCTACAGTCTATCTCTTTCTTGGTAGCCCTCCCAAAAGTATTAACCAGGTCTGACCCAGTTTAGCTTTTCAAGATCAAGCAAGAAGCCAAATAGATACAAGAAGTATCTATGGTACTTAAACCCATAGATTTTACAATAAAAGTTGCAATAAAAGTTCTTCATTCTTACCTCTAAAAATATTAAGATGAGATTGAGTTTCCTACTTTTTATTTAAAGTTCCATTTGGAACTTAAACTACCAATCTATTAACAAAGCCACATATTCGTTCCAGATTTCAAAAATCAACACGCAAAGAAAACAATTCCTTCCTTTTGTTTCCCTGAGATGACGTCTTTAAACAGCTAATGAAATAGCTCCTAGTTTCCATTCTTATATGGCAGTGCTTCTTAACCTTGGCAACTTTAAGATGTGTGGACTTCAAATCCCGAACCGCCCTAGTCAGCACGGCTGGTTAGGGATTTCTGGGAGTTGAAGTCCATACATCTTAAATTTGCCAAGCTTGAGAAACACCGTTCTATCGATATCCTCCTCCTCCTCCTCCTCCTCCTGTTTTCTTGGCTTTACGGCAGTACTGAAAAAGAGCAATCATTTCAAACGCTCCAAATCGCTTTACGGCAGCAGCGGCAGGGGGAGGAAGGAAAAAAAAATCCGGGGAACGCGGGACGGGGAAAAGAATCCGATGGGTGTGTGGGGAGGGGGAAGAGTCGTGGCTCTTTGAGGCACGCGCGCGCGGGGAAGGGAAAACAAAATAATGAGGGGAGGAGTCGCTAGGTAGAGGTCGAGTGCACCGGGCGCGCGCAGAAGGCCGCCGAGAGCGGGAAGGGTGGAGCTGGATGCTAGCGAGCGGGGTACGCCTCAGTCCCGAGCCTGGCCGTGCTGTGGAAGCGGCGGCAGGTTCGATTCCCGGTGGTGGGGCCGGCGCTGCTTCCGTCGCCGGTTATAATAACAGCGGCGGCGGCGGCGGCGGCAACAACAGTGAGACCGTCGCGTCGCTGCCGGGAAAGATGAGCCTTTCTCCGAAGGAGCTGACGAGCCTGCTGAGCATCGTGTCTGAGGAGGCCGGAGGCAGCACCTTCGAGGGCCTCTCCACCGCCTTCCACCACTACTTCGGGAAGGCCGAGCATTTCCGCGTAGGCTCCGTCCTGGTGTTGCTGCTGCAGCAGCCGGATCTGCTTCCCACGCCGCCTCAGCGCCTGACCGCCCTCTACCTCCTCTGGGAGATGTATCGCACCGAGCCGCTCGCTGCCAACCCCTTCGCCGCCATCTTCGCCCACCTCCTGAATCCGGCGCCCCCCGAGCGCGCCCCCGCCGGCTCAGGCCCCGGAGCGGCAGGGAGCGGCGGTGGGGACGACAACGAAAGGCCGCCGCTCTCAGGTAGCTCCCTCACCTGGCCTCCAGTTGGGCCTGGGCGAATTACCATTGGGGTAATTCGGTAAAAAGCCTGGACTTTCCCAGGCTCCTTGAAAAGAGGAAACTTGTTTGAAATTGGGGGGATGGGGGGTTAGGAGGCAACATGAATTCTTTGAAGATGCTTTTTCTGGAGGCCCAACTGGACTTTCTTTGGTTTTTTTTTTCTTTGAAGATTTTTCTCTTCTCATCCAAGAAGCTTCTTCAGCTCAGAGCTGAAGAAGCTTCTTGGATGAAAAGTGAAACGTCTTCAAAGAAAAAAAACAAGCTGGCCTCCTGAAAAAACACCTTTGGGACAACCGTGACCCAAATAATTGAGAATCTCTATAGACTTTGAAGGTTGGGTTGTAATGTCTGAGAATTTATTATTTTTTTAAAAATTGATTTATATGCCGCCCTTCTCCGGAGACTCAGGGCGCCTTACAAGGCGTTAAGCAATAGCCTTCATACTTTTGTATATATTTATACAAAGTCAGCTTATTGCCCCCCACAATCTGGGTCCTCATTTTACCTACCTTAGAAAGGATGGAAGGCTGAGTCAACCTGGTGAGATTTGAACTTGCAGTAATGGCAGGCAGCTGATGTTAATAAGTCTGCTGCGCCACCAGGGCTCCTGGTAGCGCAGCAGGAGCAACTTCGACTTTCTTCCTCTCCTCTTTTAAACTGAGGGGGCAACCCTATTTCAGTCGCTTCAACCAGACTGAGAGAAATAATTTCTCGGTTATCGGGGGTTCAATATATCCCTCTTGCCTTTTGATGTGTGACATAATCTTAAATCTAATTGCAATAACTGCTCCTCCTGTAACCCTTCGTTAATTCTTTTCAGATATCTCAGTTCCCAACTTTTGATTGCTGTTGAGACTGGGATCCCAGTTTAATGCTAAATGTTGCCTGATGAAAGATTGGAAAACATTCCTATTCTGTACTTACATAGTTTATTAACCTGGAGGTTTTGGTATAAAAATGTCCACAAAATGAAAGTAGACAGTTGATGAATAGGTAGCATATATTCTGTGTTTATCAGCATGCTTTTTGTTAACAAGTATTTGTACAGCAACCTCAGTATACATGCATATTTATCAAACACGACTTTCAGCTATGTTTGGAAATTAAGTCTCATACTGGAAGTAATGTTTCCTCTGTCCTTTCTATTTAATTGTTACTAGAAAGTGATTAATAACAGCTAATGATTTGTTTAGATAAATAACACACTGCCATTATTTGATTTGGTTTTATCTATGGATAAGATCAATGAATTGTGGCAAATAATGAAGGTAGTGTTTTGTATTTGTTGATACCATGGAACCCTTATACGTGGGGCATATGAAAATAGCCAATGATATATGCATTATAATCATGTGAGCAGCATTCCCTTCAAATTGGGAAAGATGATGGTGGAGTTTTTCCTGCCTTATTACATTTTGTCATCCATTATTTCTATTGCTTCTCTGTGGTTCTGGTTCTCTTAGCTGAACAGAAGCTTTGTATTTCATTTTATTGTATGATTTAGCATACAAAAAAAGGAGATGTCACTTGTGAAAAGCTAACCTAGTATTTTCTTAATGGGCACTTCTACTCTGCTTACTTGGTAGTCTTGAAGACAGAAGGAAAAATGTATTTTCACAATTCCCTCAGTCCAGAACCTCACTTTTAGCACTGCTAGAGTCTCCTCTCCCAAATTTTCTCCAATGGATTTTGGACAGCCTAGGAAGCCCGGACTATCAGATGGGTGGTTGCATGGTGAGAATCCCCTTCCCCTGCTTTTATCTGCAAGAATACTAATTTCACTGAATTCATACCTTTCTGGATCAAGCTCATAACAATAGAAATGCTCTAACTTCTTTGAAAATTGCTGGTACTATAAAATAACTTCTTCTTTTTAAAGGCTTTTTGCCCGCAATTACTCCACCAGAAAGATTCTTTCTTTCCCAGCTGATGTTGGCCCCTCCTAGAGAACTCTTCAAAAAGACTCCAAGACAGATTGTATCGATGGATGTAGGAAATATGGGCCAATCTGTAGATATAAGCGGTCTTCAGTTAGCATTAGCAGGTAACAAACAAATCATTCCTACAGACCCCTGTTTTAATGTAATATAAAATGTGTTTAAACTTGCATGTGAGTATTTTTCTTTTTCCTCATAACTCCATAGCACATTTTTAGTTTTGCCTGAAGTTAATTATGAGTTTCTGCAATGTTAATTACTGGTATGTATAGTTTTGGAGAAATAATTTATGACGTATTAGAAGGTAAAATAATGATTTCCCATTTGCTATGGAATCACTGTGTGTTTTTGTTCCTAAATCAACAAAGCACATAAGCAATACTTAATTGTTTTGTCATTATTTGAAAATCAACACCCTATACTTAAAATAAAAATTTCCCTGTAAAATAAAATATCCTTTTATAGAAATATTGAATCTATATGTGATGTGTCATTTGTGCATAGTGAGAATTGCAAATCCAGTCAAAGTTCCAAGCCTTTGCTATGTTAATATCTATTATTGAAGTGACAACTACTCTGAAATGCAATGTGCTTCTATAAGAGCTGTGATAGTAATTCAAAACATTGCTTTTTTGTATGATTCATAACGTGTGTTTATATATATAAATCTCATAAATCTAAATATATATAAATATATATATAAATCTCATAAACTCATTTTCTTTGCAAGCTTGTTCTCAGTCCCCCAGAACTCACTTTATATATGGAATTTTATGCTAATATTGTTGACTGTAGAAATACTTCATTAGTGCAAAGTGAGATTTACTTCATTTTCCCTGCTTTGAGGAGAGTTATAATTGAGCTGATTCTGAGGTTGTATTATTAGATTTTTTAAAAAAGCTTTTGACCCTTGCTATAAACTTGAAGTTTTCAAACTCTTCCTTGTAGCAAACTGACTTGAAACTCCTATCAATCAATACTATGGTCATACTGAGATTAGAATCTATTCTCATAATATTTTTATAAAGGTGAATGAAACTATGAACAACTTTAATTTTTAATCTGATTCTTAGATTATTAGGTAGATACTTTAGTAGACCTGGTCATTTGAAAATCAGACTCTTTCCTTTTATTTGTTCTATTTACCTTCTTACTCTCAAAGAGCTCTAGAGAACTTGAAAATTTGTGTGCTGTTTGTGGCCTTAAGGACCTAATAAAGAAATTGCTCTGATGATGTTTTTTTTCTGAAGGCTAATATGGCTACCTTTGCTTTTCACCTACAGAAAATATAGTGTAAGTAACACATGGGCTTATTTTTTCTAATCTTTATCAGAAGTGTGAGAAAGGCATGGATAGTAGCTTCATGCCATTTATATCAGTAAGCATAGCTCACACATAATAGTAAATTAGTTTTGATGGACCATTCTATAAGCAGTTATTTGTAATATACATTATAGGATGATGGCTAAATTCATTCTCTTTCTTTTGAGGTTTAAAAAAGTAACTATGGTCACTGTATCTTGGGATGAGTGATCTAAGTTTAATATTTAGAAGTTAATTCCATAGGATTAAATACACTTCAAAATAATATATTGAATGGTAGAATGAAACTGACACGATCAAAACCCTTCCTAAAAATTAACCCTGATCATGGACACTACAGAAATCACATGCTTGCATTTTATCTTCTTTTATATTTAAGTCTGTCCTTTTAAAAGTAAATTTTGTTATAAACAGTAGTGGTATATAAGTGTCTCCAGACAATAAAAATTAGATTTTTTTTCTATATTTAGCTGTCAGCAAATTGGTTACCATTTAACTGCTACAGTGGTACATCAGTACTTATTAATTGATTCTGGGAGGTGCAAGGACTACTAAAAACAATGCATACCAAACAAATTTTTCCCATAAGGAATAATATAGTGAGTCACAAAACAATTGATATTAACAAGTTCTAGCTTGTGCATTGAGTACCAAACAAAGAGTACCAGGATATTTTTTTTTGCATCAGAATGCCTTGAGTACCAAATTCAATGAGTTTCAAAGCAGTTGGGTATATTCAGAAACTTTGTCTCTGGTACTGACTGATTCTCAGGTGCCAAGTTTACAGTTTAAAAAGTATGATGTTTTATAAATGTAATGCGTGGAGACAAAGTGTTTCCTTTTCAGCTATAAAGAATGCTGTATGAAGGCTAAGAATAACATTGTTGCTTAATAGGAACCGCAGTGTTAAGGAATTTGCAGAGTAACATTTAAATAGCAAGGGTGTGTATATGAAAGCGATTTGAGAGTAGGTGTGAATAAACACAGTCAACACACAGATATGCTGAGTTGTGTTTACTTTCAGGAAATAGTAAGGTATAGTCCAATAAACAGTCCAGGTCATACACATATAAAGCAGGAGATAGCAAAATTACAGTCCAGGGATAATCCAATAACAAAGTCTTCTTACCAGTCGTTGTAGTCATTCACAATAAACAGTTCTTCTGGATTTGCAACCAGTAGCATACAGAGATATCAGAGCAAGAACAGCAGAGAGAAACAAACCATGTTTCTAGCTCCCTCTTAAGGAGATTGGCTACAGAGCTAACCAATCAGGACACAGTATGATGCAATACAGCAGTCTTAAAGCTATATTGATGGTTTATATATTGCCAACCCAACAAGGTAGGTAATACTCATTTCCTAACACAAAGGGTTTTCAGGTCTTAAGAGGTATAAACAAGAGAGCAACAGAATTTTGCAGACAGGCAGGAAGTATTATGGAACTCAAAATACCAATAGTGATGTGATAATGAACCATTTTGTTAATCCAAATAACAGTATTTATGGAATAATTTGTGTAAACTATTTTGTCCACCAATAGTCGCTTGTTGGAAACTCAGCTTTAAAAATAAAGTAATATGGTCAAAGAGCTGCTAGAGATTAAAAGTTTTGGATTTTAAAAGAAGGAATGATTTGTTTATTTGTATTTGTAGTTATTTTACAAATATCTCAAGGCGGTGAACAGACCTGCCGCCTCCTAATTTCCCCACAACAACAATCCTGTGAGGTGATGTGGACTGGGAGAGAGTGACTGGCACAAGGTCCCCCAGCTGGCTTTCATGGCTAAGGTGGGACTAGAATTCACAGTCTCCTACTTTCCAGCCTGGTGCCTAATTTTTGCAGATAATCCCAATTTCTCATTAACAGAAATAGTGTGGATTTGTCAACAAGTTTATTCTTGTTCTTGTGATTCAAGATTTTGGATGCTGAAATTGAATTAATCTAATTTTTCTTTCAGAACGTCAGTCTGAACTGCCAACACAAAGTAAAGCTAGCTTTCCTAGCATTCTCAGTGATCCTGATCCAGATTCTTCAAATTCTGGTTTTGACAGTTCTGTTGCATCCCAGATTACTGAAGCCTTAGTGAGTGGACCAAAACCACCTATTGAAAGTATGCATCATTTTGGGATAACTTTTATAGAGTTACAACATAGGAATTAAGTAATCATATTATTTTCCATTCCTTATTTCTGTTCATGTTTATATCTGAAATTGGTGTTTATAGTTAGTGTTGTTCATATGAATGTAGTCCTTCAGATTGAAAAGCAGGATGTAAGGAAAAGATGGTTGCATGTTTTCCATTATGGCTTTTAAGGTTGAACATGGAACAGTGTTTTAGCTACTATATTGACTTTGCATGAACCTGCGCTATATTCTACCATTCATATTGATATTTTATATTGCATTATATTTTGTTTAGAATCATACAGTTGATTTATTTAATGGTCTTAAATTCTGTTCCTTATGCTTTACTTTTCCAGAATATAGCTTTGTTGGACAGAATGGCATGGTGATATATTACTATTTTATTACTATCCCAATTGGCATTGGAGAGTTCTGTAAAGGATATCTCTGCAAAAAGTATGCCACTTTATATGAAATTAGGGTCAATAGATGTTAAGAAAGATGAGCATAGAAATATGCTGGTCTAGATGCTTGAGATTGTCATTTTGTAGAATAAATACGCTATACTATATATTGCAACGTAAACTATAAAGAATGATATATTGTATTATATACAATGTAACATATACAAACAGATCGTATGCTTGGGAATATTTTGATTGTTGGATAAATATTTTGACTTTTAAGAGATATTTTTAAAAAGAATGTAATATATTTTTCAGGTCATTTTCGACCAGAATTTATCCGCCCACCACCACCTCTCCATATTTGTGAAGATGAATTAGCTTGGTTAAATCCAATAGAGCCAGATCATACAATTCAGTGGGATAAGTCAATGTGTGTTAAAAATAGCGCTGGAGTGGAAATCAAACGGATCATGGCCAAAGCATTCAAAAGTCCTTTGTCATCACAGCAACAAACGCAGGTATGAAGTCAGTTGCTGACTTGTTTAATTCTATTATTAAAATAATATCTTAATTTTAACTAAATTAAAGCTAGCTCAAGTTTACTAGAACCTCAAAATTGTGATATAAGATTAATAGTTCAGTAACCACATCAAAAAGTAAAAACATTCCCCTGTAACCTTGCCATGAGTTGCTGCTTTAAGATTATTATATTGACTTGACATGTACTGCCTTGCCATTGAAACTGAGAACTCAAAGCACTTTACAGTGTTCACTAACTTTTCTTAATTTTTAAGTTATTAAAACATAATTAAAAATTGGCTTTAAAGATTGGGGTAAAAAGAATCTTCCTAAAGACACAAGAAAGAAGTAGCCAACCAACTACAAAAGAGCTGTGTACTGTAATCTGGGAGCAATATGATGAGTTCGCTCTGGCCACTGATGGACTCTGGTGGTTGTCAGAGAAAGCTGGGGGCTATTCCTGCTAGTCTGCTGCATGGTCCATCTGAAGCCTTGGTCGCCAATTTGAATGAGAAAACAGCTTTAGATTGTATTGTGCCTTTACAACCACTACCATCTCATGGATACTGTCACTCCCTGCGATTTACAGAGCAATTAAGGCAGATGAAGCAAGACAAGAGACAAATAGAGCACCACTGGCATTATAAAGGGAGAAGAACTTGATTGGACATGAGTTAGAATTGCTGTTAAGGCCTTACTTTGTGGTGGTTAGAGTGGTAAAGTGTCAGTACTTTTCCACCCTTATTAATCTCCCGATAGCTGTTTTGGGTTTTGAGCCTTGCTGGTTCTAGGACTGTGCCATCTTTGGTGCTGGATGGGCTGAACTCCTCAGGCGGATCCCATGCACAATATGATGAAACGCCAAGATTGTGCACCTTCCCAGGCAAAACTGCCTGAAAATATGACAAGATGAATTAATTCTACTTGGTTGTAAGACCATATTAGCAGACTCTTGCAAGTCTGGAGGCATAAAGTTCTTGCTTTCAGTTTTAAGTATTGGATCCATTAAGATTGGTCTTAGTTTTTTCTTTGACTATTAAGCAACTGTGGGATCATGCCTATTGTTTCCTAGGCAGATTCTCTTTCTGCAAGATGATTCATGTATTTCATCACAGAGATTCATGACTTCTGCTCAAAGAGCAGGTGGTACTCATGACTAGGAAGACATTTACTCAACTTTGTATTGGGTGTCAATTGTACCTATTCCTAGGTTGAGAGGCTCTACTCAGTCACTTAGACCAGGGGTCACCAACCTTTCGGACCTCAGGGACCACTACATTCATAATTTTAAATCCTGCGGACCACTAATATGATCTGCCTAATGACCTGGGTGGGCATGGCCAACTCAATGTCACTCATGTCAAGGGGCACCTTGCAAGCCTCTACTCGCCCCTCCCCTCCCAGCCATTCCTCACATGCCCGCCCGGGCTCCTTAGGGCCCCAATAGGAAGCAGTTATTGGAGCTAAGCAGCCACAAGGAAGAGTTGACAAAACAGCTGGCTCATTTCAAATTGGATCTGACCGAGAAGGAGGCTCAGCAGTAGTACCTCATTGAGGACTACGAGCATAGGCTTTCCAAGCAGAGGAAAGACCTGCGGGAGTGCAAGGCCAGGTACTGGTGCCTGGAGGCTCAGTGGGCTGAGATGGTCAGCCAGTTCCAGGCCATGATGCAGTACCTCTGGAACAAGGCCCTCTGGCTCTTCGCCACCAGCGGCACTTCCCTCCAGCCTTCGCCAAAGCCTTGCACCAGGAGGCTGAAGCAGACCCCAAGTCAGAATTTCTCCTCCACTCCAACCTGCACAAAAAGAGCCCGATGGGGGAGACTCTGCAGCAACCCAAATGTTCATTGCATGTATTCAGCCCAGGGGCCGTAGTTTGAGGACCCCTGATTTAGTGCAATATAAAAAATGCAAATAATTTTTCTGTGGACCACCAAAATTTTCTCACGGACCACCAGTGGTCCATGGACCACCAGTTGGTGACCACTGACTTAGACAATCTAGTCACCATCTAGTTCAGGGTTGTTAAACCTGCTCGCATCGCGGGTCGTATTGTGATGTATCACAATATTTTTTGCCTTTGCGGAGCTGGAGTGGGTATGGTCTCTGTGGGCCATATCTGGGCCAGGTGGGGAGGGGGCGTCAGTTTGACAGGCCTGATCTAGGTGGATTACTGTAATGCAATCTACATGCAGCTAAATGTGATGAATGAATGAATAAACAATTGCAGAAAAGGCCATTTTCTTTGTATCCTGTAAACAGCCTCTGAACATAGGGGCAACTTCAAGAACATCTTCTGCAGTCCTTCATATCCAAATAGGTTTATAATTGAGAGGTTGTTTTTCAGGTAACCAGATAATTGAGAAGTTGTACCTCAGGTTACCAGGCTGTACTGTTTTATGGCTTAATGTCAGCATTAAATGTGCCAAAAAAGAATTCCATAGTTGAGATCATCACTCTGGAGCAACACTATCTTACACTAATTTCTAGTCTAGCAGCCACTTTGTGAAGCAATTGCAGTTTCCTAAACTTTTCAGAATGCTTCTTGCCATAGCTACAACCTGAAAATCTAGGAATATACCTGGCTATGGTGAACACAATCATCCAGATAAGACTAAAACCCAGTTAATAAATTGAAACGTTTTATTTACTGAAATTAAATTTTATTTTTTTATTTAATTTCATATTGACTGAGTTTAAATTCAATATATGCATGGCACGTCTCTAAAGCTTCATATGACTTATTGGCTTCAGATGGGGGATAGAGTAGAGTCCTGAGGGACTCTTATTTAAATTGCTGACTTGTAGATTTTTTTTACTTGTTTAATGTTTGGACCCTGTGTTTGTGTTAATTTTATCAAATAAAACATGAATGCTTAAATATTAGTTCAACAGAAATCATTTTTACTAGCAATAGAATTTAAACCCTTTACTGGCAGTTTTTGCACATCATGCCATATTGGCCGTCAATAATTACTGTGATTTTTCTATAATTTTATTTTAACTAGCAGTCTAGATAAATTAAGTTGAAAGGTAATCACATAATTGTTAATAGTTAAACTGTTTTACATTTTTAAAATGCAGCTTCTTGGAGAATTGGAAAAGGATCCTAAGCTTGTTTACCATATTGGTCTCACTCCTGCCAAATTACCTGATCTGGTGGAAAACAATCCTTTAGTAGCTATAGAAATGCTGCTTAAATTAATGCAATCAAGTCAGATAACTGAGTACTTTTCAGTATTAGTCAACATGGACATGTCTCTACATTCAATGGAAGTTGTAAATCGGTAAGTAAAATGCTTTATATATATTTAGTTAAACAAGCTTGATTTTTCAACATCTACATGAACATCTACAAAATTCCATCATAGTTTTCTCCCATTAAGAAATTATACTTTGAATGATTGTATTAGTGGAGTTCAGGTAGTCCTTGACTTACCACTGGAACCAGAATTTCAGTTGCTAAGCAAGTTGGTTGTTAAATGAATTTCACCCAATTTTATGACTTTTTTAATCTAATTATTAAATGAATCACATGGTTGTTAAGCAAATCTGTTGCTTATTGGAAGCTGGCTGGGAAAGTTGCAAATGGTAGTATGACCTTGAGACGTTGCAACCATCATAAAAACATGCTGGTTGCTAAGCATCTGAATTTTGATCATATGACCATAGGGATGCTGCATAAGTGTGAAGAGCAGTCATAAATCATCTTTTTAGTGCCATTGTAACTTCAAACATCACTAAATGAATGGTTGTAAGTCAAGGGAACAACCACCCTACGAGGTGGGTTAGGTTGAGAGACACTAACTGGCCCAAAGTCACCCAGCTGGCTTTCGTGAGAAACTAGAACTCATAGTCTTATGATTTCTAGGCTGATACCTTAATCACTCTGCAAACTGGCTCTCTGTTACGATAGAACTGAAGTGACAGATGGCTTATTAGCAAAGATGGCCAATTTGAAAATAATTAACTTTTAAATATTCAACAGGCTCACTACAGCAGTTGATCTTCCTCCAGAATTTATTCATCTTTATATATCCAATTGTATTTCTACTTGTGAACAAATTAAGGATAAGTATATGCAGGTAAGTGTCCAAAAAGAAACTATAGGCTTTTTGAATAAAGTAATTGAAAATGCAGTAAAAAAACCTTGGGGAAGCAAAAAATATTGTTGCAGAGTTTAAGAACTGCAAAACCCCTTGACTAGAAAAAAAAGTAAGTTCCTTATATTTTCAGCATATTTCACATACAGCATATTATGATCATGTATTGTTACATACTTAGAAGACCAAGGGCATAAACAAAAATCACAGAAATAGTCATCATTTTTTTCAAAATGTAAACATGATAGCAAAATTCTGTTTATCATTATACTTTAAATGTATGTCTACAATGAATAGAGCAGAATATTTCAATACCTCTGTATAAATTTGTTTATTCATATGCTTGAATATGTTGTTTATTGACAGCTGAAATACAGAGTCATTGCTGCAAAGAACTTTCTAGTTGAATGGGAATGTTGCTTTGATGGTAGCCCTGTAGTTTCTGGATATTTTTAACAACTCAGGGACCCATAACTGTTGGTTCTACATTTGAAGGAGGATTTTAACCTTTTGAAATATTTATATTTGTATTGATATTTATCTCTTCCCATTTGGACAAAGATTTCTCCAGATTTTTCCCCTTTAAAGGGTGAGCTGTTGAGCCTATGTTCCATTTACACGTCAGATTTTATTAATATGCCATTTTCCTGACTGATGAATGCAGACATTCCTTAAATGAACTGTAGGGAAAAAGGAAGATATCTTTGATGGAAACATGCAAAAACAGGGTGAAACATTTGTTAAAATCCACAATGAGATAACATTCAGAAGCAGCTCAAGCAGATGCCTCGCCTCCCTAATTCAGAATTTGTTGCAAGATTTTATTATAACCTATCTCAATAAAACTACCTGTGGAGTTCATTTTTACCTAGTGGGCTGACATCATGTGAGCAAGCAGCTGGTATCTATTACAATGACAGTGCTTTCAAGGTGAATCTAGAATGGAAATTGGATGAAAAAACAACTTAATCTATTTCTGCTTTTTACCAATCTTAAAACTTCAGATAATGGTGCATATCATTGTGATGATAAATGAGTCATTTGCTGCTTTCACCATCCTTACAGGGGCCACTATGTAGATAATTAGTAGCTTTTTGAAATTTCACATAAACTAGTAGCTCTATTAAGAGACTTCACTGTTAGCTACTCTGCTTATCTTGAAAGAAACTAGTTTTTGATAATTCCTATTTTATACTAATTCCCTGCTCCAGAGATAACATTTTTTGACTAAAGTCAATCAGCACGTAGTATTCTTGCACAAATCTTTTATTTTGTTAAATAACTTCACCGGGATATAATTATGGGTCTAAGTACTCTGGGATGACTTATTTGATTAGTAAACTCTTAGCAAAAATAGGGCAATTTTGGGAAAAGGCCATTAGAAACAGCAGCCTTTAGTATTTTAGCCATACTTTGAGATCATTGGGTCCTATAGGAGGAGCCCTGGTTTTTGCAATGGTTAGAAAGCAGTAATGCAGGCTACTTCTGCTGGCTGCCAGCAGTTTGATCCTGAGTGGCTCAAGGTTGACTTATCCTTCTGAGGTGGGTAAAATGAGGACCCAGGTTGTTGAGGGCAATTGCTGACTCTAAACTGCTTAGAGAGGACTGTAAAGCACTGTGAAGTGGTATATAAGTCTAAATGCTATGGCTATCATATCAGTTTCTTTTTTTCTTGTCACTTTTGAGGGAAGAGAAGAAGAAACAAAGTGGGAGATGTAATGCTTTGCTGTCGGAATCTAGGCAGGAACACAACTTTTCTTTTATAAAAACATTTATAAGCCTGTTTACCATAGCCTGGATTATTACAGAGTAGAAAGAACAATCCACCATTAAATTGTGAGAAACCTACTAATGTAGCATTTGCTACATTAATTATATTCTTTTGGGGTTGTACGTAGTGAATATAAAAAGGGAAACAAAAAAGGCTTATTTTTAGAACACTAGAACAAAAGAATTCTATTTCACTTTGTCTTAATTCTTTGATACAGGTAGTTCCCAATTTACAACCACAATTGAGACCAAAATTCTGTTGTTAAGCAAGGTGATTGAGCCTCATCTTTTATTTTGTTTGCCATGGTGGTTAAGTGAATCATTGCAAATATAGTTTTCCGCATTGACTTGGCTTGTTGGAAACCAGCTGGGAAGGCTGCAAATAGTGACACATGACTTCAAGATGCATTGTCCTAAAATACATGCTGTTTACAAAGTGCCTAAATTTTAATCATGTGACTGTGGAGATGCCAAAATGGTTGTAAATATGAGGACTGGCTATCACTTTTCAGTAGTATAACTTTGAAGGGTTACCAAACGAAGGGTTGTAAGTTGAGACTACCTATAATTGGGAATTCATTTGAAATAATGACATTTCATTAAATACTTATGTGCTATTAGGAATATCAGTTAATTGCAGAATTTAAAATTTGCAAATTTGGATAAATTATGAGATGACTTGGCATCTTTAAATATTTTTTTGCCATATCAAGATTGAAATCTGTTTCTTTAAAAAATCCATTATTTGTTTGCTTTAGAATCGGCTGGTACGTCTTGTTTGTGTATTCCTGCAATCCTTGATTCGAAACAAAATAATTAATGTACAGGACTTATTTATAGAGGTACAAGCCTTTTGTATTGAATTCAGCCGGATAAGAGAAGCAGCTGGACTTTTTCGATTGCTGAAGACACTCGACACTGGTGAAAATCCTTCAGAAACAAAGATGTCCAAATAAGACTGATTTGGAACTTTTTTTTTTACTTGATTAGTGTGGAAAAATTTCTGTATAGTTTTTTTTGTTCCTTACAATTAAAATGTTTGTGCTTTATTAAATAATGCCTGTTTGTTGAAGCTTTTGTTGATGGAACTACTAATTTGAACTTCAAGTAAAATAACCTGATGTTAAACCTGAAACTAAACTGGTGCCAATCTACCTAGCAAAATATTCTGTTATTCTCATTTGTGTCCCAGATAATTTTTATTTTTAATCAATAGTTTTTAAAAATAAATTAGAAAAACTTGGGAACTTAAGTATTTCCAATTAACAGATCACCCACTAAAAATAATAAAATTGTGGACCCAAAAGGAGCCCATTCTTGTAAAGGGCTGCTATTGAGCTTAGAACATGCCAATATCAGCCTTTAAAAGATGCTTCTTTTTAAAAGTGCTACTAAATGCTATGAGTAGACCGTTTTGTTTATTGTAAGTTTTATAGAGGTGTATGTTTAATTTAATCAAGTGCTTAATCTAGGATTGTTTTAAGCAAGTTTAAGATCAATGGCATTAAACTCCCAGGAATTCCAGTCAATATGAAACTGCTGAGAATACTAGGAATTTAACTTTATGCATCAGGAAATAGTGGGTGTCAGAAATAGATCATGGCAGTGATCTTGCTAATGTGAAATACTGTTATTTGCTTCTGATAATTGAGAAACGGCATTTTGAAAGTGATTTCTTAAAGTCTTATTTCACTCTGCAAAATGGTTAGTTAAACCTTTTATAGTTTTTGAGGAATCTCCTGAATTACTATAGTCCATAATAAAGCTTCACAAAAATAAGAAAGGATATCTGTAAATGTAATGGGAGAAATTCTTGTTATTTTGGGGCAAAAACATTTGTTTTTAAGGCACTCCTTCAATAACTTAGAATAAAAGTTTGTTTTAAAGATATAAAAGCAGTAATACATTCTAATGGTATAAACATCAGACTAATAATTAAGCCTTACACATCACAGATTAGAATAAGATTATACTATAAAGATTTAATCAGTTTTGTACAACAAAATACACGTTTTGATATCTAATATTACGTTTAAAATATTTTGACATTTCAAATCTTGTCAGAAAAAAACAAATGTAATTCAGGATACTTCTGTTTCATCTCCCAGGTATTTTTGTAGCCAATTGTCTTCTGAAAATGGATGTTCAAAAACACATTCAATTCTATTTCGAGAAGACACTTTCAAGGTGTCATCAAATGGCAATCATTTTTACTTAATTACTGTGTTTTCCCAAAAATAAGATCCGGTCTTTTTTTTTTTTTGCCTCCAAAAAAGGCATTAGGTCTTATTTTCAGGAAAAGTCCTTCACTGTCTTGCCTCACGGCGACATCAACAACCCTGCACAGCAGGAGCCCGTGTTGCTGCTGCCGGCCCACTTCTGCGGGTATTTGCTGCTCGCATACAGGACCCCTGGCCTGTTTCACCATCGGAGGCCTTCAGGAAAAATCTTTGCAGCCGAGAAATGAGCTCTGACAGCACCTCTGATGGTGAAACAGAGGTCAGGGGTGCTGTGTGTCTCAATGCGGAGCTTGTTTCTCAACTGCAGAGACTTCCTGAAGGCCTCTGCCAGCCCACTTCTGCGGGTGCTTGCCGCCGTTCACGCACAGCACCCCTGGTTCACCATCAGAGGCCTTCAGGAAAAACTTCTGCAGCTGAGAAATGAGCTCTGACAGTGCCTGACGGTGAAACGAAGGCCGGGGGATGCTGCACGCATCAATCCAGAGCTCCTTTCTCAGCTGCAGCGACCTTCAGGAAAGGCCTCTTGACGGTGAAACACAGGCTGGGGGTGACGTGCGCAAATGGCCAGAAGTGGGCTGGCGAGGTAGGTGTCAGGGTGTGCGAGGCTTGGCTGCAACTGTCCTAAGGTAAGTGGGTGCAGGGCATGTGGAACAACTCGACACCCCATCCACACCCTAGCTTTTTACCCGTGGGCCTCGTCCCACCTCATGCAACCAGGTGCACCAGTGTGGTGGTGGGACTTAACTAGGGCTTATTTTGGGAGTAGGGCCTATATTGGGCATACGTGTAAAAATCAAGCTAGGTCTTATTTTCAGGATAGGTCTTATTTTTTGGGGAAACAGTAGTTCATGAGGACTGCCTTATTGATCAATGCTGGGCTTGCATACAGTAATGGTGCCTAAATTGGTGATATACTTATTGTATAGTATTCTAGAACAGATAAAGGAACATCTTAATGAGAATCCCATCCCCTTCCTGTAATATAAAAACGTAGCAGAAATATTTATTCTCAAATATACTTGCACAAACAATAGCTTATGAAAGTAAGGATCAATAAACCTAAGTTTTGAAAAAATACGTTTTTTTTATAGAAAGACAGAAATGGCATATTTCCACCAATATTCTCTCTAAATCCCCGAAAAACAAAGGCTGGGAAACAAGGGATGGCTAATACCCTGCAAAAAAATCATAATATAAAGTTGTTAAAAAACAATTTTCTTGGAAAAAAACAACCTTATTCCTAATCCTTTACAGAACCATGAGTTCTGTAGAATCTTAATAGAATCTTAATAGAACTTAATGAGTTCTATTAAAATCTTAATAGAATCTTAAAAATGGCCTAATGATAAAATATAGCCAAAAAAACCCAAGAAATTTCTAAATACCAGATTCTGTTCCTACGGAGTTTGTTCTAAAACTATAGGTAGACAAAAGCATTTAACAATATAGATAAAAGGATTTATTGGTATCGGTCCACTTATTAACAGTGATTCTATCGAGATACCTCTATTCTAGGCATGGGAGAGCATCAAGTCAAAGGCTTCATGGTTTATCTTGTGCCTAAATGCAACAGCTGTTTACTTTGTAATCCTTTAGAAAAGAACTTGTTGCAGAGAGCATAGACTGTTTTGTCTTTTTATGGTGCTGCCAAGGTCAGATAAAAAGGTCGCTTCGGGAACTTTGTCATCATGCCTCGAGAGTAAACTGTTAAGAGGCACTGCAATTCGGCCTTTCATTGTCATCACTCCTCAGCAGCACACAGGGTATACATTTTTTATAGACATAATTTGCAGTTTAAGATAAATTTCAGTTAGTTCCAAATTAATGTAATTGAATAAATTGTTTAAAAAAAATTCTAAAATTCCTACCTAAATCCTGAAGTAAGAACACAGGCTTTTATCTGTATTGCTGAAGCACATTTAGTTCAACTAAAAATCAACTTAAGGTTTCATAAACTCTGGGAAAAAATAGTTCACACTTTCACCATGTTTTCATAGGTTACTTTCAAATATGCAAAATAGTTGTTACAGGATAAAATGGCTGGTACCTAAGGCATTGCAAACACTCCAGTTTAAAACAGAATTTTAAGATTGGCTGAAGAAGTTATGGCTTTGCTCCAGCTCCTTAACATTAAAAGAACTGACAAGTAACATCATTTTGTGCAAGGGGCAAACTCAGATTACACACACTGAAGCTGTGAGAGGTTTTTTTTAACCCTGGCATCAACATTTCTTGGAAGACAGCTGCAGGCTTAGATATTAACATTGATAAGATGGCATATATCTGGCTTGTTTTTACCCTGGGTGAAGTCTTCAGAACATAGATTTTTCAGAAATCTTTATTAAATAAAACATCATTGGAGGCTTTTAAGAAGAGTCTAGACAGTCACTTATCTGAAAAGGTATAGGTTCTGCTTGGAGAACCTCCTGCAGGACTAGAAGACCTCTAAAGTCTATTCCATTTATGGCTTACCTTTTCCGAGTGCCGAAAGTGTATGCCCATGCAAATATGCATCTGCCGGAACCCCAAAATGCAATGTGCAGGTGCCCCCCCCCCTCACGCGTGGCAGAGACCTTAAGACCAGCTGGCCGGTGGTAGGCGAGCATGCATGCACAGCAGAGCTGAACTGGGGTGACGGCTCGCATGCCATCAGAGGGCACAGCGGGCCACCCCTGCCAAGCGTGCCATAGTTTCACCATCACAGATTCGATATTCTACTCTACTCTACTGCAATGATCTGAATTTGATATATATGATTTAGTTGATGTATGCCTAAGGGTATGTGTTTCTCAGTTTCTGTATAAAGGTACCCTGCTATCTAGCACATTAAACCAATTAAGCAATATTCCAAATATTGAAATAGAAATGTAATTCTACAGGTACCCAGTATAGCATTGACAGAAAAATCAAGAAACATCTGAAATAGAAGACAATTATATAGCACCACACACACACATTTTCTCTCAGATGTATATCAAGACTTTTAGAACCACTTATATTTTACATGTTTAAGTTAAGTCATATTTTACAAGAAAATAATTCTTAATTATGCATATATAGTATAACATCCCATATGGTTTATTTGTGCTGTTTATACTTGTATTAGTCTTCCAAATGTATTTTTGAAATAGTTATAACTTGTTTTTTCCTGATAAGATTTTATTTTGTTATAAATAATAGGACAGAGATAGAAAGAGGTAGGAATGTCATTCTATGAAAGGCACCATTTTTTTCTGAGAATAAGAGTAACAACCTGACACCTTCAGATAATCTTTTTAAAAAGCAGTTTTTTTCTCTCCCTCCCTTCTTCTCATAGATCAAAAACGGAACTAGTGTATTTTATCTTATATAGAGAAAAGCTCTGTAAGCAAGACTAATAGGAAGTATGTATTTATTAAGCTAGATTCAAGTCCATAAACATTTTTGAAAAACATTTTTTTTACTATCAGTTCAAGTTTCTCAAATTCTCATTAAATTTGTAGTGATCCAGAAGACAAATGATCATGTTCATTATCTCCACTCTCCAGTTCTATAAAAAGAAATACGAAATTCATAATGTTGAACTACACTCTAAATGTAAGAATTATAACAAGTAACATTTAGCTTATAATATGCATTGCATCAGAACTTAATCAAAAATATTAAGTTTAACTTTTAATAAAAACATCCCAACTTGGCCTATAATCAACACACAGTATTGCAAACCAGGGAAGAACATTTGAACTTTAGCTCACATGCAGCTCCCAAATTGTTTTTCTATACCCCCATCCAGTGTGCTTTCGAAACCTTAATGGCAAACTAGAAAATCTGAGATCTCTTACTCATTTTGATGGGCTAATAACACAAGTTATTTTCTACTTTCTATTTTCTACACACAAGTTGTAGAAAATATAGGTATTACCAAAAATAAATATATTTTATTACATATGTTTGCTACATACCCAATATTCTAGTGCTTTCATGATATCTAATTTACACATTGGACATGTTCTCTGTTCCAGCAACCAGGGATCAATGCACAGCTTATGAAAGATATGTCTAATGATAGAGACACTACCATCAAAATCAAGTATAAGGGCATTCTAATTCATATTTATAGAATTAGTATTATAAATACAAATTCATATTTATATACCGTATATACTTGCGTATAAGCCGAGTTTTTCAGCCCGTTTTTCAGGCTGGAAAACGCCCCCTAGGCTTATACGCGGGTCACGAAAAAAATGACTTTTTCCCTGCAAGCTAGGAAACAGCGGGAGAACGGGGTTTGCTTACCCCGCCCACTCCCAATCTATTGGGACTGCCTCCCGAGTTCCAGCTGATGGCTAGAGGAAAAAAAAACTTTAAATTCTTGCCGCAGGGCTTCAAAGGCCCCCCCCTACAGCTGATCAGGGTTAAAAGAAAATAAATGAGAAGGTCGGTGCCGGCTGCAAAAAGGTGCCTGCTGCAAAGAGCACATTTTTTTTTCTCCTTGTGCTGAAGCCAAAAGCGAAACTAAAACAGCTTGTTGGCGTTGCTGTTTGCTAAGGCAGATTTTTTTTCTTTTTCCTCATCAAAAAAGGTTGGTGCAAACAATGATAAATTTATGGCAAATGGCAAAAGAGGGGAGTTCAAGATTTTAAAACACAAAAGAAAAAAAAGCTCTATTTAAATAGGGAATTGTAATAATTGAGATATTATTAATTGTATATTGTGTTGAAAGCAGAAATCGTTAAGTTGTGGTTTGGAAGAATATTGGGGGAAATTATTTGGTTTATTATTATTGGTAAATATAATTAATTGATTTGTAAGAAATTGGATTGCATGGAAATAATTGGAATATTCATGTTCATATTGATTAATATACAAAAAAGATAGTTGCATAACTAATTGATTTATATTAAAATGTTGAATTTGTATTAAACAACTAATATTACATAATTAAGCAATGTGAGGATTGATATAAAAATAGATGACAATGGGAAGGGGTATAATATAGAATAGAAGTGAAAAATTGAATTTGATTAAGATTAGAGATGAGGATGAAGGGTAATATTGGTTTTTTAAAAAATAGATGAGGAATAAATATGGCAAAAAGGAAATATAGAAATTGTAAATTTAAGTGAAATGACTAAACACTGTTTAAATTTGTGAACCGGCCAAATATTCTGTTCAAAGAAAATACATTGTATGTTTGTATGTGTGTTTCTAATTATTGCTATTTATTCATATTTGTTCTCTTTTATTCTTTAAAGTTTAACAATTCATTCTTTATCTTAATATCTTTATATGTGTTTGGGGTTGGTTTTCTTCCCTTTCATCTTTTTTACTGTACAGCAATCTTTCTCCTCAAACCTACCACCTCTTTTCTTTCCTTCTTACTTTCTCTTCCCCCCCCCCCCTTCTTCTCCTCCCTACTTCCTCTTCCTTTCTTCTTCTCCTCCTCTCTTCCTCCCTCTCCTTTTATGCACATGGACTCCTTTTATGCACATGGACTACTCAGAGGGCTGAAAAAGTTACTTTTGACTGGTCCTCGCACTTGTGACCAATCCTTGAACTTACGACTGTCCTCACATTTTACGTTTTGGCCCTATCTTATCACCATGGTAAAGAGAAGCAGTTGTGAAATGAGTGACACCGTTTTTAAGAATGCTACAATGGGCATAAATGATCACCAGTCATAAGTGTGAAGACCGGTCAAAAGTGCGAGGACCTGTCAGAAATCACTTTTTTCAGCCCTTTGAGTAGTCCTTTTGTGCACATGGACTACTCAGAGGGCTGAAAAAGTTATTTTTGACTGGTCCTCACACTTGTGACCAGTCCTCGCACTTCTGACTGGTCCTCACACTTATGACCATCCTCACATTTATGCCCGTGCAGCATTCTTAAAACCATGTCACTCATTTCACAACTGCTTCTCTTCACCATGGTGACAAGTTAGGGCAAAAATGTAAAATGTGAGGACAATCGTAAGTTTGAGGACTGGTCACAAGTGCGAGGACCAGTCAAAAATTACTTTTTCAGCCCTCTGAGTAGTCCATGTGCACAAAAGGACTACCCAGAGGGCTGAAAAAAGTGATTTCTGACAGGTCCTCGCACTTTTGACCAGTCTTTTTTTATTTTGAAATTTACCAGTAGCCGCTGCATTTTCCACCCCCGGCTTATACGCGAGTCAACAAGTTTTCCCAGTTTTGGGGGGTAAAATTGGGGGGGGGGGGGTCGGCTTATATGCGGGTCAGCTTATACATGAATATATACGGTAATAAAATCAGCTGAATAAAACATAATAATAAAAGCTTAATATAGGAAGTCTATTTTCATCTTGAGTTTGACAAACTGAATAAAGAAATGCCTCACTTGCCAATATATTAGGGTCATAATTCATATCTTTACAAGATGCTATGTAAGATGCTAACAGAAAAATTATAAACTAATACAAAAATGTAACATTCAATGAAAACAATAGGTGGCATTCAGAGAGTTCTTGAAGAATACATATCAATTATCATTCCTTGTTTGTTCAAGGCAAAATTTACAGATGTGTTGAATTTCTCTTTTATTCAGAAGACTTCAATTACCATGATAGTTTATGCCTATCCAATGGTGGCATTGTGCTGTGGTGATGCAGAAGGAAAGAGCTCCATTCTCTGTGCCGAGAAATGTCCCTTTTCTATCATGGTGCCCATCTTAAAGAATTAACCTCCTCCCTGAAATATGCAGCCAACCTAGCTGGTTTCTGCAAATCCATAAAGATCTGGCTATACTGAGGGGCTCATGGTGGTCTCTGAACTTGATTGTTACCACTAATGTTACCTAGTATGGTAATGAAATGTCTGCAAGAAAACAAGCAAGCTCAGAGGCCACCAAAGATCCCACAGTTCAACGCAATTTATTTTCTATTGGGACCTGGTTATACCTCCAGGTATTGGGGCCAGGATGCTACTGGAACTTTTATTTATTTAGCATTTGGCAACTGGAGCTCTGATGAGGGTACTTTTTCTTTTTGTGGGACTACTGCGATTCATTTTAAGCCATTTTGATGGACTGTGATTGTTTTTTGTTGATTCACTGCCCAAAGTCTTTGGTAAATTCATATTCATAAATACATTAAATACAAAAACCGTAAGTTACATATGTGAAATTAAGCTCTGATCTCCTGATAAATTTCCTAAACAAGCAAACCAAGACAGAGTGATATCTCTTGTAATATGAATTATTGTTGAAATATTTTATGCCCTGAAGACACACTTAGTTAATGATCACTTGCTTAAGGAGAATAAATTATCCAATGTGAGACCAATAGGGTAAATGAACCACCTCTTCTAAATATATTCCAGCAGAAATAAGTTTGGTAATGTGATTTTTATAATGTTTGCCTTTAGATATGATATTTCTAGTCCATAAAATAATTCTTCAAATGACAATACTTGAGATTTGTAAAAACTTAAAAAGGAAAACTTGTCTTAATATCAATCAAACCACGTTCTCTTAAATTCATTAGATTTACTGCACATCCCAGTTTTTCTCAGCATGACATACAACGTACATAAGTCACATTGTGAGATAAGATTTAGTGACTTCAATCTTTGTACTTGAATGAATTACATATTGGATAATAGTTTCAATGTGTGTACCCTCTTTTAAACATTCTTTTTTCATTGAATATTTTTAATCAAGACCCACTAAAATAAAATTAAAAAGTTTAATAATCTTACTTGCAAGGCAGAAGTCGAACAGTATCTTTGGCTTTATAGTTTTCGATGCATATAGCACAATTTCCTGTATCATTAGCCCAACACTTAAAAAAAAATAAAGCCACATTTAAGTATATTAGCAAAACAAAAACAGTTTGAAATATATATTACACTCAGGGCCAACTCTGAGAAGAAGCAATCAGTGTATTCAGTCAGGCAGTAGAACTAGAATTTTTGGAAAAATGAAAGACTAGGATAATTGCGTGCAATGCTGCCATCTTCTTTGTTTTTATTAAAACTCTGAATTCCATTAGTTGGAATCTTGTACAAAGGAAATAGGATTTGAAATTAAATAATTCTAAGAACCGGAAACGAATAATTTTCAATTGCTTCAATTCAGTAGTCAGTTATGGTGTCTGGAAGAGCACCGAGTTGATGGTATTTAAACCCAAGATGGCTAACTCCTTGTCATACAAAGATCTACCAGACTTTGTAACTCTGGAACATAGTCTAATAGGAGAGTGATGCTTAAATCTTTTTGGTGCCGAATGCCCAAACCGCAAGAACGCGCGCGCGCGCGAATGCACACACGCATGCCCCAATCCCCAAAATGCCATGTGAGAGCCCCCTGCGCATGTGTCCCTTTTTGGCTTCCGGGTTGGTGCAGGAGGCTTTTCCAACCCAAAACGCGGGGGGGGGGGAAGAGAAGGGGGGCTCACAATCTCCGTGGTCCTCCCCCCCCGCCCCCTCCACGCGCAGCAAGGCTTTCTCCTCTATTCCTGTTGAAAGTTGGAAGGTCTGAACTATTTTTTTAACCCTAGTCCCACAGACTACTTTAGTTTAATCTGCACATGGTGGAGAAAGGAGCTGGAAAAGTTAGTGAAGGGATGGGTGGCGGGATGGTGGTGAGGGTTTGGCCTGGATGAAGGGCCCTCCAGGTAAGCTTGGGTGGGGCAGCTATGCACCCCCCTGCCTTGCTTCGTCCTCCACACCCTTCGTTCTTCACCACTACTTCTCCTTGCTCGCCTTAGCAGGAGGCTGAGCAACGCACTGGTGCGAAAGAGAAGCGGTGGTGGATGGAGTACGAAGCAAGGTGGGGTGTATGTGGAGCGCCCCCCCGCCCCCCCATGCCCAGCACTGGCTTACCTGAGCGCCCCGCCAGCCAGGCACTGAAGCATCACCCAACAGTAAGGCCGGCCGTGGAATCAGAATCGGCCGGGTGCAGGAACCAACGCCATCCGTGGCCCTGGTGCGCTGCTTACTTACGCTTGAAAACCAGCCTTACTGTTCGATAGCTGAACGAAGCTTTTCAACTGAGCGAGGAATCACTGCGGGGCCAGGCCCTTCACACCCGCGTCCAGTCCGCCAGAGTTCGCTGCGCTGGGGCAGGAAGGAGACCCTGCCCCGCAGAGTCCTGCTGCCGTTTGGGCGCGGAGAACGAGGAGAAGAATGGCGAGGCTTTGCGCCATCAGCAGCTTAAATGCCCTGACTGAAGCTGGAGTTCGCCGCGCCGAGGGGGGGAAGAGGGGGCGAAAGAATGAAGGGCCTTGCTGTCCCGCAGACCCTGCACTGCTTGAGTGGGGAGGACAAGGAGAAAAACGGCTGCTCAGTTGGCTCTCTTCCCCCCCCCCCCCCCCCCCCGCCAGCATCTTGAATGCTCCAACTAAAGCAGGGATTGCGCGCTCTCTCATACACACACACACAGAGTTTGGAGACCGCCCCCTCTCTGTCTCGCACTACGGTAGTGGTTCAGTGCCTGGCTGGCAAGTCGCTCAGGTAAGGCAGTGTGGGGCGCGAAGGGGGGCAGCTCCCCCCCCCGCCTTGCTTCGTACTCACCACTCAGTGGCTCCTGCTGCCCACGCTGCTGCCAGCAGCTTGGGTGCCCTGCGCACGCACGCGCGCACGCACACACTTGGATTGCTCTCTCTCTCTCTCTCTCTCTCTCTCTCTCTCTGTCTCACTTCATTTGCATGCAAGTATGCTCTATGGCAGGGGTCTCCAACCTTGGCAACTTTACGACTTGTGGACTTCAACTTTACGACTTGTGGACTTCAACTCCCAGAATTCCTTAGCCAGCGCATGCTGGCTGAGGAATTCTGGGAGTTGAAGTCCACAAGTAAAGCTGCCAAGGTTGGAGACCCCTGCTCTATGGGACAACAAGGTTTCATTAAGTAGTTAAATGGAAAATAGTTGGGGGGGGGGGGGGAAGGGAGGAACCTGAGTGGCGTAGCAAGCTAATGCCTTCTACTAAGGCAGCATTTAACATCCAGCTGCCTGCAATTACTGCGAGTTCTAATCTCACCAGGCTCAAGGTTGACTCAGCCTTCCATCCTTTCTAAGGTGGGTAAAATGAGGACCCGGTTTGTGGGAGCAATAAATAAGCTGACTTTGTATAAATATACAAAAGTATGAAGGCATTGTAATGCATTAACGCATTGTAAGCCGCCCTGAGTCTCCGGAGAAGGGTGGCATATAAATATAAATATAAATAAAAATAATAATAAAAAAAGGAGCAGAAGACCAGCAAACACTTTTCGCACCGAGATTAAAGTTTCTGGGTCACTGACACTGCAAAAGAGGAGGGGGTGCCTGAATCTGTGTGATATTAGAGTACCCAGGAGCTGTCCATTCTCAGCAGGAAAAGCATTTCCCAGAGAACTCTCCTCTCCCTTCCTCAAAGTAAAGGCAAAGAAACAGAGGAACAAAGAAAGGAGATAGATGTTTGCAAGCTAAGTGAGTCCTTGGGGAAGGAAGGGAAGGAGAAGCATGAGGTATCTTAGTGGGTCGGGGAGATCTTGAAGGCCTGTTTTATTACTAGCTCCCCCCCCCCCCGACCTTCCCCACCCTGAGATAACTCACGTGCACATTGGTATTCTTGAATTGTGAACTCTTAGGAAAGTATCCCCTCCTTGTGTGTTGCAAACAGCTATTTCCGGTAGGGATAACAGGACAAGGAAAGAGGGAAAGAGAGCAAGGAAGGAAAAAGAAGAAAAGGGGGAATGAATGAATAAATAAATGAATGAATGAGAGGCAAGGAAAAACAAGGGAGGAAAGGAAGGAAGGATTATAATGAGAGTGAGGGTAAATCCTGCCTTAGCACTTGGCCACCCGCAGCCCTGTTGCCTTTTGCCATCTCCTTGTCTCCTCCTGACCTCTCCTAGTGGTCTCCCATCCTATCATTGAGGATGCTTTGGTTACAAAGCCAGGTCTCCTAATAAGGAGATGGAGTGGGCTTCCCTCTGACCCACACACTTTGCCCTCCTGCACACACCATGAGCAACCTGGCCAAGGAGAGCAAGCACAGCAGCAGTGTCAGCTGCCCCCCCCCCCGAAGTCAATCTCAATCCTGATGAGGCCCTCAATGAAATTGAGTTTGACACCCCTGTACTAAAAGATACTTATGACCCAAATTCAAAGTTATAATAGCTGCACCACTATTCCCACCCATGGTCATGTGATCAGATTTTGGGAGCTTGGCAACTGGCTTACTTTTATGGCCATTTGCAGCCTCCCATAATCACGTAACCATGATTTTTAACTTTTGCTGGTTCCTCGCGTTTATTACTGGTTTCTGGCAAAAAATGCCCATTGGGTAAAATTGAATTGCTTAAGACTGCAGCAAAAAAGTTGTAAAAAATATTATAAAATCAGGTCTGGTCATAATGGTGACCTGCTTAATGACTTAAAAACCATAATTCCTTAAAATCAGAATAAAGTTGAAAGGGACCTCTAGTCAAATCCCTGCTTAAGCAAGAAACCCTATAACATTTCAGACAAATGCTCAATTACAGTCAAAAGTTGACGACTGTTAGTATTCACTGCACTGGTTGCCAATAGGTATCTCGGTACAATTCAAAAATGGATTTTAATCTATAAATCTCTATATGGTTTGTTGATACAAATAGGACCACCTCTTCTGCACAGAAGTAATCAGTCTGCATTGTCTGGTATGTACACTCCACATAAATTTTCTAGTATTTGCTTGAGGTGAAAGGAACATGGCCCTGCAAATAACATTTTTCATTAGTGGCACCTATACTTAGGAACAGCATCGTCCCAGATTAGGGAAACACCCTTATTTTTGGAGTTCCAAAAATTAATTAAAACTTGATTAGTCTGGAAGGCATTTGAATACAAGGATGCTGTCACTGCGTAAAATACATTTAGTATATTTTTAATTATACTAGGATTATTTCTTTTATTGGTTTATGGTTATGAGGACCTGGTTTGTGGGGGCAATAAGCTGACTTTGTATAAAAAATATATATAAAAGTATGAAGGCTATTGCTTAACGCATTCTAAGCCACCCTGAGCCTCTGTAGAAGGGCGGCATATAAATATATATATTAAAAATGGTTTAGATACATTTTATGATTTTAATAATGCAAATCATCAGAAACCTACTTAATTACAATATATTGAAACACAACATATAAACTCAATTTCATACAAAGATATGAAGGAATATGTCCATAAAATATGTGAGATGCCACTGTCAGTATAATTAGTTAGCTGTTTAATCTCAAATTGAAAGAAAATGCAGTAAGTTAAGATGAAGAGATCTACTAATCCTACTAAACTTCCACTGATAATTTGTATGGCATAGAAAATGCATTCATTTTGAAAGGAATTGCAAATATTAAAAAAACCCTTGTTAGAAAAGTGAAGTTTATTATTCCCAATGCCAAATTTAGATAATTACCTTATCTTCATTCTTCAGAGTATATAGTGGCAGCTGGGCAATTGCACCAATAGTTTCTTCTCTCTGACCCTTAAAAAAATAAGATATATAAATATGCATATTACAAAGAAATATGTTGCTCAGTATTCTGAGATCTGTCATAGTACAAGTAAGTCTGCACCATTAGAGATCCTTGGTGCTCTCTGAGCTTGGTAGTTTTCTTGCAAGTGTTTCATTACCAAAATAGGTAACACCATCAGTGCTTCAAGGGAATGGGGTTTGCTCTTATTTTTATGTACCAGTGGCTTGCCCTGTCAGTGTGGCTGGGAGTGTTCTTGGTGGTTCTTTCAGTAGGCTGTTGTTTACTATTAGTATGCTTCATTGTGTTTGTAGTTCCTTGATTAGGGCAGTATTATAAGTTGAAGACATAAAATGAAAATCCAGAGTATGCTATAAGGACCAAAATGCAGTAGCACAATTCAGATGATAACCATTTTGCTAACATTCCCTTTTTATTGAACAAAATAGTTACAATGGCTTCATGTTAAAAAATTAAGACTTCCAAGAATATTTGCTCAAATGGCTTGATTCATTAGTTAAGAGCCATAGCAAAATATTTCCATTGGTTAATATTCGAGCAGAGGGTTTAAACCAGGGGTAGTCAACCTTTATAGGTACTGCCCACTTTTGTATCTCTTTTAGTAGTAAAATTTTCTAACCGCCCACCGGTTCCCCAGTAATGGTGATGCGCGAGCTATTCTGGGACGAGGCTCTTTTGTTTGTGGTTGCACTATAGCGCCATTTAGTTTCACTTATGTAACGTGAACTAAACTTATACAAATAGTATATTTTCAGAAATTTAAATTGTCACGGGGAATTTTTATGAAAACCTAATGAAAGTGTTTTTAAATAATGCTATGAAATTTTTTAAAAAAATCAATTAAATTAAAAAAAGGAAAGTGCTTTGGTATCGGACAAAACCCCTACCGCCCACCATGAAAGCTGGAACGCCCATTAGTGGGCGGTAGGGACCAGGTTGACTACCGCTGGTTTAAACAATAAGATAGAATTTAATAGGGAAAAAACTAAGTTCTTCAACTGGTGAAGAAAAATGTGACAATTGTAGAAAGAGAAAGTAGTACACATAAAAAGATCAGGGTATCAATGCAAGCCACCAAAGTGATGTGATATATCTGCCAAAAAACCCCAAACAAAAAACAAAAGGTATCCTGGACACTTTACAGGCAGTCCAGAACACTGAAAGTAATTGTCTCATTTGACATGGTTCAAATGAGGACTGATTTGGAGTAATGTGTCCAGTTCTGGGCTCCATAATTCAAAGGGGACAGTGATAAATTGGAGAAAGTTTGGATAATGCTAGCAAGCTAGTGAACAGTATTAAAACGAAGCCCTCTGAGAAACTGTTAAAAGACTGAGGGCCGATACTGTATGGTAGCGATCTTCAAATATTTTCTAGGGTGTAAATTAGGGAGTTTATTCCTGTCACCCCAGACAGCAGGCTGGAACCAATGAGTTAAAAGTACAAGGAACCAGACTCAGGCTAGGAGGCTCATAACTTCCAGACTATATGAATTGTCAGCTAGGGAAATTAACTGCAATGTGAGGTAGTAGGTTTTTTTCTAGAGATCTTCATATAGAAAAATGAAAATGGTCATCAGGGATTTTCTGTTGCAGGCATGTCCAATCCATGGGCTGCATGCGCCTTGGACAGCTAGTAACGCAGCCCCACAAGGTCGTAATAAAAATGTAAAAAATAAAGGGAGATTGTTATTTATATATTTTATATGTGGTCCAAGACAACTCCTCTTTACTCAATGTGGCCCAGGTAAGCCAAAGGTTTGAACATCATGCTCTAGTGCAGGAGTGGGCAACTGTGGCTCTTTTACAACCTGTGGACTTCAACTCCCAGAATTCCTAAGACAGAGCAGGAGCAGAACAGCCCAGGGCACTGTAGAGACAGGTTGACAGCCCTGGCTGTCACGAAAATTTGCAGGCCACATGCATTCAGGAAATGGGCACGTTTCCTGTCTCTGGACAGTTCAGTAAAATCATTGGCCTGGAGGAAACAGTCAAAATGTTCTACATATGCGTCCCATGTCTCGGAGGCTGGTTCATATGGAACGAAGTTTGCCTGGGTAGACATTCTTGATAAATTTAAGTGTGATAACTCTACTGCTGCGCCAGCACCCTCCTGTCTCCTCAAAATTCCACCCTCCATCACCAGTGCTTTGTTTGAAGTGAGGTGAGAAGAGGCAAGACGGTGTTAAATAACAATGCCCTTTATTAGGCAAGGCCTCAGGCCATAACAACAGCAAACATCCATTACAGTAGGGCGAATGAACCAGGCAACAATTTCTGTCAGGGCTGCTATTTATACAGCAGCTGTCAAATAGGTGGCCAATCACGTGCACTCATTTCTCCCTCCTGCTGAGCTGTCACTTCACAGCCAATAGGCAACACTTCTGTGTTGCTGGCAGAGGTGTGGCTACATATGCCACACTGCCTCTGCCCTAGAGGCGGCCCACCTGGCGGGCAGACCGGTGCCTGAGCCTGGGAGAAAGAGACGGTAACTGAGCTCACTCAGGTTGTCCTTTTTCTCCTCCTTCTCTGAGCCAGGAGGTTTCCGGGTGCTTCGACCATGCGCCTTTACATGCGACCATTTCTAGCCAGGCTTCCAAAGAGGATCAGAAGGCTCGGGGTTCCTCAAGTGCAGCCGAGTGGAGTCAGGTGGCTCAGCACTCTGACCCTGAACGCTTATTACGTCTTGCTTGCAACTCAAGACTCTGGTCATGCTTTCCATCTCGGCATATGATTCAGCCTCTTTAAGTCTTTCCCCGTAGAGCCAGGGATGGGGAACTACTATGGCCCTTTTTACGGTCTGTGAAATTCAACTCCCAAAATTCCTGAGCCAGCCATGCCATTCAATTCTGGGAGTTGAAGTTCACAGACCGTAAAAAGGGCTGTAGTAGTTCCCCACCCCTGTCGTAGAACAAGCCGGCTAGAGAAAAAAAGGACCTCTTTCTGGAGAAAAAGTGTGAGACGAAGTTTGGAGTCCAGAGTTAAATTTCGATGGGTGAAAGAGGCTCTATTAAAGCGAGCCGTTAAGAAGACCAGACTCGTCGTGAAAGCTTTTTTATTCGTTAGCAGTTTTATTCGTTTAGCATTTTGGCAGCACTTTGAGCAATTAAGCTAGTGTTTCTCAACCTAGGCAAATTTAAATTTAGCTGTCTTGATGAATTCTAGAGTTGAAGTCCACACATATAAACTTGCCAAGGTTGATAATTACTGAATTACACTAAAATCCCTATTCCCTCCACCCTTTCAGCTTTTGATTGAAAGCTAGATTTTGTAGAAAAGTTGATTTGGGGTGTAGGAAGTTAGCAGCCACCCCTCTCCTAGAAAAATGAAATATTTTAGGATATATTAAAAAGGCAGAATATTTTCCCTAAAAGAGAAGTAGAAACTCAGAGAAGCAGAAACTCAGCCCCCCACCTTTGTTAATGGGCTATTAAGGCCTGAGCCAGTCTATTCTACATAACAACGATCGACCTCCTTCAGGCAGAGCCATTTAATTGTCCTTTATTGTACCACCCACCAAGTTTCAACCAAACGTGGCACACAGATAACCTAAAAGGCTATTTATGACAGCAACAAATCAGAATACTCTTCCTGGGCCCCAGGAAGTTCAAAGCCAGAGAGGGCATAAAACCAAGGCACACTCAGCATCTCGCCCCCTTTTTCTGTTCAGGAACTCAAACCATGTGATCCTCTCCACCATTAAACCATCTTTCCAAGCAGTCTCCATGATTCCAGTGTCTTTTTCCCTTTGCAGGAAATTAGCACCCACCCTTTTCCTAGAGGAATGAAATATTTTGGGAAATATTAAAAAGGCAGAATATTATGTTTCCCTGGATGAGAAATGGAGAAGCATGTTTTAAAGACAAAGCAACTCCCACCTTCCTGCCTCCCCCCCCCCTTGTCAATGGGCCAGAGGCAGAAACCCAATTCTTTGTCAAATAAATCTGCAACACAAGAGGACCCATCTAGGACAGAAACTCACCACATGGCACCTGGGAAGATTACATCAGCCAGCAAGGCTAGCTAAGACCCCCACCCCCTGGGAGTCTGACAACCAATCAGGATACTCTTTTGGGGGCCCAGGAAGTTCAAAGCCAGAGAGAGCATAAAACCCGGGGACTCAGCTGTATCTGCCCCTTTTCTGTTCAGGAACTCAAACCATGTGATCCTGTCCACCATGAAACCATCCTTCCAAGCAGTGTCCATGTTTCCAGTGTCTTTTCCCCCCACTTGGAGCAGAACCCAGAAGGAGGATATTTCTTCCTACAATACCATATAGGGACATTATGGTATACCCTCATTTATTTTTGTTTTCTTATTTTTACATGCATGCCTGCTTCTGGCATTTAATCTTCTTAACTTTTATTTTTCAATGATCTTGAATTGTGATTACAATTCTCATATTTCCAAGCCAATACTACTGGAAAAAAAATGATTGGACTTAAAGATAATTGGCTGAGTTCATACATTCCACCAGGCATTAATACATTAATGTATTTTATTAATAAAAGAATGGCCATTTCCATTAGTACTTTATTAACATTTGATTTTATTAACATTTAATGTTTGATAAGTGCGTTACAATGATCAAGTCATTCATAAGTGCAAATGGACAAGAAGGGCAAAATAAGGAAAATATTTTTATCCAGTTGAGGAAAATATTTTTGAAATACATTCTTTGGTTAGGTAGCAAATAAAACAATGCTTAGTTCTTCCACAGGTACTATATTACTGATTGTGTAGTTTTACCCAGTTGAAATTATATTTTAAAATATATAAATTTTTCACCAGAGATATAGCAGTTATAAAACATGGTTATTATGGAGCTGTTTTGTTAGAAAGAGAGCTTAATGCCTGCTAGACTTTTGAAATATTAATATCAGAGATAATATAAATATATTAAAATACTGTACATGTTAAGTCTCTGATTTGGAATACCCTTTTTATGATTGAATACATAATGATTTTACTTTGCCAGTCAAAATCAACAAGATTAAGATCTCCATAGGAAATTTTACATGGCATCACTAAATCACAACTAGGTAAATGTTTAGCTGAAGAAAACCTCACTGAGGAGTTTATCAGACATTTATTCTGAATTCTATATTTTAATAGATATTATAAAAACAAAATTGGAATCTCTTTAAGGTGGAAAGTTGTATGAGGATGGATGCATCCTTCAACTGAAGTGAGGGAAAGTCCTCCACCACTGGTCTAAAAAGAATGGTTCTGAGAGATGGGCAGTTGCTAAATCTCTAAATTTGATAAATTAAATAAACAAATGAATAAATAAAAGTTCATTAGCAGGTGGCGTGGTGGCTCAGAGATTAAGACGCTGAGCTTGTCAGCTGGAAAGTCAGCTAGGTTCGAGACCTGAGCTCCACATGAGAGGATGATCTCCCGTCCTCTCCCCAGCTCCTGCCAACCTAATAGTTTGAAAGCATACAAATGCAAGTAGATCAATAGGTATCACTTCAGTGGGAAGCTAACAGTGCTCCAATGCTCCATGACTTCATGCTGGCCGCATGTCCACAAAAATGTCTTTGGACAGCACTAATTCAATGGCCTATAAACAGATAAGCACCGCCCCCTATAGTTGACAATGACTAGCAGAGTAAAATTTGCAGACTCCTACCTTTAGTAGCTCTTTTATATTTCCTAAAGCTTGCAAAGTAGAAAGGACCCAAACTTTGCACATGGGAAGGTGAGGAAGCAAAATAGATTCTTCACACATTACAGATGTTTAAGGCCCTATTTCTCTTTCAAAACTATTGAAACACCTCCCAAAGTACTTCTGGGCACAACTCACTTTGCTATCAACAAACTACATAAATCCTGTGTTGCCCATATGCAAATGGCATGTCCCTCCAACAGGAACAGAAGGCATGTGTGTTGCTTTTATCTTGGCACTATGAAAGCCATATTTATGTGAGATACCAGGAAATATGAAGACAACTCAGAAGATCATTTGACTGCTGTAGCCAGGGGGACCTTTGTCCAGGTTCATCTGGTTTGCCAATTGCGCCCCTTTTTGGACCGAGATGCCTTACTCACAGTTGCTCATGCCCTCATCACCTCTCGTTTGGACTACTGCAATGCACTTTACATAGGGCTGCCTTTGAGCAGCACTCGGAGACTTCAACTAGTGCAGAATGCGGCCACGCGGGTTGTCATGGGGGTACCTCGGTACTCCCATGTCACACCACTCCTTCGCAGTCTGCATTGGCTCCCGGTTGTCTTCCGAGTGCAATTCAAGGTGCTCGTGATCACCTTTAAAGCCCTATGTGGCCTAGGACCAGAGTATTTGCGAGACCACCTCCTGCCACCAGTAGCCTCGCATCGCCCGGTTTGCTCCCTCAGGGTTGGCCTCCTCAGGGTACCTTTGGCCAGACAATGTCGACTGGTGACCCCCAGGGGGAGAGCCTTCTCTATGAGAGCCCCTACCCTCTGGAATATGTTACCCCTGGAGCTCTGGATAATCCCCGATCTCCAAACCTTCTGCTGGGCCATGAAGACCTGGCTCTTCCAGCAGGCGGGCTTGGGTTGACTCTAAATTGATTTTAGCAGCTTTTTAAATTCTTAAATTTTAAATTTGAATTTGTATTCCCACGTTTAACCTTATTTATTGGATATTCTGATTTAATTCGTCTTTTAACTTTTGTATTTTCTGTTTCTTATTGTTGTGAGCCACCTTGAGTCCTTCAGGAGAAGGACGGCATACAAATCCAATCAATCAATCAATCAATCAATCAATCGTTAAATCACATTAAATTTGGGCCATAAATTAATATTGTGCTATTTACATGAATTATACAATTGCTAAAGATCTGTTGCATAATGCTGTATATAAAATAATTGACAAACACAATCTTTATGAATGTTAAAAGATTTATGCTACTCTTCCAAAAGAAATATTCTCACTTTTTGATTGTAAATAACTTATTTAATGCATGATCATGCTAGATTGTTTTTGATTGTTTTAGTGTTTGGTATGACAGATCTGAATGGAATTCTTAAGAGCAACTTGATGATATCCCTTGTTTATCACTCTAAAAATACATGATATCACACCAAAGGCACAAAAATGCATCACTTTCAATATACAGTACTAGTGAAGCACAATCAAACCAATACATGTCATTCTGTTTTACTCTGAACAACAAGGGCATGCACATTACAATATTTTACTCTTCTTCATAAATAAGAATAAAATCTATTGATCCATCTTTTGCTTGCCATATGGCATCTTAAAATAATAATTCCAGTACAGGAAAGCCATTTGAAATTTACTATGGGGGTAAGGAATTTACAAGTTTTCATTGACCTTCTCTTGGATACAAGCAAAATAAAATGGCTAAAATATATAATTTAAAGCATTTCTAGATGTAACAACCCATTATTGTCAGTTCTGATCATCATGAACACAATGTTACAGTATGAAAAGGTGATATAAATGTAATAAATCACACTATTGGGAGGCGTAGGAGAAACATGCACACTTGAAACTGGCCTGGCTCTAAAATCAACCCCACATATTAGGTGATGCAGGGATTATAAATTATAGTACAGAGATTATTTAAGAATGTCTACTCTGTTCTTTATTAACTGGTCCCAAAATAAAACAAATTATCGCTTAACTCTCTACATGGGGCTCCCCTTGGGTGCACCCGGAGGCTCCAACTGGTGCAGAATGTGGCCGCGCGGGGGATTATGGGGGCGACGGGGCACTCCCATGTGACTCCTCTCCTACGCGAGCTGCATTGGCTTCCAGTGGACTTCCTGGTGCACTTCAACATGTGGGCGATCACCTTTAAAGTGCTCCATGGCTTAGGGCCGGAGTACTTATGGGACCGCCTTCTGCCACCAATTGCCTCCCACCGGCCAGTTCGCTCCCACAGAGAGGGCCACTTCAGGGTGCCGTCAGCCAGACAATGTCAGCTGGCGACCCGCAGGGGGAGAGCCTTCTCTGTGGTGGCACCCACCCTCTGGAACAATCTACCCCCAGAGATACGAGTGATTCCAGACCTCTGGACTTTTCGTCGGGCCCTTAAAACCTATTTCTTTCAATTAGCCGGGCTGGCCTGATTTTACATTTTACGTTGGTTTTAAAAATTGATATTGATTTTAATTGAATGTTTTAAAATTATGGGCCAAACTTTATTTAATTATCTTAAAACTATTTTAACTTTTGTACACAAATGTTTTATTCTGGCTGTTCACCGCCCTGAGTCCGAAAAGAGAAGGGCGGTATAAAAATTCAATAAATAAATAAAAAATAACTTTAAAAAAGGGATTGGTTTTTGACACTGTAACATCAGCATAAAAAGGAGAATGCCTTATTGTGGACTAGTAATATCTTCAACTTGGCTGTGTTGAAGTTGCCATATTTAATATATATGTGAGTTTTTAGGCTGACCTAGTCTGATACCCCTTCTCTATTCAGGTCTCTGGGAATTCAACAACAAAGCTTATGCTTCAATTTTTAATTAAGTGTAGTATCTCATTGTGTCCAAATGACAGGGCTACACTTCCCCGAGAGACTAGACTTGTAATGTGGGAGGACTTGCTCAGTTTTAGCTGTCTTAAATTTGTAGGCATTTGATTTAAAATCTGCTACAGTGAGGAATGCTTTTTCACAATGACACACCTGTTATGCCAGCCATGACAATTTATGAGCCACTAGGATTGGAGATGCTGTTTTGTGCCTTGATTGTGTCTGATCTCAACTAGTACAGTACACAATAGTGGGCAATTCTTGAAAAAATAGAACTGCAAATTAAAAATAGAACTAGTACTGCATTATACAAATGTAGTTGATAGAATGCTATCAAGATACCAGAATCACACAATGCCTTTAGTAAAAGTTCTACATTGGTTGCCAGTGCTTTAAAGTGTTGAAATTGACCTTTAAATCCTAAACAGCTCAGGGCCTTTTTCTCTAAGGTAGCACTTGGCCTGTTATTACCATGCATACTAAAAAGGGACCAGCAGGAATAGCCGTCTTGAAGATATTCCCACTGGTTTATATTTCTGACATGCAGGAAATGGCCTTTTGTTTATTTCCTGGCCCTCGTAAGTTGTGCTTGGCCCCTACTCCCAGAATTAATATTTCTACTGATGCATATTTTATCAAGAATTTAATTGATAACAGCTTAAATGTTAGTGCTGGTTTTAAATTATCAGCTAGCTAATGTTATCATTTTTAACTTTTCTTGGTCACCTTGAGAACTCACACATGTAAAATGGAGGGATACAAGTTAATAAATTGATCAATCAAATAAATAAATAAATTTATAAATCATTATTTAAAATTCACAGTCTATTGTTAATACTCTGTAGCTTGTTCAGACTTAAACAATAGCAAAAATATAATATTGGAAATGAAGTAAAAACTTCAGATTTCTTTTTCCTGAAGCAAGGAAGATCTGAGAAGCAGTAAGGGTTTCATGCAATAGCTTAATATTTACGTGCAGAACAGTAACTGCCAGCTGCATTCTTAGTATATTGTATGTTGGTCTGAGAATGAAGTAAAGTAAATTATCTAATCATTTCTGGAAAGTTTCAGATCTTAGCTTTTTTCATAAAGCTATTTTCTAAATTATTCATTTAAAAGATAAATCTGTAGCTATGGAAAAATTAAATCTATAATATAAATTTAATTAAAATGCAACATATATAAAATATGCTATTAGATGTTTGATTAACAGCAATTAAGCACATTAACATATCAATCATTATACCACTGATTACATATAGGTTTGCAATTTCTGCCTAGTTTTAGATTGCATTATTTCAATAGATCTTGTGAGATTCATATTTATAAAAATCCAAAAGTATTCAAAACATCTTAAGCAATAACTTAGTACGACCTGTTTCCAGACTGTTTAACACTTGCAGCTTTTTTTCTAATGTTCAAAAGTAATTCTGCTTCAGTTAAGATGGAGCCACATTCAAAACTTTGCACAAAAATATTAAATAAATACCTGATAACATAGTATATAAAACTCTTAGTTCTGAATTAAATATGAAAATGCTGAATTCTCATACTTAAAAGTTCAATTACGTTTTACTAGGAACTGCTTTGAAATATTCCTCCAAAGTAATAATTGTAATTCCTCCATACCAGTCCTGTAGCCATATATGTTCAATATTCATTTTCATAAAGAACCATTCATAATTGCGAGGCCATTTTCTCATTATGGGGTGCCTGGAAGAACAACCAAACAGCTAGAAATGATTGGCTGACATTATTTTATAGATTTGTCTATGACTTAGCAGCAGTTAAATATATTTAGAAAATACAAAAGTGAATATTAAACAGTGATTGTTTGAACTGCAAGATTTGTCAAATTCTATTGGCTAATCATTGCACAATGCCTCTTGAAAATGTATCCTTTTTGCTTTCCATTTTATTCAATTACATAGCCATACATTATGTCATGGCTTGGAAAGAATGGAGGGAAGGAACTCAAAACAATTATTCTACTTCTATTATAATATGGGATGCATGCAAAGAGAAACTGTAGAATAAGCAGAAGTAATGTATGTCACAGGGTTTTAGGAAATTCGATGTTTGGACAGTTTAATTTTGATAATCTTAAAACTGAGCTATCTCAGAGTAAGAAAAATCTATTTAATTTGGTCAATTACTTTGTTATTTATTATTTCCTCATGCTGAAGTTGGTTATTACTCAGTTAACAGTGATATTATTAGGAGAACTGAATTTTTGACCAAAGGAATTTAAGAGAGCTTAATAATGGCTAGAATGAATTTTTGCTTTCAATTACAGGTAGTCTTTTACTTGCAACCATTCGTTTAGTGACTATTCAAAGTTACGCTGAATCATGCGATCCTTGCAGCATCTCCGTAGTCACATGATTAAAATTCAGGCACTTGACAATTGGTATGTGTTTACAACAGTTGCAGTATTTGGGGTCACATAATTGCCATTTGAGCTTCAAACGAGCAAAATCAATGGGAGAAGCCAGAGTCACGTAACAATTGGGTGATTCATTTAACAACTGCAATGATCTTAACAACTATGGCAAAAAGGGTCATAAAATTGGGTGCAATTCAGTTACAATTGCCTTGCTTAGCAACAGAAATTCTGGGCTCAATTGTGGTCATAAGTTAAGGACTACCTAAACAATCTGATTAGTAAGCAATTTCTTCCAAAGACTTTCTGTTATTCAAGAAGACAGTGCTTACATTTTCCAATAATACTCCAAATGCTTATTTTATATTCTCTCCCTCTCTTCCAACCAGACATACTTCAGAGGATAACAGTAGATTCATACAGACCTAGAAAACAGAGCTTGCTTGACAGATTCCAGTTCTTCCGGAGGCACTGTAACCATATTTCCAATAAAAGTTAGCTTGGTACACCTTGGGTCATCAGGGTCAACAATTGTTTTTCTATAAACATAGACATGTATAATAATTAATATCTTAATAAATCCAAAACAGAACCATTATTTAGTTAGTAAAGTCCTTTCCATAAGAAAGACATGTTTGCTTACAAATGCATTTATTTTCTTAATTGTAGATGCTCACCTTTAATTGAGAAAAAAAAGCTAGTACTATAAATATTTTTATTTCAAATTCTGTATAATATTATAAATTATTTTTGTCCAAATCTATGTAACAGTAACATTTATGTATGAAGATGGATTCAAAGGATCAGCTCAAGCTCAAATGTATTTTTCAAGTATTGTTGTTTCAGAATCCTTTGATGAGCCCTGATGCAACCAGAAACTAGACATTTCCAAGCAGAAATTGATGCTGCTCCCAAAGTTTTATTTTTGACTCAACTGTGGCTCATGATGAATTGAACATTTTCCAGGATTTTCTTTAGAAAAAAAAATATTGAGATGTCATTGCTTGCTTGCAGACACTTTCCCCGTGACAGAAACTTTTATCTTGCTTGTGAATTCCAAATCCAGATACTCTGAAGTCCTTCAAAGTGAACCACTGTCATATAACTAGATATAAGATCCATATGCAAATAATACATTATCCAGGAATGGAGTGGAAAAGGAAGTTGTGCATGTAGAGCATTCCTAACAAGAAAAAGAAATGTGTGCTTGTCATATGCTCCACTTCTGCTCTGCACTCAGTTTCTTAGGCAGGTTGCTTATATTGTTGCCACCAATTTACTAGTTTGTGAAATGGGTGCTTTGTGACCAGCCACATTCACTATAGTAGCCATTCAATGAATGGACACCTGTTTTGGACCATACTCTTCTTAGTCAGTAAAAATTCCAGATATTCTGGAATTCTTAATGGAAGAGTTGGAAATTCCTATAAGATGGATCCCACAGGAATGATGCATTTGTAGAGCTCTCTTCCAGGTGAAAGCTTATAGTTTTTTCCTTTCCTTCCAGTTACTTTCTATACCATTCAACAGAACAATTTTGTAAAATTAGCAGATAGATTTACAGATAAGTGGGAAATGAATACAGAAAAAAGACCAGTGTTTTTATTATTAATACCACAATATTTTCGGTAAGGGCTGAGGACAGGTTACATTGGCAAGGAAGGGAAAAGAGAAGAATATAGTTTTTTTTAGAAAAGGGTTATTGTAATAAGTTTTCTAACGTGCTTACCATGCAGAGACGTTTGGTTCAATAAAAACTGAACTGTCACTGCATAATGTTATTAATAGAAATTATCTATATTCTATTTGATGTAAATTAATAGAAGTAAACTAATAAAAATAAACTGATATGCTGATACTTGAAAATATATTATAAGCACAGTACAATCAGTCATCTCGAAACAAAATACTTGTATATAATACATGGATTGTAGCTTATGAGGACACAAAGTCTTATGTAATTCCAAGTGAATCATATGCTGATAATTTTTTCATCCAACCTACTACTTCCTGTTTTTTTTTACTCAACAGAAATCCCCAGTTTAAAATGGCTGAGAGACAAGCAACCTGCTTATTAAAATATATGTTTTTCCAGCTTTCTGAACTCTCTGTACTATTGTATTAGCTATAGAACTGTGCATCATTGGTAATATAGATCAGTCTAAGGCAGTATTTTGAACTTCAAGCTCAGCAACTGTCAGCTATTTAAATGGGTCAAAATGGAGCCCACTAGTTCTATATATTAGACTATCATCCTTTGGCTCAGATCACAATTCTTGTACCCTGCTTGGTACAATTTGCTTAAAATTTGCAAATTCATCTGCTATACCTTCATGTCAGAAACTCAAGAAAAAGTATATGACTTCATTTAAGAAGTCAACTTTGTACTTGGCAATGATGTAGTTTTCTGTGGTAGTAAATATATGAGTCTGCAAAACTAAGTAATTGAATAATTACTAAATGCAGATAATTATGTAGCAAAGTTATTTGTAAAGCTACTGAATTGGGAAAAAATTATATTGCCATTTGCTTCTCTTTTGCAAAATATAGCTATGACTTGCTATTCTAGATACACAACTAAATCAGAGATTTTCTGATCTTATTTCTTTCACATTTTTGGATTAAATTTTGGAGTTGATGGAGTTCAAGCAACCACTTTCAACAGTGCTTGCAAGGTTATGCATGCAACTAGTAAGAGTTAATTGTTGAAGTTCTGAAAAAGAGTCACTTTCATCTAGTGATTAAGGCACCAGGTTAGAAAGTAGGAGACTGTGAGTTCTAGTCCCACTTTAGCCAGGAAAGTCAGCTGGATGACTTTGGGCCAGTCACTCTCTCTTAGCCCAATCCACCTCACAGGGTTGTTGTGTGGGTAAAATATGAGGAGAAAAGTGTGTTGGATACATTCACTGCCTTTAGTTATTTATGAAAATAATAAAGGTGAGATACAAAGAAATAAATATCATTATGCAGTAAAAGTTACCAAAATTATTGTACCTGCAAAAATCTCCTTCTGCTTCAGGTAATGTCAACGAAGCAATTGAATTTTTCACCAGATCAGCTACAGTTTTATCCTTTGGAGTCATGTAAAAGTAAGGAATCCCGGTGCTGTTGTCTGAGGGGCCATCACTGATAGATAAACAAGTCCCAAATGGTGCCCCCTGGATCTGAAAAAAATTCAAATGATTAGCTTTTATAAAGCACCCTTGATACAAATATTTTTGAAGCAAGTTTAAAGTCTAGATATCGGTATTATTTATTCTGAACTTCACTAGATATCAGAAGTGATTTGCAATTTATCATATTTAATCTGAAATACTAAGAAGGAAAAAAGAAAAAGTATCTATTAAGATGGGAGTTTTATTCTGTTACTCATAGATTTTTTTTTTACTTTTTCTTCGATGTTTCGTATTAAAATGGGTATTTTTATCACATACTGTTTAGAAACTAATAAAAAGGAATAGTTGTAGTGCAGAAGCAAGTAAATTACTGCATACTGCATACCTTCCTAGTATTCCTGGTGCTGAGCCTTGGTGGCGCAGCAGACTAAAGTGCTGTTAAGTAACACCAGTTGCCTGCAATTACTGCAAGTGCAAATCTCAACAGGCTCAAGGTTTTTTTTATTCTTTTTTTTTATTGAAAAAGTTTTACATACATTTTCTCCCCCCTCCCCAACCACCCCCCGACTTCTCAGAGCAAATACAAGATAAAATACAGCTCAAATTCTCTAAATTAAACTCCATTTCACACTTATCATAATCATAATCATTAAAAAAATAGATAAAAGGAAAGCAAGTCTTCTTTCTCCTTATTCCATCTAATTCAACAAGATTAATATCCATTTATAATTACAGCAGTTAATAAAACAATTAAGTATTACCTAATCAAACCTATCATTACTCAATTTAGCTAATTGATACTTAACAAATTATTAGGTCTATACAATTTAACAAAATATTTTATAACTTCTTTCATTTAAAACAAAACAACAACAACAACAACAAAAAAGGAAACCCTCATTCAAAAACCCCAAATTTAAAAGAAAATACTATATAAACTCTTCCGTCCTCCACTTTTAAACCATCAAGGTCCAATTATAATTAAAACACTTAATAAAAAATAATAATAATAATAATTTTTTAATTATTAATCAAACCTCTTATTAATTTATCAATACATATTAACAAATCAACTAAGAACATCATTTAATAACTATATCAAACATTTAAATTCTTCATACTAGATTAAACCAGTTGCTAATCTTCTTGTCTTCACATCTTCCAACAGCATATAAGATATCTTCATTTGCGTCTACCCACCTAAATAAAAATTGCTTCTTTATATAAAAAAAAAACCCCGAGTGACTTTATAATTATATTTGAAATGGTATCCATCAAATCCAGTCAAAAATTAGATTAATAAATTCATCAGACATATTAGGGAAACCACCAGATCAACTGCAATTGCCCTAGGTCCATAGTCCTTTTGCCTTATATTTATTACCATCAAACAGGAAACTCCAATTTGCTATATTCAATAAAACTTCTGCGATTGTAATTAAGTCCAAATTTATTACAGTCCTTAATAAAATATTCCAAATCATTCAAGTCAGGGCATATTTCACAGCCCAACACACCAGCATTGCTGTGATCTGTTTATTCTTCTCAAAATATTCCAATACAGCTGTAGGTTGCCTCCTCATCGTCGCTCATTGCTTAGTTAACTGGCATTAAACTGCTGTCTGTTTTTTTTCTCCAAAAGTTCAAAATCTTTAAACAGTTAAACAATACTTTTTAAGGACCATCATCTCATCAAGCAGGGTTATTTTCCATTTTTCCAGTCTTTCTTCTTTTCCTTTTTACGAACTTTCTTCTTAACTTTGATCCCTCTGCCTTTTTTAACTCCAGTAAAATTTTGCGGTTTTGGGGATTGCATATTATAAAATTTTTGCAGAAATGTAATTTCTTCTGGAAACAGCTCTTTAAATGCAAATTGGGTTTTATAAAAAAAAATTCGTGTAACCAAAATCTCATCAGCTTCCAAAATTTCTTGCTCCTTATTCTGCACAGCATTCATCTTTCTCTCCTCAGTAAAAACTGCTATGGTCTGTTGTTGTTCTTTCCCGTCTCCCAACTCTTCATTCAATCCCCCACTGCTAGATTGCAACTCAGTATTTCCATGTATTTCATTGTTTCCAGCTTGAGAAGCTTGAAATATAGTATCAATTCTTTCCAATAAAGCAGAGGTAATTGAATTCCAAGCTTCCTCAAAATCAGACCATATCTGAGGGTTAGTTAACCCTTCTTTGCTTTCTTTGCTTTCAGAAAGACCAGCCATCTTGCCCCCCTTCTTCTTTCCCTTCCAGAAGGACAGAAAAAAAAAGAAAAAATTGCTGCTTCAATTATTATTATTATTATCCTTTCTTGTTTCATCCACTTTTCAAAAAGGAGTTTTACGTTTCAAACAGGGGCTTGTCAATAATTACTTTTAGCTTTCACCAGGCTCAAGGTTGACTCAGCCTTCCATCCTTTCGAGGTACGTAAAATGCGGACCCGGATTGTGGGGGCAATAAACTGACTTTGTATAAAAAAGAACACCGCTTAGGGGGCGCCGAAAGCCCTACTAAGCAGGTATATACAAAAGTATGAAGGCTATTGCTTAAGGCATTGTAAGCCGCCCTGAGTTTCCGGAGAAGGGTGGCAATAAATGTAAACAATAAATAAATAAATATTCATGATAATTTATAAAGTCATACTGTTTGGGAGCAATAATTCTATGCAGAGAGCTAAATATTTTTAACAGAATTCCGAGCAATTTAGGGAAACTATATTTTTATTTATTCACCAAAGTCAACTACTTTTATTTATGAGTATTATACCCCATTTATTCACTGCAAGTTGAATAAAGCAAAATGGCACAAAAGTAATTAAAATCAAATAATCCTTTAAACAACAGTATAAAGGCAGGTACAGATACAAATGCCTTATGTGTGTTGTATATGAAGAGCTACTTATACTTTACCTTGATCTTTAAATATGAATGGCAAAATATTTAATGCAAGAATTCTTTTAATGTAACTTTTCAAGATGAAACATTCCCTTGAATTGAGCTTGATCTTTGGTGAATGTATGCATATCTTTAAGTACAGTTTTTCCCCCTTTGGTGGTGGGACTAACAATAGAGTAGTAGTGGATTATATTATTTTTTGGACTTTCCAGATTAGCCTACATTCCTGAGATTTATTGGTGATCCACCAATCAAATATTAATTACTATAGATGCAGTCTTACTTCACCTTCTGAGTTAGCCATCTGCTGTGACTTCAAGGTAATACTTGCTAGAAAGAAAATCAAATTAGGATTTATTTTGGCATGTATAAAGGTGTGTGGTAAGAATGTTAAGAGTCAGCTATAGTAGCTTCCAGTTCTGCATGAATTTTAACAATATTGTTGTAAATAACAAAGATATTAATTAGGGTAGTGCAACACTTCAGTTTAGCTTAAAAAGTGTTTCAGAGAATAGGGAGGTAATATCACATCATGTTATTTTTTTTCTGGATTGCAAATTGCAATAGGGGGTAACTCTGAAGCAGTGCCCAGTGCTTACTAATGAATTTAAAATTTGAGGGCAAAGTAAATTGCTTATGAATCACAAACAAAATGCTGACTTGAGCTGTGACCAGGAGAAATCCTAACTTTTTCTTTTCTCCTCTGAAGCATAATCCCTATTTTTCCTTGGGCTGTATCAAAAAATGTTGCTATACTTCTCTTACTTTCAAAGAGAGTTTGCTCTGGGACAAATCAGACAGCATTTTAAATAAACATTGAACTTGTTTGGTCCTGTGGGGCTAATTGTGAATTACAGTATGTTCTTTGGCTTTTGACCTATATGTTATAAAAGGCATACACAACAGGCATGTTCATAACACAGTCCTATTAAAAAATATTGCAAGGACAGAAGCAACAACAATTAAAACTTCATCATTCAAGCATGAAATTTATATGGCTGATTTATAAGCTTCCATTGGGCAAAAGAGAAAATGTTATCAATTACTTTTGTTAGCAAGCAGACCTCCCCAATCCAACATTTCCTCATTACACCAGACTACAATTTCTATTATTCAGAGGCAGAGTGCTATCAAGGAATGAAACGGGCTATCCTGTCTGGCTTTTCATGATCAGGTCAGGTGAGCTGGTTGGTGACACCTGCTCAGATACCTACATGGAATAAGTTAGATTACAGGTTGTTGTAGCTGTTGTCTCTGTAGCATATTATACTTTGCTTAATTTCTTTAGATCCTCAAAACAGGTAATTTCTTATTTTCTTTTTAAGTTAAAATTCATGCAGGTCATCTCATTCATAGCATTAATTTCTGTGAGCCAACTTATGAATCATATATTTTATATCACATTATTAAAATAGTTAAATAGGAGGTAGATGGCACAACTGATAAATGACTTCATAACCAGTTGATTGACCCTATTCAGAGAATACTCATAAATGATTCTGTGTCAATTTGCAGAACAGTATCAAATAAATGCTATTCAACATTTTAATTAATGACCTGGGTGAAGCAATTGAGGGGACAATTATCTGATATGCAGATGTCCCCAAACTAAGAGGCTTAATACTTTGGAAGAGATGGGGAAGATTCTAAGTGATCTAGGTAGCCTTGATATTTCTCGTGGAAAGCCAGTATATGAAAAGATATATTTATAAATTTAAAAGTAGGATAAGATAAAGATTAGAATTATGTGGACAAGAGATAAATTCCTTGTATGTCCTATCACACTTGGCCAATAAAGAATTCTATTCTATATGAATTTCAGGTATGCCCAATGTAAAAATGAAGTGCATATTTTAAAAAATGACATATATTGGAAACTGAAGTCACAATTGACTCTTCTTTCACAATTCAATTACAGGAAGCATCTTGAACATCATGGAGATGTGATATTTGATTTCAGAATTAAATGTGTAACTTTATTGAAATCCTATAGATATATCATTGGGTTTTGTGCATTCCAGTCAAGTTTTGACTCCTGCAGATTTCTTAAGATTTCAGGAGTGGTTTACCATTGATTTCTTCCTAGAGCTGCAAAAAAGAGTGACTGATCCAACATCACTCAGATGCCTTTACACCTGAGCTGGGACAAGAACTCCTAGTCTTTGAGTCTCTAACCTGATGCCTTATAACTACTACAACAAACTGAATCTCATTGTTGAAATAATCATGCATAAAAGGCTCTTCTGGAAAGTCCTTACATATGCCTAGACTCCAAGTTATAAAAAGAGTAAATATGCAAACACACATTTCATTGTTGGAGTAGCAATTCTTAAAAGTGCATTTAAATTATTTCAGACTTGGCTTTTCTTTTCCCATTTATCACCGCCAGTTTGAAATTAGTACATTACAAGCATCTTCTGGCACCATTGTTAGTGAACTGGAATTATTTTAAGTAATGAGGGGAAAATACATTTCAATGTTAGTGTTGGACTAGTAAATTTTAAGTAAAGTACAATACATAAATGAAAACTTTATGCAATTGTTAATAATTCGGTCCCCATATTTAAATCGTAAAAAAAACAAAGACCAAATTTGAATCGGTCTATTATAATTGCAACAATTATCCGACATTACTGGAGATTGGACGCATTCTTCCTCTGATTGATTGGTTTCGGATCCCCCCCCCCTTTGTATCCACGTTGCAGGTATCGCTAAAGAGGCAAAATCGTCCTCCTGGACGATTCAGGGCTGGGGAAGGAAGCCCATTAAACCATCTCATTCAAGCCACTATTCAACTGTGGCGGATTTGTCCCCAAATGACAACCGCGTGGCTCCGTAGAGCCAGTGCGTGGCCGGACAGACCTGAATGGCAGCAACAAGGGTGGAAAAGCCACGGCAGCGCTGTTGCAGAGGAACGCTCGGAGGGAGAAAACGCAAGCGCTCCTTTCCCGGCTGCTACCAGTGAGGCGGTTTACGGTGACGGTGGTACCTTTTCTTGGGTTGATATCGTGGCCAAGAAGCCCCAGCCGTGGCGATGCATCAGGAAACGGGCCGTTCTGGCTGCTTCCTCCAGAGGAAGGGCTGGGCTGTCTGCTCCTTTGGAGCTCTCCCTCCGGTAAGAAAACATCCGCGACGGCGAAGAGATTTGCTTCGATCTTCCCGTTCCCGGCCGGGTTCGCATTTCCTCTTCTTCTTTGTACACCGAGGCCGGGTAGCTCTGCTTCCAAATGCTGCTGGTGTCTTCAAGGAGGGCGGGGAGAGCCTCTTCGTTGGAGGAGCTGTCCAGCTCTTCTTCCACCTCGTTGGGCACCGACCAGGAGACCGAATTCACGATCACGTACCCGCAAGCCGGAGCCAGAGCCAAGCTGCCCCAGAGGGCCCAGGAAAGCCAGGAGACGCATAGAGCTCTTCCCCGCAATTTGATCTCCGAGCAGGACCCGGGCATTTTGGGCCAAGACGCTGAGCTTGGCAATTGAGCTCAAAGATGCCGGAAGGTTTTGGCTGTGGGAGCGGCGCCCCCCTGTGGCCAACACTCGCCGGACTCCGAGCCCGTGACGACGGTTTCTTTTCGCCTGCCTGCTGCGTTTTCCTTTCCTTGGTTCAACGTTACCCTTTGGTTAAGGAGCCTTGTGGCGTAATCAGTAATACTTTCCCCTGATGTTATCAGGACATCGGCAGTTTGATAGATTTCAAAAAAGGTTTGCCACGAAAAATAAATTTAAAAAACACATGAACAACATACCTAATATATAGGTATTTTTTTAATTGATTATGTGCAGTCAAGACAGCGTCCAGGCTTACCGACCACATGATCCTCTCCCAATAATATATGGAGTTAGCGCATATAAATAGTAGGTGGTGTAAATATCGGATTTTATCTGGACTCTTTCTTCTGTTTGAGGAGAAGCATGAAGGTGTACCTCCCTTGTGGTGGTGCAGAATCCAAAGGAAGCGTAAAGAACCTTCTACGGATAGTCTTTAGTTAATGACCATTTGTTCAGTGACTGTTCGAAATTATGACAGTTCTGAACAGGAAACGTATAGCTGGTCCTCAAAATTGTGACTGTTGCAGCATTCAGTGATCACACGACCATCATTTGCATCTTCTTTACTAACTGCCTACAAACAATGTCAATGGAGTTGCACATGGCACTCATGTGATGTCACGCCTAATGACTGCACAGGATTCGCCCAACAATGGCAACTGGACTGCTGGAATTGCTATCACAAGTCAGCTCCATCACATGAAGGCACACCTTATAGCCTTGTCACTTAATTTCTGGTCCAGTCATTTTTAACCAAGCGGCAATAAATGATTACATTCTTACCATAAATCCACCTTTCCTAAAATTTCATTGTTTGTTTATGTTCACTTTGGTGTTTTAATTTTTAAGGGAGGAATATACATTAGGATTAAACCAAAGGAGGTACAATGGCAAAGTATTTAGGAACCCCTGCCCTATGTATGTACAAAAAGAGAAATACAGTTGACTATGTGATTGAAGCCAGAGCTTAATTTTAATTATTGACCAAAACATTCAGCTGAAGCCAAATTGTGCAATATTATTCTCGGTGGTGCAGTGGACTAAGTGCTGTTAAGTGCTAGCACTTAGCTGCCAGCTGCCTGCAATTAGTGCGAGTTCAAATCTCACCAGGCTCAAGGTTGACTCAGCCTTCCATCCTGTCAAGGTAGGTAAGTTGAGGACCCGGATTGTGGGGACAATAAGCCAACTTTGTATAGAACAACACCGCTTAGGGCCCCCCGAAAGCCCTAATAAGCAGGTATATACAAAAAAGTATGCAAGCTATTGCTATAATGCATTGTAAGCCGCTCTGAGTCTACGGAGAAGGGCGGCATATAAATTGGACTAATAAATAAACTAATAAATAATATTCCATATATCTAACATCGGATGATAAATAAATCCTCTTATCTAACATGTCATTTATATGCAATATAAGACTGTGGTGATGCCATCATTTGTTTTCTTTTGCAGGACCTTTGCAAGAGTTCCTAATCGGGTAATGCATTGAGATATCCTGTAGAAACATGTTAAATATATTAATACAACATATATCTTTGGCAAGAAAAGACAAGCTGAAGACTATGGGATGAAGCATAAAACACAAACACATTTCATGTTTCCATTCTGTAAATTGCACTGCAATCAATAAGGCTGTGCAGCAATCTAGTTTCTAAGAGAAAAAGATTATTCAAATCACCTGTGGACATTCAGGTGTGTCTGTTGGGAACTTTTGAAACAATCTGTACTTTCTCTTGTGGGTGCCAGAAGATGCTCAAAATAATTTTTCCCCTACCGAATCTGGATTGCTCCATCACTGACTGATGAACATCAAAGGACCTGCTCTGATTGGATGGATAAAAGAGTCAGGAGTTTTTCAAAGCTGGTACAAACTTTATGAAATGTCTTCTAGAAAAAAACCTCTTCCCTTGATCCCAATTTAATTGAGTAGCTCAAGAATGCTTTTCATGCCGCTCCTTTTAATTCTTTAAAGTTACATTAATGTAAGAGATCCAGAGCCGTTTTAGACTAGAGTAGATAGAATATAGAAAAATAAACAAATCCCTAAAATTGAGATGGAAGTAAATTTGCTTCAAGAATGAATATTTTATCAGAAATAGGCTATATTTAAGGATGTACTAAGACCATTTTTATTTTTTATGTATTTTAAGTCTGATATCAATGCTGCCTGATATACTTGTATCGTTGTTTCTATTCAAGCTCAGTCTGTTTGAATCTTTTTCATCTTATGAACTTCCCAGCAAGTTATATCATATACTAAATTTCTTTGGGGAGAGGCTATTAACAAATTTAAAAGGTGTTCCCTTTGATGACCTCCTTCTTCTCCTCCTTCTTTATTTGGCTTTATAGGGTTTATTTATTGCCATTATTAGTCACATAGTCATACAGATGTTTAGACTGGATCTGACATTTTTATCCATTTATTGAGTCCTTTCTAGGAGAGGCAGATGTTGTTTGGTGGCATTAAAGACATCATCTCAGAAGATTAACTCTCGCAAGTAAAGCTGCCTTCTGCAATTGATATTTTGTTCAATGCCATTTAATTAGAGCATATAACTACTGGCACGAAGTCAATGAAATGGAGACTGATAGACTCCCCAAGTTATGTCTACTAGAGCAAATAAAATCACAATCACAAATCTCCTGGATCATCAAACTAACAAATTTTATAAAAAGCTGTGGCCTTCCTGTCTCTTGCATAACAGGAACACAATTTAAAAAAAAAGAGCTGCCCAAAGAATTAAGGATATAGAAGCACAAAATAATACATCTATCCTTAGTAAGGTGGGTAACTTGAAATGGCTGAGTAAATACAAACACACTTTTCAAATAGACAGCTATTTGAAGTTACAACTGCCAAAACATCTTATGGAGATATTTACGTGAGCGAGATCCAAACAGTTTGACCCAGTGGTGGGTTGCCCCTAGTTCTCACTGGTTCTCACTGGTTCTCACTGGTTCTCACTGGTTCTCACTGGTTCCATAGAACCGGTAGTAAAACCGGTGGGAGGCTCCTCCCACTGACTCCAATGTCATCTAAATGCTTCTGTGCTTGGCAGAAGAGCACGTGTGCGGCCCCGCTGCAAACCGGTAGTAAAGGTAAGTAGAACCTTTACTTAGTCAGATATGGGAGATTCCATTCTATATCCTACAATGGACAATGGACAACTCTGCATTTGCAGAGCGGCAGAGGTAGAAGACCTGGCTCACATCCTATTTGATTGTTGCCTGTATTAGAGAGTAAGAGACAGGTACCTTGGTCTATATATCAAATGAATGACCCATTGGGATCCCTATATTAAAACAACTTATGTGCGGCCAGAATATGACAATAACATTTAACGCAGCATAGTACTTAAGCAAAATGGTTTGATTGAGATCGGCATATGTGGGACTGATTGGGGTAGATTGTACAGCTGATACTGAAATATAATTTTTATCAATTGATATTTTGTTCCATGCCATCGGTGCTTGAATGATGCTCCAGATCAGCGGTAAAATCCATTTACCTTCACTACCGGGTTGGGAATGGGAGCACACGGGAGCATGCGCTATGTGCACATGTGCCTTCTGCGCATGTGCAGAGGGTCAAAAATGAGAAGTAATGACATACCAGCGGGTGGATGGAATTTCCCGCTGCTGGCGCTACCGGTTCATGTGAGCCGGATAGATGCGGCAGGATTTCATTGCTGCTCCAGATGTTTTGGAATTGAACCTGGTGGCTATTGCCATTGGCATCTTTGCTTTCTTTTATCACAGTCATCCTACTTCTATTTGCAGGTCTTTGCATTCTATGCAGTGGTTAGAATGCAGTGTTGCAGGCAAACTCTGCTTATAGCCTGGAATTTGATCCTGATGGAGCTCAAGGTTTACTCAGCCTTCCATCTTTCCAAGGTTGGTAAAATGAGGACCCAAATTGCTGGGGGCAGTTTGCGGACATTGTAAACCGCTCAGAGAGCAGTATATAAATTTAAGTGCTATTACTATTGTGGTTTCTGACCACATTTTCTAGTTCTTTCTCTTCTGATGTCTCCAGGTGCTGCAATTCAGAGTTTTTTTGTCTTTCCTATCAACAATTGTTACCATTATTATTTGCAAGTAAAGCTATATATTATGTGAGTCCTACCTATTTTACATGCCAGTTTGAGGATAACAATACCAGGTAAGAAAGTTTCCAGTAGAAGATGAGAAGTAGCAGCAATATTTACCAAGCAGCTACCGTGTTTCCTCAAAAATAAGATCTCCCCGGATAATAAGCCCAATTGGGTTTTTGAGCACATGCACGAAAATAACACCTCCCCCGAAAATAAGCCCTCCCTGAAAATATTTAAATGCATGTGCAACCGGTCCCCACCATTTCCTCTGGTTAGGGTTAGGGAGACAGAGATGGAAATCAGGTAAGATGGCAAGAGGAGCCCCGTCTTGCTCCATGTGCCCCAAAATAATAAGACCTCCCAAAAATAAGGCCAAGGCTTATTTCAGGGTTCAAAAATATATAAGACAGGGTCTTATTCTCGGGGGAAAATGGTACATCAAGGCAGAAAGCAGACCAGGAGTAGACCAAGAATTTGTTCCTAAGAGAAGAGATAGGTCTGACATCTCCAATCTTTTATTCTATAACTCGGCCCTGCCACATCACTGATCTGGTGTGCTTTGTACAAATACTAAACACATAGATCCTATTTAGCATGGCTTCTACTTCATGTATTTATTTTTGTTCTCTGCAAATCTCTAACCCTTTGTTTCATATTAAGAATGTTTCTTAAAAGCTTATTAGCATTCCATAGCTACCATTCTTCGGAATTAATCTTAAAAAAAAAAATTAAGGTTCTGAATTACATGAACTGCAGTGGTTCATATATTCCATGCAACTTTACATGCATGCCTAATTGTTGGAGTAACTCTTGATTTCTATTGTTGATTCCTGTGCTCCTCAGTACAGTACAGTACATCCAGCTGACAATTCCATCTTTATTCCTCTATTGTGGAGGAAGAAGTGGTGGTGCAGTGGTTAGAATGCAGGATTGCAGGCTTGCAGGATTAGGAGTCCTGGTGGCGCAGTGGACTAATTCACTGTTATTAAAATCAGCTGCTTGCAATTACTGCAAGTTCAAATCCCACCAGGCTCAAGGTTGACTCAGCCTTCCATCCTTTCTAAGGTAGGTGAAATGAGGACCCAGATTGTGGGGGCAATAAGCTGACTTTGTATAAATATACAAAAGTATGAAGGCTATTGCTTAACGCACTGTAGGCCGCCTGAGACTCCGGAGAAGGGCGGCATATAAATCAAATAAAAAAAAAAACTCTGCCCACAGCCAGGAGTTTGATCCTGACTGGTTCAATGTTGACTCATGTTGACTTCCATCCTTTTGAGATCGGTAAAATAAGACCCAGATTGTTGGGGGCAATATGCTGACATTGTAAACCACTCAGAGAGTACTTTAAAGCACTATGGAGAAGTACATAAGCCTAAGTGCTATTGCTATTGCCCTTTCTGACCACATCGTCTATAATTTTTCTTCCTGAAGAAAATCCATTAAGATCAGATGTCTGCATATCACAAGGTTGATTGTCATAGGACTGCTATGATAAGAAAAATCCCTCATCAGAGTTGCTCAGGATTGATAATTCTTGAAAAGTTATGAGTATATATGAAAATAACTTAGTTGAAAACAATATGCTGCGGGATCACAGCACAATATGTGCAGAATATCTAAATAAGCAAATAAATAACATGTAGTTCAGTAAAATAAAAGAAACTATAGTTGGAACAACTTCTGAAAAGTATTGTTGGTGATATAAGGCCTTTTTCTACATATTCCATATGTACATATTCTGTTCTGTTTCTTCCATACATGAAGATATCTCCTGAGTTGCTCCTCCTCAAAATAACAATAGAAATTAAGCACTTAAACTTATGTACAGTTTCATAGTACTTTACAGCCTTCTCTAAGTGGTTTAACGAGTCAGCATATTTCCCCTAACAATCTGGGTCCTAATTTTACTTACTTTGGTAGGATGGAAGCCTGAGGCAACCTTGAGCTGGTCAGAATTGAACTGCTGACAGTCAGCAGAGTCAGCCTGCAGTACTGCATTCTAACCTCTGTGCCAGTTCAGCTCATGAAATGGGGGAAGAGGCCCAAGAAACAAGTTTTTTCAATAACTGGTCCATCTCTGTGAAATTTAACACCTCCTGAAAACTATATGGTTCCCCACATATTATCTTCATGTATAGCTAGTAATTTAAGAGACTATTTAGAAATCAAAAAACATGAATTGCTTTTAATTCATATATGTGTTTAGTCACAACTTGTTATAATGATTATTGTTAGTTTCATTAGCCACCTAAATTCTCCTCTAATTCAAAATACCCAAAGGAGAGGGCCTGTTACTTAATATTACTCATGATTTAGGGACTGAATATATTATATGAGTCCAAACTATAACATCTGGAGGAATTTAAAATAAAATAGTGTAGACCACTTCAAAACTCCTGTTACAGCAAGAATCTCCATAAAGAATGTAAATATAGCAAAGTGGAAACATCAAGCACTTCCTCAGAGGCTCCAAAGAGTCATTGTATTAGTGAGGTGGTCACTATAGAAAACAAACAAACAAACAAACAATCCAATGTTAATCACCCAAAGAAACATGGTGCTGTAAATTGATGAAGTGTCTGAACACAGGATGAAGCCCATCCTCACTCATGGAAACATTCCCCATCCAACTTATCTCATATGGAGGAGGGAGTGTTAGGTGTATTCAGCTTTAATTCCAACAGGACAGGGATGACATAAATAGGATATTAGAGAACATAATACAAAGCATTATATTGTGATATAAAGTACAACTGGAGAAGGAGTGGGAATTCTCAGCAAGAATACAAAAGTTTCCCAGGGGGGAGCAGTATATTCCAGAAACAGGCCTGATATAAGAGACTATGCAATTCTGAACTGGATGGGGGAGAGAAGAAAAGGTTGAGGGTAGCCATATTCTAGAATCTCTTTGTAATTTACAAGATAAAATTGAAAACTTTGGTTAAAAAACTTGATAAAATTACCAGGGTTTCAAATCGACTTAAAGAGGATACCCAGATGCAAATGACTGCAGCCAAGCCACACTTAAAATTGGATCGATTGGAATCTATGTCATTGTTGGAGATCTGAAGAAGAAATTGGCTGGAAAACAGAAGGCATGTTTCAGAAGGCTGAAACATGAATTTTATAGACTTAAAATTGACAGGTTGGATGAACTGAACTGTCTTAAGAAGATTGATGGAGATTGGAGAATGTATTTATTATATATAACTGGAAACAATTTGACTGGACTTTCCTGGGACAATAGATCAATTTTGGAAAATGGATTTGTCGCCTGGCAGTATCTTAACTAGTCAAAAACTGACAAGAGAGTCTGTATTTTGGTTTGCAGAGAGTCTTTCTGAACAATATGGAGATATCTAACAAAGAAAAGAACTAGCGGTGACATGATATTAGTCTTCCAATATTTGAGAGGGTCTCACAGAGAAGAGGGCAGTCAACCTATTCTGAAAAGCACCTGAGGGTAGAACAAGAAGTAATGGATGGAAACTTATCAAGGATACATCCAATCTAGAATTAAGAAGAAATTTCCTGACAGTGAAAACAACTAACCAATGAAGTGACTTGCCTCCAAAGGTTATGGGTGCTTCATCACTAGACGTTCTTAGGAAAAGATTGGACAGCCATTTGTCTGGAATGATATAGGGTCTCCTGCTAGAGCATGGAGTTGAACTAGAAGATCTCCAAGATCCTTCCAACTCTGTTATTATGCATTGCCTGGAATTAACTGGTCTGCTCCTCCCCAACCAGATGCAAACAGCCTTGAGGCACTGAGTTAGTGGATTGACAGTTTCATTTGCACAGCCTGGGATTGAGAAATGGAGCAGTATTATCTTCATACTGCTAACAGAAAATCTAGCTGGTTTTTCAAAATGCTACAAGGTTAGAACATAGTTGATAAGATAAGATCAGAATGCTTCAGGTAAGAAGAAAAACCATCCAGTTATGTGAGTTTGCAGCTCTGCCTCAATGTGTTACATGCCACTATTTAGTGCTCTTAAATATTGTCTTAGGATAAGGCAGAGGCATCACTAAATAATCAACCAACACTAAATAATCAGCCAACAAACTCTTGAACTAATTCCTTCAGGCACCCAATAGGGAGAAAATACTTTGAAATGAAATGAAAGCTCAAAGGCACATTTTCTAGCCACTTGCCTATTAGAACAAGATGTACCATAATTAGCAAACAAAGAGTTACTACTGCCTTAGTAGAAGAGTTCGCTGTTGCACAATCTGAATTGCAACAAAGTCAAAATGCATTTGCATATATATGCATTACTGTGCAAGTTTATAGGAAAAATCCTTAAATGTCTCCACATGAATTCTGAAAAGATCTTCACTTTTGAACGCGCATTTCTAACAAAAGATCAACAGGGTTAGGTACATTGAGGGAGAGACCCTTGCCACAAAAATATTTTAAAAATGCACGCCAGCCTCTTCTGAAGATGCGGAGTTTGGAGTCCAAAGAACAGGTAAAAAGAGGACGGTGGCCATCCAAAAAAATTGGCAGTGTCTCACTTGGAAAGTGAGATGGAAAGTGAGATGGAAAGAAATGAAAAGGAGCTGAAGAAGGCTAAGAAAGTGTTCAGAGTTGAACACATAATAATATGACTGAGGAGACTCAGGTTCATGGGGTTGTTGTGGGAGGAGTCAGGGTGGGCGGGGAGAAAATGCTATCTATGCTGCCTTGAAGTGGAATAGAAATCTAACAATACGAACAAGCAAATATGTGGCTGGTAGACCTTTAAGGAATAGCAATTGCACAGTATTGTATCCAAGAAGACAACATGGATGTCCATGGAGTCTGAAGTAGCCAAATCAACTCTTGTCTTTTTTTTTAAAAAAAGAAAATGCACAAGAATTTGAACAAGACAATAATTAGAGCATTCACTCTGACTTGTTTCTGGTTAATAATTTTATTAGCTCTTTCCCCCCTTTTCATCTGTTTATATTAATCATTGCAGTCTAGAGGAAGAAAAAAAGGCAACAACTGGTCTTGTGAGCCGGAGACATTTGATTTAATATGAAAAGGACTAGTTTACAACTTCCTGAGGTCACAATGAGTTCACTGGAAGAAAGTATTATTAAAATGTTATTTCATCACAAGCATTCATTTTTAATTCCAAAGGTAAGGCATATAATACTTACAAATAATATATCAAGTAGGTAAAACTTACAAAAACACTTCCTTCTTTTTCTGGTGTGACTTGAGTCTTGATGACTCACAGGAAAAATCCCTTCAATTTTGGGGGCAAAATTTTCTAAAGTGGTTTGCCCTTACCTTCTTCCTCAACATGAAAGACAGTGATTGGTCCAAGATCGCCTAGATAGCTTCAGGCCTAAGGCAGACTTAAACTGAACTCTCCTGTTTTCTAACCTGATGCTTTAAACACTACACCAAACTGGAACTAATTGTTGATAAGAAATATCTGGGTCTTTTTCTGCTCATATATATTGCTTCATACTGATTCTTCATACTGAAGAAAAAGCATGGAAAGCGTCAAAGTATCATATGTTCTTCAACTAACTGGCTTTAAAGACATTTACTTCAAGAAAGGAAATATTTGGCCAGAAAATAATATGCAATTTTCTTCATTCCTACTGTTAAATTAAAACTACAATAATAAAATTGCTTTTACTATTGTATTTATTCTAATGTATGGACATATCTGCTGAACTGTATACTGTGAATGATTAGACATATCTACTGTATTTGCTATGCTATTATCGATCTACTAACCCTACCTTGATGTATCCACCTATTGATGTTTTCATCCACCTACCCTGACTAGGTGGCTCAGTGGCTAAGACACTGAGCTTGTCAATCAGAAATGTCGGCAGTTCAGCGGTTCGAATCCCTAGTACAGGTCCCCTCCGTGAGCAGGGGGTTGGACTAGTGACCTGCAAGGTCCCTTCCAACTCTGTAACGGATTGTAATAGCCATACTGGAAGAAAGTAATTTAGTTGAAAAGAGAGATTTTGGGATAACCTATGGCTATCAAAAATCAAATGGAATTACACAATGGCATTAGGGATTTCTGTTACCTTATCTTACAATTTCCAGCTGCACTCCAATAGAGTCTGGCAATTTTCTAGGCCTGTGTGGTTTGTTTGTTTGTTTGTTTGTTTCTTTCTTTCTTTCTTTCTTTCTTTCTTTCTTTCTTTCTTTCTTTCTTCCTTCCTTCCTTCCTTCCTTCCTTCCTTCCTTCCTTCCTTCCTTCTTCTTCTTCAGTAAAAAGAAGAAGAAGGTAAAAAATCCTATAATTGTTTTTATTCATCTTGACCCTGAGGAGTTCCTAGAATTTTATCTAGCTTCTCCCTTATACTTTCAAGTAGTTGTGTGCATGGACAGGCAACAGACTTGTAAAGCACATATTCACTGAGATATAGTAAGATCAACTACAAGTCCCTGTGATTTCTGCCTTTATCTGGTCTGTGATATTGGGCCCATGAATATATTCAATAGTTTTTTCTTCAGCTTTTAAAAAAGTATCCATATATTCCATATATGCTCATGAATAAGACCATCTGTGGATAATAGACCTTCAAATATTTAATCCTGTACATGAAAAATGTGCCACCAAAAGATAAGCCAATTTTTAAAATTAAAATGTATCACCATTATGAATTTATATATTTTGACTGGTTTGCCAAGATGGCAGAGATGATTAAATCATTGTCTATGAGAAGAAGCTTTCCCGGTTCATTTAAGAACAGATAAAAAGGTGTGGTGGGAAGAAATGAAAAAGGCTTGAGGAAGAATATCAAAGTATTAGGGTATTATGTAATGCAACACTGCATTGTGATGGATTTAAAGGTTCATATGTTGTACAAGATGCTATAGGTTCAAGTCTACCTCAGCAAAAGAAGCTCTTAAAATCCCTATGAAGAAGGTTAGACAGAGAGAGCGAGAACAATTCCCCTTTTCATTGGGTTATTATGGATCAAACTGACTGCCATGTATTAAGTCATAGAAATTTAATAAAACAAATAAACAAACAGCAAATATGTTGTTGTCTGAGCCTGAAGGAGGCAACTCACTGAATCATAAAATTCAAAATACTGTTTTGTCCACATTCCATTTATGCATGAAAATGCTTCTCCTGCATCCTTAAGAAATGAACTTTATAACAGTTTGCTGATCTTTGGGAAAATCAGTCGCAAAGGGACTATATATAGATGGTGGAACTGATGCTGCTGAATTTGATACTTGATCCTGATTTCTTAGTGCAGCCATATTTCACGCTTTATTCCATCTATTTTGATATTTTAATCCACTAAAAGTTACCAAGAGTTGTATGTAATTGTGCAATCCTTGAGATAAATGATGTATATCAGAAAAATGAAAAGAATTCAGCAATTATAGAAAAAACAATGCCTTCAAGAGCCAAGCCATCATGCAGCCATTAATATTCCTGATTACATAGGAAAGTGTAAGCACAGAAATAGCACCTTGAATTGCACCTGGAAACCAGTGGTGAAATCCAGCAGGTTCTGACAGGTTCTAGAGAACCGGTAGCAGAAATTTTGAGCAGTTTGGAGAACTGGTAGTGGAAATTTTAAGTAGTTTGGAGAACTGGCAAATACCATCTCTGGCTGGGGAGCCAATATCCTTCCCCCAGGAGTGGGGTGGGAATGGAGATTTTGCAGCATCCTTCTCCTGCCATGCCCACCAAATCACACCCACCAAGTCACACCACACCCACCAAGCCATGCTCACAGAACTGATAGTAAAAAAAAAAAAATGGATTTCACCACTGCTGGAAACCATGTAGCAGCCAGGACAGCTTGCATAGTACTGATGATTCATTAGAGTAATGAAAAACTGCTGAGACCTCTGTGATTTAATCCAACACATGCCACACACATACCTCAATATACCCATGAAAGAAGTTCTCCAAGTCCTCCCTATCTAGGAGGGTCCTTTTCACACAAAATAGGGGTGTGGGATAGCATTCTGCAGATACAGTAAGGGTGGAGAAATTCTGACTCTTTGCCACCCTTACAACCACAACCAAGTCTTTAATAGCGGTTTGTCAGTATATATAAACTGGAATAGCCATAACAACAAGTCAGCCAATAGGAACTGTTTGGTGACTGAGAGCCATGTTGGACAGCTCGGAGCCTGGGCGTGTCTTAGTTTAACTGTTCTGTGTATATAAGCTTGCTTCTAATTCTGATCCTTGCTTCTACTTCTTGTGCTTATACTTGCTCCCACGTTGCAAAAGCTGCATGGGTATTGTATACATGCATCATGTTCTATATTATTGTATATAAAGAAGTTTCTTCTATAAATTATTTACTTGTGTGCTGGCTGGATTGCTACAAACTCTCATCTTTCTTTCTTTCTTTCTTTCTTTCTTTCTTTCTTTCTTTCTTTCTTTCTTTCTTTCTTTCTTTCTTTCTTTCAATTTATATGCTGCCTTTCTCTGGAGATTCAGGACGGCTTACAATGCATTTAAAAAACCATTATAAAAACATTTAAAATTAAAATATTAAAACCTATTCACACCATTCATGGCTGGATCTCACAAGATCACAACAGCGAGATCAAGGGCCCCAGGCCTGCTGGCAAAGCCAGGTCTTCACCGCTTTTCAGAAGGCCAATAGGGTGGGGGTGGTCTGGACCTCAGGAGGTAACTGGTTCCAGAGAGCTGGGGCAGCCACAGAGAAGGCCCTCCCCTGCGGGCCTGCCAGCCGGCATTGTTTAGCTGATGGGACCCAGAGGAGACCAACTCTGTGGGATCTTACCGGTCGCTGGGAACTATGTGGTAGACATGGTTTTCACCTGTGTTCAGTAGAGTTCATCCCTACAGAACACCAGCAATAGTGTAAGTGTCTCTTCTATTTGATCTCTTAACTCTTCTGTAAAGCACGGAAAGTGACAAAAAGGAGAGAAATAGGTGCAATCCAAGGTCTCGGCAGCCATCTTGTTCCAAGCAACCACCAAGATCTTGCATGGCTCATGCAGCAGACCAACAGGGATAGTCCCCTGAAACTGCTCAGCAAGTTGTCGCTAAAGCAGACCAATTTACAGTATTGTACTCAGCTTCCCTGTGGGGTCATGATATTGGAGAATCCCTAGGAAATCAGGCTGTGATTTGATCATGACAAGGGGACAGCATAAGCTCTCTCAATTTCAAATCACATTGCTGCTGCTCTGACAGAATACTAAATCTGAAGTCAGGCTCTTGATGACCTGGTGGACACTCATGGCTGTTATGGAAGCCCTGAATTCCTGAGCCACCTCAGACTGCATTCCCAGAGAAGGACGTCCACTGCCAATCTGGAGTCAAGGAGATCAGGTAAGGAGGTTGCAGTGTAGGAGATAGGTAGGTAGAATAGCAACAGCCCAATCGATCCCTAGAGTCCAATGTAATGATCAGGTTGTCACAACCAGGAACTTGTGAGGCAAGGTCCCTGAAAGCCAGAAGGGATTCTATGATATTGTAAACCTAGGAGAGTGAAATATCCAAGGCAACTCAGTCTTCATTGAACTGGTCTCTTCCTCCCCATCCAGATACAAAGGTCTTGAGGTACTGGCTAGTACAGTGATGGCTAACCTTTTTGCCGTTGTGTGCCAAAAGCGGGGGGAGCAGGGGTGTCGCGGGTGCAGATGCCCACATCCATAATTTAATGCGCCCTGCCCTCCTGCGCATGCGCATGTGACCCCCTCACACTTCCCCCTGTTTTTGGCACGTGATGGCACAGTGGGCCTGGTAGGCCCGTTTTTCCCCCTCCCCAGGCTCCAGAGGCTTTCTAGGAGCCTGGGGAGGGCAAAAACAGCCTTCCCCATCCCCCCGGAGACCTTCCGGAGGCCGGAAACAGCCAGTTTCCCGACTTCCGGTGGGACCAGAAGGCCTGAAAATCAGTTGGCTGGTGCGTGCATGTGTGCTGTAGCAGAGCTAAGGCAACACTTGCGTGCCCACCAATATGACTCCGCGTGCCACCTGTGGCACCCGTGCCATAGGTTCGCCATCACGGGGCTAGTAGATTGACAACTTCTTCTGCACAGCCTTGGGTTGGGATATAGAACTAGGTATATTTCACATATTGATAACAGAAAATCTACCTGTTTTTTCCACTTAAAAGGCCACAAGGTCAGAATATAGTTAATAAGATAAGAACAGAAGGTTGCAGGTAAGAAGATAAAGTATTCTGGGTGAATATTTGACTTGCAGAGTTTAGATATGTGAGTTTGCTGTTCTGCCTTCAATGTGTTACATATCAATACAGCGGATAAAATCCCATTGGAAGGAGAAATTATAAAGAAAATTTTACAATGTGCAGAAATGAATAGATTAACATTGAGAATAAAAGATAAAGAGGAATCGATGTATTTCAAGACATGGGATAAATTTTATAATTGGTTAGAAAAGAAATATGAATAAGGATATAGAAATAAAATAGATAGAGAATAGATGGGAGAAAACAATTAGAAAAATAGATACCCAGATGATGTCAAGTAAAAGGAGAAAGGGGGGGGGGGTGTAAAAGGGAAAAAAGTGAGATATAATAAAAATGTACGCAAATGATGAAATAAAAATAAATAATTGAATAAGAAATTGAAATGAGAATAAAGATAATTAGAAAATCGGGGCTGCTTGAATACCACTTGATTGAACTGAAAAGGGAAACAACAGGCGAGAGGGGAAGGAGTAGAGAGAGAGGAAGGGAGAAGAGAGGAGAGGAGAGAAGAGGAGAAAGAAGAAAGGGAAAAGGAGAGGAAGAAAAGAGAGGGGAAAGAGGAGTAGAGGAGAAGATTAGAAGGGGAAAGAAGAGAGGAGTGGGGGAAGAGAAGGGGAAGTAGGAAAGAGAAGGAGAGAAAGAATGAAGGAAGTAGGAGAAGAGAGAGGAAGGAAGAGAAAGGGAGGAGAAGAAGAAACGTTAGAGTAAAAGTAAAGGGTAAAAGAGCAGCCCCGAAAAATGAAAAATGAAAGTTAAAAGAAAAGATGAATGAAAAATGGTGGAAATGACTGTACATGTAAATTTGTTTATGAAAATAAAAATAAAAAATTTTATTAAAAAAAGAGTAAAGTACTTTGAGGGAGAGCCTCTTGCCATAACAATATTTGAAAATGCACTCATCCCTCTAGCCTCTTCTGGAGATGTGGATTATCTGTAAACTAACAAGTTTGTGGAAACTATAAAAGCATTGTTTCCAGAGAAGATACTTTGTGATTCTTCTTTGGAATCCAAAAGACAAGTAAAAAGAGACAGTGACCATCCAAGAAAATGGCAGTGCAAATATGTTGCTGTCTAATCCTGAAGAAGGCAACTCACTCAATCATAGAATTAGAAATGCCATCTTCTATTAATGCATGAAAATGCTTCCCTGCATCCTTAAGAAATGGACTTCTTTTATAACAGTCAGAGTTTGCTGATCTTTGGAGAAACCAGTACCAAAGTTCCCAAATGTATAGATGGCAGAACTGATGCTGCAGAATTTGATGATTGATCCTGATTTCTTTGTGCAGCCACATTTCATGCTATGACTCCATCTATTTTAATACTTTAATCCATTAAAAATTACCAAGAGTTGTATGTAGTAATTGTGCAACCCTTGAGATAAATGATGATAATCACAAAAATGAAGAATTCAGCAATTATATTCAACAAGAGCCAAGCCATCATGCAGCATTAACATTCCTGATTATACAGGAAAGTTTAAGCACAGAAACAGCATCTTGAATTGCACCTTGAAATCATCTAGCAGTCAGGACAGCTTGCGTACTAATGATGCCTCATGGGAAAAATGAGAAACGCATATTACTGCTGACACCTCTGCAGCATAATCCAGCAGATGCCACACATATACCTCAATATACCCATGAAAGAAATTTTCCAAGTTCTCCCTACCGAAGAGGGTTGATGGCTCACAAAACAGGAGTGTGGGATAGCATTCTGCAGGTACAGTAAGGGTGGAGAAGTACTGACACTTTGCTACTGTTACAACCACAATCAAGTCCTTAATAGTGGTTTTCACCTGTGTTCAGTAGAGTTCATACCTGCTGAACACCATCAATACTCTAAATGTCTCTTCTTCTGTTTGATCTCTCAACTCTTCTGAAAAGCACGGAGAGTGACAAAAAGGAGAGATCCAAGGTTTCAGTAGCCACCTTGTTCCAAGCAACCACCAAGGCCTTGCATGGAACATGCAGCAGACCAACAGGGATAGTCCCCAGCATCCCCTGAAACTGCTCAGCATGTAGTTGCTGGAGCAGACTAATTATTGGATTCAGTTTCCCTGGGGGAGGGTGTGGTCATGATGTTGGAGAATCTCTAGGAAATCAGGGTATGATTTGACCATGACAAGGAGACAGCATAAGCTCTCACTTTCAGATCACATTACCACTGCTCTGACAGAATACTAAATCTGAAATCAAGCTCTTGATGATCTGGTAGACACTCATCACTGTAATGGAAGCCCTGAGCTCCTAAGCCACCTTAGACTGCAATCCCAGAGAAGGATGTCGGAGGAATTCCACTGCCAATCTGGAGTAAAAGAGATCAGGTAAGGAGGTTGCAGTGTAGGAAATAGGTAGGTACAATAGCAACAGTCCCAATTGATCCCTAGACCCCAAAGTAATGAGCAAGTTGTCAGAACCAGGAACTTGTGGGACAAGGGATTCTATGATAAGCATTCCCCAAATTTTAATCTAAGACTGGCTACTGTTGACCTCACCCCATTCCTAAGAGGTCTGTAAGGGGCATGCAATAAGAGCACCAGAGTGCCTACCATCCCTGTCCTAATGTTCCCTTTAATTGTATTCATTTTATGTATTCAATTCATGCTTATACTTATATATAATACGTAGTCTACAAATAAATAAATAAATATCATAAATCTTGGAGAGTCTCGCTTGCATTGAACTGGACTCTTCCTCCACATCCAGACACAAACCAGTCTTGAGGTATTGACTGGTATATTTCACCTACTGATAACAGAAAACCTATCTGCTTTTCCCACTTAAAAGGCTACAAGGTCAGTAAGTAATTGATAAGATAAGACCAGAAGATTGTAGGTAAGAAGATAAAGTATTCTGGGTGAACATTTCATATGCAGGGTTCAGATATGTGAATTTGCTGTTCTGCTTTTAATGTGTTACATATCAACATTTATTACACCTAAATATTTGTGTTGACCAAGGCAGAGACATCACTAAAGAATCAACCAACAAACTTCAGGTAATCAACTCTAACAATATTTTAAAATACACCCTATCACCCAGTCTCTTCTAGAGATATGGAATTTGCATATTTTATCTGTAGTTTGCTACATTTGTGGAAACTATAAAAGCACTGTCTTGAGAGGATACTTTTTTGATTCTTCTTTGGAATCCAAAGACAGGTAAGAAGAAACCGGGACAATCAAAGAAAACAGCAGCGTCTGACTGGGATTGGAAGAGATGAAAAAGATTTGAGGAAGAGGACTCAGGTTAATGGTGCTTTTGTGGGGAAAGACGGGCTATCTTTGCTGCTTTGAGGGGAGACGAAGTAGAAAACTAACAATATGAACAAACAAATATGTGACTGTCAGAGTTTTATGAAGGAAATGATGGAAAGATTACTTTGCCAGATCCTCCATTATTGTAGCAAATTGATTCTCTGGCATCCTTGATTTTATTAGTTTACTAGATTTTTATCTTGCCTTTATTACATTGTAAGTAGTCCCAGGTGGTGAATATATATATTATATCTTCGTCCTTCTATTTTCCACCCAAAATCCCTCTGAGGTGAGTTTAGCTAAGAGAGAGTAGATATCCCACTTAAAAGTCCTATGGCTCCTGCGTGAGCTGCATTGGCTTCCAGTGGACTTTTGGATGCGCTTCAAGGTGTTGGTAACCACCTTTAAAGCGCTCCATGGCTTAGGACCGGGGTATCTACGGGACCACCTTCTGCCACCAATTGGCTCCCACCGGTCAGTTTGCTCCCACAGAGAGGGCCTCCTCAGGGTGCTGTCCGCCAGACAATGTCGGCTGACACCCCCAGGGGGAGAGCCTTCTCTGTGGTGGCGCCCACCCTCTGGAACAATCTACCCCAGAGATACGAGTGATCCCAGACCTCCAGATTTTTCGTCGGGCACTTAAAACCTACTTTTTTCAGCTAGCCGGCCTGGCCTGACTCCATGTGGGTTTTAATGTTTAATAGGGATTTTAATTGAATCATTTTAAATTATGGGCCAAATTTTATAAATTATTTTAAAATTCATTTTAACTTTTGTATACAGTTGTTTTAGTTGGCTGTTCACCGCCCTGAGTCCGGAAGGAGAAGGGCGGTATAAAAATTAAATAAATAAAAAATAAATAAATAAATAAATGGCAGACAACTAAATATTAATATAAAGAGGATCAGATGTACATGTGGAGGAGTTTGTAATTTATGCTGGTAAAATATATTTTGGAGGTTCTTTGAACATGAAACATTCTATGCAGTATAAATGGTAAGGAATTGAGTAGCTACCCTGTTCTGTCTTTTTCTTCTTAACAGATTTTTCATTTCTAGTAAGGACACAGCTGAAGCAGATTTTGGAAAAATAGAGAGGAAACACAATGCTGTCTAAATACTTGCAAAGTATTGTTTTCAGTGGTAATTGCACAATACTATGTTTAGGAAGACAGCATGAATGTCTATAGAGTCAGAAGTAGTCAAGATCAACTCATGGCTTTACTTTTTTAAACAGAATTCATAAGAATTGGAAGATGATAATAATTATTAGAGCATTCACCCTGACTTCTTTCTGGTTAATAATTTTATTAGCTCCTTTTCATCTTTGTCCCTTTATACTTATCGTTGCAGTCTAGGCATCTAGGAGAAGGAGAAAGGTAACAAGTGGCCTGTGAGCTGGAGATATTTGATTTAATATGGAAAAGACTACTGTACAACTTCCTGGGGTCACAATGAGTTCAACTGAAGAAGCTGAACATATTAAAATGTTTTTTCATTATCAACATTCATTTATAATCTCAAAGGTAAGACATGTAATACTTACAAATAGTACATTAAGTAGTAAAACTTACAAAGTAAAATTCTTTCACTTCTTTCTTTTTGTGGTGTGACTCTTTATAACTCCCTGGACACATATCTGTGGATTTTTTTGGACAACATGTTTAGAAATAGTTTGCAATTGCCTTCTTCCTTGACCTGAGAGAGAATGACTGGCCTAAGATCATTGAGATGGCTTCAGACCTAAGGCAGGACTGAAACTCAGCTCTCCTATTTTATAGCCAGGGACCTTAACCATGACTGCAAACCAGCTTTTTTTGTCTTCATGAAAACCACTGAATGCTGCACACTTTGCGATAATGAAAACATACACATAAGTTGTATAAATGCCACAAGGTGTTTTGCTGCACTCTTTGAGTGAGCTTCAAAAGATGAATTGCAGATGTATTACAAAAAATCTGTCCCCTTTATTTTGCTTTCCTATTGATTTATCTCATCACCTGACATGGTCCCATAATCCCCAACAATTGAAATCTTTCGTTGGCTCTTTCCAGTTGTTTTCCCCCATTAATGTTAAACAAATGCAAGCACTCAAGAGAGAAGTAACCTTACCATTTGTCATGAGTGTTACTGCACTTAATCATTCCAGACTATGTGGTTGAACAAAGGAACAGATCCCTGTACAGTCCATTTCTTCTCATGCCCATCAGCAACGGTGCAGTGCAGTAGTAGGATTTAAATTTTGTTGCTACTGGTTCGGTTATGGATGTGCAGGTGATGCATCAAACTTCCATTTAGTATTTTCCCCATAACAGCCCTGTGAGGTGAGTTGTGTTGAGAGAAGTGACTGACCCATGGCTTTCATGGTTAAGGCTGTCATTGTCTTGAGAGCAAGTACTGCTCTGAGTAAGATCTAGAAAAAGTACAAATCTGTATTCATATAGAAGTGATGCAGTAACGCTCCTTTTTGTACATTTTCCCATGTCTTTCCAGATCATATTTACTGCAAGTGAGCTGGGTGTCTTTGATCTGCTGAGAGAGTCGGGGGAACTGCTGCCCTCTGAGATTGTGGCAGAGCGCTTGAAAACCAGTCTCACTGGGATGCAGATGCTGCTGGAGGCCTGTGTGGGGTTAAAGGTCCTGAAAGTGGAATGGAAGGATGGCAAAGGTGATCCTGTTAGCAGGAAGAAGCAGTTACAGCAGCTTCAAGATTGTCAGCAATTTTTTTGGAGTGCCAGATCAAATGTTTTAGGTTTCATGACTGAAATAAAGTGAAGTGCAATCATTTATAGTGGTCCTCAAGGCTGCCCTTGAGGACCACTCGGAGGCTTCAGCTGGTGAAAAATGCGGCCGCGTGGGTTGTGATGGGAGAATCCTGTGCGACCTGCATTGGTTACTGGTTGCCCTCCGGGTGAGATTCAAGGTGTTGGTGATGACTTATAAAGCCCTACATGGCTTAGGCCCAGGATATTTGGCGGACCACCTGCAGCCAGCAACAACATCCCATGGCCCGGTTGGCGCCCATAGGGAGGGCTTGCTCAGGGTGCCGTTGGCGAGACAACGTTGGCTGGCGGCCCCCGGGGGTAGAGCCTTCTCTGAAGGTGCGCCCACCCTCTGGAATCAACTTTCCTTGGGGCTTCGGCTGGCCCCTGACCTTTGCACCTTTCGCCACAAATTAAAAACTTGGCTATTCGAGCTCCCCGGCTTGGACTGATGGGTTTTCTTTTTTTTTTTATTTAAAAAGTTTTTATTGGTTAAAAATATACAATATTATAGTTTACAATATGTTGAATTTTCAATATCTTTATATAAAGATATTTCAATTATTATTTTCTTTTTTAAATTCTCACACAACAGACATTATTATCTTAAATCAAAACAAACAACCAGGTTGTATAAAAATTATATAAACAGAAAAATATTATACAAAATACAATAAAAAAGAGAGAAAAGGAAATAAAATGTCAATTAAAAAAAACATTAAACAATAGATTCCCCTCCTTCCTTCATTTCCTGGTTCTGGCTCTTAAAACCATGGTCTGACCTCCCCCCTCCTCCCGGGCCGCCACAGCTCCGTCCGCCCCCGCTCCTTGATCATCTAATACTTCCCCCTCTTTGGCTCCTGTATCTTCTCCACCTAGGAAGGATTTATGTTGGTCAAAAAAAGCCTTAGCTTCCATTACATTATTAATTTTCTTCTTACTGTCCTCCCAAAAAATCATCAAGCCCTCCGGAATCAACCACCTAAAACCTACTCCCTTAAGGTACAGCTTATTTGATAAAAAATAATATTTTCTTCTCAATTCTCGTACCTGTCTGGGAATCTGCTTCAGGATGGTGACCTCCTTGCCCCTGTACACCAGCGCCCCCAGTCTTTGTTTTCTCAGTATCTCATCTCTCAGTTCCCTTCTCACAAATTTAATATGAACCTCTCTTGGTAAATTATGTAAAATTGCAAATTGTGAGTTTACTCTATACACCAAATCCACATCCCTTCCAATAGACTCCAAATCTCTTTCTAAAAATTCACCCAACATTTTAACCATCACTTCTCTCAAATTTTCCTGGTCAAGTTGTTCCACGTTTTGGAACCTGAGAAAATAAGACATCTTATCCAATTGTAAAGTTAACATTGCATTTCCTCTCCCATCTTCCACCTTCTGGAGTGCCCGTACCTCCCCCTCCAGACCCCCCATCTTCTTCTTGTTTTGCTCTGCCAGCTGTTGAACATCATTTAAATCTTTTTTCATAAGTGTCATTTCAGATTTAATTTCAAATAATCCTTTTTGCAAATCATCCAACTTGTCCAACTTCTGATCCAATTTCGCCAGTCTTTCCATAATTTTTTCCATATCAGCTGCTGCTGATTTATGACCCTTAGCCATCTTGCATCAATAGAAGATGAGAAATCAAAGGACAAACCTCCAGAGAAGAAAGAGGGATTGACAGTCAAAGTAATTTTTCAAATATCCACCAGTGGGCGCTCACAGGAGCAACGAGTCCGAAGTATAGAGTAGGTCAAACAGGAAGCCAGAGGAGAATGTTGTCTTCAATCATAAATAAAGAAGCAGGAAGTCAGACTGCCGCCATAGCTCACCGGGAAGAGAGGCCATCAGACCTCTCCAACAAACTCTGCCACAGCCATCCTCCAAGGAAAAGTCAGCAAAGTAAGGGGTTTCACTCCATCTCCTTCCCCCTACTTCTCTGCCACGGCATCTTTCCAGCTACAAGGGGGGGGGGAAACTCCAACCCCCCCCTCGTCTCCAGGATGCCTGCTCCACTCTCCGGTCAGTCAGTTCAGTCCGTTGTGCCTTCTTAGCTAGCACCGGTCCCCTTAGGCGCTGTGGCGCCTCCGCGGCCTCGAAAAAAGCCGCCGATCGCCTCCCACCCCCTCTGGAGCCTCGGGCGCGCCAGCATCAGCCTCCCGGCCCCTGGAAGTGAGGCAGGGGACCCCTGGCGAGCCGCCCTCAAACGGGAAACGCCCCAATAATGGGGCGTTTGGCCCAAAGGGCCTCCAGATGGGGGGGGATCGGACTCTGGGGCCAGAGCTAGCCCGATCAGAGTCCGTCGCCTGCGGAACCGGAAGCGGAAGTCGACTGATGGGTTTTCTTTACGGGTTTTAACTGTATCTGTTTAATTAGGCATTTTAACTTGTATTGGATTGTGGTTTTATTGTTGTGAACTGCCCTGAGTCTGTTGGAGATTGGGCGGCATATAAGCCTAAACAAATAAATAAATAAATAAATAAATAAATAAATAAATAACCTTATGCTTTGCTCATTTTATCTCCGAGCTATATGGATACAAAGGGGTTTTGAAGTAATTGTCTTATGCCTTCATATATGCTTTCGTTTTCAGGTTTTTATGGAAACACAGAGTTTGCGGATCTCTTTCTGGCTAAATCAAGCTCAAAGTCTCAGTATTATTCCATGAAGTTCTATTCAGAAACTTTATATCCAGCAATGCAATATATGACTGAAGCTGTGAGGTAAGAAGGGAGCATCGGTAAAGTAAAACTTTTTCTTAAAGACAATATTAGGGATCAGGACTGGTAGGCTTCCTTTCCGGCAAGTAACAGGGATTAGTGTCCTTACCATGTGACAGTTTTGTTTGCTGTATCATTTGCATGTTTATTCATTCAATTACTGTAGAATCATCATCACTCGATAGATTTTCTCTATTGCCTATTTTCTCAATTGCGTTTGAAGAAGTAATTACCTCTACGTCTGTTTAATTTAATGGAGTTTCAGCAGATGCAATGGTAATGAACTGATTACACACATCCATTTTCTTTTGGATTTTCCAGTGGTGTTATTTATTCACTTAATCAAAATTTAATTGTTGCTCAATGTCTTTGGAAAAGATGCCTTTGCAACTCACAGGCATGCACGCCTGCAGAGACACAAAGAAAGCCAATTTATAAAAATTAGGGTTAAGATTTTTAATCTGATTAAACACATTGTCTTAGCATTTTAATTTAGAAAGACACTTGATGATTGAAGCAAAACTCAGTTCATCAAATATCAGAATTGATAGAGTCTAATAATCAAAATGACAAAGAAAAAAATCCTGCAAAAAGATTGGCTAAATGAATTTAATAATTACGTATTTAATAATTTTAAAAAACCACTTAGTGAAACAGGATGGACATAAAGATTCAGTTTCTGTCATATTCACTCACTTCCTAGGTTTCCAGTAATGTTTAGAGCCTGTGATATTTTTAGAGTAACTTTTACAAGCAATATTATTATGCTATTTGAATAGAAGCACTATTTTGATGCTGGGGAAGTAGAAAAATATAATAGCTAAATGTATTTTTGTTGTTTTCAATTAAAACAAAAAAAAATCTGCTACAGGGATGGGAAACCTCAGATTCTATCAATATATGGCGTTCCTTCAAAGGAATTTTATGGACCTATGTACAGGTAAAGTAGCATTTTTATGAATTTGGTTTGTACAGATTAGATAGGAAATAGCTGTTTTGCTTTTATTTTCCTTATCAAATCTCAATTTGCAACTCTGCAAACATTTTCATGGAAGTTTTTTTCCCCCTAAATAAGCCTAGACTAGTAGCATTACCCACCAACATTGATTTTGAGCAATCTGCCACTAAGAGAACCAAAGCCCAGTTTTATTTTAATGATCCTCACACTATTCCATCCATACTACAATCACAAATTTGGAGCCTAGGTTGCAAACCAGTCCATCAGCCAATTTATCACCACTGGATGGTTTGCAAGGAGAAGAAGGTCTGGAGAGATGTGCTGAATATTGTTTTCATAATCTTGGTTTGTGTTTTTTTTTCTTGTTATCTTCTACTTCCCAGCTCATCTTTTCATTATTTCCTGGTCATAAATTTGATTACCCTGTAAAGAAATAATATGAAAAGTAGCTATGTTTGGATCTTAGTGAAGCATGAATAATATACAAACTTTCCCATGCCCTTATGTCTTATGATATTTTTTTGTTCTAGCCTTCAATCTTTCTTTTCTGGTATTGGGATATTCTTACAACCTGTCTCATTGATCAAGAATTAATTTTCAAAAGGGAGAACTGGAATTTACAAGTAGAACTAGGTCATCTACATCTCAATTGCTAGAATGTGTAGTATGGTCCAGTACAGAAACAAAGATGCTTTCCTTCATTACCCAGAGATTCTCCGAAACCCTTGTAATATATTTTCTGTTGCTCAAGTGCTAGTCCACAAGAATGTTGAATTACTTTTGAGATCCTTTCAGGGCAGCTGATCCTGAGGCAAATATTGGCATATTCAACAATTTTGGCCAGGAATTACTCAGGGTACAAATTGGAGGGAAATTGGAGAATAATTGGAGGGAAATTGGAGAATAATTTATCTAGGTCATATGGATTACTAATGCCATCAAACTTCAAGACAAATATTAAATAATTTGTTCTTTAAAACTAGATAATTAGCACAAAAGCCTGCAGAAACCATGGCTACATAATGAAAAATATAGTTTTAGATTTATGATCAGATGTTAATCATATGGTATTTAATGTAGTTGTTAATCATCTGCCAATGCAAATTTCAATTCTAGTTCAAAGGAAGGTGTTGAAAGCTTTTTCAGGTTCATGAGTGAGGCTTGGAGTCTGTATGGAAAAGAAGTGGTCTCTGCCTTTGATCTTTCTGAATTTCATCTCATTTATGATCTGGGTGGTAAGTACCTGAAGATTTTCATCATGCCCCTTACTATCAATTTGATATGATGTGAGATTTTGGAGAAACTGGATTGAAAGATTTTCAGGCTCTGTTAAGACTTGTAATTCCCTGATTGTAAAAGTAGGCTTGTAGAATTCTACCCTGTGATCTTTGTTTTAGAGTTTTGAACCTTATTTGTAAATACCCAATTTTAAACTTTAGCTTATCAGAATTAGTCAATGACTCACAGTAAGTACCAATAATACTGGATGTCAGCCCTTTAAGGCTGCCATAAAGAGGAGGAGATGAGGCTTGAACTTTTACCTACTTATTTTTCTCTGTAGATAGGGTCGCTTGGAGATGGGATGGGAAGGGGGAATTCCTGGATTTGGAGGCAGGAGCTGAGAAGATTGAGCTGGAAGATGGCCAATAAGAAGATGAGGTTTGGGGGAACGGAAGGGGCAGGTTTTGGGGTCAGAGGGTTAGTATTGGCTACGATGAAGTTGGGACCAGATCTGTCATTCTCAATAAATGAAATATTTCAGCAAAGACTAATTGCTTGGGAGTGAAATTTATTTGAGATGACATTGGAATCTGACACTGAAACTGTTTGGAAAG